>CM069452.1:66275765-66777232 GCA_035610835.1 Ophiura sarsii
CATATCATCTACTTGACAAGATTATCTGATACTGACATCATCAATACAACGTAGATTCTGGTTCAAATTTCTTCACACTTCACAGTGTAATTTATTACATAAACAAATCAATCTTTTTTAACGTGAACCCGTAACGGGATGATGTTTTAATATCGCTCTATTTCATTAATCTTGGTATCTGGCGCGGTGTCATGTTGTGTTGATAAAATATCACCCGGCAATCAGTATTCTTAATACGCTGCACCGTAATGATCTCATATTATATCGGCAAAAGAAAAATGGAGCTTGAAGAGTGATGCATTGCTTTCGAAATTAAGCTTCAACGTCAAATGTTATGGCGGTTTCATGATGAAAGTACCCAGCCCGTCTGTCTACTTCAATTTTGTATCTAACCGGCAGAAAAAAACTACGCGCTGTTACCATGTATGATGAATGTCATTAGAAACAAACAACAAAAGGTGTTGGCATCATGAAGATGATGGTCGAGTGGCTCGATTAAGAACACGTTATTAAAACAGACGACAGGTTGCCACTTGAAACATTTTTTCCCGCCAAAATGATCCAAGGTAATTTTTGGATGACTATGGCAAACGAATAGTCATACGATTGCTTAAACAGGTTGTCACTCATGATGTTTGTCCCTTTCATCATTTTCAAATTGATCCATCGTAATGTTTGGAGCAATATGACAAGAGAATACTCATAAGCAATCCAACCAAAGACAATTTAACACTTTCCACGCCGCACGCGTCTGTAGACGACATTCATACATTCCACAAAATGTATCAAAAATGTCAAAATTATTGAACTCAATTCAATTCAATTTATTCAGCAATATGAATACAGAAGATATAATAATAACACAATGTGATAAAGAGGCTAGGAGCCCCAAAAGAAACCCTGATAGCGGGCTTATAATATGGGGACCCTTAAAACAGGAAATGAATGTAGACCATATGAAAACAAAAACAAAACAACAACATACGAGCAAAACAGGACAAGACAAAAAACAGAGACTACACAGAAAATAACAAAAAACATAACAAAACAGAACTAAACCAATACATTACAAAGAGACAGGAACATTGAACGAGTCAAAATACAATGGTTGCCAAAGAAAAGCAGGTCATTGACTATGCGAACTTCAAGAGGTAGAAGAGACTAAAGTAGGAAAGAAGAGAGAATGAAAATGAAGGATGGAGAAAGAAAGAAAGAAAGAAAGAAAGAAAGAAAGAAAGGGAGGCTAGAGAACAAAATTATGTGTTGTCATGAGAAAGTGTGTGTGTTGAGGGTGTAACATAAGTGGAAATATAATGATGCTTGAGCTGTCTTTTGAATGATTGTTTATTTGTGATATTAGTGAGTGTGTTGGGAAGATCGTTCCAAAGCTTAGCACCGTGGTATAGGATCTGATGTTTTTCAGCGGTGGTCTTTGGGAGAGGAAGATGAAATTTGTGTGCTTGTCTAGTATAATGTGCGTGAATCTGTCGGTTAGTGGTGAAATAGTTTGCGAAGTTAGGAGGAAGGTTGTTGTGGAAGTAGTCGTGCATAAACAGTGCTGTTTGAAGCTGGTTGATATCGGTGATTTTTAATGTTTTGAGATTGTGAAAGAGAGGTAAGGTGTGTGCCCAGCGACGTGAGTTTGTTATTGTGCGAATGGCCCATTTCTGAGTGATATTTAAGCTGGTGAGTCTAGACTGGTAATTCGAAGCCCAAATGATGTTGCAGTAGCTGATGTGTGGAAGAACTAACGTGTTATAAAGAGATTTCAGAATGTGGTGAGGAAGATGATGCTTAACTCTGTAGATGGTACCTATGGCGTGAGATGCCCTTGTGATAATAGAATTAATGTGGTGGTTCCAAGTGAGTTTATCATCTATGGTGATACCAAGAAATTTAGTGGTGTGGACTTGTGAGATGTCTTGATTGTCAATTGTGATTTTGTTAGAGTGATGAGGAGTTTTAGGTGAAAAAAGCATGTAGTTAGTTTTAGAGACATTTAGTGAAAGTTTATTTGCCCTGAACCAGTCAGTGATGTGGGTTAGTTCAGTGTTCATGTTATAGTAAAGTGAATCTAGGTTTGAGTGAGAAAGAAAGATGTTTGTGTCGTCTGCATAAAGGATGAGTTTTAGCACATTTGTTGTGTTAGTTATGTCATTCATGTAGATAATGAAAAGGAGGGGTCCTAAGATGGATCCCTGGGGAACTCCAACAGTGACTTCCCGTGTGGTTGATTGGTGATTAAGTGCATGTACAGATTGGGTGCGGTGAGTGAGATAGTTTTTAAACCATTCCAATGCGATGCCCCTAATACCATAGTGGTGCAGTTTGGCAAGGAGAATATTGTGGTCTATTGTGTCGAATGCCTTGGACAGGTCTAGGAATATACCCATGGTGTGATCTTTCTTTTTAAGTGCATGTGTGAGGTTAGTAGTAAGTTCAAGAAGTGCCATGTAGGTTGAGCGTTTTGATCGGAATCCGTATTGTTCTTTGACAAGAGTGTTGTTTTTGTCCAGGAAATTATATAATCTGGTGTGGACTATTTTCTCAAGTATCTTGGAGAAGGGTGGCAATACGGAAATAGGTCTGTAGTTAGTGATGTTGTGCTGGTCTTTGCTTTTGAAGACAGGGATGACTTTTGCAGATTTAAGCTTATGTGGTACAATACCCGTGAGAAGTGATTGATTTAAAATGTGCAGAAGAGGTGTTGTGATGTGATCAAATGATTTGTTAGCAATACCGGGATCGATGTTGTCTGTGCCCGTGCTCTTACCGGATTTAAGAAGGTGACGCAGGTCGTGCAGTTCTTGAAGAGTTATTGGGTTGAAGAAGAATGAGTTGAGTGGGCTATTGGAAAGGTGAGCGGTAAAGGGTTTGTCCGGTGGAGGGATTTTATTAGCAAGATTTTTTCCAAGGTTGGTGAAATAGTCATTAAATTTGTTAGTAATGTCATCGGGATCAGTGAAGGTTGTGTTGCTGTGAGTGAAGTGATTCGGTAATGTGTTGACTTTGCGTTTCCGGCCAGTGATTGTGTTCAGGAACTTCCATGTTTTTGTAAGATCGTGCTTGAGTTTGTGAAGTTGGTCAGTATTATATGTTTTCCTTGCAAGACGTATAATGTGAGTTAGTTTGTTTTTGTATTTTTTATACCTCTCCTCAGCTTGCAGTGTTTTCTTCTTGAGGTAAATCAGGTAGAGTTTCTGCTTGTGCTTGATTGATCTTGCAATTCCACTCGTGAACTTCATTAACATATTTAAAAATCACCATGAGAAATGCATTGAAATAAGTACAAACATGCCTATTTATTATTGGTTTGGTAATCCTTGAGATAGACTTTGAAAATCGGAAAGGTTTCTGAACATCTTTTTGTTTTGTATATGGTAAAATTAATAGCCGCGTGGAAAGTGTCAATCGATAATGCCCGGCACTAATGATTTCCCTACTGTAATCATATCTTGAAATACGTTGCGTTACTCTTTAACATCCCAGGTGATTACGTATAGGTACGAGGGTGGATCAAAATGTTCCGTTACTTGCCCATGTTCCTTAAGATGGCCATACAATTTCAAAAACTACAGTCACATTGGCTCAAAGTAGCTTCCCGTGACGTCATAAATATCGTTTCATCTGCATCTGCTTCTCGAAGCATTGGCGTTCAAATAATGGTCTATTCTAGATGATATGTGCACACACCCTATATAGGGGTTCGGATTTACGGTTCCGTTCCCTGTATGTTATCCAACATTCTTGATCACGTCATTGATGCTTTATTCAGGGTAATAAATCATCCCCTCGTACACCATATATCTGATTTCTTTAACACCACCTGTGTCTTGCCAGCGTGCTTGCTACCATTTCCACCGCTGTCCTAAGCATGGCTCAAGACTTTTTAATCTGGGTGTAACTTGAAGCCCCACATATAACTTTTGAAAAATGCTGTTGTGTTAAGAAATTCCAACGTTTAACTTCAATTTGTCATAGAAACTAGTGCTATATCATATATTGTAAAACAAAAGTTCAAATTTCAAAAAACAATCACATTATATTACCCGAAGAGCAGATTTTAGTTTTAAAACTAGCCCAAATCTGGGTGAAACTCACCATGTGTGCCAAGTCATGTGACAAGACTGCAGCGCCTGCGGGATTGCTACCAGTTATACCGCTGCCACACTCAAGGTCCCCCAGGATGCGGTCAATGGTGTTGAATGGACGTATTTCTTGGATGGAACTTACTAATACTAGCGACATGGCCAGTTCAACCTATCAAACTTGGGCTCAAGCTTAAAGGGCAACTGGAATGTAATAAGTTCCGCACTTTTAGGTGCGAATGCGAAATCCAAAATTATTCTGTTCCAGTGATCGCTGGAAATCCAGACATAATATCTATCCTACATAAACTCTCCCTGTAACAGGGGTTCGGAAATCCAGATTTTTTCCTTTTTCGGTTTGAATGATCACCGGAAATCCAGACAATTTCTATTCTGCAAAAACTCTCCCTATAAAGAGGGGTTCGGAAATCCATATTCTTTTAGATTTGCTCTCGGAAATCCTGGGAATTCTCAGAAATTATAAATTACCCCCTCTATAAGGGGTGTGCACATAATTATCTGGACTAGCCCAACATGTGGACACTGGACATCGCTGTTCAGTGTTAATATTTTGATTTTTAAATTCGAACGCTTTTGCCATTGTCGATCTAAATCACCGTAAAGGTCGCACATGTCATCAGTTTTAACCTCCAGTGAGCCGTGAGTCACAGAATAAGACGCAGCAACATATTCGTTCAACCCAATAAAATACTATCATCCAGGGGCGTCTTACCGTGTGTGAAAATCAATGAAAACTGGTAAAACGACAATCTTAGCCTTTTACTTACATGTACGATCTGTGAGACGGGATTTCCTCGACGTCAAGTGGCAATTTGTAATGATGAAAAGGGATTTCATGAATGGCTTCATTGTACATTTTTGAATTATCGTTGTTGTCAATCGCCAGCATGACATAATCTGTCCTTTTTCATTGCAAGAGTGCATCAAAGTTAGACACTTATTTTGCAAAATGGGTTAAACATCGACGGACTAATGAAGGTTAATAAAGGAAAAGGCAAGATCGGTATTTTATCATGCTTAGAGTGAAAGAAGCAATATCTAGCCAAATAAAATGCGATAATCTGTATGTCACGACTCACGGCACATATTATTTCCAGATATTTATATTGCAGCCGATAGTTGTATTGGTTCTAGTCAGTAAGCTACTTGTTTTAGTGTCAATTTCAATGCTTTATAGAATAAGGCCGTGATTCTATCTACACGAGAAGATTTGTTGACAAGGTAATTTATTCAACCAATGATAGTTGCCTCGAGTCTGACCATAGCTCTTACTTTATTGTAACTGATAAAATGCTCTGATAAAAACTCATAAACCAACGATGTTTCAAATTGTTCGAAAAGCTACATTTACGCACAACCTTTGTCAAAAGAATGGAAAATGTGTTTGAAGAACCATGAATAGTACAGGTGCTATAGTTTTTACCGATGTTATTTACGAGGCATGCCAGGTGTATACTATTATACAAGACTTCCAATAAATGATACGCTATTCATCGTCAATCGTGGTCATAAATTAACCACATTAACTTTATTAAACTACACGTGAATTTTCCACAAAACTTCCGTCAAAAGGATGGGAAATGCCGTATTTGAATGAATTCTAGCACAGGCTGTTATAGATGGTGTGACCGGTGACGTAGTGCCCGGCGGTTTGCGTGCGCACCTACAGGGAACGGTGCTTTAATTCACACTTGATTGATCATTACTTACCATGCTTACGGTGTAATAGTGCAGTGAGACCTGTCATCACGAAATGAGAGTTAAGTCGGAAAATTTAATTTTGAGGTTTCTCCAGATTCAGAATACTCAGGAAACAAGCTTTAAAATGATATATGTCACAATTGCTCAATGTTTTCCCTGTCAAAATTCAAATTGAAGTTGCAAAATGTCTTTGTTTTCTATTGATTTTTGGTATGTTCATTGGACTATATCTCCTAATGCACACAGGCGACTTAACGCTCATTTTGTGGTGACAGGTCTCAGTTAGTCATGGTATGCATCCCTAAGCACAATGAGAGACCAGGCACTAAATCTGGTTGCCCGGCGGTTTGCGTGCGCACCATAAGGGCATGTGCTTTTAAAATTGGCGCTCAGTGATGTGTGTTTTTCTTTCATATAGTAATGTATGCAGTAGTCATGGACTAGTACCTCTAGTATGTCTTTAGACCAGGCGCTAATCAATTTGTAAACACTACTGATGTAAACAACGGTCACCTCATCTATAGTTTTGCAAGTGTTATTTGCCAGATGTGCATATTGGGCCAAGAAAAAAGAAAAAACGATCTGTCTTGCATACCCCGCGCGCATGACCCTACACGATGAGCCCAAGTTTGGGGTTTTTGAGGTGGGTTTTTTGTGTTGTCCAAACAAAATTGGACAAAAAAGTGTGGGGGGGCGGGGGGGGGGGGGGGGAGTGGGCCTGAACACAATATAAAAATAATGTCCGCATTTAGCATGGCTATTTAAAAAAAAACCACCACGCATATCGCATAGTTATTTTTTCCAAATGGGGCCAATTAGATGAACTTCACTTTGTTAATCGTGAACCGGGGTGCTATTAAATAGACCAAATTTAATTAAATAAACTGCACGTGCACTTTCTACAAAACTTCCGTCAAAAGAGTTCATACGGATGGGAAATGTCGTATTTAAGGAATTAATGTTAGCACAGGTGTTATGGTTTTGCCAGGTTGTTTGCCAGATGTACAAGACTAAATAGCAATTATTAATCGTGGTGATAAATTAACCCAATTAACGGCTTCAACTGCACGTGCGCCTTTTTGAATACTGCCATTCACAAAGAATGAAAAGGGCATTTGAGGGCGCACCACGACAAATAATTTCCCTATTGAAATACGTGTAAAAAGACATATTTCAAGACGCTTTTGTCACCTATGAGCATTTTCAGTAGAGTATAAACTCAAATTTAAGCCTGATTTCATTGGGGGCTATAAGACAAGATCTTTCGCTACGTACCCGGAAAAAATCCCTCACGTTTTCACATCTTCTGTCATAGGGGAGAGCGGGAGTATAATACGCCCTATGGGCATGTTCGCCCACCACGTGATTCTCATCTCTGCGGCCACTGGTTGAATTTGGCGAACACACAATAGATACAGTGGTATGTTGCAAGCTTCCCACATTAACGTGACAGATCACCGTAACATATTTGTCAACTTATCATCCATAAAAATTCTTCCATTTTTCATATTAATGAGGTAGGTATGGGATTTATTATAGATTTGATGCAGTTAACAACCCATCAAATGTATGTGAGACATCCGTGGTAAAGGTCATGCACTTACTTATTGCGCTGTATATGGCACATACGCCCTATGATGATGGGGCTGGTTCGCCAATAGGGATTTAATATAGTTATGATTTTGCATAATTTCAAAATTGTAATTGTCTTCTTACAGGATAATAGTGATTATAAAAATGGTTAGCAGGAATGGAGTAACACTTATATTAAAGGAAAATATTTCAAAATACGGTATGCCTATTTCTTAATGCTTTTAAAAACCTGAACGAGTAGGTTCCGCAAAAGTACGCCACCCCTATATGTTGGACCCCTAAATCTTATTTTGGAATAAAATAACGAAGAATAACGAATCTATGTGTATACTTTGTGTAGCCTTATTGGCGAAACTACCCCGGCGTCGGGCTGGTTCACCCTTTTGAGACACTTGTCTTCATTTACTTTTGCCTTTACAGTAAGACCTAGAGTACTGAGATCATGATCGTATGTAGCAAAGATATCAATCTTTCACATGATATCTATTAAAGGTCCATTCAATCTTTAAAATTGGCGTCTCTAGACCTCTTCAAATGAACCGTCTGTTCATCATTTAGACAGGCGCTTCCGCCCTCACAAGCCTTAGAGCAGGGACATTATCAAGAGCGCCATCGCTTGATGGCTTGTTTATCTAGTCTCAATTTATTTTTGATTGACAGGTAACATCTTTTGTTCCTCTCAAGCGATTGTCCTAGACAAAAGTCACACGAGTTGGTGTACGTACCCGAGTCATCAGGTACCCCACAAGTCTTAGAGCAGGGACATTTTCGAGAGCGCCCTCGCTTGATGGCTAGTTTATCTAGTCTCAGTTTATTTTTGATTGACAGTTCAAATCTTTTGTTCCTCTCAAGCGATTGTCCTGGAAAAAAAAGTCACACGATTCGGTTACGTACCCGAGTCATCGCGTACCCATCGTTTAAGCCCCATGATGCAACGATAGGCTGTGGATGCCGGGGGGGGGGGGGGGGGGGGTACTCACGTATGTAAGGCATACGGGGACGTGCCGCTCCAGTGGGTCGTTTTTTCATGAGACATCCTTAGCCATGGGTAGGCTTTTCAACTGAAAAATCCTTAGACATGGGTCCTGTTATTGACACTAGCCCTTAGCAATGGGTCAGATTTGAGCACATCGTTGACGACGTTTTTTTCCGGGCGTTTTTCAATATCAACCTGAATTCAATTCGATAAATTCAACCCCGGAATCGTGGAATTCAACCCATTTAACCATTAAAAACCCTTAGACATGGGTCTACATTTGAAGAAAAATCCTTAGACATGGGCCCTTTCCGGCAAAATTACCTTTGGAAGTGGGTATGGGTTTTGAGGCTAGAGCTGCACACCCCCGTCCAAAATAAATCCAAGTACCCCCCCCCCCCCCCCCCCCCCCCGGTGTGGATGTTAATCGACAAAACGAAATGTGTACGAACGAAAAAGCCTTAATTGTTTTAAATAGTGTTGTTATTCGTGTCATTTAAATCAATATTAAATTATTTTAGTGCATATAAACAGCTTTTCGGCGAAAACCGTGTGTTAAAAACGCTTAGAATAAGAAATATAAAGCATTTTAAGCTTCTGATTTAGATAGTATTGGCATGATCAACTATATAATGGTTTGTTCTTACTTCATTTACATCGAATAGATTTAGCTTAGCGGTAAAGTGTCGGATTTGTAATTCAGAGGTTACGGGTTCGAATCCTATCACGGCATGTCGTTTTGTCTATGTTACTTTTATTTAGTATTTATCGAGATTGTTTATCCTGAGACAAATATAGGCCTACAGGGATAAGAAGCGCCCCATTCATACCATTCATGCGCAGCGATATCCAGGTCTGACACGGCATATTGCTATTCACTATCGAAGTGATTATATAACTCCCCGGTAACTGGGTCATGCACCTTTATTAATACTAGCACATCCCATTGGCTTTATGTGGCGATCATTTTGATCGGTGTTAAGGACTTGAAAGCGTGATCCAGTTGATATGGTAATAATTGGTTTACATTACACGTAACACTTCGATAGTGAATAATGGATGGCCAATCGATTATCACCATTCAGTTTAATTTGTAGTACGACCTGATTATTAGAGCGGGCTATTTTGAATCCAGTGTTATCCACGCGTTTATTATTATTTATTTTCTAAATAACCTGAACACGCTTTAGTATGGGCTGGTTACGACATTCAGACTGCATTATGGCATTTCAGAAGACGTATGCCGAATAAAACCTAATAGTTTTGAACACATATAAACAATGTATTATGATAATTAATGTTAATAGTTTGTGTAAGATTCAATACGAATTGAAACACAGTGGGATATTATTATTCTTAAAAAGATAAGTTTATCAGCTTAACCACATCGAAATATTTATTAATAATTAATTAATGTAAATGAATAAATGAATATATTAATAAGTTACTTAATTAAATCACTAATTATATAAATGAATAACTAGTTTATATATTATACATCAATGAAATGTTTAATTAACCGAAAATCAAATGAACACATAAATAATAAATAAACCCATCAATATGCAAGAAAGTTAAAAAAGAGAACAAATGATCAATATGATTAAATAGTAAATACATAGTCATTATTTTTTTAATAGATGTAAATAGATAGTTAAATGACTAAATAACTAAATAAACCCGAAATAATAAAGAAAGGAAAACGTTTGTTACACGGATCTACCAAGATTCGAACCTACAGTATGCTGATTGAGAGTCTCAAGCTCTACCGACTGAGCTATTTCCAACCTTGTGATGTCATCAGCTTTTTACACCCAAATATAATTTATCATTCAACTCCCAGGATATTTTCAACACTTGGTTGTGATGATTTCTATGCTTTACATGAATAATAAATTATTTATAGAATTATCAATTCTAGAGCAAATATTTCGTTTGTACACATTTTGTTGAATGCAATTCAAATTTCCGCGTTCAATCAAGTGCACGAGAACATGTTATCACAAAGCAAGACGTTATGCAATTCAAATGTTATTCGGTAAACCCAACAAAAACGTTAATTCCTGCTTGATAGATACTTCACTACATTACAATCCCTAAATCGATAGCACGGTCAGACATCAATGACTTATCTCAATACTAGTATTCATATCATTATCTCAATCAATAGTAGAGATTGACCTGTGGCCTTGCATTGCATTGCACCATAGGTGATTTTGATGGGCACTGCAGACTCAGGTATAAAGTGAATCAAAATAAATCAATCATATGTCATTCATCGTTATTACAGTCCATTCAGGTTATTCATGGAATTGACGCGCGATATTTGAAAGGGATATAACCTCGCTTGACTATTTGTTTAATATAGTTTCGGTGAACACAGTTTAGTAGTTCGAAATGTCAAGAAATTAGACGTTGTATTACACGGGTTGTTTTCAAATGAGAATAAAATATAACTTTAATATATAAGAAAGTCCGGAACGCCAAAAATAAATATGGTGTGAGCGTAAATCATCGAGAAAATAAGCTTTGAATTTTACCCGTACTTGATTCATATATAACTTATCAGTCTGATGAGTCCATGATTCATAGATTTTACAACATCTCACCACCATGGGATAAGCTATCCGGAGTTGCCCATTTGTTCTTTTATCTTACAATCCTATAGATAGTGATATCTGATGGGCTATTTCTCTAATATCTCCACATTTTGGAACATATGATCCATTCAAATATAGCGTTTTCATCGACAATAGACTACATCTTCTGGTATTATAACTAAATATTACAATGAGGCAGACGAAGCAATGCCCTATAGCGTCGCTAGGCGGCGTTGATACTGCAGCTTATATTCAGGAGGCGTGGCCACAGTCATTTTCCGGTTCGCGATTCCAGTCAAAGAGGGCGCTAGTCATTTTTTCCATTTTTCCCCTTGTGTAACACTTGTGACCCATCGTTTAAAACCCCATGATGCAACGATAGACTGTGGCTGTTAATCGACAGATTGAAGTGTGTAAGAACGAAATAGATGTCCTTAATTGTTAAGTGTCGTTTAAATCAAAATTAGATTATTTAAGTGCAACAGCTTTTTAACTGCTTTTAGGCGAAAACTCTGTGTTAAAAACGCTTAAATTAGGAAATATAAAGCATTTTAAGCTTACTTTTACTTAATTTACATCGAATAGATTTAGCTCAGCGGTAAGGTGTCGGATTTGAAATCAGCGGGTTACGGGTTCGAATCCTATCACAGCATGTAGTTTTGTCAATGTTATTTTATTTCGTATTTATCGAGATTTTTTATCCTGAGACAGTCAGTACGCAACAGGCCGCTTTCAATGCATGACCTTGCCGATTTCTAACCCGCGCAAAGATCGATTTCAGGATGTCAACCTTGCGCTAAAATCTTACGAGAAGTTTGTTTTCCCTGAATTAATTGAGGTAGGGTTAGCTGGCAGCCATGATGGCGAAGTAGGTGGATTGTTCGTAATTTTCTCTATAATATGATGCCAAATCTGACATATTTGGTCCACAAACAGTGATTTTATCGCTAATTTTAGAATTTAACAACTTTCGTGACTTTGCTTCTTGTAACTATTCACTTGACTGGACTAAAATTCGTACGATATTTTAAGAGCAATTTCCGTACTAACGGAATCTTAAGCTTTAATTTCATATCAAAAACATTGATGCCCGACTTCTTTTTTGATAAGAAAAACCGAGTTTGATTTTCACCGATTTTCGGTCAGAAAACGAAACTTACGATCCCCCGTTAGGCCTCGGCAACTTGATTTTTAGTTTCCTATAACCCGCCCGCGCTTCATTTTCATGCCCGCGTTTGAATTCATTAGAAATTTTGGGGGAAAATACCGTTTTTGCAATGAAAACGTCCGAATTTATGCATTTTGTGTGATGAAATTGTGAAAAATGATTTTGACGAGAAAAAAAATTTCATATGAAATTGTGCAGAGCAGAAGGATCGATTTCGAACCCCGGACCTCTCGCTCTTCAGTCTAACGCTCTACCATCTGAGCTATCAAGCGAAACTAATTCTATTCATGAGATTTAAACACTTCATCAACAACCCAACGACGGTACGAAATGAATATAGCTCGAGCCAGATTCGGACACCCATTTTATTAACTATTCACTTGACTGGACTAAATAATTTCATAATATTTTAAGCATGTTTCTAGTTACAAAAGACTATGAATATTATGATACCATCAATACAATTGGTGCCTAATTCTTCAAAAAGGGAATATTTACTGTTAATTTGGCTTTAGTTTCGTCAAGTTTTTCTCGAATTCGGCTGTGTGTGATGACAATAATTTGCACCGAAAATGCAACATGTCATGAAGTCACAGCTAATATTAGATAATATTATTCGCATAATATGCCTTTTTATTTTACAATTTCATGGCAAATGTGTTTGAAATGTGTGATTATAATCATGAAAAGAGCTCATTTACATCGTGCTATTACGAGGTCAACTATGACTGCGAAGCAGTATCGTTACGGGTGAATACTTCCGGGTCGCTTTGCTGGGTTAGAAAAGGAAAGGCTTTTCGTGTGGTTGCATACTGGCTGGAGACAAGTATACCTAAAGGGATAAGCGCCCATTCATACCATTCATACGCAGTGATCCAGGTCTGATACTGCATAATTGCTTTTCACTATCGAAGTGATTATGTAACCTGGTAAATGGGTAGCGGTATGGTGTAGAAGTCCCAAGTATGCAAATGAGCTCACTGAATACAATGTCATGCTCTACCACACATCTACCCAGTACTCAACAACGGAATAAATCTCATTATCCTCATTTGCATACTTGGGACTTATACACCATACCCTTACCGGTAAAGGGGTCACGCACCTTTACTAATGCTAGCACATCCCATTGGTTTTATGTAGCGATCTTTTCAATCAGTGTTCAGGACTTGAAAGCGTGATCCAATTGATATGGTAATAATTGGTTTACATTACACGTAACACTTCAATAGTAAATAGTGGATGGCCAATCGATTATCATCATTCAATTTAATTTGTAGTACGACCTCGTTATTAGCATCAGCGCGATATATTAATCCAGTCATTCAGTTTAGCGTACGCGTCAGCGATATTGTAATCCAATGTCATTTCAAATAACCTGAACACGCTTTTAGAATGGGCTGGTTTTACGACAGATTTTGAAATTATAATTAAAACAATGTATTATAAAATTGAAGTTAATAGTTTGTGTTTGCTTTAATACGAATTGAAACACCATGTGATCTTTTTATTTATGAAAAGATAAGTTTATGAGCTCGACCACATCGAAATATGTATTAATAATTAATTAATTAATGGGTAAATAAATAGATAAATAAATGAATATATTAATTCATTAATTAGGTAAGTTATTAAATCCTTAGACAAACAAATGAATAAATAACAATAATGTATAACATTAATGTTCAATTATTTGAAAATCAAATGAACACATAATTAATAAATAAACCCATCAAGATAGAAGAAAGTTAAAAAAGAAAAGAAAATCAATATGAATAAATGTCAATTTTTTTTTAAAATAAATGTAAATAGATAATAATATTAAATAAATAAATAAATAAATAACGTAAAATAATATAAATAAATAACATTAAGAACTTTAATCAAGATTCGAACCTACGGCTTGTTGATTGAGAGTCTAAAGCTCTACCGACTGAGCTATTTCGAACCTCGTGATATCAATGTATTTTTACAATTTAATGTTTCGAATAACACATTACATCAATTTATAGAAATTGCGTGTGGTACAAATTATGTATGCAGCTTCAATCTTCTTCAGTGGGCATTCTGTTAAGAAAACAAACTCCCTTGTAGTAGAAAATAAGTTGAAAATGGATGCCCCTCCCCGAGAACCAACATGCAAAATGAACATATTTAGATAATATTTGTGTACATAGTTTATCAAAGTCACATCATAGTTTATGTACCAAACTTTTTTTTAGACAGTAGATTTCATGCCGAATTACATTTCTGATAATAAATCATGAATATTTTCTGAGTTACAGGGCGATACGATTCATAATTACTTCAAAATCATAAGTAAAATAAAGACAAAAAAGGTGACTCCAGTGAGATTCGAACTCACGCGCAAAAGTTTCCATTAGACCACCGCCTTAGATCACTCGGCCACATGACAGTTTCCGATTACAGTGGCAGAGAATTAACAAAAAATACCAAATACTTATTTGAATGTCGTTATTTCCCAATGACCATAAAATCTGTCCGAGTCGGGGATAGAATATTTTGAAACAACGTGTTATTGCACAAAAGGCAACTGATTTTTCTTAATCCTTACAGTTGTAAGTTTGGGCTGATTTCCATTAAAATCCATAAAGGTCCCTTCCCGGTCAATCAATTGCACGAGAACATTATTATATATTGTCCCAAAGCTCGCGGTAAACCAGACATTATGTAATTCAAATGTTAATCAGTAAATCAAACAGAAAACTTAATGTCTACTTCACGGAATTATAATCCCTAAATCGATAGCACTGTCAGACATCAATGACTTATCTCAATACTACATGCATTATTCGTAACATTATCTCAATCAATAACATTGAATAGAGACTGGCCTTGAATTGCGTTACATTGCATCACGGTGTATTTTGATGAGCACCGACGACTCAGGTAGAAAGTGAATCAAAAGAAATCAATCATGGGTCATTCATCGATATTACAGACCATTCAGTTTATTCTTGGGATTGACGCGGGATATTTGAAAGGAGAGTAAACTCGCATGATTATGAAATGGGCTTTTTACTTCTGGTAGTTTTGGTGAACAAAGTTTAGTAATTCTAATATCACTACATTAGACGTTGTATTACCTGGATTGTTTTCAAATAAGAATAAAATATAACTTGAGTATATAAGGAAGTACGGACTACTAAAAATAAATATGATATGAACGTAATTCATTGAGAAAATAAGCTTTGAATCTTACCCGTACTTGTTTCATAGACTTTAAAACATCTTACCATCATGGAATAATAATTCCGTAATTGCTATTCCAATATTTTATCTAACACTCCTATAGATAATGATATCTGATGGGCTATTTCTCTAATATTTCAACATTTTGGAACATAATGATCATTTAAATATAGCTACGATAGACGACATCCCCTGTTATTATACTTAAATATTAAAATGAAGCAGACGAAGCAACGCCCTATAGCGTCACTAGGCGGCATTGATATTGCAGTTTATATCCAGGAGGCGTGACCACAGTACCTTAATTTTTACCTTGTGTAAGGCTTGTGCCCTAGACACTTTAGGTCGATAAAAAAAAGGTAATCATTGTAGGTCCAATGGATAGGTCCCATTTCTTCATTTTAATACAAACATTACCATCCCCGGAGAATAACATTGCCGGAAGACCTCACATTTTCAAGCTTGTCCGGAACTATTACAAGATTACACAAATTGCGCATTGATTGTGTGCGGTGCTCCCTTTACGAATGAATTATATATAGCACTATTGCAATGCAATAGTCATGTGAGTGTACATACAGTTCAAGATGACCAATATATTTCACAATTGTAATAGTCTGCTTCGTATACCGTGTGTAATTTCACTGTCACACAATCGTCCCCCCCCCCCCCCCCCCCCCCCCCCCCCCCCCCTCTGATACTTCGCCAAGCTAAAAACCGCTCCCATCCGAGAACCGCCCCAAACCCGGTCTACTGACATTAAATCTACCAAAGAACTGCCTTTAAGCACACTAGGGACGATGCTTATGGTGCATAATTCACGTCACGATAGTACCACACACCCCTTCATAACGCATGTACATTTAGAAACAAGAGAAGATGCTATTTCTGTAGCTGTGTAAGAGTTTATAGTTTATCGTAAAAAACGATCAAATTATCTGTCTCTGTTCGGACGTATAAAGACTCTTTACTTCGCGATATTGAAAGATAGGAAATGTGGGGAACTAGTCACATATACTGAAATGTAGCTACATTATATCTCTGAGGAAAATATTTTGGGCGAGAACTTCTTTCAAGGCTTACTCCTAAAGCTACAATTTTGGACCGAACGGCGGCTATCCAGTGCTAGAAAATCACCATTTTGAATTATCTCAAAATTCGGTATATAAATATTCATATACTTCGTATTTATCGTGTCTGCCATTGGTAAATTTTGATCCCCGCAAAACCCCACGTTAACAATTTGCTCATTACGCAGTCATTCTGGTTTTAGGATTAGCGCTAGTGTAACAGTATACGGAGGTCAAAAGGTCAAATCCAAAGTAAGTAGACCCTTTTACCGGTGAGATCAGAGGATGAGGAGCGGTCACAGTGATTGAGCTCTCTATCGGTACATACACCACAGCGTACGTCACAGACCAGAGAGTGTTGTTTAGAGAGTGACAAGGAAAAGTAAAAGTAAAAGGGTCTAACGAAGAGACTACAATGGACCCACGTCACATGAGGTTGAGCTCGCGTAAAGTACGCCTGCTCAACCTCACCCCAAAACGGTCCCGTGGTTCTCTGTTGTGCGCACTACGTCATCTCGACCTCAAGGCTCTGATTGGTTGGTGTTCAAACATGAGAACTGAAAATCTCATGAGCTTTTTCACGCACCATCACGCCCCACTGCGTCGGTGGTTATGGCGCAGCGGGAGCACTGCGTTGGTGGATACGGCGCAGCGTGACGGATCGTTAAAAAGGCGTCAGTTTAAATTTGACCAATCAGGTGCTTTGGTGTTGTTGGTTGGCAGTATTTTGTGAGTTCAAGCATGCGTGCGCAGCCTGATCGAAGTGCGCCCACGTATGTCGAACTGTGACCAGGAGATTATGTGCCGTAGGTCCATTGTGATAGTAAGGGCGCACAGCACTAAATCACTCCTCGTTTTGTGTAATGGTAGTAAGTTCCGGCAAAAACAAAAAACGATTTTGTGATTAATGGGGTCCTTTGGGAATCAGTTTGGCGTGAGGATAGCGTTTCATAATTAAAATGAAAGATAATCTCTTGTACTTTGATCAGGATATTGCAAAATATTGATTTTCGATTGCATTGAAAATTTATCACGTGTATGAACATACGTGATCGGAGGCGGTTAGAAGGCCAGCGTCCGGGCTGAAAATAGGGGTGGCGCTGTTTAAATGATCGTATCGTAAAATCGAATTGGAAGGTGTAACACTTCTTGACGATTTTATGAAATTTGAATGTTTGTTTATTAGAATAAAGCATTCGAGACGTTCCAAAAATGGTTACTAAGGGCCCAAAATAGCGACTCTTTTAGCCCTAATTTACATGTAATCCAATGGGCGGTATATTTAGTGCTGTGCCCCCTTGTAACACGCAGTGGTGACACTCGATTTATATCGATTGCATTGATTTTGAGTCTATAAAAGAGGTAATTTTATCTTAATTTCAAAGAAAATCATATTTCTGTCCATGTCATACATAAATATCATGAACACGACCCAATTTTCTTACAAATTTGGAGCAAAAACAGTTGAAGAGCATCATTTTACTAACATTTCCTTTTTTTTATATTTTACTCACAATAATGGACCCCTCGCCATGGTTATCCGATTATAAACCTACATATCTATGCTCGTTTTATCAATCAGGGGCTTAACAAATAAAGTTGAAATAAATGTTTTTAAACCCATTTGTCATTGATATCAAATCATGTCGGGGGGGGGGGGGGGGGGGGGTGACCAGGTTTAATTTGGGCCTAAATTAAGACAAAAATAAGGCTTTTAATGTATCAAAATGTCAATAACAGTACTCTGGGCAATTCCCTAGAGGATATAACCCAACATAAATTACATTGGGAGTTTACCTGACACACGATACATTATACGTGACAGATAAAAAGACAATTTAGGCCTATTATTAATTAAAAATTGAAACGTTTTTTACCCATACCCCTAAAATTCGGCAATTTTGGACCTACACTTTTTACATTTGTATCTAAGGTTTGATATAGGGTGTGCACGCCATTGCGTAATCAGTTTCATGGTTCATCGGGTTATTAAAACATTGCATATATATACTTTTAAGATAATATGAAACATAAATAGTCTCATTAACATCTCATGATGAATGAAAGAGATTATAAAAACATAGAAATTCTGCAAAATGGCCTTAAAGTGCCCAAAATTCGAACATTAGAAATTGAGTATCGATGCGTTAAGTAACATAAATTTAGTTAGAGGTGGTATATAATTTAACTATTTTGACAGTTTATCTTGATATTACTTGGTGTTTACAAAAATGCAACAAAAAAAAGTGTTTATTTTTTTATTGTGTGTTAAAGGGCGCACAGCACTAAATCACTCCTCGTTTTGTGTAATGGTAGTAAGTTCCGGCAAAAACAAAAAACGATTTTGTGATTAATGGGGTCCTTTGGGAATCAGTTTGGCGTGAGGATAGCGTTTCATAATTAAAATGAAAGATAATCTCTTGTACTTTAATCAGGATATTGCAAAATATTGATTTTCGATTGCATTGAAAATTTATCACGTGTATGAACATACGTGATCGGAGGCGGTTAGAAGGCCAGCGTCCGGGCTGAAAATAGGGGTGGCGCTGTTTAAATGATCGTATCGTAAAATCGAATTGGAAGGTGTAACACTTCTTGACGATTTTATGAAATTTGAATGTTTGTTTATTAGAATAAAGCATTCGAGACGTTCCAAAAATGGTTACTAAGGGCTCAAAATAGCGACTCTTTTATATTTAGTGCTGTGCCCCCGTAACTCGTGGTGCTAAATTAACCAACTTAAATTTTAAGCCGTTCGTACTTGCACTTTCCTAAAGACTGCCATCGACAAGGAAGGAAAATGACGTATTTGAATGATTTAATTACATCACTACCGTGGAATTATAGTCTGAAACCGCATTCGAGCTCATACACTATATGTGTTTTGTTCCCTGCTTTACTATTAAAGTACCCTCGCCGTCATCCCTGCAATAAGTCACCTGGAATATTAAAGGTTCACAATCCAAACACCTGTTTATTCACACATTGCACAAAAATCCAGGTGTGTTATTTAATTGAAGAATGTCTTGCTGTCTATTTTCGTGCTGTTATTTGTTCCGCTACACTGTTAGAACACTGGGTAAAATAGTACGGGGTAAAGTCAGGTTGGGTAAACTTTACCCAGTATTGGTCAAACAAATGCGGGTTGGGCAAAAATCATTTTACCCAACGGTTGAGTAATATTTTTTTCATCAGTTTTACCTATTAGTTGTGTAATCAGGGGTGTTACAGGGTTGGGTAAAAAAGGATTTTGCCCAACGTTGGTCTACTAAGGTCACGTGGTATCTTGGACGAGCTGTTATTGGTCACCGCGATCAACCGCATGATTTACAAAAACAAAATGGCCGGTTTGGTGACTGGTAAACCGGCGCTGGCTGGGGAGGAACTACTGAAGGTTTTTCATGGTAAAATAACATATTTATATTCTAATATTGTGTTGTCTACAAGATGTTCAGGTAGAGCAGTAAATACGCTAGAGGACAGTCGTAGCTTTTAGCGAAAATTAGATAAGCTTATTCATTGAATTCCGTCCGACCGTAAGTTGCAAGCACGCAGTGTTGGCCTACGCTATGCCAACTATTGTGTATTACCATGCAGTAATACTATATACTGCAACCATGGATGTAGGGCTATCACTGTTCTCTAAGTCTAACAAATTTAACGCTTTAACCTGATAATGGTGCAGGCAACGCAGTCTTTTGAAAATAAACATGTATACATGGGTAAAATCAAATATACTACCCAACAAATGGCTAAAATCAAATATACTACCCAACAAATGGCTATGGCTTACCCAATAATGTAGTAAAATAATTGCCCAATAGGCATGGGTAAAATTCTATTACCCAACAAAATGCTAAAATAATTACCCAATATTACTGGGTAAAATTATATTACCCAAATTTACCCAACAAAATGTTAAAATAATTACCCAATATTACTGGGTAAAATGTTATTACCCAACAAAATGGTAAAATAATTACCCAATATCATTGGGTAAAATGTAATTACCCAGAATTAGGGTAAAAAAATTACCATTATGTTGGGTAACTGTTACCCAACCGGGGTTGGGTAACACGTTTACCCAGAAAAAGGGTTGTTGATATAGCACCCAGCGGTTGGGTAAAACTTTACCCAACTTGGGTAAAGTTTTACCCAACCGTTCTAACAGTGTAGGTAAACAATAATTTCATGTGCTGTAAAGTTTATTGATTATCTTGTGTAGAACAATACACATTACAATTGACTTGGGCTAAAGTTGAATCAAAACGTGTTCAACATAAAGGAGCACACATATAAAGCAGCTATTTCAATGTGAACTTATTTTTGCAAGGAACTAAATTTCAAGTCCTGGAATTGCGCTTGATTTCTTTTTTTCATGCCAAATCCAATTGATTAAATTGTTTGAGACTAAATTAAAAGTCAATGAACGCAATAGCAATTATAATACGTGGCACTTTAGTGTCAGCTTATATTCTATAGTCAAAACTTGATAGAATTTAACAACAATAAAAACATTTGACCTTTGAAAGTCAAGATTGCTTTTAAATTGGTTTCTACGTTTAGGTATTTTACAAAGAGCTTGGTCATTTTGTATATATTCCTAAGCAACGAAACGACAAGTGAAGCCTGATTTAATTCGACATCTCTTTATTGTCAGTATCATTCAGTTCAAGAATTTTCTCATTAGGTCATATAAACAGTGATCGAATTATTACAGGATTTATGATTTTGTTTATTTCTTCTAACAGAGCAGCGATAATATTGTCCTGCCAAGTGGATTCATATAGTTTGGTATACATATATTAAACCAACTTGATCATTTTAAGCGCACCCGAACACTAAAAACGGGCAAGGAATTCCAGTGTAGTCCCTATTTATTTTTGTCCAGTTATGTTTGGTAGTTATGTTCTTAATACAACGGCGACAAATATATTTTTTTGTATATAAAGAGCAAATATGAACAATAGCCCAACATACATTAACAAGGTTAATGAAAAATCAAAGTGGTAACTCTCTACTAAAAGAGCTCTGAAAGGCCAATCAATTGGTTCCCTGCAACTCAAAAATATGCATAGTACAAGAAACACAAAAATTGGCAGGGGTTAAAAATGCCAACGAAAGTGATATAAGAATAATATAAAATCCCATACATGAGAACAACATCAACATATAAATAAAAAAATAAAAAAATATCTGGAGGTCAGGGGCATCAAGAGAACCTACACAACAAACTTAGGAACTAAATCTACCATATGCCGGATCACCAGCCCAGCTGGCTACATGCTTATCGCTATGCAACTGTATGAACCGTTTACTTTGTAACCAAAAATGTGATTTTCGTGGGGGGGAAAATCACTTTTTTTTGTGGACTTTTTGGTCTATAAATCAAAAAATAAATAAGATATTAAAAAAAAGCGTCAACATTTGACAATAATATATTTTGAGTTATCTTTGCAGAACCTAAAATGGGTAAAAAACGTGTTTGTTTTTTAATTTTCTCAAAAATGGTCAATTTTATTTTCATGGTTGGATTCATTGAACCCTTTTCTGCAAAAAAATATGTATAATTTTAAATAGATTGAATGAATAATGAAGAAGTTACGTCAGTTTTACGGAGGCTATGCTGAGGGTACACAGCCCCTTAACAACAACATAATGAAGCAATAAAGAAGTGCATACATAACGCAACAACATTTGTCTAGAGAATGCAATCATTTGCTCATTATTCATATTAGCTGTGTGATAACTGTCCAGAACAATTGTAATATATTTTCGGATGAGTGTAATACATTAACACAGTTATATCATTCAATTTGCATTGCGAACCCTGAACACGCCTGAAGGTTTATTTTTGCATAATTGTACATGATACGTTATGTTTTTAAGTACAAGTAAACACAAACAAGGGCTTATTTAAGTATTTATTCTTAACAAATGACAATTTAATTATATCCAACCTGGGATCAAAACGGATGAATTAATTTATACTTCCATGGCCAAGACAATGGCCAATAAATACAACAAAACACATTCACACTCAGATTTTAAAGACACCAACACATCAATGCATTGTGTTTTTGCAAATTGCCCTAATTCTGGTCTCCACTCCAGCTTGTCTCAGTCCCCATGCACACACTCTTTGCTTCATAGCGCGTTCATCGTTGGAGCTCTTACGTTATTGTTTACATCAATGAATACATTAGTAATATCAGTGTTCCTTTTTCTTATTTCTAAAACTTAAGAGCTCGACAAATGCATTGTTTGAAAAAAACTTTAGTTGGCTAGGGCATTTGCCTTGTGGGAAGACCTTAAAATATTCTTTGATTAAAACCCGAAACTGAGAATGCAGTAAACACAATTATTTATGTTTGTATTACCAAATACAACTTTAAGCATCGATGACATTTATAATCCTTAGTCGCATGATTATTTGCATTATAAGCCATGATTTGATTTTAAAAAAACCTATAGGGATTAATTCAATGAATTCTTCAGCCCGAGATTTACGCGCAAAATTACAAAAGATGTTAAAACTGTGACAGATTGCCTGTCATAATAAGCCACTTGCAGATTTTGTGACAATTGGGTATCTATCACAAGTTATAAGATAATTTTGAGATACAAGCTCGTAGGCTTATAGCAACGTTTTGGGTACTGCAATTATGTATAGAGTTTTGTATTTCTGCCCCTCTCCCAAAACTCATTGTTAATCCTAAGGTATAATCACTGTAATCCCCCGCCCCTCCCCCAAGAAAGTTTATAATAGACTCTGCGAAATTAAGCAAGCGTTTATTTGTGAAGGTAAGCAAGTGAAATAAGCCCGTCCATATAGTAATTTGGCGGGAACATATTTCAACATAAATACGGTAAGGTATTTGCAATAAGTTAAGTTTTTAGTTGTAAAGGAAATAGATCTTTAACAGGCCAGCCATGCATTCTAATAATCAATTCATTGTTCGGATTTCAGCAATTTGTTGATTCTGGAAACTGGCTATTCATGAATAAGGTGTTGATGTTCAAATTACGATAGGAAGTAACAGACTCTGCAACAAACGTTTTCGATAGGATTGCTGATATAGTAAATAGTATGAAAACATTCTTAAATAAGAAAATGTTCTCAATGGGAACAGTTGACAATTCAGGGTTTCGAACGCAAGAGGGTCGTAAATGCATTTTTCAGGCTAAGCAATATTGTGCTAACATTTATTTTGTATTTTAATGTTTTGTGATGTTTTATTTCTTTGAAAAAATTATCTCCTCCGATTTACTACACCATAGCTAAAATTGTGTGTATTTATCTGTATTTTCAATATTAATCGAAAACTCAATTTTACTAAAAATGTCACTTACTACCCTCTTGATACACATTATTATCGGTCATTTATGATTCCATCAACTTCCTGTATTATCAAATCAATGCTTATGTAATATCTGTTGACGAGTTGTACCCCTGGTCGATGAACTGTCATTGCTTTTTTGTTAAATATATAATATTCGCTCGAAGATTTTCCGTGTTAAATGATACACCCACTATGATAGATAATTCCTGTTGTTCTGATACTCGCTTTATACTGTATAAGACTTAATATAGTATTGCTTTTTTGTATTTCAACCCAGGCTTTTCAATAAAATGGTAAATAATTAATTTCCGAGTCGCTAGATGCCGGTGTTTTTATTCTCTCACAGTAACATTTAATTGCTATTTGAAACCGTTATGTAAAACAATTTCCGATTGCTGATTGTTTTTGTTTTATATAGTTGCGCGCTTTTTCTTCATCGAAGCATAAAATTGGTGAGGAATTACGTGTAGAAGGAATCGAGGGACCTTCATAATTCAATTTGTTAACATACATGCCTCGTTTAGTTTCAATTAGATTGTATTATTAATTGTCTTTGATGCGACGACGAAGGAAACAGTATCTTGCTGATAACCTCGCTGAGCACCAACTGAGATAATATGGGTTGACTGCCTCCTATCATACTTCCTTTGCAGTCTTCGTCTACCGGGGCGAATGGCTCATACATAATACATCATCAGACGCTTGGGATGGAGACTAAATAAATATTAAATAGTCTCCATTGCTGATGGTCTGTGGCGCATTGAACGGAAAAAAGTCGTCTGCTGCAGATGTGGTTGAAAGTATAAAGCCCGGGATAAAGAAGTATTGCCTAATTTATTTTAAGGTTTTAAAAACGGTTCCGCGCACCAGTCCTTGATTCTCCGTTGCCGAAGACGAGTACAACAATTAGATCGTCAATATATGGGATGATTACCTCCCGGATTATCTCTATTGAAATGTTGTGTGGAGCTGATTTATGTCTGTTTCGCACACACCCCTATGACTAGAATGTTTGAAAAGCCCGGTATAAACAGAATAGGTATTAAAGTCTATTGCGGCAACTACAGTATCTATAATACTAGCTAACGGGATACATAAAATTAGTTTAAAAAACAACGGTGATGTGAAAGTTAATAAACTTCTAATATTTGAAACATATTAATTTAATACACACATTAACCATTGCAATAGATTTAACGCTATTTGTGAAGTTTATAGACATTGTTGGAAACAATTGACAATGTTAGATGTTCGGATTATGATTGTCTTTTCACGGAGAGAGAGAAAGAAGAGGTACACTTTAGATTTACTGTTTTGTTAACGCTCTTTTCATGGGTATAGGGTTAAGTGCAACAATGGAAACTGCAACATTTGCTATTCAAATGGCCACTGCTTCATCAATATTGGTGCTATTGTGACAACTGAGGTGTCAAAATGCGCGGGAGGAAATGCTTGTTTTTTCTCCATTTGTTAAATACGGTCCTAATTAGAATTAAACACAGGGTGCCTCGAAAAAAGTGAATACTTTCTTTTTGTGAGGTGTTTACATATAAGGCTGATCAGTTTGTCACAGACGGACATGTCACGGACGGACATTTTTAAATGGATTATTAACACAAACTACTTGCACTTATTCAAATGTTTTATGTATTATGTTGAAGAGTGTCATCAACTTCATTGACATTTATTAAAATGTTGGTGGGTGTGGTTTGTTACTAAAAGATACACAGTTAAATATTTGCGTCACGGATGGACAATATGTTAACCTTAAACTGATCAGCCTCATATATAAAAAAAGGTATTTAGTGGGGACATCATTAGCTGTTTTTAAAAGCTTTGAGGCGGCGGTGAGAAATCAGAACGGTCTGTGATCCGGAGTAAAATGACCGGTTCTTTATTGGAGCTTTATGATGACATCAGGACGCAATTTTATTTTCGTTCAAAAGTTGAGTGAAATCAGTTAATTAATTGTTTAAATAAAAAGGTTATTCAGTGAATTTTGCTTTATTTTGTATTAAAACGGAATCAAGCGAATTTCACTGGAATCGAACATTGAAGGACAATTTCCATCCTCCATTATGCAAAATACAATTGGACATTGGTTAAGGTCTTTTTGAATTTCTCTCATCAATTCCATTGTCATGTTAGCCAATGAAATGTTGTTGTCATGGTCGTAGAGACATTTGATGTGTGACTGACAATTTTTTTTTCGTCAATCAAAACAAACATGGCAAAAATACACGAACGGTTGGTACGGTACACCTTTAATTTCAAATCAAAAGACGAAACAATATGTCAAGTGTTTTTTTTCTTCTTTTGGTTATTATTGTCTAAAATTTGAAGTAGTCTTGAAGCCGCCTCCAAATAGAATCATTGTTTGAAGTTAATGAATCGTGCTTTTCATTTAGATTTTTTAAAATGTGTAATACAAGCCGGCTGCAATGAACACATCTATTTTGTCAATATTCGAGCAGGCTAAACGCTAATGCAACGTTACATCGACCTTTTGGTCGTTGTACGTCACTGAAATAATGACTGCGTGTCGTCCAACGCAAACTGTCATTCTGGCAACCAATCAGAACGCTCCAAATTGTTGGTCTTTGTTCGGTCTTTGTTCGAAAAAGGATAAGGCATGTATGAGATACGAAACATAGGCTGTAACACGGTAGTTAAACTGCAGAATACGTCAAAATATATCTTAGGCAACAAGCCTGTTCTACGGGCAAACACACATCTCGGGCTTTTTTTTATCAACAATTGTCAAAATACTCAAACAATTTCCAAAATATTGAATAGGCCTATATGTCCAAATTTAAGAAAAAAAATCAAAAATTTTCAAACGCTTTTTGCAAAAAATGTTCAAACAAATTCAACAGAAATTGTAAAAATTTGTAAACAATAACAAATGTCGTCATTTTATCGTTTTGATATAATTTAAAATAACACTTTTGAAATTTAAGATATTTTATTAAACGCTGTTTATCCTTAAGAAGAATTTGATACCATCCCAAAATTGTTTAAATCACGAAATCAATTATTTTCAAAAATCCCATTGACAACTTATCGTTTCCCCTATTGCAAGCGAATGTTTTTGGATGGCTTAACGATTGCTGCTATTACACGATCCATTAGATAAATACTTTGTTGTTCGTGGAGGAATCATTGATCAATCATCAATAGTATTGTTGTATGACTCTTTCCTGTCATGTTTATATGAAGAAAAACAAAAAATGGTATACCTGGTCTTGCTCTTTGGCGCAACGATTTCTAAATACTAAATCTTCCTTCCTCAACTTAAAGAGGACATTTATTGAACATGTTTATCTTTGAGTATTTAAGGTTGAATGGATTACAAAAATGTTAACGGTGTCTGGTAAGCACCTTTTTCCCAGAAATATCAAATCTATCTGCATTCATAAATTAATCAACTCTTCCGTCTCAGCACCAAACTGTTTGAAGACACGAGGTATACGATCGTTTGCATTGATATATTACTGCGGGAGTTTTCAAGTGTTGAACCATATCCATTGGTGAAATTAATGTACGCGTTCGACAAGACCTTTAACACAATTATGTAAAAATGTTTTCCGTTTATAAATTGTGTTATTTCATTGTGTCACTTCAATTTCATATTGCATGTTTTATATTTGGTTTGTCATATTCAACGTTCTTATGCCTTCCTTTAGAGCATACAGCCCACGATCTATTCACGCGGAAACCATAGAATAAAAGAAGCGGGTCTATGACCAATAGGGCATTGCCTTAAAAAAAAACACCACAAAAGACCGCGAACGTTAGAGAAGTTATAGCGTTGAATCTGATAGTCGTACAGTAATGTATAATACTATAGATTTAGACCTTATACGGGAAGCGTGTTAGCTACATTTTGATACCCAATTGCTACAAAAGCCTTTTAGGCGACGAAAAAACGCTGTTCTATGGGCAAACGGACCTCTCAGGTAGGATCGGTCGGACTAGTTTTTTGTTAATTATTTTTTCAGCAACTTTCAAAATTTTCAAAGAAAATCAAAATATTTAAAAAATGTCAACAACAATTCTAAAATTAAAAAATCGCATTTATTTTATTTATTTCGGGCCATTTTTTCATCGCCTGACCTTGTTTAATCACTTCTCAACACTTGAAGTGAAAACTGTGAGCTGAGCCATTACAAGGTCACACCAACTTTATAACAGTTAATGGTCAGAAGTCACAAACTGGTCCAAAAAAATGTTTCACTTCTAATAATGTTGAGAAATGCACCAATTCTGATTAAACGGGACAAAACTTATGTTTTACATACTTAATGACCCACAAACTATATATTGTTGGAAAGCTTCTAATTCAAGGTTTTGAATTTTTGCAAAAATGAAATCAAATTATACAGGGTGTGTAAAATTGTTATTAGGGGGGAACATAAAAAAGTTGATCGTTTTTGCTCCTCACAAAATATTTTGATAGTTTGTACAATTAGGGTTTAGCTGAAGATAGTCACCAAAATCAGAACAACCGCAGAAGGTGCTACCAAATTTGCTAAGAATCACTTGCCCAAAATGTACACAGGAAAAGTACAGGGTGTCTAAATTATGATGAAATAATACATACCATGAAGGTTTGTATATAATATTCTATGAAATTAAGTTAGCATGGACTATTTAATTTAAAAGAAAATGGTTATCAAAATGAACTACATGAATATCGTTAAAGTTCCTTTTATTTTAAATACAGGGTGGTCTAAAATAGGTCTAAATAGCAAATTGTTCATAAATCTATGAACAATTCTGTGAAGAAACACTTCTGTCTTTTTTAGTTAAATGTTTTACTACCCAGGGTAGAAAAGGACCAAAGAGTCACACAAATGAAATAGAGAGACTGCGATTTGGCCATTGTTTAATCAATAAAATGAATAAAACTGTGTATTTTTTTACATTAAAACACTCCCTGAACTGCACATCATATTCTAGTAGAGAATGTCTAGATAACAATTCAATATTATTGTTCATAGTAGCAGGCACATGTTATTAACACATATGAGAAGTTTGAAAACTTTCCTATGTATACTTTTAAAATGGCATCAATTTCAAAAGTTCTAGTTTTCCGCTATTTTGTGTAGGAACCTATGGGCGCCACATCCACCGGCCCCACCCTTGACTCATTTGACGTTTAGATTGATAACTTCACTATTGCTAAACATGTGGCTTTAATCCTTTATTCGGTAGCTGGATGAATTAAATCTAACTAGCACTTTCCTCATAAAGCCTATACTAAACTTTTCGACTTGAAACGAATATTTCAAAGAGTGGCAACGACAGATCCATTAACCTCAAAAGACTTTAACACCATAAATGGACAGTATTTTCCCCGATGTGTTTTGTTTTTATTAAGAAGATTGGTAAATTCCCCACAGTGTATATTATAATATGAAGTCGTATAAATATTTTATTACGTGTGGGACACTCAATTCAATGTTGATTTTAATCGCGCAGTTATTGACACATTCAGGTTAATTGGTATTCCGACAGTAGAATGAACAATTAATTAGATTCTATTGAAATACATCTTTAACGATAATTGTCTTATAAGGCGTTTATAAAGACAATGAGTCGCTATCTATGGCATAACTGCAGGCTTAAACCCATTCTCGGCTCAGCTGTATCCTCACTATGGTTTCAAAATTCATTATGCCTTCCTCACGCTTCTTTTCCCTATGGTTTAAGCGAAGGGTATTGAGAGATAAAATTACATATTTTACAGATATCACTGTGTAATGTGGCGTCAATCAAGGAAAATTAATCGTTGCTTCTTCAACCATTTTGTTGTTGTATAATGCTACCTCAGTTAATATTTTTAAGATGTTATGGTTAATCCTTAGACCACTGATAGTTCAGTGTGTATTCCGGGGTGTATTCATCTTAATGCTGAAAATCTTCATCGATATCTGGACACAGAGTAGACAGGTCCAGATCAGCCCTTTTATGGCAAAAGGATGTATCTTATATGTACTTTCCTAATTATATACTTCCTTTTAACATGGATTGTGTTAACTTGGTTCAATTTTCCTCACTTAGGAAAAGGTTGCAACTTGTAAAGACAATAAAAGTAATATACTGCATTTTACTACTACATGATTTATGGAGAAAAAAGCTAACTTTGATCATGTTAAAAGGAAGTATACTGCTAGGAAACTACATATAAGATACATTCTTTTGCCATAAAAGGGCTGAGATGTGATGATGTTTGGGTATGTTCGCGATCAAGTTATTGACACACAGTTGTTGATAAACAGACACCGTGCAGAGCGCCATCAACGGTGTGTGTAAATGAGCTCCAGGCATCAGCGTAAAAACGCGCTAAGTGGATCGTGATAATATATCATGTTTTGAGCATGATTTTTGTTTCATTAATTCATTCCCATTTAATTGATAAAACATTAAAACATTAACAAATCACACAAATAAAAGGACACTGGAAAAGGAGTGGGCGGTGGGACGTTCTGTATTATCCGCGGGCATTGAACAAAATAAAATAGCAATGGAACACGAAAAATATATATAATACAGTAATACAGTAACTATATACTATAAAACAGGTGCATTAATTGCTAACGGGCCCAGGAGGCAACAGGCCTAAGGATTGCGAAATATGCCATTATTTGTCACATCCCTTTGCAAAATGTTGGTAGGCTATAACGTTTATGTATCTGAATGCTAACTGAATCTATTTTATAGGTGTTGGGAATGGGAAGTCTTCCAGGTAATAACACATTTACACCAAGGTATAGAACAAAGAAAGATAAACTTGGAGGTCGAATCTATTTAAAATACCCATTAATATACATCACAAAATGGCTGAATATCAAGGCACGTGGCATAACGTGTATAATAATAGAATGATATACTGTTTTAGTACTATTAAAGCTACAATGCACCATTAGTTTGAAGTGACAATGGATGGCAATAGTGTCTGCCTCTTTCTTCTTCTGGCGTCTTCATTGTATATTACCTAGCAATACATTTAATAGAATCAGTCTAGTCCGTTGGATTATAAGATCGCTTTACCTATTAGAAATTGCATCAACTAATTTCAAAGGCGGCGTGCTGCATGTAGGCCCTATACAGCACTGTGTTCAAAAGTGAACTTTAGAACGATCTGTTAATTTGCCATTTATATCGAACACTGCCATTGGTTAAGGTGTTCTAGATTGATGCTCCAAATTAGAGGGACATTCAATTTTCGTTATTCTATACGGCAATATATTATTATAGAAACGTGACATTACTTTGCTTTGAGATCAACAGCTTAAAGGGATGTATTGATAACTACCCGACTAGTATACTAATCTCGACTTGCGCAACCAAGTCGTGCAAGTCATATATCAAAACGCTAGAAAAACAACAATGTGAAAGGATTTTTCGTCACGGAAAAATAACATTGCCGATAATGATACCCGTGACATAATCGGTTTACGTTAAACATGTTCACCCCGTGGACATAATTACACATCTATATATACGAAGAAACGTTCCTAATAATTTACCCTTAAAGAGTAATACAGAAAGATTTATAGGAATCTACACATACATATCAAAACACCATGACAAAAACAAGTAGATAAAGGAATTCATCACGAAGAGAAACAATGCTGATGACATTACGTGTGATACAAATGGTTTCATGTATCTGCTCTAATACTGGATAATTAAAAACGCCTACCGTTCACCCTTTGCGCTGGAATAACATATGACTCAACCTTTCCAGATGCACTTGTACACATATAAATTCAAACAAAAAATGAGAAGGGTAAGAACGTTATCCAAATCATTCGACACGAAGGGAAAATGCTGGTAATTATACCAGTGGAAAGGTGTCATTTAGGTCCTAAATTCAGGACTGTACTATCGTCCGATACTCGTACAATTACAAAGTTAATGTTCCAGATCGCCCGATACTGGAACATGGTGTTCTAGGTATCGACCGTTATCTTTTTTGATATTGTAACTTTTGATTTTCCAAAAGGAATAGGCAACCTTTAGGCCTTATTTCCTCCATATTGTCATATCATTGTATTCATTTTTGTCTGAGGGGGGGGGGGGGGGGGGGGGGAAGTTGTCAGGATAACTGACCAAAAAAATCGCATGGTCAAAATCGCAAATCTACCCAAATGTACTAAATGGTCAAAGGGAACAAAAAAGACAACGAAAGTTGTTACATTTATTCGACATGAGGAGAAAACGATGCTTTTACATTTAGTGACGTGACATACATTACATAATAGTGGTTTACTTTTATATTGATTGTTGGGAGTACACCTCTACACTTTTACACTGCTTGCGGTGAAATAACGTATAGTTAAAACTTGTTAACGTATTATAGTTAAAATATGTTAACATAATATAGTTAACTATAGTATAGTATAATTTGTCTATCATGACGAGACAGTGACGTAACTACGTTATTTACTTATTGCAGTATATCAACTCGCGCGCTCATTCAAAGCTCTGGCGGTTACACTCACGCGTAGAAAGGCGGAAGACACATACTCGCCTGTATAGTTACGTCACTGTCCGGAGTAAGGAAAACAGTATATAGGACGTGCATGTGTGCATACACTCGACCAAATTATCAGTTAACCCTTTCCACGAGAAACAATTTTAGGACGATCTCTGAAAGATTAAATGGGTCGTGTATATTAAAACCCTATAGAAAAACAACATGTTCGTCATGGGGTGGGGGAGGGGGGGGAGGACGCAAGTCACATGAGGTTGACCTCGCGTAAAATTACGCGAGTTCAACCTCACCAAAAAAACGTTGCAACGGACATCTGTGGTGCGCAATACGTAAGCTCGACCTCACGGCTCTGATTGGTTTGCAGCAATTTGTGAGTTTTCAATCATGCGCAGTAAGCTAATCGAAGTGCGCCCGCGTATGTCGGACTGTGCCCAGGAGAACATGTGCCATATACATGTAGTCTTTACACACAAACAAGAACATGACTCTTACGTATATTCATATATTACATTATTAACTTGCAATGCATGGGGGAAATCATCAAGACATCTTGCAGATCAAGCTTCCATATTCTGAGATAAAACAATGAATGCTGATGATAATATGTCGTGTGGTTCCTATTTTAAAATCTTCGATGCTGCTATTTTACCCATTTTAACTTACGGCTGAGAAATATGGGGTTTCAAGCGTTATGAATGTCTGGAAAAAGTTCAATACAAGGCCTGCAAGCAGTTTCTATAAATCTCTCAAAATGTAACAAAATAATGCAGCAATTGGCGAGTGTGGCGGATATTGTATATTGTATTCTCAACTGTGTCAAATTTTGGTTAACACTTGGGATATGACCGTTTACCGAAGAAAAGTTAATATGCTTGTTTATCTTGACGAGAGAGGTTCGGTAAAACCATGCTCAATTTGTATTCACTGCAAAGAAGATAAGAGAGAAGATATTGAATGTAATTGATTATATTTTGTATTTATTGCATTAGTAGGGATGGACAAGGTGATCTCTCAATCCTTTTATAGCATAGCAAAATATAGATTGTTTAATGTATGCGTATTTATAGTTGTTTGTATCATGTAGTATGAAGGGCCAGAGGCCTATATATACAATAAATAAAATAAAATAATGAATGTAAAGAGACTCTTATATCACCATATGTACAAGCACGCATAAAATTGAACTGGGACCAATACAAATATGTCTATATCACTATGAAAATGTTTGCATTTTCATCGGAGCCTCTACGTCGTATGGTGATATAAGTCTTGCGTATAAATCACTTAGACGTATTAGCCATACGTATTGGTTTTGCAGAGCGGCCTTAGTAGAATACTCGTGATATTAACTGTTTGTCTACGCAATGTGAATTCTCATACACTTCCTGTATCATTATGCGTAAGGAATTTGTGACTGAAAAAATGACAGTGTTAAAGGTTATCCCAATATTTGGAGCTTAGTATATGATCTACTACATAATATACACCTAGCACATAAAGTCCCTGACCAGGTGCTTTGAGGTTGGCTAATTCAAAATAGATAACCGGTACCAAAAATCTGAGATACACTTAATTGAGCAAATTTCTTCTCCGCAGTTTGATACCTCATTCAACAAAATCGAATGGATACTTTTAAAGTTATGGCGATTTCAATGACCGCGTATAACAGCAACAGCAAAGTTGCACTAGGTATAGGAAATCATTGATTTTTGTGTGATTACTGTCCGATAACTGTGTGCTATCTAAACGAGCCAGATAAATGGGATTGGAGTGATAACCGCAATTTGCGGGACAAAGGGTGTGACTAGCTGTGAAGAATAAAAGTCTTAGCTGATTAGCTGTGAGTTTTTCCAGTGCGTAATCACACACAAATCAATGATTTCCTATACCTAGTGCAACTTTGCTGTTGTTTTGCGCGGTCATTGAAATCGCCATGACTTTAAAAGTATCCTGGACAGGGACTTTATGTGCTAGGTGTATGTATGTTGCACATCTAATCTGTTTCTAACTATTATTACGAAACGGACTTCACGCATGTTTACAAACAAATTGTATCTGTTAACGTCATGAATACTCTTTTAGGAAATAGTGCACTTTAGGTCCCAGATACTGGTATACCAGTATTTGTCAAAACTGGAACATAGCATTTGCCAGGGCGCTCGATACTGGTACGATTTACCGTTCCAGTATCGGTCGAAACTGGAACACCAACTTGTGTTCTAGTATCGAGCGATACTGGAACGTTTTAATGTTCCAGTATCGTTCGATACTGATACACATGCTACCAGTAGTAATTTGTCTCAGTATTGAACGATACTGGACAGGTACACAATTGTGTTCCAGTATCGCCCGATACTAGTACATTTTAGAAAGATACTAGTACAATCCAGAATCTGGGACCTACGAGGGAGTATCAAAAAGTTCTTGACATCACCAAGAAGTGAAGGAGCCAGAAACTTTTTTGTTATGTGACTCTTCAGACATCTTTAAAAAGTCACTGTGCAAAGTCACACATTTCTCCCACTTTTTATTACCTGTCCACAGACCACCATTGTAGAGATCCTCAGATTGACCGCCATTGATTGATCCTCAGATTGCCTCAGATTGCGTTATTCAACAAAACAGCACTAAATAGTTTTTGACCCCTGCATGACCTTTGACCCCTTTCTGTCAACACTTTAAACCATTTATTGCTGTTTTGGGAATAACGCAATCTGAGGATCAATCGATGGCGGTCAATCTGAGGATCTCTACAATGGCGGTCTGTGGACAGGTAATAAAAAGTGGGAGAAATATGTGACTTTGCACAGTGACTTTTTAAAGATGTCTGAAGGGTCACATAACAAAAAAAAGTTTCTGGCTCCTTCACTTCTTGGTGATGTCAAGAACTTTTTGATACCCCCTCGTAAGTACACTGTTTTCTCTTATGCTTGATGGATAGGTGGCGTGCTTTGACGTAATATTTCTCCATATAGAATCATCGTTTTGAAATCAGAGTCAAAAGAGCTAGCTACCAACGCATAGTGTCCGACGGATGTCACCAGAAAAAAACAATTGACGATAGTACCATTACCATTTACTGTAAACATTAGTATAAACGCCGCAAAAAATGCAAACCTATTTACAACACCAATTGAGACATCACACTGTTGATTGAAACTATAGCAACAAATGAAAGACTCCAGACGCGCACACCTCGCTTTATCACAATAATATCCCGCCAAATAATGTGTTGTGACAATAATACTGTATGTTGATGAAAGACATGAGAAAATATATGAAGTGATAATCAATAATCGTTCTGAGTATTTACAGAGACGAAATGGGCTAAAACATGTGTCGAATGAATGGTGATATTCATAGCCGGATGGACAAACCATCTGGAAGATATTATCCTACAACAAGCGTGTCATGATTATTCTTCTGCTCAGCTCAATAGACATGATTGAATTGGCCATGTATGTACAACTATAATCATTTACATCTAGAAGCATTTGACCTTTTAAAGATGTAATGTATTGCTCTATAACTAATTGTATTTATGATCTCAGGAAGTATGATAGCCCGATATTAATCACAAATTATGTACTTGAACGGCATTCATTCTTGTCATCTGCACTGAGCCATGGTTGGACGATATTGCTTGTGCGTCGTTTTCAATACACAAGTGGGTGTTACGATTAGGCAAAGAAGATGTCTTAAAGCAACGCCAGCATTGTCCCACTTTTATTACTTGAGCAGTGGTTTTCTGTCCCCAGTGTATTTGACATTACTTTGCAGTGCTGCCGAGTTTTTCTGTTTAAAGAAAATTCAATATCAAGGTCTAACAATAGTAAGAGGTAGTCCCAATGGTCTGTTGTGTTTCCTTTGCTTTTTTAACGTCACATATCACATCTATCATGTCTATACAAAAGAAAATAAGAAAATAAACCTAAGCTAAAATATGTCTATATCCATACTGTTATGTTAAGGAAATATCAACCTTTCTTTATGAAATTTATCAGGCACTGTAACTTTTAAACTAATAATGTAATGTACATAAAAATATACATTTTTTGTTATGAAATGAGTCGGAGAATCCATTTTTGCTATCAAATTTCACAAACAAAAGTGTTTACATTTTTGCTCAAAAATCACTATTTGGCGCCAATTTTTACAGACAACCTAACAATTGTGTTCCAGTATCGCCCGATACTAGTACATTTTAGAAAGATACTAGTACAATCCAGAATCTGGGACCTACGAGGGAGTATCAAAAAGTTCTTGACATCACCAAGAAGTGAAGGAGCCAGAATTTTTTTTGTTATGTGACTCTTCAGACATCTTTAAAAAGTCACTGTGCAAAGTCACACATTTCTTCCACTTTTTATTACCTGTCCACAGACCACCATTGTAGAGATCCTCAGATTGACCGCCATTGATTGATCCTCAGATTGCCTCAGATTGCGTTATTCAACAAAACAGCACTAAATAGTTTTTGACCCCTGCATGACCTTTGACCCCTTTCTGTCAACACTTTAAACCATTTATTGCTGTTTTGGGAATAACGCAATCTGAGGATCAATCGATGGCGGTCAATCTGAGGATCTCTACAATGGCGGTCTGTGGACAGGTAATAAAAAGTGGGAGAAATATGTGACTTTGCACAGTGACTTTTTAAAGATGTCTGAAGGGTCACATAACAAAAAAAAGTTTCTGGCTCCTTCACTTCTTGGTGATGTCAAGAACTTTTTGATACCCCCTCGTAAGTACACTGTTTTCTCTTATGCTTGATGGATAGGTGGCGTGCTTTGACGTAATATTTCTCCATATAGAATCATCGTTTTGAAATCAGAATCAAAAGAGCTAGCTACCAACGCATAGTGTCCGACGGATGTCACCAGAAAAAAACAATTGACGATAGTACCATTACCATTTACTGTAAACATTAGTATAAACGCCGCAAAAAATGCAAACCTATTTACAACACCAATTGAGACATCACACTGTTGATTGAAACTATAGCAACAAATGAAAGACTCCAGACGCGCACACCTCGCTTTATCACAATAATATCCCGCCAAATAATGTGTTGTGACAATAATACTGTATGTTGATGAAAGACATGAGAAAATATATGAAGTGATAATCAATAATCGTTCTGAGTATTTACAGAGACGAAATGGGCTAAAACATGTGTCGAATGAATGGTGATATTCATAGCCGGAAGGACAAACCATCTGGAAGATATTATCCTACAACAAGCGTGTCATGATTATTCTTCTGCTCAGCTCAATAGACATGATTGAATTGGCCATGTATGTACAACTATAATCATTTACATCTAGAAGCATTTGACCTTTTAAAGATGTAATGTATTGCTCTATAACTAATTGTATTTATGATCTCAGGAAGTATGATAGCCCGATATTAATCACAAATTATGTACTTGAACGGCATTCATTCTTGTCATCTGCACTGAGCCATGGTTGGACGATATTGCTTGTGCGTCGTTTTCAATACACAAGTGGGTGTTACGATTAGGCAAAGAAGATGTCTTAAAGCAACGCCAGCATTGTCCCACTTTTATTACTTGAGCAGTGGTTTTCTGTCCCCAGTGTATTTGACATTACTTTGCAGTGCTGCCGAGTTTTTCTGTTTAAAGAAAATTCAATATCAAGGTCTAACAATAGTAAGAGGTAGTCCCAATGGTCTGTTGTGTTTCCTTTGCTTTTTTAACGTCACATATCACATCTATCATGTCTAATGTCTATACAAAAGAAAATAAGAAAATAAACCTAAGCTAAAATATGTCTATATCCATACTGTTATGTTAAGGAAATATCAACCTTTCTTTATGAAATTTATCAGGCACTGTAACTTTTAAACTAATAATGTAATGTACATAAAAATATACATTTTTTGTTATGAAATGAGTCGGAGAATCCATTTTTGCTATCAAATTTCACAATCAAAAGTGTTTACATTTTTGCTCAAAAATCACTATTTGGCGCCAATTTTTACAGACAACCTAACAAAAGTTAGAAATTCCAAAATTTCACCAAAATCATCTGAAGTCAATTATCTAGGATCGATTTTGTTTTTTTGTTTTTTGAGATTAAAAACAAAATGTATGCACTTTTTGGTCAATAATTTCAATCTTAAACCGATCCTAGATAATTGAGTTGAGATAATTTTGGTGAAATTTTTATTTTATTTTTTATTTTTACCCAAAACAGATTTTTTAGTTTGTCTGAAAATTGTTGGCGCCAAAAAAAGTGATTTGGGGGCAAACACGATGCGTATGGATAAGCAATATTTTGAATCGTCATGCGCACAAGAAACTTAAAAGATTGAGCTGACAACAATAACAAAAACCTATATAATTATAGAAATATTTGCAATGTGCTTTAATTTGATTTGTTGCAGCTTGTACGTATGGTGATGCGAAGTATTACTTTTTGACGCCAAATAATAATAAAATCTTTTAAATGGATTTTCGAAATCTGCTTCCTTCTCCAATAGTCTGCTTCACTGAAATAGCGTAACTACACGGACTCACAGGAATTCACAATTAAACCTGTAGCTCATAAAAAGAATAGCTGTACCAAAAGTTACAAAAACACGAGGGCAACTGTTACAGAATATATAAAGATAATATAACGAATGTTGATTTATTTATATCAAAATAATAGAACAGTTTACTTAATATCAAGTTGACTTTGAGAACATATTTTTTATTTGAAATATATATAACATTTTCTTTAAGGGATATGCAAAGAAGTCATTCCTTTTCAGATCAACGGTGCCTTTCGAAAGGACTGACATTCGAACACTACCATGTTTTTATCCTTTGAGGGATGTGCTTACGGTATATAAATCAACTTTAGTTAAGATGTCACTGATAACAAATGGTCAGCGTGGGGGTTATTTGTTGGCGACCAAAAACATGGTATTCCTCAAATCGTTTTCACCTCGGATCAACTTTTATCCGTACAGGCTTTGTTTCACCGTAACCTCATGCATCACTTTAAATAGGAAACGGACAAAAAACCTGTTTAACATGTAAATACACGGATTCCTTTCAATCAAAGTATTTTATCGTAGTCTTTCCATCATTTCGAACCAAGGTTAATGCTTAACAATAATCCTAGGAATCTCTTTTATCAAATTACTTATTTCACTAGATTAACTTACATCCGTATATTTACCAATTTGCAATGAAGGTTCCCCGCCTGTTTTTTAAAGCCCCCATTCCTTATACTCAATCACCGAAACGCCACCATCTGCCCATTTCATTTATTTCTCAACAAGACTAGAATCTGTGCATTATTTGCAAACCTGACGTAGATATGACCGTAATAATAGCCAATTGTTCAGTCGTTTTTCCAAAAAAAACCTAATAGAATATATTGGTATATTTTATACAAATCCGATCCAAGGGATTTCACTATACATGTACTTACAAGGTTCCTTAAAATACAGTCATCATAGATTGTCCTGAATTCTTTGACTATTTCAAGTCTCTTTTCAAACTTCTGTCTTCTTTTGTCTTCAACTTTGACGACTGTGATTAGGCCGCCCTGCTAATCTAGTACGTATGGCGCATGCGTATAAGTGACTCGTACGTAAGACTTATACGATATTCGCCAAAGTAATATTCTTCATCACTTTACGTACAAGCAAGCAAAATTGTACTGGGAACAATTATATACAAATGGTCTACACCTAAAGCAGACCACAAACAGCGCCCACAGCGCCACCAAAGATATCCTCACAGAAAAGTTATAAAGTAGCTACCGATCGGCAACTTAAGTCGCACACCCCTGATTCTACTCGGTATTTCTGATTACACAATATACACATTTCACGGAATTATCATTATTAAACTCATCTATCATAGGCTATGTCTTTCTTTGTTTTTCGTTTTACAGTGCAAAGAAAAATCCAACCAGTTTGAATGGCGTGTACTCTGCAATGTGATTTTCAGCACCACGTATGGTTCGTACTTTTTAGCGGCGGTTTGGACTGGTATCGCCTCGGGGCTAAGCACAAGCTTTCTGTTCTGGCACATAATTGCCTTAGGTAAGATATTTCGGAAAAAGTGTACTTTAGGTCCCAGATTCTGGTATACCAGTATCGGCCAATACTGGAACATAAAATTTGCCAGTATCGCTCGATACTGGTACGATTTTAATGTTCCAGTACCGGTCGATACTGGAACATCAAATTGTGTTCCAGTATCGAGCGATACTGGAACGTTTTTATGTTCCAGTATCGTTCGATTCTGGTACACAGGTTATCAGTAGTAATTTGTCCCAGTATTGAACGATACTGGTACATAATTTTATTATTCCAGTATTGCCCGATACTGGAACATTTTATATGCGCCAGTATCGGATGATACTGGAACACTGACTTTGTACCAGTATCGAACGATAATGGGTGTACCAGTATTGGACGATACTAGTACTTTAGGTTCCAGAATCTGGGACCTAAAGTACACTTTTTCCGATATTTCAACGAAACAATGATTATTTTATAATGACCTTGGATTGATCAACTATTTATAAGACAACAGGGTAAGATACACGTTTACAAGCCTGGAGTAGCCAGTCAATTAATGCTATGAGCATGTATATGACCAAAGATTTTTCAGACACACCCTATACAAATATGTGGTCTATTTTGACAAATTAATCATTTGTCATGGAAGATTCGTCAGTTAAGAAATATAATGCAATGCTAAATAATTATTTTTTAATGATAAATGACCAATTAGTAAATATTTTCACGACTCATAAATATTTGACTTTCAATGACAAATTGAAAGAATAATTGTTAATCATTAATTTTAGTCATTTAATATGAATAACAAATTAAATGGCAATTGAATGACTAATCTTATTTTGTCATTTCATTGATAATTAGTCATTTAATTTGTCATTTCAAATGTCATTCATTAATTTGTCATAAAAAGTTAAATACATTTCAGTCAAGGAAATGTTTTTTATGATGAAAACTAACTGGAAACACTTTTAATGAGCATCACAAATAAATGTGCACCATTACAGAATATTTCTTGAATCACAAACCTGCCATTTCTTATGATAAGTTTTTAATTTGTCAAATAAGACCGCATTTTCGACGAATTAATATTCTCTGTGTACACATGCCAAAATAAAACACTATACACGTAAAACATGTTTAAAATGAGAAATTCACGTGTAAAATAAGTCACATTGTGTAGGCGTATCACATGGTTTGGATTGTAAAAAAAGATTCATTCATTAATTCATTCATCTATCCATTCACCTCTTCATTGATTCATGGATTGATGAATTGATTCATCGATTCAGTAATTCATATTTATAAGCTGAGTATGATATAAACAGTCTGCATCCGTCTGGATACTGCAAATAGGTTAATTGTATCAGCTAGACTTGGTGCCCGCAAACTTAAATTAATAAGAGCCCTGAATATCTTAAAGGTAGATGTTCCGATTGCTGACCCGATTTTCAACTTGATGTTTTCTATTTGACATGAAAGGTCATCCTTTAAATTGTTGCATTCCAAAGTTTGAGTTGCATTACTCCAATGGTTCTATTTTTAGAAGCGCAAGGTCAAAAGACATGTGCCCATTGAGTAGTACACAACTGGTTGGTGATTAACAATCTTTGGCAGTAATTCACCACATGAAATCCAAATAATTTCCAAATGAAACATTTCTGGCCCCTAATATTTTACAGACATAATGAGAAAAATATGGGGATTCTTCGGATACCAAAATATCTTGATGTGAAAAAAAAATCATAGCCCCAAAAAAGTGATCGGGTCATATACCTTTAACATTATAAAATCGATAGGGGGCTCTGATTTTGTCGGCTGTTAGACTCATGAATTCGTATCTCTGTACGAGATTAAAGCCGTCGTGAAATATCAACGAATCTAAATGATCAGCATTATCTCTCTCCTCTTTCACCCGTGACATCATTTTGAACACGGACAAAAGCTAAGCGCTGTATTATACCTATGTTAACAGTTGTGTAACACTTTCCACGCGGCTATAGTTTTATCAATACAAAGCAGATTTTTTTTCAGAAACCTTTTCCAACTTTCAATAATTACTGAACCCAAACTAGGCATGTTTGTACTTATTTCAATGCATTTCCCATGGTGATTCCAAATATGTTAATTACATTTTTAATAATTTTGACATTAATTTTTGAAACATTTTGTGAAATTTTGGAATGTCGTTTGCAGACGACTGCCGCATGGAAAGTGTTAAGCTTATTCTGTTCGGGTGGTTATAAACAGCCAGATATTCTTGATATCCGCAAACTACACCGAGAACCCCGTTGTTTCTGTTATAATTTATTGTTTATGCTCAAGCACAGACTCTTTAAACCTTCTCAATACCCCGTGCTCAAAACACGAGGCTCAATACCCACACGATGTGGAATTGTTTGCACCTGTATGTAAATTCTTCGCATTCTTGTCAGGTTATCGCAGACACACTTCTTGTGACGGCGTAAAGCGTGTCGGGTGCTTCACATAAACAATCAAATAAACAATCGTGCGCCACGAAAGCAGACCGTAAATTCTGGGAAATATATTTGGAGCGACCTTTTGAACATTCTATTCCCATTTGACACACAAATCATTTCACCTTTGAACGTTAGAAGCAGGTCGCGAAATTACAAATCAGTATCTTTAAAGCCGGAAAATCCATGTGAATCAGAAAGAACGGGCACTGTTTTAGTAAAAGCGCCACGAACAAAATGTCAGGTCTGCATATTCAAAACCAATAATAGTTCTAAAAAGACCACATATTTGGCTTTCGTTCAACAACAAAATTGAATTCGATCATTGCGTCATAATGTTCATTACGATTCCGTTCCATGTATATTTACAAACGTTTTAATCACGGATACAGCAAGTTGTCATAGAAATTAGTGCTTATTTAGATTCGGTAAAATCAAAAGTTAAAAATTCGAAATAAAATCACAATATATTATCCCTGAATCATATTCTAGTTTTAAAACTAGCCCAAATGTGGCTGAAAGTCACCCCGTGTTCAAAATTGTAGGTAGACTGCCTCAAGGTCTCCCTAGCATTCGGTCAATGGTGTTGTATTGAACAATACTTGGGTGGAACACGCGACTTTTCAAAGTTCTTGTGTTAAGAAATTCAATGTTTGAACTTCAATTTGTTTAAAAACTAGTGCTATTTTAGATTTTGTCAAATATAAAGTTCAAATTTCAAAAGAAGTTACGATATATAGCAGATTACAGTTTTAAAACTAGCCTCAATGTGGCTTAAAGTCACCACGTGTGCCAAGTCATATGGCAAGATTGTAGATAGACTGCCTTGGCCAAGGTCTCCCTAGAATGCGGTCAATGGTGTTGGATTGAACTTAGAGCCACACACGCAATTTTCAAAGTTGTTGTAGACATTTGATGTGTTAAGAAATTCAATGTTTGAACTTCCAATTTGTTTAAAAAATAGTGCGATTTCAGATTTTGTCAAATATAAAGTTCAACTGTCAAGAGAAATTACGATTTTTGTAGAACCCGGTATTTTAAAGCCTATCCAGGGGATGACAATAACACATTGTTTTGGTTGGCAGTTTCAGAGATGGCAATCAATGAAACTGGTGAAAAACCTGAAAAGGCTTGAATGTTTTGGATACAAAATTGAAATGGCTGAAAATAAATATAACTGTTGCATTATGAGTAAAAAGGCCTGACTAAATTCAAGAAGTAAGACCTTAAAAGAGGCATCTCATCAGCTGATTAAAAATAAATCGAGACTCATTAAAATGTACATTGAAGAATGACTTGATAATTCTCTCACAACGATTGGTTTTGAATAATCAGACCTAAAAGCCTTTGTGAACAAAGTGGCCGTTATTTCTGAATCGCACTGTGAGTCTATATCGCTACTTGAACGGTTTTCATTTACACCTTTACCTCAATAACAAAATCTACTAAACTGTAGCGAATCGAGAGCCCTTAACAACATTATTTGTTGACGTCAAAACAACTGTATTAAAATAGATACTGACAAAGACATTCGCAACGACAATCAATGTGTTTAAATTTAGAACAAGAAGTGGACCAATGTCTCGACTTTGATAAGTATCATTTTCATGCCAGACACCTCAACAATGTTGCCCTTTATACCCTTTACTATTAGTTTGGCGGTAAAGAATGCTTAAATTCAATACTGTTGAACAAGTATTAAAAATGTACTGTCACAGTCTGGGGAAATAGGCGCCACTTGACCTACTTAAATAACTTGATAGACTATTATTAGAATAGAATGTGTAACACAACAGCGACACTTGTATCGCAGCAAATGTGACGGTTTTCGCGCCAAAACTGACCAGTCGATCGTGGTGACGTAACGGAAGTGTCGAATATTCCTCATAAAATTAATAAGCAATGAAGTCAGGCTCATTTTTATATAACAGCATTATTTTTAAAATGTTTTGTTTTAAAGTCAAGTCAAGGTAATGTCATATTTAAAATTGATGCCATAGGCATATAACTAACTAAGCAAAGAAGTTGTCATATTGTTTGATCAAAACAATTATTATTTGATATTAGTTGAAACGTTAATGGCATATCGCATAATTCTAGGGCATTTTCTTAAAGTATATTGTCGCATTCAACTAAATGCGTGAACTGAAATGAAATTTGGCGGAAGAGTTTAATCGGAAAAAAGTGTCCAGTTTTTGTAGCAACCAAAACCGTAAATGAAGAATTTGTGATCTAAAATTTGTCACCTCATTTCCTGACATTTGCATTTTCAAGACCTTATTTTATAATTGGTTTGACAGTAGCATGTGATAGTATAAGCGCGCTGGTGACTACGTACTGTACCCAATTTTCAGTACAACATATCAGTATCTCGATAAATTGATTCTGTAATAGATTGCTATTGAAAACAAGTTGCACCCATACGTTGACACCAAAGAAGAATGTTAAAGACACCACTACAATGCATTGCGTTTTTAGAACGAAATTATAAATCAATTGTCAATTTGACAGTAGGTCAAAACTATATAATTCCTATTCAAAGGTGACCGTTTCACCAAATAAATTAAACACAAATGTTTAAATTGATAAGTATCAACAATGGGCATCATACTATTATCACATTTTGCTAATTTTATAGCGATCGGTTAAATAGTTCTGGGCTTAAAGTAAACCCACGTGGCCATTGTATGAATAAAAGTACGCCAGAAATAGCCCTAATATCTCAATAAAAGTGACCGTTCCCTTAAACAGTTAATAAGAAGATCAATGTTTGTCATTAATTCTTATTCATGGTATGTAGGTAAAATTGTCTACAAGTATGAATAAATACAATGATTTAAACTAATCGAAAACTTTACATTTGTCACTCCAGGAGACAATCCCGGCCAATATTGTTGGAACACTTTATACACGTGTTTAAAAACTCCCCCTCTCCCCCTGGATCAATGTTGAACACGATGTTTGGGTTACGGGATACTGGAAGGGGTCAACATTGACCAGTGGGGTGGGGGAGCTATTCATGTTAAGGAAAGACTTCAAGCTTTTCTTCAAAGTCCGCAAGGTTTCAATAGTGTATAATTTGCGAAAACGAGAACTCATGAAAGTTATTACCTGGATGTTTTAACTAATTATGACCGGGATTGTCTGAATCATTTGTTTAAAAAAATCATCTGTTTTCCGTTTTTTGGACATAACATTTGATTCAATAAAGGATTCTTTACCATATTTGAAGGATAGATAGGTCATGTTATTGGTCACGTGCCTAACTACTTAAAATGTTATGCTTCAACTTACTTTTAGGGATAGGTCACTTTTAATTACGGAGGTATATTTTAAACACTAAATGCCCAAGAAATAATGGATATTGCCAGTTATTTAGATTCAAATGGTTTCTTGAAAACATATAATACTATACAAACATGCTGGAAAATACTCTCGTCGCTAACGCGACTCCTGCGTCACGGAAAATGGATTACATAACAAGGAAGGTTGTGCGCTCTCGTCGCTTACGCGACTCACTCGCATGTGTCTAAATGACGGAAAATTATTAAAAAATTTTTCACACGGATTGCTTTTGAATATGTAGGCCTAAAAGTCTTTGTGAACAAAGTGGCCGTTATTTCTGACTCACACTGTGAGTCTATATTGCTACCTTTACACCTTTACCTAAAAAAAACCCTACTAAACTGTAGCGAATTGAGAGCCCTTAAAAACATTGTTTATTGACGTCAAAACAACTGTATTAAAAATAGATACTGGCAAAGTCATTCGCAACGACATCAAATGTGTCCAAATTTAGAACAAGAAGTGGATCATTGTCTCGACTTTGATAAGTATAATTTTCATGTCAGACACCTCAACAATTTTGCCCTTTATACCATTTACTATTAGTTAGGCGGGAAAGAATGCTAAATTCAATACTATTGAACAGGTATAAAAATGTACTGTCACAGCTTGGGGAAATACGCGCCACTTGACCTACTTCAATAACTTGATAGACTATTATTAAGAATATAATGTGTAACACAACAGCGACACTTGTATCGCAGCAAATGTGACGGTTTTAACGCCAAATCTGACGAGACGATCGTGGTGACGTAACGGAAGTGTCGAATATGCCTCATAAATAAGCAATGAAGTCAGGCTCATTTTTGTATAACAACATTATTTTTTAAATGTTTTGTTTTAAAGTCAAGTCAAGGTAATGTCATATTTAAAATTGATGCCATAGGCAAATAACTAAGCAAAAACGTTGTCATATTGTTTGATCAAAACAATATTAGTTGATATTAGTTGTATTAAAGAATTGTGAATGGCATATCGCATAGTTCAAGGGCATGTTCTTAAAGTATGTTGTTGCATTCAACTAAATGTGTGAACTAAAATGAAATTTAGTGAAAGAGTTTAATCGGAAAAAAGTGTCCAGTTTTTGTAGCAACCAAAACTGTAAATGAAGAATTTGTGTAGAGTTTGGGTATTTATCGCTTGTAAGTTACATTTGCTAGCACAAATACATTTGCTATCAGCTGCGCTTGGATATCAAAAATGTATAGGTTACCTTCACATTCTAAACAGATCTATAAAAAAAAAAGTTCCATTAAAGAACGACCACATTTACAGTTAGAACAGCTACAAAACTGGGGATATCTACTTGCGAGTTTGTGAAATCTTACAAATACCTAGAAACCTTTGGGATTCCGGTATGGACTATAAGTATGTATGACAAAAAACCCAATTACACTGCCTGTCTTTTACTATACCTGCATCGATGATGCTTTAAATACAAACTGCTATAAATTGCGAGCAGTCGACTTCAAACGAAGAAACAGCGTGTCAATAAAATATTTAAAAATAACTGAATGTAAGCGTTTTATATCGAGCTATAGAGAGAAAACCCTCGAACCCCGGGGACCACACATTCATCAGAGGGTGCACAGATGTGATAGTTTTTGTGATCATTTTTGTGATCTGATCAACCTTATTACTTGACAAGGTTTAGAATTAGGGCTAAAACAAACCCCATGACAACACAAAATACCAATATTTTGACCTCTGTCCCTCACACATTCTACCCATTTGAAAAATATTTAATTAGGATATTCGATTCAATGGCTGTACAATTTCTAGAATTTTGTGTATTCTACCCAAAATATTGACGAACTTTGTGTTCAAACTAAGGAGTATACTGCTTTAAGTTAACTTTGTATAAACAAAATGGTCGTAATATTCTAAAAATACTGTTGTCAATTTTCGGGCTGCATATTCATAGAAAATATTTGAAGACCCGCATCCCCTTTCTCCCTAGTCTCCCTCATGTGCACATAATTAAAGTTGGCGAACGAGACAAGCTTGAACAGATAGGAAACAGATTGTCTCACAATTAAAGTGACAGTCTTCCTTCGCGTTGTTTTACTTATAATTCTTGGTGAATGAATTCAAGAGATCATTATACCTTATACGCAACATTCATTCTCTCAAGCTGTGTTAAGCTCTTAACGCGTCGACGACAACCTGTCGTTGCAGCCCATTTGGTAATTTATCAACGTGACTCAATTAAGCCTTCGCCTACCCTCTTAACCATTACTAATGATATTCTCTAATTTAAACTTCAGCACATAATCCTTTCTTGATCTAAGATTTGTCACCTCATTTCCTGACATTTGCATTTTCAAGACCGTATTTTATAATTGGTTTGACAGTAGCATGTGATAGTAGAAGCGCGCTGGTGACTACGTACTGTACCCAATCTTAAGTGCGACATATCAGTATCTCGATAAGTTGATTCTGTAACAGTTTGCTATTGGAAACAAGTTTCACCCATACGTTGACACCAAAGAAGAATTTTAAAGACACCACCACAATGCATTGAGTTTTTACCAAATGCCCCAATTTTGGTCTCCAATTTGTTTCGGTTCCCATAGACATACCGTATGCACACATATCGCGTTCATCGTTGGAGATCTTAGGTTCTAGTTTACATCAATGACTAAATTAGTTATCAGTATTCCTTTTTGTTATCTCCAAAACTTAAGAGCTCTACAAATGCATCGTGAGAAAAAGCTTTAGTTGGCTGGTATTGGTACAGTATTTCTTGAGACATACTTTAAAAGTTTTCTGAAAAATCTGTTTTGAATATGGTAAAACTAATAGCCGCATGAAAAGTGTTAAGGATACAAACATAAGACACACATTCCTATAGTTGTAAATGATAGTCAAGAAACTTTTAAATATCCAGACACCATAACAATGAACAAACAGATTATTTATTAAACCTGCTATTCAAATGTAATGAGCATGAAACTACAGGGTGTCCCAAAAAAATGTTAACACTCCGGGCGCATAAGATATTTTAAAAGGACCGGAACATACGGGTCTAATCTTGATGTATTATGAAAGCTGAGTAAATAAGCTTTCATTTGCATTTATTGCGTTCCAATTGGTTATTTAGAACGGGAGATATGCTTCAGCAAACATGAGGAAGCAAAATCAGTTTGGTCCAATCCTCTCAGTATGAAAGTAAAGCTTTTAAAATGCACGAAGCAAGAAGCAACATGATTAAGTCACACACACACATCAGTTAATCTCAATTGGAACGCAATAAAATGCAAATGAAAGCTTATTTACTCAGCTTTCTTAATACATCAAGATTAGACCCGTGTGTTTCGGTCCTTTTAAGATATCTTATTTGCCCGGAGTGTTAACATTTTTTGGGACACCCTGTATAACACTTTTCACGCGGCTATAGTTTTACCATATTATACAAAACAGATTTTTCAGAAACCACTTCCAATTTTCAAAGTCTACCTCAAAGAGTACCGAACCAATACCAGGCATGTTGTATTTTTGTCAATGCATTTCCCATGGTGATTCCAAATATGCTAATGAATTCAATAGTGTTGATATTTTGTGAAATTTTGGAATGTCGTCTGGAAACGCCTGTCGCGTGGAAAGTATTAAGACAATAATCTGATTTATCCCCATTAATTTCCTGGCATATAATGGCATTTTAAATATGAATATTAGTATATAAAAGTATTCGCATGTCTTTTGTATTGAATATTAACAATATTTTGAAATCATTACAATGTTATAATAATCTTAACTCGAGAACTGACACTAACTGTTCCATATTTATGCGTGACTTTACGTATGTGTAAATAATGATTACTTTATGAAATAATGCACTCTCTACTCTCACACAGTTTCCTTTATGAGCTACAAAGGATGGCATAAACGCTAATATATCACCAGAGTGAATCCATTAAGCTCAAATATCCATTTGGCTGAATATAATCGGCCTTGTTAAATCAGCCTTGTGCAATCAGCCTTATGTAATTTAAAATGTGTCACTTTTTTCTGCCTTTAAGTAAAAGCGTACCCTGTTAGATCGGGAAATAATAGGTACAAACACAATTTATTGTCAGGTTTAGCCAGGCAATTATAAGCAATTTTGTATCTGTATTTTTCAAATTTAAATGTCTGCATATTATTTGTTAACAGCCATCTCATTATTTTACATCCATAAAATGTTTAATATATTCAAGATTGTTCTTACATCAACTATTGTGAAGCCGATAGCTACACTCTTAGAAGGTCAGGATCAAATACGAGACGAAAAGGATCAATTTTGATCCAGAAGCGGTATCACATATGAGCTTACCCTTTCCGGATCAAAGTGATCCGACAAGCAGGATCAAAAAGTTTGATCCGAAATGGGATCAAATATTTCTGTCAAATGATACTGAAACGGATCAAAATAATGATCCTTAATCGGATGTACCTGTAGCTTATGATCCTACTCCAGGATCAAACTGAATCAAAGAAAAAGTGAAAACATAGGGGGTCATCGGGTGACAGATTGTAAAAACAAGCATGCATGCAAGGGTCTTTCGGTGACACCGGGCCAAAAAAAGGGGGTATTTTTGATGGAGCCTGGTGTGAAACCTAATATTGATTGAGTGCCCCCACCCCCGGGTGCACACTGCAGACTATATATCGAGTGCAGTAAGCTTACTACATCGTGTAGGCCTAGTACATCGCAGTGATCGTGACATTTTGTGAGGAGCATTTTGACCGAAAATCGTACTGATGGCACTGGTCAGGTACAAGAAATTTGTTCACAAGAATAGAGCATGTTCAAACATAAAAAATAAAACTACTTTACCGACAAAATCATGTAACATTTTACAGATTAGACTGGATAACTTACCGCGGTATTTCACCCTTGTTTCAACTGTGGCGACCGAATTCAAAAGATCGTCTGCTTGTCGTCTATCGGTTTGCGAAAGAGTGACGTCAGTCACTCATTGACCAATGAACTGTTTCATCGAATTGATCCGGAAATCAGATCAAAGTTGATCAAGGTGAATTTGATCCGTTTGTTGATATCTATCTGGAAACGGATCAAAACGATCCGAAAACGGATCAAAACGATGTGAAAATGATCCTTAAAAGATCAAAACAAAGTGAGCCGGAAATCTACTCATGTATTTGATCCTGACCTTCTAAGAGTGTACTTCCTCGGTAGCCTTGATCAGGCTTTCTAAAATAATTTGTATCGGGTAGTAGTAGTTCGGGCTAAGTAATACTGCAGTGATATCAATAAAGTCCAATAAAGTCCAATAAATAAGTTTACTTATTTAATGCGATTAAATAAATACCAAAAATGGAGTGAAAATGCATCAGCCGCCCTTCACCGACCCCCAATGGACATACGGCACATTATTCTCCTGGCCACAGTCCGACATACGCGGGCGCACTTCGATCAGCTGCTCGCGCATGCTTGAAAACTCACAAAATGCCGCGAAGTCGTGAAGTCGAGCTTACGTATTGCGCACCACGGATGTCCGTTGCACCGTTTTTTGGGGGTGGGGTTGAACTCGCGTACTTTATGCGAGGGAGGTCAACCTCATGTTACGTGCGTCCATTACTCACAGAACACACCGGGATTTCCTTAATTTGGTCCAGGAGCATAAAAGAGGGCCACAATATTTAACGTGCTTTACACCTCACGATAACGTTCAGATCAGCGCGCCATCCATCGAAATCAAAGTGATGTTACATACTTATTACATTATTACCATGGAAACGTATGTTGGCGCTATTATTACTCCCTGCGCAAAGTACGTTACCTATGTGGATTTCTGTGCAGGTAACGCGTGAATATACAGAAACAAAAAGAAATTTGCTGACGAAAGCGATCGCTGCTGTAGTTAAAAGAAACCACCAAATAATGCTAGTTCTTTTTTGGAAGAAATATCTTTGCTGATAGCATTCCATAATATAAAGAGTAAAGACTCAGATGAACTGGCATGACTGAAATTAACAAAGACCTTTAAAATACACGGTCTCGAACCCGGTCTATCTCGCTATCGCGACGAAGGATTACCCACTGGAGACTGTGTTAACGTGGGCACCAGATTTACGAGCGCAAAGCCAAAATGTAATTGTTGCGAGTTTCAAGAAATCCATTAAATTGAAAATAAGTAGGCCTATGTCCTCAAGGTCCGACCGTGTAAACAATCAAAACATTCAAACAAATGATATGATCATCGAAAAGCAATAAAAAAATGTTATTGTATTCAGACAAAGGGTTCAGCGACGAAGAAAACCATTTGGACTACTCTTCAAAAATATATCTGATGGTTGCTAAATAGGTGCGCTTTAAAATGGCGTCCCTTTATGAAATTCAAGATGTAAACCGAGCCTTTTTTGTAACACTGTTTATTAAGGGGAAGGAGGTTGGTAGCCCCTCCTCTAATTAAATTCAACAGAGACGCGGAGTATTTTGATACCATGTTATAGCTAGAGGTCTCTTCTTTCCATACATACCAAAACAAGTACAAACATCCTACGCATTAACAATGACATCATAAACATGGTAGACCTCAAAATGCCGTCGTCGTATTTATGTGTACAGTGAACAATTGAAATTTTCGCCAATTTTTTTTAAAATATCGGAATTTAACCAGGTTTTTGGCTTATAAGTGAGACATATATTAACAAGATATTTTTAAAAATGGAGATTTTTAAGTATTGTAAGGTTGCACACCCCCTTTACCTCAGTCTTTGACAGCTTACCCTACCCCCGTCAAAATGAGCGCAAAGGATGTAAAAGAGATTACCTAGTGCCCTAGGTCACTGTCTGCTGCTTTTTTGTACCACCCCCCCCCCCCCCCCCCCCCCCCCCCCCCCCAGTAGGACGAGGGGTTATGCCTTTCATAATAATAAGACTGTATAATTTGTGATTTTAACAATTAATTCCAAATGAACAGTACCAAGTAGTTTCGAGCTGTGGAGATGGCACGCTGGACAACTTCCACGACAGCGGGCGCTATGCATATCGCAAAACCTACCCCAAGCTTTGGAGGAGCATAATAAGCTGTAGTTCCTGCTTTATATAACATAACTTCACGCATGATAACATAACCTCGATATTTTTGTTATCCAATCTTGTAGATGGATCTCACATGATCATGGGCGTGGCCGGTCTGACCGCATTGGCTGTTGAGACTTTGACGTATTTCTTGCTACCGCGACTGAGCATGTGCTTTGGCTACCGTAGCATGATGTTTTGTGGGCTTGTCCTGGTGGCGTTACGTTACTTCGTGTATGGATTTGTTCAGAACCCTTGGTTGCTCGTATTACCAGAATGCTTTAAAGGTGAGAGAAATGTTTATTGCGATCCTTGCCTCCAAATATCGTGAACGTCCCTTCGTTTTTGATCCTGTTCATAGAAACAAAAAAATGAACTTGAATTACCAGACAAATGATTGTTTTTGTGTGGATCATTCTGTAGAGTATATGATAAACCTCAGCATACGGCGGTCCATAAGCCTATAATCATGTGTTCAAGCGACGTAAAAACCCGCGTAAAAACCCTGTTGTATGGTCAAATGCTACCCTCAGGTCGGGCTTCTTTTCCCCCGTATTTTCCCTTGAAAATGACCGTAACAAATCAAAACAAGCTGTACAAATGTTGCCGTTTTAGACAAGCAATAACAAGTTTGTCGGTATACGTGAACATATTGTGTCCACCAATTTCTAAAGAAAATGGATGGATCTGTCCATACAACAGGGTTTCTTTTTTCGTCGCCGAATAGGCAGTCTTTGTGCACACACCACACTGTGCAGGCTTTATATGTCCAAGGTTTTACCACACAACCAGAGTGCGCTCTTGTAAAGTATATATGCCCATTCAAGATTTTTTCGATAAAGACTTTTTATTCGTTTTCCCTGGCCACTCACCATATTTATGTGCTGTATGTTGTTTTAAACTTCTAAATAACTAAGGTTGCTCATATATACCAAACTGTGCTAAAAATCAGCTGTTCAAATGTTCACAAGATACAGGGTGTTGGAACAATTCGCATTGGTTGGACATTGGTACAACTTGTTTTTCTTTTTTGCTGAGTACAATTTAACAAACGCTTTCTTTCTTATAAAACACTACAGGTATAAGCGCCGCCGTCGTCGAGTATATTTTGGGCGCCATCTTTGATGACGCAACACTGGTCCAGTACTCGAGTTCTCTTCAAGGATCGTTCATGACGGCCTACTACTGTCTTGGTTTTGGACTCGGAAGTATACTCGGAGGTGTCATGATGGACGTCATGGGCGCGGTACATTGTTTCTACCTCACGGCGGTCCTTTCTTTATTAGTCTCGTTATTATTTCTATTAATTAAGAGTGTTAAAAGTAATTACAAAACTTTATCAGAAGATTGATATGTGCGTGTTAACTGTTAGTCCATAGTACATCTAGCTAGTGCATATGTTTGTTTTGTCGGTAGACGGGTGGTATAGGGGGTAAAATAAAGTTAGGAACTATTCAGCTCAACCAATCAAAACTAGTGTAATCAAATGAGTTTTAGTACAAGATTATGTAATGAAGTTATTATAGCTTGCTTGCAATAGGTCTCCCACAATGAACGCTTAACTTGAATGATAGTCTGCTTAGAGTCAGATTGCATCATAACAACTTCAATGCAATGTAAACTTAGTGCATACAAACAAAGGTCAAGAATACTTCATGTGAATGAAGCATAGTAGTTAAAGTCTGTTTATTAGTGTAAAATGTTACATGCCGGTTGACACGATGACCATAGTTTCCCGGTATAGTTTATTTGCAAAACGTGCTAAGTCCACAAAGTGTACTTAATATTACAAATGGCCATATGGCTTAAGGTATCCCCATGCGAAACTAAAATAATGCGGTTTGTTGAACTCCTGAACCTTGGTTATTTTGTTGTTATCTCTTTTGTACTATAATGGACTTGATCGAAACCTTGGTGTAGCACGTTTTGCTACTAAACAGATTGATGGTTGATCTACTTTCTAGAAACACTCTTTGAGTTCAATTTTAAAGAGGTTGTCAAATGACTTAGAAATAAAGAAGAATGAATCCAAAATCTCATTTCCTTTTCTTTTTATACACATGTACCTTTTTGAATATTTGCGATAAAAATACCTAAAATGGTAATTTCCCTAAATTTTAGGATTTTCCAAAAGATTGACCGTCACTTGAATTTTGGCTTACATAAAACTAATGTAAAACAATTACTGTAATTTGGTATTTAAAATGAAAGATTAAAGTGTTACTAAACCTTCTTTTTTTAAACCCATTAAAGTCAGTCTCTGGGCCATTTTTATTCAAATCTTCCGGAAAATACCGACAATATCCGAAAACTTAAATTTGTATCATCTCCGCAACGGAATGAGGTACGAACTTCAAATAAAAAGCAAAAAGTTGCATCTTTACACTAGTACAAAACAGTTATGCAAACATCTCAATTTTGATATCTGATGCACTTAGCACGTTTTGCGTATAAGCTCTTCGTGTATTTCATCATCAAAGTTGCCGTTGCAAGTAGTGCTAAAATGAACAATATCCATTTATTTGAAACGACCATGATAAATTCTGGGACTAATTATACAATTTACAGGTTATTTGTAAACTCTGGTCTAAACCAGAAAGCAGATTAATAGATTATTATTTCTTGTATTTCAAAAATGTTCCGGGAATGCTTTTCCTCCGTCATTTTTGGTCAAACATCAGTCAGTCGTCGCAATCCGTAATTCAAGCTGCGTTGTGAGTGTGTAAATGACTTCCTCATCCGTTGATGTGTGTGGCAAAAGACATTGAACTTACCCTTAGCAAGAAAGAGTCATAAATCATTACAATACTTCCAACACGTTAATTTAAGCGGCAGCTTTATATTGTAAGGGTGTAAATGTTTTAGGACATGTTATAATTATATTTCAGGTCAAAAAAAAACTGTACCACTCTTCCAGGTGCATTCTGGTTATTTCGGTCTCTGTAACAAAAACACAATTGATTCTCCATTTAAGATGTTCCGATTGCTGGCCCGATTTTCAACTTGATGTTTTCTATTCTACATGAAGGGTCATCTTTAAAATAGATGTACTTCTAAGTTTGAGTTGCATATAACTCCAGTGGATCTTATTTAGAAACACATAAGTGATATGAAATTTGCCCATTGAGAAGTAGGCCTACACAAACTGCCCGGGTGGTTATCCACCTTTGGCAGTAATTCACTGCATTTTAGCTTATAATTTATAAATGGAATATAACTTGGGCACCAACAAATTACAGAAATAATGAGACAAATATTGGGATTCTTCTGTTATCAAAATATTTTGATAGGAAAAAAGATCTAAAGTGATCGGAACATCCACCTTTAACTTTATAATTACTGCAAATTATTTCACCATTTCATATTTTAGACAGAACTGACCCACACTAACGCGTAGACCTTAACCAAGGCAATTGGGAGGTCAGATGGTAAAGATTGAACGTGATTTATAATAGATGGGTCGGCGCGCTGGTATATCCTATTGTATAAGCCAGTTGAAATATCGCCTTCGTATTGAGCCCGACGTTCTAAAAAAACACACCAGCTGTTGGAGGAGGCGCCATTGGTCAAAGCAAATACCTGCGCAATACATCCATAAGTATATCTCCCACCTTAGACTGCGATACGCATGAGCATCGTTTTATGATGCTCAAGACAAGTTATGTAATGGTTAAAAATGGATATTTCAAAAGGGTCATTATTGCTAAGAGTGTAAGTATGTGTATAGTCATATAATAAAGGTACTGTGAACAATTTTGTCGACAATTTGTGGGTATAACGAAAAGTCTTCTCAATATCCACCTCAATACTATAATAATTATCATATTTTCAGCGAAGCATATAATCTTTCAAAGAGAAAATCTCATACTAAAGATTTTATAAACAAAAAATGTGTATAATAGAAAGTTTAATAACTGTATTATATGAATTTTAGAGCCTTAAGAACTATATTCAACAAACTTTACATGTTTTATCGACATTTGACAGAATGGTCTATAACAATAGTTATATTTTTATAAAGACCTATTCAGGTAAAAGTAAGCTTATAGAAACGGTGTGTGCTTCTGCGTTAGTTACAAATGTGTATAATTATTAATATACTATGCACATGCTAAATGTAAATTAATGTTTTCATGTATATATTATCGATCACATACCTCATATATAGATTCCGGTCATTTGATTGGTTTAAAGTGAGGGGATACTCAAGCTATGCCTTCAATTTCAATATGACTTCTTAAAAACAACTTGAGTTCAATCAGTTCCAAAGTGGCGTTATCTGATTACAGCAGCGAATGAATTCAGAAGAGCGTCGCGCGCAAAACTCTCGCATGCCGCAATATGGCGCGCAATGCCGCAGGTCATTGTATGCCAAATCGCGCTTATACGCTTTGATTACCTTTGCACGCGGGTAGATAAAAACAAAATATGTCTCGCCAATTTTAAACTGATTGAACTATTTTCTTTTTTGATGACGTCACACCCCACGAGTCAAGTGATCTGCGACCTGATTTGAATCACCTGGATCTCCCCGGCGATTGACGGAACGTAATGTACGATTTCGTTTCGAACACCCTGTATATTTTTACGCAGTGATTTTAAACAAAAGTTGACGGACGTGTATGAAATTGACAAAGAAATAACAGAAAACCAAACACCTCGGTTTGCCCTTGCTGACCAAACAAAACTTTTAGAGGCATCCAATATATCATTGATTCAGCTGACAGCCTATAAATGCAAAGCGTAAAGTGAAATATTGAATACTACAATATTTTTAACCAATCAAATGACAACAATCTATATAATTTGGTATATATATCAAATATTGACTGCTTTCATTCGGGTCACCGTTCAAATTATAGTCCCGCGCTCATCTCTGATCCGTTATTGCTAGACTTCGGCTGCACCTAGAGCTCGGATCCTCGGGGCATAGTCTGGTTTTTTAGAGATCAACTGGGGCCTATAATATGAACCATGCCCTCATTGCAGTAAAAATGTGTATAATATTTGAAAAATACTATATAATAATAGCGCCCTAAATCCCTCAGAGTGTTGACGAGTCATTATACAATGTAGAGGGTGATAGTATGAAAGTTCTTCGACGGCAGTCATTTTCGTTTTTTGACATATTTTGGCCGATTTCCCCGAATTCCAAACCTCAGCCGGTGATATAACATCCTATATCAACATGTAAAATACTAGGGAGAGCACACTTGTTGCCACATTCAAGTTTAAGAACCAACAACTTCCCATTTTTTGCTCCTGATAAATATTCTACGTGACTTGCACGAAGGTAATGTCGAAACAAAAACAAATCTTAACAGGTTTTTTTTGGAGAGCGAGTTGCAAGGTTTTAAAGCCATAAGACGTAAAAAGTGTGATTGGCTGAATTTGTCATGGCAAAACCTCTTAACGATTAAAATGTTGGATATTTGAAACAGGAAACGGGATCTGAAACTAAAATTGGCATGTTCAGCCAAAAGTAGGTCAATTAGCTTTGAAACCATTTAAAATAATGTCAGTTTTCCATAAACATGAGATACGAGGCATATCACCGGGGCGACGATAAGGTCTATTATCTGATTCTATGACATCACCTGTATTAATATCTCACATACCAACTAGCCTCTATAGTAACAATCCTCTTACTGGCTGTTAGGCCTAGTAAAAAAAATAGCATGTTTCCCGTCCCCGCCCGCCTCCTTTATGGCCGCCGCCTCCTATTTTTTACTATTTACTATTTCCGAAAATTCTGTTAAAAAAAAGAAGAAAAAAAAAAAAAAAAAAAACTTTTTTTTTTCTTTCTTTTTTTTAGTGATTGATCCTTTGCCCATTGGCAGGTGTAATAGAAATGCTGTATCATTTCATAGCATGTTCATGCCATGCATGACACGGAATTATTGACATGGCTTCTCAATTGAAATAGTATGGGGACCAATTATACATGTAGGCCTACATCCTTTCGATCAATGATGTTTTGTTCCTCATTCAACCTGAAAAATGAAGAAAACATATTAAGAAACAATGTGTAGTTGGCTCTATATATTAGGTAAACCTTTTCATATTTTTATTCCTCTGGCAATAGAGTGGAAAATCCTGTTTAGGAGTGTCTGCAACACAGTCAGTTGGTCACTTTCGACTTGGCGGCCATCTTGAAAAAATATCAAAAAATAGGAAAATAGTAAATAGTAAGACCCTCCCTCCTCCTTTTTTTAAAAAGTCCGGACGGGAAACATGTAATTTTTTTTACTATGCCTTAGTAGTCATCTAAATTATTAATGAAGGTTGCTTGTCTATTATATTTATCCCATATAAATGTGCGAAAACGAATTTCAGAATCGGTGTGCCACGTCAACATTCACTAACATTTGGGCCATCTGCTTGTTTAGGCAACCTTGACTGATCTGGTAGCAATTTACTGCGCAAGCAGTGGCGTGCAACACAAAGAGTCCGCAGTCCATAACCATTAAAGCTATATCATGAAAGCCACTTTAAGCCAGGCGGTCGTATTGTTGGCTATGACTACCCCTTTTATACCATTTCCATCAAAATCGAGGTGACTAATATAAAATTTCGAGCTACGCACGGAACTAATTTGAAATTACCGGACTTGTTCTTGCACATTGTTTTAACTTGTCAAAATGTCAAGACAGGTACTTAGACCATCGTTTTGGGGATTATATAATTCAGTTGGACCTAGAAATACGACATTTGGAATTTGTTGGTGGGTAGCCGCGATTACGTGAAAAACCAATAAGAAATGGTAATTTAGGCAATTTTGTGTCTATCATCGTCTGAACTATAACTCGACTGGTTGTGCTTTGTGGTAAGAATAGGCCAGTTGACCATGCATAATATGTTTTTGAACTTTAGAAATTAAAATTACACGTTGTGTTTACTTTTCAACTACAAAAGAGCTTCCCCTTGATGGTATATCATTAAATATAATCAACTAAGTCTATCATTTTGTCTGCGTATTTTAAACAATAAATATATACATTATGGCAAAACGCATATTATGTTCCACTGCGTTAAACACTTTTTGTATTACAGACTAAAGGCACCGAGGCCATGATATGTCTGTTTTTGTCAGGCTGTTAGTCTATTTTCTTTGTTGATTAGAGCAAGACCACATGTGGTATTTACATCAAAAACTGTGCTTCATGGCATGGTCACTGGCCTGCCTAATCTGGGAATTGGAGATATTGTGACCGGCCAATAGCTAAATCCCCGGTATCAAAAGTAAACCAAAATATTATCATGTCAAGTGTTTGTGCCGAGAGGGTTTATCTCAATAGCTGCCATCTGATTACTTGCGTTTTGACTGTGACACAAAATAGAACAAACGCAGGACAGCTATAATTGCATTTTGTTTCCATGTATATGAGCAGAGTTGTATTATTTGAGTCCGCGGACTTAATCGACGATCCAATTATTGCTGGGATGAGCTTGGCTTTGCTCGGGCTCAGACTCGAAACCGAGTTCAATCCGAGTCAGGCTATGATTATAATATTGTAAACATATAAAATCTCAATATAAATGTTTAATGTTAAAATTTATATTAGGCAAAGCATAATAACCTTAGATATTAATCTAGCAAATAAACTCGGACCGATTTGGGACTTGAACTGTGACTAGGTATGATGATTCGTGGGAATCTGACTGACATTGGACTCATTGCCACAGGTTTGCACACGATCCGGACTCGATCCCGACTTTAACACACACCCAGACTTAGGCCTAAATTGGGCAAACATACCAGAGGGCGTGGTTTGGACTTGGACTCGGACGAAGTGGATTTGGGCACAACTTTGGAAAGGAGCATACATCACAGTCTGTTGTGTGTAGATATCTGATTAAGCAGTGAAAAAGAAATCATGGTATACGGTATTGCAGATAGCCTGGTTGTACTGCAAATCATCAATGTATGTTTATAAGGCAAACAAAAATTGCTGTGTTGCCCTCAGCGACCGACCTTAACATCTCATTTATAAAAAAGAAGATATAAATGTTAGCCAATTTGTCAAAATATCGCTATTTTCTGCTTGAAATGATTCAGTTTGCTTAAATGCTATTATCACACTAGAAATATTAGTCAAATTGACATACCAATTTTGACTTGTAATGAACCACGGGCTGTCATGAAAAAAGGAGAAAATCGACCGACCGACCGACCCACCGACCCACCGACCCGACCCGACCCGACTTCGAGATTTTTGGCATTTGAAGGCAACACATCAACATAATGTATTCATAAACCACGTCATACTAAAAAGGGGTTGTTTCAGATAGACGCGGTATGAGATTTGAGGAAAACTCCTTAATTACTGACAAAAATTGGAAAGAATTGCTTTGAAAATATGGGGTTTTTATATGAAATTTAAGTAAAGAACATTCACCTTTTCATGATAATACCTTTAATGCATGTTGTTGACGTTAATTTTAGCCGACAATGCTTGGAAACATTTTTTGAAATTGTCACATTTTCAAATATTCAAAGCAACTCTAAACATTTTAAATTGTCATCCTCCTATCGGCCTAATGTAAATATGGTCATACACGTGCAATTATGTAAAAATATAATACATTGTAAATATATATATTATTTATCTTGGACAAAGTCATTTATTGGGTATGTTTGTGTACTACAAATCTAGTCTAGTTAGAAAAGTTGCTTATGTAAAAGTTATATGGAATATGTAAATAGCGTTGTAAGTAGATACATGGAATGGTGCTCATTATGATTCCAAATCATAGATGAATTCTCGAAAGCTCCCAGCATGCTTGAATTCCATCAAATTGACAAATGTTCTGGGTTTTATTGTCCCCACTGCTACCGGTTCCCATTGGAACTTATATTGAGTGAGACGCTTCTAACGTTGCTAACCGATGATCTTATACAAACAAATCGAGCTGCATGCATCACGATTCATATGACCTTTAATTCAGTCATTTGTCGTTTTTCGTTATGAAGGGTTCAACAAAAGAAAGTGTGTTTATGTCATTTTGAGTAACATTATATTAAGTATAATATAACAGGCTAAATAGGCATTTAAATGAATTTTTTAGGCATAATTTGATACCAAATTTGCCCCCTAACAACGAAGATAAACCATGATTAGCACCATTTAAAGAAAAAAAATCCTATTTTCAAAAGTCTCATTTCCAATACACAGCGCGAGAAGAAAGGACCAATTTGGGTCTCTCTGTGTGTGTATATAGCAAGGATTGACGGGGCTATAGATCGCACAGTGCAAATGCGTTGGGTCGTACGACATTGTGCGGGATATTTAATTCTGACATTAATGTGCATCCATTGCAGTAAACTGCTTGAAATTTGACTAAGCATTGGTTACTCAAAATTACATACACAAAGTGGTATACTTTCTTTTGTTGAACCCGTTATATACCATTTTGCACCAAAACGAGGTTATGCTAAATCATGTATAAGGTAGTTTTCCTGAGGGCGCAGAACATGTTGGACTTTTCGAGAAATGTTCTTTATTATTAAACATTGTACAAAGGGCATCAGGTATTTATGGTATTAATAGGCCTACTAGAAATACTTCATGAATTGTATACTGTTAATTTGGCCTTGAAGTTAAAATCGATACATACGTTGAATTAATTTATTGCTAGGCTGGACACATTGTATTCAATTAATTATCAACAACCGTATCATTACCTATAGTTTGATCAGTTCCAAATTGGCAAAGCCTCCCTACAGAAGTGAATGAATGAAGACACGGGCGCGTACGAAAGCAACGGACGTACTGCACATCAAATACATAACGCGTGCGTGCGGCAAAAACCGCGCGCGGAGATATAAAAACCGAATATTTCTCGCCAATTTGTAATTGATCAAACTATAAAATAAATTCACCTGTTTCTAGAGTGTTTTGAGAGGATAAAATTAACTATCTACATTTTCTACAATGATATACTCGTAAGGCGAAACTGTCAAATCTGTACGCTGGGCGCCGGAGCAAATGAGAGATTTACTCTAGACTTCTGCCAAGACGAAGTTTACTCAATTTCTGCCAAGACACAGAGTATCATTTCCATTACAGAACGTGCAAGGATTCTGTTGTCAAATGGCTCATTTACACTCCCGTCATCGGGCATAATCGCGCGACGTCAAGGGAAGTTAACATTGCAACATGCTTGCTAATATCCGTCGACGTCGCACGATGCGCTATTAAGGAGCTTTCGATTTGCACGACGGACGATTTTACGATGGTAAAACACGAAACGTTGCCGTCGTCACCACGACGGATGTTAGGCCCTTTACGTGTTGTACCATTTAGAGGAATGACGGATGACAAAGTTGACGCATGCGCACATGTCTCAAAGTGTCATTCAACCGTCCTAGATTCATCCGTCGTGCAAATCGAAAGCTCCCTAACTACCGGGAGCATGAACGGCTCATACGGAAACAAATCCATTGGTCTCAATTTAATTTGTATGGGTATTGGTACGATAGATGATATACCCTTGTGTTGTGTCGTCATGAAATGGTCTAGAATACAAATTAATTTAACTCTGGAGCCAGCGTAATGATATAGCTCCTCCGCCTATATAGTAAAACCAAGTTGTACAATCGACCCATAAACCAGGGCTGACTGGCTGTAGCTGTAATAATACTATAAATAGGCATGAATTAAATAAAATGAATGAGCAATTGAGTTATTTTGTGTTTCTTGTAACTTTTGTCTTCGTATTTATTTTTCTCATTTCAAAATGGGGTCATCTGCTCATGTTTGCAGATGGCTTTATTCAGAAAACGTAAACAATTTCGAATGATATTTTATACTGTTTCGGTTTGTTTTATTTGTTTTGTTTTTGTTAAACAAACAAACATGACTTTAGGTAGCGTTCATAAATACTTGGTGGAGGCTGCAAAATTTGAGTTTTGAAGCTCCAAAGAGGATCAAAAGAATTTTGAAACCCCTAAAGTGGGGGATCAACAGTTTGAACACTCATTAATTTCCTAAATTGTCTGGGGGCTTTCAAACAATGTGTCTGGAGAAAAAAAGAAAGAATGATACTCATATGTACGGGTAGGAGCCGTAGCAGGTGTGGCAGCTATCAGCCCTCTGCAGTGTACTTACAGACACGTGTTGTGCAGGGATTCTCTGTGGATGTCCATCTCCCAGTGCAAAAATAACACCTAGCAACAAAGATAAACCATGAACAAAGATAAACCATGATTAGCGTCATTTCAAGAAAATTAGTCACTTTTCAAAATGTTCAATACACTTACGCGGGGAAAGGGGTGGGGGTGAGTTTCACCCGTGTGTGACACTGATATTACCAGGATTGACCGAGCAATCGATCACACAGTGCAGCCGTGCACAGTACGCTACGTTGGGTCGTACACTTAGTGAGCGGGATATTTGATTCCGTAAAGTGCATTACACTTAACTGCTTGGAATTTAACCAAGCCTTAGTGATACACCATGGTTTGGTTTGGTTTGGTTTAGCTGTTAGTAGATATCAATGAAGCATATAAAAAACCCACACATTTACACATCCTTCATCCATGCATGACACTTTTGAATTTGAATTAGCCCGCGGGAAGGGAAATGCGCAGAGATCAACACGGGAGAGATACGGCCTGCGCCTATGTGCTTGTTCACAATTGGTGTTTTCTTCCCGCGTAATGTATTGAAAATGCGTCTTTTGAAAAGTGACTCATTTTCTATAAATGGTTCTAATCATGGTTTATTGTTGTTGTTAGGTGTTATGTATGGTATCAAAATGTGCCGAAAAGATTCATCCCAATGTCTCTCTAGCCTGTTTGGTAAAGAAAAGAAATAATCGAAAGTTTCATTAAATGACCTAAACAAAGTGTACGACTTTCTTTTGTTGAGCACTTAAGATTAGCTAAACAACCTGTAAATAAAAGGTGTTTTCACAAAGCGTGTTTGAATGACTACTTTTCCCTTGACCCTTGAACCCTTAAACTATTATTTGATGTTTCTAGCTCAAGAGATACATCAATCTGAACACCTTTACCAGACACTGATCAATCTCTACAACTTAAAACGGTATATGATTCTTCCGACGTCATATAGACTGCTTATGAAAAGATTTGTATACAAATATTTACTGGTTCATGAGGGAAATGGTGCAAAATAGCTCACCGAGGTGACTTTTGCACAATTTCCCGAATATAGAGCGATAAATATTTGGTGTATATAACATATAAACATATTTCTGTCATTTGAAATACCTAATAAACAAAAGATGATAGACCTAGGCCTACTCAATGTATCAATCAAGTCATTGTCAATTACCACGATCGCGAGTAGGGAAAAAAGTTCCAATAAAAAGGTACTATTTTTCTCGCAGTTCCTCATCACAGGGAAATAGTACTTTTGTAGGGGAGTTTTTTCCCTCCAGTAACATAGAGGGGAAAGAGTCCAAATATTTCATGTCACATGATGTAGTATCCACCAATCAAATGACAGGAATATTCATACTGTAACAAATCTCAATTATAGTTTCTTCTAATTTAGGTATTATTTATTGAAATCGGACCTCGTTAAGATTTTGACCCCATATAGTACGTTTTGCCTGATAACTCGGTAACGAAACATCGGGTATATGGCATACTATACATTTTTTGAATCATTGTGTTCAGACGAACAGTTTGGTATGCGTTTAGCCATTTTGAATTCAGCGGGCAACACGCCAAAAAAATGCACCAACTTTATTATTATTGCTACTGGCGGCCGGTATAAAGCCTAATACGAGTATCGCATATACACCGCCGCGCCAGAAACAAAAATTCAGTGCACAGCCGTCGCCATTTTAGAATAGCGCCTAACTGGTGTTTCAATACGCTGATATCGATCAATTTGGACATCACTTCCAAATATGGCGAAACAAAAGAGTAAGGTGAAAACTGAGCGCCCTGTAAATCGGACTTTTTCGTATATACGCGAACAGGTGTGAACCCCAAAGGAGTTTAGAGTCAACCATATCAGAGTCAACCATCTTGACTCCTACAGGAGTCCAACACACCTGGCCCAAGAGGAGTTTAGATAACACCTCATCAATGGTTGGCCACTAAACTCATAAACGACCCTATCATAATCGTCTCTCTCTAATATATAGTCATTACTGAAAGGGTACAAGTGACACCTTTTGTTATATATGGCGTCTCTGTTCCACGACTCTATACTGGAGTTTTGCTTGCCGTTCTCTGTGTCTGTCTGATGATTATTTTGCTACAAACGTATCCTCAATTTTAATACGTACCAAAACATAATTCAAGTATACAGCTTACTGACAATAACTTAAAACTTAACACTCAACTGTCACCAATGCGTTCGTCGTCATTCAATGCGAACAAAAGCGAAAATTGAATGACTTGTTAATGGCGCCCCTAAATCCTATGATTGCGCATGCGTAATAAGAGCTCAACTCCCGCGGGACAGTCACACAGATCCTCTGGTAATACCCCTGACTCTTTATGGTTGAAAAGTGACTCATCGAACTCTCTCTAGCCTACAGTCAAGTGACTCATTGAAAGAGTGTATCTTGACACCAGTAACCAACGAGAAATTCCACATGTGTTGCTAAACTATGACGAATTGAATAGAGTGTATGCAATGTACTACGTATGTTGTTCTCTCTGTGTAAAGGGGAAATCCTGACTCCGACTTTGACCTTTTCAAATCATGAGGATTACAGAGGGTCACAAAGTTGTGTAACGGTATGGCACCGATAGGACATCGTCGTCGTTCTATATTTGTACTATATCCTTAAACCAAACCCGTAGGTCCACTCTTACTAGCCAGATCCATTTGGAATATCTCAAGGTTGAGATTTATTTTCATCTTAACTCTATTCCATCTGTCATCAAATGAACCGGTGTAAGCCAGTTCACCCTGGGTGAACTGGCCAGAGTAGCCCTTTGCCTTTAACTTCAAAACACAGCTACTGTAACATATAGCAGCTCTTAATGTTATTAACCTGATCCGTGAACAGTGTTTAGATCATTATTACGCAGTATCGCTAGTCAGCTAGCAGTGTTTTGACGGCATCGCTATAACTTACAGTACTTCCGTTATAAATTGTGATTTGTGAGGCGTATGAAAAGGTAGCTATGGCCACTAGAAGTTCCCGAAGTCGGACATCGACATGGTCAACCGAGAAAAAAGATGGCATTTATTCCTGGTTTATAACGGTCTGTATGCTCATCGTGAATTGTATCGACGATGGAGTGCTCAAGGCATCATACGGGGTGTTATTGTCTTCGTTATCCATGCAGTATGACGTTGACATTTGGATAGTTGGCTGTACCTTGGCAATAGTGGTCTTTGTCGGGGGCACAACAGGTTAGACATATTTTCTCTGTTTCTTTACTTCTTTACTTCTTAATGGTATAATATGTATATCTCTCTCGTATATAATCAATTGCGTACTTACCTTGCCTGTGATGAATGCATAGCGCAATAATCTCTTCATTATGACCAAGCAAATGGGTTTTACTGAACCATTACATTCTGTTTTCAGTCGGTTCTTAACAAATATAAAAACCTTTGTAGCAAACTGCACACCATGAAGCGTCCTTTCAATGGTTCGAAAACCGGGTCATTGAATATGGAGGATGTCCATTCAAGCTGAGAGACATAAAAATCAACATTTTCAACAAGAATTTTGCCAAAGAAAAAGGCATGACAGCAATTGAATAAATATATACCGTTTATATCAGAAATATTCTTTGTGTAACCAATACCGATACTGTATTTTTTTTGTAGCAATGGTCGCGAGCCCCTTTATCAAACGTACGGAGCCTAGACTTATGATAATGACATGTGGCTTCTTCGGCGGGCTTTGCTTAGTGCTGGCGTCACTAACCAGAACATGGGCAACGTTTTCAATTTGTATCATATTTACCAGTAAGGACTATGCTAAATGTGATCCTGTACATTCGTTTCTTATTAAGAGTGCTGATGGATAACTGGTGTTTGGGATGCTCAAATAACAATGGTGAATATTTGAAAAGGATATGTATACACTATTTAATTAACACCACTAAAATGGGAATATGTTTACGCTATGTGCTTGCTAATTTGGGTAAATATTATGCTGATTGTACTTGAATAGTTTCCTTGAATCAATTGAAATATTTGGTGACCACTTCTATGGTATTTCCATTTTGTTATAATTTAATTGATTTGTGATTGGAAATTGTCTTGTATGAATATCTGCAATCTACTGAAGATAGCAACTATAACATAGCGCTAAAAGCCAATTTTATACCTAATAATCTTTCAGTGAAGATGCTTTTCATCTAAACACTGATAGTCGTTTCTACCAATAATTGTTTGTAGATGATGTGTCTAGTCTATTCATTGGACTCTAATTTAATTAGATGTGGTACTGGTAGAGTAGGGCGGGCGAGAGAGGAAGTGACAATATCTCTTTGGAGTTACTTCAATTCATACATTTGAGTAAATCATGAACTTAGTGCATATGTCACTCAGGGCCTTTATAGACCCAAAGCTTAAAGGTAAGGTACATTTGTCAATGTGTATATTTTGTAAGGGCAACTAGCATCAAATAAATGCTTGTCAGGTCATCATCCTTTTTAAAAGAAATTCTTGTTCAACATGTCTACATGTAGGTGATTGTTTGATTGAAAAAGGGGTGCATGTGTTGTATTTTGACACTCCCCATCAATGTTCAAATTTGATTTATCCATCTTCACAATAACACAGCAGCGTGTACCCTTTTATCAGACTGTGTTCATTATTTAGCTTACCTGTGGTGGCTGTCATCATCATTAAGGTCGAGCATGGAGAAACCATTATTGTCGTCAGTGTAGCCTATACATACACAACATACACAAAGAAATTATTAAAATACAGTAAGCCTGGTTAATAAAAAAGTTTAATAAAGAGTAACACAACATAAGTTTACTTTGTAAGATTCAAAGTAGGTCAAGTTTGACTTGTTATAAGCTTCTTGTAAGTTACTCGTATGCTTAGTATTACCCCCCCCCCCCCCCATTTCCCCTAATCATATTCTTACTATTATATACTATAATGCAGCACTGCCGAATTTGATTCGAGTGCTCAGCTACGTTTGTCTGCGGTTACATCATCTTTTCTAACATAGAACTACAAAGTTTCCAATAGGCGTACTTAGAAAACACATCAAAATTGGTCAAATCCTTGTTTACAATATCCGTCTGCGATCAGATTCAAAACAGCTGATACATTTGGAAGGCAATTTAGTGATGAACAATAGATTAGAATAGAATAGGTAAATCATCACCAAAACGAACCGCGCAATTTCGAACCGCACACTTTGGGTACTAACACCGAGTTAAACTCCCGCGGAATTTAAACCGTCGGTTTCAAGAGTGGTCCTGATGTGAAACCAAAGTCTTTCATTGAGATCAAAGTCTTGGAATACTCCTTATAATAGGACTTGTCTCGCAAACTTATTAAAACCAGTCAATGACATCTACAAGCAGAGTATTTCAATGCGGCATTTTACAAATTCGTCGATATCGAAAATGAAATGCGTCAAAGTAGTGTGTACATTATTATGCCAAACAGCTCTCTTAAACAGCGAAATTACAAATTTGTTCATGTACTATTGTCTAGTAAATTGTGACATAACGTTCACATTGATAATTTTAATAGTTGATCTTTTGTAAAATCACGGCAATTTTATTATATAGATAACTTTGTGCGTTTAATTAAAAATGTGATTGTGAGCTTGTATATTGTTCACCGGATAAGCCACACCTGTTTGTGGAAAACGCGCTTTAAAGCAATTAAACATTCCAACAAGTTATTGTATTTAGACATAGTATCGATTGGTCGTGTTAAAGGTCGGAGTAGTGACTGTGTGAACGGCACTCGTGTTAACTAATCCGACCTTACTCCGGAGTCGGAGTAAGTCGGAGTAAGGTCGGATTAGTTAACACGAGTGCCATCCACACAGTCACTACTCCGACCTTTAACCCGACCAATCGTTACTCCGACCTTATTCCGACCCAATTTACGCCTGTCTTAACGTAGCTAATATGAATAAAATCCAGGGGCTAGCGTGCAGTATACATGCATGCCCTGTCTGGTATTTCAATTAGCATATGGGTCGCATCTGTGCAAGTGTTTTGTTAACTTTTGGAAAGATTGTTTATGCAATCCAATCGATGATTGAATTTAAAAATTAATTTGTGCTCAAAGTTGTACAAAATAACTGTTCTTTATAAATATCTGTTCTTTATAAATATAAAATATGACTTTGTACATGATATCAACAATAACTGTATTCAAAATGTAACTATTATAGGCCAGTAAAATTAAATACTTTGTCTCAGCGGCCCGCGCGCTTTGCTTTTTTTTCGATTAAAAATAAAACCTTGTCAGTTTCGGTGAACCTTGTAACTGAGAACACACATTCAACTTGGTTTGTGATGTTAAAAGATAAAGAGAACACAAGCATAAATGTGCATTGATCATATCTGATTACTTTTATTAAAAATAAAAAGCACAACTATTGACTATATTATTATTAAAAAATAGAGCGCATAGACCATAGCTTATTTTCGTTTAATTTTTTTTTTTAAATCGCAGAGCTCATAGCTTTTTAGCCAAAAGGCGCTGAGACAAAGTATTTAATTTTATTGGCAATATTATAAGTCATTTATTTACAGTGGAAATGTATCAAATGCCTCTGAGTGTATGTGTATTGTTGAGTAGTGAAATATTGGCATTTTTTATTATGAGATGCACTAAAACTAATGCCAACGGAGTGTATGCATGCATACACAATTATCAGAAATACACAGTTCATTAGAGGATACGAAAATCCAGTGATGTGTACACATAGTAAAATCTTGATACTAGCAGCTAGCTATCTGCTAATGCTAGCTGATAGTTAGCTGCTATGGTTATCGAGCAGAGATAGCCACTCGTTAGCCGCTGATAGAATCACATGCAAATTAGTTAGTAGCTGCTAGTTAGCGGCTACTGTTTATACAAATTTATGCAAATTAGTTCCTAGCCATCTGATAGTATTAGCGGCGTGTTAGCCGCTAATATTAGCAGCTAGCCGCTACTGATTTCCTGCTAGCAAGTTGCTACCGTTTCTTGCTAGCCAGCCGCGGCTAGCCAATAGTATTAGCAGCTAGCGGCCAGCGGCTGGCATTATCAGCTAGCCACATGCAAATTAGTTATTAGCGGCTAGTAAGCGGCTAGTGTTTTCCTGATCCTCTTGTTTTGGTATTTTCCACAATGCACTATTTAATCCTCGGGACACTACCGCCAAAGTGCTGTTTGGTTATCATAATAAATCACGTTCAAATGTCTACATATCGCAACGGTGTCTAACGCGCAACAATGAGCATGGCATATTGATCATGCATCCCCCATATGTTGTGTCTTTCGAAATTGGCACTGCCACTCTGTCGGTTGTGGGGCGGGCAGGGGAAGATAACCCCCCCCCCCCCCCCCCCCCCCTGCGATTCAGGCCCTCTGTTGGCACCATCGGTTGAGACGTCAGTTGAGATCGATTGGCACTGTCGATATGTCCGTTTTTTCGTGCCGGTTTGTGGGAAACCACAGTCACCCCCCCCCCCCCCCCCCCCCCCCCCCCCCCCCCCATCATACACTATTTATTCTAATCCTGGGGACACTCCCAACGAAGCGCTGGAGATCATAATAATATTCAACTTGATATGTCCACATCGCAACAGTGTCTATCACTTAGGCGCAAAGATGATGATGACGTGCTGATCGCCCCTCCTCCCCCCATATTTGAGTCGTGTCGGTCTAAATTGGTAGTTGGCACTGTCTGTTGTGATTTCGATGTCTGTTGATCATAGTCTAATATGTTTTAATGTATGTTTATTTTCGTGCCGGTTTGTGGGAAATGGTCCATTTTAAGAACTCCAACATTATAATACACACACAAAATCTTACCTTGTGTGAATAGCAGAATTTAACAAGCTTGCACATTGCAGACATGTGAAACTGCACTCAAAGCTTACATTATAACCCACCTAATTCATTGAATTGCACTACCAATCATACCTTCCTTGATAAACCATGATCAACAAATATCATAAAGATTATATGTGGCACATTGATATAAATTCAATGGCACAATAAGGACTATGATGGCAAATATGTCCGTGTATACTGGTAGTGAAGCCAGATTTACAGATGTATGACAATCGACTTTAGTATAAAACTGTGATTTGTCGATTGATATAAAATTAATTATGTTGTTGATATTATATGACATTAAAGAGATGATGTGAATGACACTCGGGGGTGCGGAGTTTGAGAATGACACATTATTTTACTATCTCGGGGGTGTGATAATGAACATTTATATACATTTAGTTATCTTACACGACTGTTTGACTGTCCGCTTTATAATTAAAATTATGGGATAATAATAATAATAATTCACTGAATAGTATACATACTAATAATTGGATATGTTTGTGACCAGGTATCATTTATATATTCATAACATGTTTGCGTAACTTGTTAGCCAATCAGAACGCGCTACGCCCCTGGGCGATTTACTTCCAAAACGAGGTGCGCGATTCGACTTCACTTGATCTTCCGGCGCCGGGACAGGTCCATCGTATACTCGTTATCACATTATCAGCGATGTAAAATTATGTTTAAATAATGTCTAAACTGTGATTATCGTTTGACTGATGATTTAACCTGTATATTTAATAAATGAGGAGTAACAGTCGAAAATAGTGATGTTTCTTGAGTTTTCTTGTAATTATTCTCCGCTCGGGTAATTACTTAGTGATTTTTAACACGTCCTATCATGACAGAAGGATTGATAGATTGGTAGATCGATAGATTGGTAGATCAATCTGTCAACAACAAAATTGTGACTAAAAATCCTTAAATCACGGAAAAAGTGTGTCAGGGGTGTCAGAAAAAGGGGGTCACCTTATGGGTAACACCCTGACTGAACCGGCATTTCTAAAAGCTATGTAGAAGCATAATTTTAACAGGTCTGCTAAGTTGAAAATAACTGTGAATATGTCTTTCTTTTTGCTTTTATCTACGTTTGTAATAGGTATCACTCAGAGGTATACAATGTTAGTTATCTTCAGCATTCTTCCGAATTATTTTGATAAGCAATACGGACTGGGAAGTGCATTTTTGAGTGCTGGTAGGCCGATTGGAACGTTGGCATTGGCGCCACTAACACAGGCAACTATTGGGCGTTATATTGAGGGTTTGAAGCAACAAGTCAGTAATGACCCATCCATAATAATTCCAGTTGCCAAAACAAACACCTACTTACTTCAACCACAAGTAGTAGTTCGTACATCCAGCATAGCAATCCAGTCATTCAATGAAACAATCCTTAGTTTGGATCAAATACAACAGCATTGGCCGACAAAAGCGACAAAATAGCCTCATAGCACATGATATTTTTACAAAATGTATCCAAATTCTTGCTCCGAATAATACAAAATAGTTAAGAAGCAAACATCATTCAATAAAAAGCACACGAATATGCTTTTCGAATGTCAAAATTCCCGTTTATTGGTTCAAAATATCAACAGTGATTTTCAGGCGATCCCTCTATTCATCGATTTTTTTCAAAACTTCGAGTTTGCAAATGTTTAAGGAAGTGAAATGGTACAATAGGAAAGCCCAGTAATAAATTTAGTATAAGGAAATATTATTTTGTATTATCAAACAAAATTTGTATTCAATATATTACTTGTATAGGTTAATGCGATTTTGAAATTAAAATTAGCAAAGTTTGGCTTTTTACCAATTTTGTCAATTTAAAATTCGAAACTCGAAACTCGAAATACTAGCTCGACGATTAGCAACACAGCGATGAAAACACACCCACATAGTCATAAAAGACAATTATGTAGTAAAGGCACACTGCGAAACTGGTACGTAAGACTTACACGTATAAGTGACTTGTACGTAAGACTTACACGTATAAGTGACTTGTACGTAAGACTTACACGTATAAGAGACTTGTACGTAAGACTTACACGTATAAGTGACTTGTACGTAAGACTTACACATATAAGTGACATGTACGTTAGACTTACACGTATAAGTAAATTGTACGTAAGACTTATACGTTAACTGCCAAAGACATATTTTGCATCATCATGATACTTTCAAGCACAATCATTTATCTTAGTCCAATGATGTGATAATAATAATGTTGTAAAATTGAACTGAAACCCAAATTAAATGTTTAATATTTGCAATGTTTTCAGTTCAAGTTTTTCGTGTGCGTTACATATGGTGATGCAAAATATCACTTTGGCAGATATCGTCCGGGATATCGTATAAGGCTTACGTACAAGTCACTTTACGTATGAGCCTTACGTTTTGGTTTTGCCGTAAGCCCTTATTCAACTGATCGTGTATTTTTAACATTTGAAGCGCATGTTTTACAGCTGTCCAAAAATCTCCATTCACAGTTAAAAATCAAGTAGCTCTATGACAATCACACTTTCTCTGTCAGAATAAATATGAGCGTCATAATGTCTCGATCATATATGCAAATTTTAATATTCTATATTACTTTGTTTACAAAAAGCAATACTATTTTATCATTTTACCGATTGTAGATGATGTTGAATAGCTACGGCAGCAGAGGCACCGTACTACTGCTGGGAGCCATTGCATTTCAAACCGTCGTAGTTGGCGCCCTTGTTAAACCACTGAAAAATAGTTGTTATCAAAGCGTTGACACGGACATGAATTATTCAGACAGACCAGAAAAGTGAGATTACGATTTTCAATTGATATATTAAATAATATTTCGATATATAAGATTATTAATATTTTCTCCACCAAATGTTATATATAAATTCTGTACTACATGAAGATGACCTCATCAAATATTTCTATTGCTACGTAGTACTAACAGCCATTCTCATGACCTTTAACCTTCAACATATTTAATAATAAAATCATGATAATATTGAACTCAATAAAGTGAAAGGTGACTGTTTTGACAGTTATTTTGATCACATTTCTTTTGATTTTTATCACATTAATCATGATTTACATTACAGTGATCAAGGACTTATCAAACGCTTCCTGAATCTGTTCGATATTGACCTTTTTGGAAAACCCGCTTTTTTGTCATTAGCTGCCATGGTATTTGCGCTTGCGTATGGATTCCAAACTTGGGTGACTTATGTTGTGTCTAATGCCACTGACAAAGGTCTACTCTCATATGGAGCGACTATGGTAGCAACCGCTGGCGGGGTTGGACAGTTGCTCGGGCTAGCAGTGTCTGGAGTCATCATTGATTTTGGTTTATTATCGGAAAATAAGGTTTGTATTCCAATTCCGATAGTTGTGTACTTTTATAGTAGATTCACAGACTATGTATATGGCCAGTTTGCAATTTCAGTATTTCTAGAGGTATTACCCTTTCAATTGATGGCAGTGATTTGATCAATCTTAATCTGATCATTGGCACATATGGTTCTATTCTTCCCTGAACGATCACATCGTGTACTGTAGTGACAGAATTAGCAATGTTTAGTGATTTCAATCTGATGTCAGCCAATAAGTGTTGTATACCATATAACTAAAAATCGAAATAACCAACTGGGTCATATGTGTAAGGGAGATGCATGAGAACAGTTAGATCTAAAATAGATCATCTGTTTACCCCAATATCTGACTACCCCAATCCAGTGTCCATCGGAGGCAGCTTGCTGCCGACAGATCTAACAAAATAGACAAGAATGTGTATTGCTCCATTGGGATCTAATATAAGTTTGCCTGTACTATTTTAAGATTCTATAAGTCACGTAACAAAAGTAACATTACTTCTTATGTTTTTTGTTTATGAACAACAAAGATTTTTTTTTGAACACATTTCAAATTACTAGTAAAATCATTCGCATGTCTTGTAATTTCATTTCAACAACAGCAACAACATACTGATTACTTTTTACTACTTCGTATTTTTTACTGAAATATTTCAAGTTAAACATTATACTTACCGTCAAATACTTCAATCAACTCTCCAAAACCCCACTCGCTCAAGCAACACCGATACGTCCGCCATTTCGTTTCCAGTAATTTTTGGTCACAACACTGACAGCAAGGGTAATTTGTGATTGGTTAATTCTTATCACGTGCTTCAAAGTTTACACAACTGTTGTATAAAATTTCGTTTTCGCGGCAATTCAATTTTACATAATCGAATCACATTTTACACAAACTAGTATTTACACAATTGAATATGATTGCACAACCTTGTGTAATAATTACACATGGTTATGTAAAAATCTTTTTACACAACGTTCTTTTACACATGAGAAAAACAGTGTATACTACTAGACGACAACACTGTTATCAAGCGCAATCACGTGTATTTTGCGTTCAGTGTTCAATTGACAGCGCCGCAACCGGGCCGCGCCGTGCATACTGGTTTGGCGCAGTATATACGGGCGCTCGAAAGCAGCGTATTGCGAGGGAAAAGAAGTAAACAACTGGCGGTATATAAATGGGTACTTCTGCTACGTTGTCGTAAATCAAAATACGAGAATACATTATTGCTACATAAAAATCATTTTGGAATGAGATAAAAATCATTTTGGAATGAGATAAAAATGTGATACATATACATCCTAACTACAATTTCATCCTTTTTTCTTTAAACACACAAGGTTCATTCATTAATATTGAAACGTATTCTGATCCATTTGATCGTAGGTTTCACTACTGGCGCTGCTTTTGACAGGTGGCTCACACGTCGCCAATCTGTGGGGTAACTCATTTCTGATTCTAGCTCTAAATTCGTTTGTGTTTGGATGTGGGGTGGCCTCCATTAATGTAGCGTATCTGACTAAGGCAAAGAATGTCACTGGAGGGGACAACATTGGAACACTTCTAAGTTATGTGTGGTTTGTCGGGGCCGTGGCTGCATTGATAAGTGGTAGTGCGTCAGGTTAGTGTTACGGTAAGGGTTGCTTAAGTTGGGTTGTTTCTGAGTGAGTATCCGGTATCATCTGCTGGTAAAGTGAGAACAAAATGGCCGTAGTAGACTAAGTAACCATAGTCCCTCTGGGTTTTTTAATGTCAGATTAAGGACTGGAAAAACAAGAAGATAAAGTGAATGGAAATGTCTTGGATTTCAACAGCTTGGGTATTCATTCTTTTTGTAGAATATTCCTGTTTTTGTTTTATTCAACAAATCTTTTTTTCATATGGGATCAACAGTCTCAGTTTTTTAATAATTGTGATTTTAGAGAGCGTTCCCAGGCCTGGCATAGTAATTTAAAATCGTGAAAATCGGCATTTCGGACCGGTTCACATGTGTGATCAAAACTTCGCCCAAGAATATTTCGGAACTTCTTTAATTCAGATTTTACATTTTTTTCATGTAAGACCCGATAAAAATGTTCACCTCTGCAATCATAACTCAAACTCGAACCTTCTCGATATAGCGTCAAGGTTCAAGACCTCTAGCAGGGCGTTATTAATCGAAGCTCCAGCAGTATATGTGGACAAAGTGCCAGCGCCTAATCACCGTGTTAAATTCTTTATTTAAACAAATCAGGATGGCTTTACAACCAAACTGGAAGTTACGATGTTTCTTTCCTCGTCGTTGGTGGCGTACAGTTTGCGGCTGCTATTATACTCGGTGTGGAAATGACGTATTCGTGCGAAAGGAGCTCACCGGAGTAATCTGAATGTTATTTAAAGGCAATTCGCTCTTGTGGAAGTCAAGTTTTGGTATTTTGAAATATTCCAACGGCAACGATTCTTGACTCCATCATCAACAATATATTTCTTAAGTTACAATCTAAGAAAATATTAGTGACAGTACTCATTATGTTCCCACTCCCTTAACACTTTGGAACTGTAATTTGACATTTCGTCGGTAATAAATCATCTAATGATGTGTCTATTTCCCACTATGTGGTCGAATTAAAAGACTGCAAAGGACACAATTATGCCCCAATGGCATAAACTAACCTTCATAACCCTGAAAGTGGACCACGTAGTCAGCGGTTGACAAAATCTTAGATAATTTATTACCGGCGAAATGTCAAAATCACAGGTCCAAAAGTGTTAATGGAGTAGGAACTAGGCTACAGATAGCAAGAACTCCTGTTACTACGAGATCGAGTGATATGATCAAATGCTCAGTGACAAGAAGACCTACCTGTGAATCATTGACCACTGAGTCCATACACTAACGTAAAATCAATGTATTGTTTTAATATTATAATTGTTCTTAGCACCTTGACCTGTTTTGAGATGCGTGTATATGACCATTAAGTGCACACAGCGGAATATTTTGTTCATATTCACTACACAACCAAAATATGGTTGTCCGAAAATACAGCTTCTCAGACCGGTTGCTACGAGCTTTGCTTGAGTGCACACCCGTGTATTGAGACTAGACTCTATTATTTACATCATAGTGCACGTTCACACACTTTCCAGCATCAATACAATACCAAGGTTTTTGGTCCTAGCAATAGATGACAATAGGCGCTTCAAACTGTTTTTGAGCAAATTAGTGCTGTACAATTTTGTCATGGAAATCATGTGCAGGCGTAAACATACAAATAGTCCCTTTTTTATTGTTAGAAATTAATGTAATCACGGTGAAAGAAATTGGGTACACGCATCGACAATCACATTTTTTCATCTGCCACTTTTAAAGGCATATAATGGCCCGAATAAATAACTACCAGTTAGCACGAGATCGGCTAGTAATGGCAATAAAAAATATGATACGTTGCATCTCATTGTAGGTGAAAATAAAATGAGTCAAGTGTTCTTATATTGAGATGCACAATATGAAGTAGAGAATGTGAGGGAATGCTGAGCGCATGTATAACAATGGTGGCAGTGCTAATAGCGCATAGATACGTGTGCCATTACTATGTGTGCTATTATACGCATGTCACACTACATTCACACGAGGCATTACTATGTGTGCTAAGTTAGCACATGTGTATGCGGTGGCCGCGCTATCGTCAGTAGATAGCGCATAGTCACATGTGGCATTACTATGTGCTATTTTAGTAGACAGCGCATGCGTCACATGTGGCATTACTAGTATTATGTGTGCAAGAATATTTAATTCAATGTGTGCTACATGTATCCATCAGTTAGATAGCGCATGTATCACGTGTAAATGTGTGCTATTCAGTAGAATACTAACGTTAGAGACGGTTATAGCATATAATAATAATAATAAATTTTAATAATAATAACACACAGCGCATAAAGCAACGGCACCAATGCGCTTTACGAGCAAATGATCAATATCTTAAAAAACTACACATACATTAAAACACATGATAAAAAGATTATAAATATATTCAATGCAAAGAACACCTCAAAAAATACAAACAAATGTGTTAAAACAGCCATAGGAGAAAAATACAGTCAGCTGCTATTGATAAAAACGATGCGATTTAAAAGTCAATAAAACATCAATTATGACAAGTTATATGCAGTTTTATAATCACAATCAGGTGAGGTGTTTCGTAAAGCGGTATTATTGTGGGGTTTTTTTGTCAACATCCTGGGATGTTGACATTTGAATTCAGATTTAGGTATTTTGGTAGAGTCTATGAATTGCTTTCTCATGTATCTTTAATCAGTATTTGTACCCAGATGGCTTTAAAATGTATATTAGATCTGGATATGAAAATATGAACACATATGTTGTTACAATTGTGGAGAAATGGTTTAAATAATATAAAACAAATGGTAGAGTTTTGTAAAATCTGCGACATTCGTCGTGTTTAACTAAATTTAGTGGATTTGCAAATAAAACGGCAACTTTATACAATTTTGCGAGCAGAGACGGTTACGCTGGTTCCCTGCACTGATGGTCTTCCCACACACTGTCCGACACATATTAATTACCGGGGTCCAAGCGTGATTATTATGGGATAACAACGTGGTGGAAATAAAAGACGATGATTTCCACTCGATAGAAGGACGCTGGTTTTCAGTTTTAAATATGGCTCCCAATTTTAAATACGATTCGTATTTAAAATTGGGAACCAGCAATTATAACGTCATTCTATCGAGTGGAAATTATCGTCTTCAGGTGGCAAGCCGCGATTATGGAATGGATTTCTTGGAAGCTACTGTACTATTTTCCGAAGCTGGCGATGCGGGTGGCGATGATAGCTGGGATGCAAATGTGTTAAATAAACCTTGATTCTGCTGCGTAAACAAGCACAGAGTATATATGAGTCAGACGATGGAGGGTTCCAGAGAGAAAAGTGGGCCCAGCATAAAAACAAAGAGATTTTGTTAAAATACATCATACACATGTCTAAATCTTCTTTTACCATATTTCCTTTGTCGTCTGTTAATTTCATTTTAGGATGTTGACCAGTTTTTTGTAAATACCTTGTTTTATTATCATCCAGTCCGGGAACATTAAAATCAAATCACATCAAACTTTTTTGGATAATGTGTATCGTCAATATCAATATTGTCTGCTTGATCTTACCATGGGATACCAAAGAATGACTCCGCGGCCGGCTAGAACATCGGGAACTTTTCCTAAAGCTTTTATGGAGCCCGGGGGACAGATATACTGTTGATTAGCGCATCACAAGAAGTTCTGTCACTTGCATTACAGTACATACTCAATAGGAACTTGTCAACGATTTTGGTGGACAAACCAAAGAAATCGCACGCATGCGTAGAAAAAAAATGAAGTCCCCTTCTAGGTTAGAGGGCAGTAGAGGGCCTTTTCGATTTTCAGACGATGCCGGACGTACGAATATTTGATAGGTTACATTCGGTGGGGGGACGTTAGGATCCGTCCGCCACTGAATACCGTACGGTTTCGTCAATGTTTATACGAACACATTTCACTCCCAGTTTAAAATGTTGAAAAACATCATGTCAGGTATAGCAGCGATTATTTTATACTCTTGAATAAGTTGTGCGTACAATGATTCTATACATGTGACACCGGTCAGAAGAGATTCATCATTGACTTGTTTAGCACTAACTACACGGTAAATGCAAGAGCTCCGCGTCACTATATTTGTATCAATATTTTTCAACTTTTCCGTGCCGATAATACTAATTAGTCAACATTTTGGCTTCATGTTTAATCCACGGTTCAAATAACCGATGCCTCATAATGGTTATAGCTTAACTGCTATTTTAATTTCCAATAAATAACTATTTAGTCTTTGGATCGCCGCAAATGAGCTGTCCAAAGCGGGGGGGGGGGGGGGGGGGTCTACGAAAATCATACGTAGCCTGTGCCTCCCACGTTTGATTTTGGTAGAAGAAACATATACGTGCATGTGCCTCCTAGAGGCTTTCTATACCTGCATCATATGCAAAATTAACACCCGATCGGTATACCAAAGTAAAATGTCTACCGATCAGTATAGGCCTACCCGCCTTGTATATATATACCCTTGTATATACAAACAATAAACAGAAGGTAAGTAGAAAATTGGGTTCTCAAAAGTGTAATAATTAACCAAAATTGGGTTCTAAGTGTATTTTAATCAATAAACCTATCTAACAAAGTACGGGCCATTCTATACCATCAAAGAGGGGGCATAATGAAAACCTTTTTGATTGCCACCCATCGATATACCAAATTTCGCGAAAAGGCACTCCAAAAGGTAGGCACGTTAATACGTAGTACCACTATATAGTGAGAACCCCGGGTCCAAAGCTATTGATCGAGCTCGAGGTCTTTAAAAATAGATTGTAACAACATGCAACAAAACATAAAACTGGTATTGTCCATCTTTTAGTTTCCAGTAAGTTAATGATTATATTAGCGCAAAGTGACCAGGCTCCTTTTATGTTGCAAGTTTCAATGTCATAATAACTTATTGACGATACTGACACTTGAATTTGTTATCCAGCTCGAGCGGTTTTAGGATGATAATAATTTAGTTACAACATGGGATAAATTTTCTGTGGTCATAATCAAAATCCATCCATTATAACATTGAAACCAACGGAGATTTAAGAATTACGGCCGTTCGTGTCCACCATCGTCTGGTATTTTCAATTTTCGACTCTACAAATGACGTGTATTTTTTAATATTCATTGATCTGATTATTCATTGTTATAGACAATGAGTGTCCAGGGGTTGGCATCGCTATAACTTACAGTACTTCCGTCATGAATTGTGATTTGTGAGGCGTATGACAAGGTAGCTATGGCCACTAGAAGTTCCCGAAGTCGGACATCGACATGGTCAACCGAGAAAAAAGATGGCATTTATTCCTGGTTTATAACGGTCTGTATGCTCATCGTGAATTGTATCGACGATGGAGTGCTCAAGGCATCATACGGGGTGTTATTGTCTTCGTTATCCATGCAGTATGACGTTGACATTTGGATAGTTGGCTGTACCTTGGCAATAGTGGTCTTTGTCGGGGGCACAACAGGTTATACATATTTTCTCTGTTTCTTTACTTCTTTACTTCTTAATGGTAAAATATGTATCTCTCTCGAATATAATCAATTGCGTACTTACCTTGCCTGTGATGAATGCATATCACAATAATCTCTTCATTATGACCAAGCAAATGGGTTTTACTGAACCATTACATCCTGTTTTCAGTCGGTTCTTAACAAATATAAAAACCTTTGTAGCAAACTGCACACCATGAAGCGTCCTTTCAATGGTTCGAAAACCGGGTCATTGAATATGGAGGATGTCCATTCAAGCTGAGAGACATAAAAATCAACATTTTCAACAAGAATTTTGCCAAAGAAAAAGGCATGACAGCAATTGAATAAACATATACCGTTTATATCAGAATTATTCTTTGTGTAACCAATACCGATACTGTATTTTTTTTGTAGCAATGGTCGCGAGCCCCTGTATCAAACGTACGGAGCCTAGACTTATGATAATGACATGTGGCTTCTTCGGCGGGCTTTGCTTAGTGCTGGCGTCACTAACCAGAACATGGGCAACGTTTTCAATTTGTATCATATTTACCAGTAAGGACTATGCTAAATGTGATCCTGTACATTCGTTTCTTATTAAGAGTGCTGATGGATAACTGGTGTTTGGGATGCTCAAATAACAATGGTGAATATTTGAAAAGGATAATGGGAATATGTTTACGCTATGTGCTTGCTAAATTGGGTAAATATTATGCTGATTGTACTTGAATAGTTTCCTTGAATCAATTGAAATATTTGGTGACCACTTCTATGGTATTTCCATTTTGTTATATTTTAATTGATTTGTGATTGGAAATTGTCTTGTATGAATATCTGCTGTCTACTGAAGATAGCAACTATAACATAGCGCTAAAAGCCAATTTTATACCTAATAATCTTTCAGTGAAGATGCTTTTCATCTAAACACTGATAGTCGTTTCTACCAATAATTGTTTGTAGATGATGTGTCTAGTCTATTCATTGGACTCTAATTTAATTATATGTGGTACTGGTAGACTAGGGCGGGCGAGAGAGGAAGTGACAATATCTCTTTGGAGTTACTTCAATTCATACATTTGAGTAAATCATGAACTTAGTGCATATGTCACTCAGGGCATTTATAGACCCAAAGCTTAAAGGTACGGTACATTTGTCAATGTGTATATTTTAATAATAATAATAATAATAATAATCATTTATAAAGCGCATTAAACAAGTGGTATCTATGCGCTGTACAACTAACAAACTACTAAAGACCAAATTTATATGTAAAACACATACATTTAGACAGCTAAAGATTAAAACCCAACTGCCAGCAGGTGGCTAGAAGTAAACGAGCAAATTTGCAATATAATACACTAAAATGACAATATATAATTACGTTGATATGTGTGTAAAACAATAAAATGCATTAATAGCAGAGCGTCAATATTCAAGTATTAAAACACAAATAGATATTTTTTTTAAAACACAACTGAAGCATATTATAGTACATGACTAAAAATCAGATGCCATAGGCAGTTTACAAAAGATGAGTCTTAAGTCCTGATTTGAATTTAGTCACTGTTGGTAATGTCCTGATGTTGTCCGGGAGTGCATTCCACAGCTTGGGTGCAATTACAGAAAAACCCCTCCCATATGTTAAGGTCTTGCTGGGTCTTGTAAGGGCAACTAGCATCAAATAAATGCTTGTCAGGTCATCATCCTTTTTAAAAGAAATTCTTGTTCAACATGTCTACATGTAGGTGATTGTTTGATTGAAAAAGGGGTGCATGTGTTGTATTTTGACACTCCCCATCAATGTTCAAATTTGATTTATCCATCTTCACAATAACACAGCAGCATGTACCCTTTTATCAGACTGTGTTCATTATTTAGCTCACCTGTGGTGGATGTCATCATCATTGAGGTCGAGCATGGAGAAACCATTATTGTCGTCAGTGTATACATACACAACATACACAAAGAAAGTATTAAAATACTGTAAGCCTGGTTAATAAAAAAGCTTAATAAAGAGTAACACAACATAAGTTTGCTTTGTAAGATTCAAAGTAGGTCAAGTTTGACTTGTTATAAGCTTCTTGTAAGTTACTCGTATGCTTAGTATTCCCCCCCCCCCCCCCCCCCACCAATATTTCCCCTAATCAGATGCTTACATGTAATTATTTTACCTTATTTGTACTACGTGCACAACAATAATACTAACTATATACTATAATGCCGAATTTGATTCGAGTGCACAGCTACGTTTGTCTGCGGTTACATCATCTTTTCTAACATAGAACTACAAGTTTCCAGTAGGCCAGGTCTACGTAACACCCTATCTGCCCATTGTTGAGATTTTGTTTCACAGTATAGCGCCCTCTATAAGTTCATCATTCGGAAGTTAAGCGTGAACTGTCAATCATTCGTTGTGAATGAATATTCATCATGACTATTCATGACCTCACACGATGTGATCGTCGCGATCCAGCATCTTTCCCAACTGATCTGATTACAATATTCATAAAATGCAAATAACGCCACGTCCCTCCTCTGTCACTGTCAGACGAAGCCATCCACAATTTGAAATTCGTATTTTGTTCCACATGAAAATTAATTTCAAATAACCAATTCTGAATGTTTCGTGTCATATAAGAACTAAATTCTGCTATCATCAAAGCAAATAAGTTTTACTCTAATTCACAATCAGCTTTTTTTTAACCATTGATGTACTATTTCTGTGTCACGAATCATGTTTTGAGCCGATAAAATCCACCGTGTCTTAGGTCGTCTGGTTTGTTACGACCATGATAGTGCCCCCTTTAAGATCATCATTAGTCAATTTAAGCATAGTAAACGGGGGACTTTGCCTCCGAGATACTTGTCCCATAGTTATAGGGTCTCTGAATAGGCGTACTTACAAAACGCATCAAAATTGGTCAAATCCTTGTTTACAATATCCGTGTGCGATCAGATTCAAAACAGCTGATACATTTGGAAGGCAAGTGGTGAACAATAGACGTGTAGGTAAATTATCACCAAAACGAACCGCGCAATTTCGAACCGCACACTTTGGGTACTAACACCGAGTTAAACTCCCGCGGAATTTAAACCGTCGGTTTCAAGAGTGATCCTGATGTGAAACCAAAGTCTTTCATTGAGATCAAAGTCTTGGAATACTCCTTATAATAGGACTTGTCTCGCAAACTTATTAAAACCAGTCAATGACATCTACAAGCAGAGCATTTCAGTGCGGCATTTTACAAATTCGTCGATATCGAAAATGAAATGCGTCAAAGTAGTGTGTACATTATTATGCCAAACAACTGTCTTAAACAGCGAAATTACAAATTGTTCATGTACTATTGTCTAGTAAATTGTGACATAACGTTCACATTGATAATTTTAATAGTTGATCTTTTGTAAAATCACGGCAATTTTATTATATAGATAACTTTGTGCGTTTAATCAAAAATGTGATTGTGAGCTTGTATATTGTTCACCGGATAAGCCACACCTGTTTGTGGAAAACGCGCTTTAAAGCATTTAAACATTCCAACAAGTTATTGTATTTAGACATAGTATCGATTGGTCGTGTTAAAGGTAGGATATAGTGACTGTGTGAACAGCACTCGTGTTAACTAATCCGACCTTACTCCGGAGTCGGAGTAAGTCGGAGTAAGGTCGGATTAGTTAACACGAGTGCCATCCACACAGTCACTACTCCGACCTTTAACACGAGCAATCGTTACTCCGACCTTACTCCGACCCAATTTACACCTGTCTTAACGTAGCTAATATGAATGAAATCCAGGGGCTAGCGTGCAGTATACATGCATGCCGTGTCTGGTATTTCAATTAGCATATGGGTCGCATCTGTGCAAGTGTTTTGGAAAGATTGTTTATGCAATCCAATCGATGATTGAATTTAAAAATTAACTTGTGCTCAAAGTTGTACAAAATAACTGTTCTTTATAAATATAAAATATGACTTTGTACATGATATCAACAATAACTGTAATCATAATGTAATGTAGGCCAGTAAAATTAAATACTTTGTCTTAGCGGCCCGCGCGCATTGCTTTTTTTTCGATTAAAAATAAAACCTTGTCAGTTTCGGTGATACCCGGCAGCCTTGTGACTGAGAACACACATTCAACTTACTTTGTGATGTTAAAAGATAAAGAGAACACAATCATACAATGTGCATTGATCATATCTGATTACTGTTATTAAAAATAAAAAAGCACAACTATTGATTATATTATTATTTTTATGAGAAAAAAATAGAGCGCATAGACCATAGCTTATTTTCGATTAAAAAGAATTAAAACAAATCGCAGAGCTCATAGCTTTTTAGCCAAATGGCGCTGAGACAAAGTATTTAATTTTATTGGCAATATTATAAGTCATTTATTTACAGTGGAAATGTATCAAATGCCTCTGAGTGTATGTGTATTGTTGAGTAGTGAAATATTGGCATTTTTTATTATGAGATGCACTGAAACTAATGCCAACGGAGTGTATGCATGCATACACAATTATCAGAAACTAGCGGGCATCCGCGCTTCGCGCGGACCCGCTAGAAGATTTCACGGGGAGGTAAGTAAACAAAGCGTAAGAAAATTTGATACAATATCATGAACATGTCCTACATGTATACATAATCCAGACGGGCCCTAAATAATCCGAATATCCCAGGTGCTTTTGATAATCCAGGTATACATGTGCCTTAAAGTAGGTAGGCCTATACCTTTGTCTTTCCAGATACCTATGTAGGCCTGCCATGTGACCTGAAATGCAGGTACCCGTTGTCCCATTATATCCAGGGACCCCATAGGTCTAAGCCCTACCCCTAATCCAGTTACCACAGGTGCCCTTAATGGCACCGGATACCACATAATCCAGGTACTGCAGTGTGCCGTTATATCGAGATACCCAGGTGCCCTTACTTTATCATTCAAGTAACTTGAATTAATCGCGGTTGCCGAAGATAGCGGGCAGTAATAGTCATATCACAATAAGCAGAGTTGAGTAATATCAAAGCGTTATAAATGATTATATATATAAATATCAAGAGTATGTCATTATTCAGGTATCCTAAAGTGCCCTTGATATAATGTAAGTGACATGGTACCCTTAATACACCATGCGCCTAGGCCCAATGTGCTCTTAAATAATACAGATACCCATGTTCCTAATCCAAGTACTCTACGTGTTCTTAATACACCGGTTGCCCATTATAGGCCCGGTAGGCCCTACCCTCACAGATGGCCTTAATAACCCAGGTACCGCATTTGCCGGCATTATATCCATACCAATGTGTCCGTATTATATCCAGTTTATAATGGAGAGCGCAGGTATAGCTGCCGAAGCTATAATAGCGGGTGGTTAGTCACATCAAAACGTATAAAGATGAGAGTATTGTAAAACAGCAAGAGTATGTCGTTGATACTCCATGTATCGTAGGTGCCCTTAATACTGACATTGGTACCACAGTGCCCTTAATAATCCATATATACCATGTCCCCTTAATAAATACATGTATGCCATGCATGTATAACACATGGTGCCCTTGATTATTCAGGTACCACCCCATGTATTTTAATAATCAAGATTGTGTATTAGTGATCTAATAATAGGACCTCCATGGACTATGTGGTTTATCTTGAATCGAATATTAAGGGCACCCGTGATAACTGTGTATGCGGCTATAAGGGCCTACGTGGATTAATGGTTATTCAGGTGTAGGAATACTTAAAATATTCAGAGTATCTGGATTGCTTTAATATCCGGTCCCCCAGTTACCCCCTGTCAGCTCATATCCCTACCCATTTTGTACCCCAAATAATAAGTTGTATTTTAAAGGTAGATGACCCGATTTTCAACTTGAAGTTTTCTATTCTACATGAAAGGTCATCCTTCAAAAAGTCGTGTTCCAAAGTTTGAGTTGCATAGCTCTAATGGTTCTTATTTTATACGCACAAGATGCCGTGAACTGTACCCATTGAGTAGTACACAAACTATATCGGTGGTTACCACCATTCGCGGTAATTCGACGTTATTTCATCGATTTCTTCGTAATTATACTGATTTAATAAAGTAAAGTACGCGAGCTCAACCTCACCCCAAAAACGGCGCCGTGGTCATCCGTGGTGCGCACTACGTCATCTCAACCTCACGGCTCTGATTGGTTGGTGCTCAAACGTGAGAACTGAAAAACTCACGACTTTAGCCCACTGCAGTTAGTGGCTGAAGTGGCTCTATGCTTCTTGCGATCTGGTTGAAGTTGGGGATATATTTCTTCTTTTTTTAATTTTATTTTATTTTTTTATTTTTTATTTTTTTCTCCATGCGTCCTTCTGCGCGCCAATCGGACTGATGCAATGCGCCACAAGTGGCGCGCGCGCCACCATTTGAGAAGGCCCTAAACGTATGTAATCCCTTTGTCATGTTTGTTGTGTTCTAAATAAGGCCTCCCGAGATACTACCTAATACACTCTTAAAATCCAGTTATCACACGTGGCACACCTGCGCATAGTAGGCCTACATCCAGGTAATTTGAGACTATCTGCGTTTTATATAGTGAACCCCGTAATCCAGATACCACTGGTGCCCTTACTAATCCAGACACTCCAAAATATTCATGATAATATACTACAAGTTCCGTTTATTCAGATGCCCATGTGCCCTTATATCCAGATTATCAAGTAAGGGAAGTGCGGGGAGGAGGAGGTGGCTTTAGGGTATGATGGGCAGTGGCGTACCGAGGGGGGGTGTCCAGGGGGTCCATGGCCCACCCTGAAATAACACCGTCGGTAAAAACGACCCTCCGTCGGTAAAAACGACCCTCCGTCGGTAGATTTGCATTTTTTAACCATGCGGGGTTTTTTTGCCAGTTATGTTGACAACTTCATCGCTAACCCCCCCCCCCCCCCAACCCCCCCCCCCCCCCCCCCCCCCCACACACACACACTTATCAAGATTTCAGCTGCTCACGGGGATTTTTTTTTGCATGTTTTACGATTTTGTGGAGAGTCTGTAAAGTCTGGGAGTCTGTGGGTACGCCACTGATGATGGGGCAATACTACACGTTCCGTTTATCCAGATACCCATGTGGCCTTATTAAGGCCGCCTTACTATATCCATCTTATCAAGTAAGGGAAGTGCAGGGGAAGGGGGCTTAGAGTTTTAGACCTTAGGGTATGATGTGACAATCTCGTAATGTACGTGTTATAAGCCGCACGGTGAATAAGCCGCAGCACTACAAATTAAGAGTCAGACCTCATATGCATCGTATACACTATACAGTAAGCCCCACTGCTGTATAATAAGTCGCACAAAGAAAATGAAAGGGGTGTGTGTGGGGAGGGGTGTGTGGGGTGAGGGGTCGACCCTGATCCACCAGCCCATAGCTTCATGACCAGCCATGGGGTTACAACTGCATGAGTGACTCCATCAAATGTATTTTCCTTCAGCCACTTCAGTCACTTAATACGTTATCCTGGATACGGTTTGCGCCTTGCTCCCAGTTTCTTTATTAAAATAAAGGTCTTGGCTTTATGATTAATGTTTTGTTTGTGTATTGCTCTCGTTACATTTTATTGTACTGTAGGCCTACGGTATGCACCGCGGAGCAACCGTACGGACTGCCTGCCCCGTTTACAATGTACAGTATGCGCCACAAACGCGTACACACTTTGTCTGCATCATTACGTGTACGCCGAATCGCGTGCGCCATGTTAAACGCGGTCGCGCAAGAACGGTTGGTATGGTACCGTCAGTTTCTTTATCGTTGGCAAACTCCGCGTTCGTCTATGTTACCAATGTGAAAGTGTCACTTTAAGATCTGTGTAAGAGATTTTGTTTACATTTAGAAAATATCGTAAAATAGTTTTATTTGTCGGACGTATAGTCCCGTATAAATGCTTGTTACTATGCGTTCTTTAAGAATAACAAACAGCCGCATATACAGAAATGTAGCTATATCCCTGAAGAAAATATTTTGGGTGAAGACCATATGTCATCACTCACTCCGAAAACCACAATTTGTGTCCGAACAGTAGCTACCTGAGTAAAAGAAATTCAACATTTCGGATTATGACCTGTGATCCTTTCTGCGCATGTCTGAAAACGGGGAAAACGGGCATTGAACTATATAATTAGCTCGTGTATTAGAGGCGCAATTACCACGCTTTTTCAGTTGAAGAGGGACGCGAGTGTAAAGTTTTATTGAACTATCTAATAAAGCCATGTTCCGAAAATTAGTATATACATGTAGATACACAGTTCATTAGAGGATAAGAAAATCCAGTGATGTGTACACATAGCAAAATCTTGATACTAGCAGCTAGCTATCTGCTAATGCTAGCTGATAGTTAGCTGCTATGGTTATCGAGCAGAGATAGCCGCTCGTTAGCCGCTGATAGAATCACATGCAAATTAGTTAGTAGCTGCTAGTTAGCGGCTACTGTTTATACAAATTTATGCAAATTAGTTCCTAGCCATCTGATAATATTAGCGGCGTGTTAGCCGCTAATATTAGCAGCTAGCCGCTACTGATTTCCTGCTAGCAAGTTGATACCGTTTCTTGCTAGCCAGCCGCGGCTAGCCAATAGTATTAGCAGCTAGCGGCCAGCGGCTGGCATTATCAGCTAGCGGTAGAATCACATGCACATTAGTTACTAGCGGCTAGTAAGCGGCTAGTGTTTTCATGATCCTCTTGTTTTGGTATTTTCCAGCATGCACTATTTAAACCTCGGGACACTACCGCCAAAGTGCTGTTTGGTTATCATAATAAATCACGTTCAAATGTCCACATATCGCAACGGCGTCTAACGCGCAACAATGAGCATGGCATATTGATCATGCATCCCCCATATGTTGTGTCTTTCAAAATTGGCACTGCCACTCTGTCGGTTGTGGGGCGGACAGGGGAAGATAACCCCCCCCCCCCCCCCCCCACCCATTATTTAAGTCGTGTCGGTCTAAATTGCCATTTAGGCCCTCTGTTGGCACCATCGGTTGAGACGTCAGTTGAGATCGATTGGCACTGTCAAACACTATTTATTCTAATCCTGGGGATACTCCCAACTTCATATGTCCACATCGCAACAGTGTCTATAGCTTAGGCGCAAAGATGATGATGACGTGCTGATTGCCCCTCCTCCCCCAATATTTGAGTCGTGTCGGTCGAAATTGGCAGTTGGCACTGTCTGTTGTGATTTCGATGTCTGTTGATCATAGTCTAATATGTTTTAATGTATGTTTATTTTCGTGCCGGTTTGTGGGAAATGATCCATTTTAAGAACTCCAACATTATAATACACACAAAAAGGTTATCTTACCTTGTGTGAATAGCAGAATTTAACAAGCTTGCACATTGCAGACATGTGAAACTGCACTCAAAGCTTACATTATAACCCACCTAATTCATTGAATTGCACTACCAATCATACCTTCCTTGATAAACCATGATCAATAAATATCATAAAGATTACAAATTGGTTGAAAGAACTTGGTAATATCCACCACATCTGTTCACCACTATCAAAACACAGCGATCCACCGGCTTCCACCATCAGATTTGAAATGGCGGTTGGAAGTCATGTGACTGTACATGCAAATTACCATCAATATTGTACTAGCAGCTAGCTGCTACCATACTGTTTTGTTTATTTTGAAGACTATTGAAGTTTGCTGCTCGTTCTGCTACTATTAGCAGCTACAATCAAGGAAAAAAAGGTTGGCACACTTTGTCTTAATTACGGAAAAAACCCGCCCCTCTCCCCGGAGGCAATGTTGATCCGAGTCATATTATCAGAAGCCATGGTAGGTCCCCCAACATTGATTGATGGGGGATGGGGAAGGATATAAGAAAGGGGGAGACTTTTGCTTTCTATTAAACAGTGCTATGTCCCAAGTCTGATCTCAATTGCGAGCACAGGGATAGTTGTAATAAGTTGCGTCAAGTGTGCCAACTATTATTTTCCTTGATTGTAGCTGCTACCATACCGCTATGTTTATTTTGAAGACTAAGTTTGCTGTTTTCATTCTGCTTCTACTAGCAAAGGTTATCATCTAGCTGCTACCATACTGCTATAGTAGCAGAATACAAGCGGCTAGCCGCTATTTCCTGATAGGTCCAAAATCATTTTTGCTATGGGTATTATCTATGGTAGAGGTTAACATTAAATAACCTGCTACTAGTGAAAGGAATTCGACAGATAATTTGACCGGATTACTACAGTGACAACATTGGAGATCTTCTCCAAGGATAAAGACTCCCATATGTTGCATTGAAATACAAGGACTGTTAATGTGGCACATTGATATAAATTCAATGGCACAATAAGGACTATGATGGCAAATATGTCCGTGTATACTGGTAGTGAAGCCAGATTTACAGATGTATGACAATCGACTTTAGTATAAAACTGTGATTTGTCAATAGATATAAAATTAATTATGTTGTTCATATATCATATGACATTAAAGAGATGATGTGAATGACACTCGGGGGTGCGGAGTTTGAGAATGACACATAGGCAAATTTGAAATATGAACTGTTACCTTCAAATACAAATAACGATACCGTGGTACTTCCCTCTGTTGTTACATACTTATAGCGACTGGAATAAAGTAGAAATGTGCGCTGCGTTCGGAAAGCAACGGAGAAGTTTTGCATCAAACTTTCAGCTTTTGTATTAGTAACCTTTCACAAAATTCTGTACTTTGTGTACAAGTGCATCAATAATATGTTGTTGTCTTAAAAGTTGATTGTATAGCCTCCCTCTTTTTCAATCTTATTACTCCTATTAGTGTAGTTTTGTATGCTATTCACGCAAAGACATCATCTGACAGTTGATTTAAATCGCAATGGGGGTGATTAATGTTTATATAAATATTCAGTAACAGCATCTCGTGCATGACTTCATGTTGTATTCGGAGGTAACATGTATATGTAGGCAACATTCAATAATATACACAGTGCATATTGGCCCTAAATTATTTTATTTTACATAAAATATCCATAGATTACACGTTGATCGTTTTAAAATGGATACATTTAGACATAACATCCATGAAATTTCGGTTTCATAATATATATTTTCATATTCCATTTTGTATTCGTAGGTAACTTATATATTAGTTAATGGGCATGGTACAATTCCTGCATTGTTTGTCGCTTTCATTCGCACCTAATATTATGTAAATATTAAGTAGGAATGTATAAGACGGGAATACTATTGTTTGGTGCGTAATATTGTTTTAAACCAGCTTGTCGATATGATGTATGTATGCGTAGTTAACCAATTTCCCCAGGAATTGCAGAGCAGTGACTACTGAGGTACTTAATATTGGCCATTATTGTAGTTGTATTTGAAAATGGAATTCATGTGTAACAAATATAAAATAACTTGCTTCATTTTTGCTCTGGCAGGTTGTGTAATGTCACCGAAACGTATTTTAAGTGAACAAGAAATTTAGTAAAACCTTTTCATTTTTTAAATGTGGGAGGGAATCGAGGGTAGGCCTATACTGATTTCAGTCTTAAATACAAAAAGTGCTCATGAATAATGCTTCCGACATTTATTTCTTAGTGTAATTGAACTAAGCAGTGGTTGGTTTTGTGTTTTTTTAAATCATGATGAAAAGCACATGCCCGACAATATCTCTGTCGTGGCAAAACTTATTAGATTAGTGTAATTGTTAAATCAAACAACATTGAATTTCTAAACATAAAATTCCTGTTTTGTCTACCATTAGTGATTCTATGTCAAACGGAGTCTGCCTCCGGTTGAAACTAGATAAAGACTGACTATATACGACATTTAGAATGATACAAATTCCAAACTAGGAAATTATATCTTAATTCTAATCTGACAACTGAATGTCTTGCTGAAAGTTGTATGTGTTTTATTCCGTTGTGGACTGAAAGGCAAAATTTTTGAATATTCTAGACTTTGAACATGTTCGGCTCATATTTAACTTATTTATATAAGGTCTGATATGAAATTATTTCAAAGTATATATTTAGAGAATAAAGGTATTGTTTTTAGACCGTACCCGTGTTATAAATGCGGACGATAGTATTATACTATCGAACGGGTCCACCGTATAATCATTAAAATAACTGTGAATATGTCTTTCTTTTTGCTTTTATCTACGTTTGTAATAGGTATCACTCAGAGGTATACAATGTTAGTTATCTTCAGCATTCTTCCGAATTATTTTGATAAGCAGTACGGACTGGGAAGTGCATTTTTGAGTGCTGGTAGGCCGATTGGGACGTTGGCACTGGCGCCACTAACACAGGCAACTATTGGGCGTTATATCAAGGGTATAAAGCAATAAGTCCGTAATGACCCATCCATAATAATTCCAGTTGCCAAAACAAACACCTACTTAATTCAACCACAAGTAGTAGTTTGTACATCCAGCATAGCAATACAGTCATTCAATTAAAACAATCCTTTAGTTTGGATCAAATACAATAGCAAAAGCACCCAATCCTGATACAGTAACTACTGTCAAAACGTAATAATTCCACTACAGTGTTACTGTGTCTATTTTATAACATGTAACATGTGTTACAGTCCGCTACAGTTATTACTGTGCCTGTGTTACGGTAATATCTAATTTTAATTGAATTTTAAGTGGATGGTCGGGGAGGTAAATACAAGGCTGGAGCAATCTTTAACATTGAATAGTGGATATCCTATATTCCTAAACCGTAAATTTGGATATCCTATATTCTTAAACTGGTTTGTCAGTGTTATTGCGGTTTATTCCGTTTAGGACGCTAAAACTGTAGTGGAATGGTTACGTTTTTACAGTAGTTACTGTAACGGTCTATAAGGATTGGGTGCGACAAAACAGCCTCATATCACATGAAAAAGTTTCAAAAACGTAACTCGATATTTTTACAAAGTTTTTACAAATTGTTGCTCCAAATAAGACAAAATAGTTCATCGATTTTTTTCAAAACTTCGAGTTTGAAACTTTAAAAAAAAAAATCGAGTTTAAGGAAGTGAAACGGTATAATAGTAAAGCCCAATAATAAATCTAGTATAAGGAAATATTAGGCGATCAATCAAAATTTGTATTCAAATATTACTTGTATATGCGATTTTGGAATTAAAGTCAGCAAAGTTTGCCATTTTACCAATTTTGCCAATTTAAAACTCGAAACTCGAAACTCGAAACTCGAAACCCGAAACTCAAAATTATTAACTCGAAGATTAGCAACACACCGGTGCAAACACATTAAGTGACATGTACGTATGACTTACACGTATAAGTGACTTTTACGTGAGACTTACACGTAAGTGACTTGTACGTTAGACTGACACGTAAGTGACTTGTACGTTAGACTGACACGTATAAGTGACTTGTACGTATGACTTACACGTATAAGTGACTTTTACGTGAGACTTACACGTAAGTGACTTGTACGTTAGACTGACACGTATAAGTGAGTTGTACGTATGACTTACACGTATAAGTGACTTGTACGTAAGACTTATATATACGTTATCTGCCAAAGACATATTTTGCATCATCATCCCTTATTTACCTCACCGATTATATTAGATCCCAGATGGCTGCTGGTAAATACACAGGTATGGTGCTCTTAGACTTACAGAAGGCATTCGATACAGAAGACCATGACATAATTTGTAACAAATTGCAAGCTATGGGTATTCACATTGACTCTGTTAAATGGTTCAAATTATACTTATCTGACAGAATACAGAATGTTAATGTAAATCATGTTGAATCCAAACCCATGAATATATCATGTGGCGTTCCACATGATAGTATTTTAGGGCCGCTGCTCTTCGCTCTTCTTGTGTTATGCTAACGATATGTCATCAAGCGTTATCTGTAATCTTTTGTTATATGCTGACGATAGTGCCCTTTTCACATCCGATAAAGACCCAAAAGTAGTTTCTGACACTTTAAGTAGAGAACTTGAGTCGTGTAGACAATGGCTGATCGAAAACAAATTGTCCTTACACCTTGGCAAAACAGAGTCTATTCTTTTTGGATCTAAACCTAGACTGAGCAGGGTGGACAAGTTTGAAGTTTCTTGTGACGGAAACATTATAAATCCTACCAACTCTGTCAAATACCTTGGGATTACTCTCGATGAAAATCTCAGTGCTGAAACTGTTGCAAAATCAGTTGTCAAAAAATCTTGTGGTATATAGATTAAGTTTCTTATACAGACAAGGTCTTTTTTTTGAATGAAATATCTCGTAAGACCCTTTGCACTGCCCTTATACAATGTCATTTTGATTATTGATGCTCTAGATGGTTTTCTTCACTTTCTGCAAAGTTGAAAAATAGGCTGCAAGTTGTTCAAAATAAGTTGATTCGCTTCATTTTGAAGCTGGAGCCCAGGTCCCACATTGGTGATGTAGAATTTAAGAAGCTGGGAATGCTGAAAGTTGAAGACAGGGTTAAACAACTTTAAGCTCAATCATGTTTTTAAAATCTACCTGAATTCTCATTTTACCAAATTGTCCAACACCCACAGATACAATACCATGGGCAGTGCAACACATTTTCTGTTTCCAAAAGCTAAAGGTCAGCAGTACAATACATTTTCTTTACTGGGAATGGAACTTGCTACCAACTCACGTTAAAACATCCAGAACCCACGGGCAGTTCAAAAATACAGTAAAGTTATATATACATGTATGTGTGCGTTACGTATGGTGATGCATAATATCACTTTGGCAGATATCGTATAAGGCATACGTACAAGTCACTTTACGTATGAGCCATACGTTTTCAACTTGTCGTGTGTTTTTTAACATTTGAAACGCATGTGTTACAGCTGTCCACACATCTCCATTCACAGTAAAAGATCAAGTAGCTCTATGACAATCACACTTTCTCTGTCAGAATAAATATGAGCATCATACAATCTCAATCATATATGCACATTTTAATTTTCTATATTACTTACAAAAAGCAATACTATTATGTCATTTTACCGATTGTAGATGATGTTGAATAGCTACGGCAGCAGAGGCACCGTACTACTGCTGGGAGCCATTGCATTTCAAACCGTCGTAGTTGGCGCCCTTGTTAAACCACTGAAAAATAGTTGTTATCATAGCGTTGACACGGACATGAAATATTCAGACAGACCAGAAAAGTGAGATTACGATTTTCAATTGATATATTAAATAATATTTCGATATATAAGATTATTGATATTTTCTCCACCAAATGTTATATATAAATTATGTACTACATATAGATGACCTTTTTGTACCACATTACATCCAATATTTCTATTGCTACGTAGCACTAACAGCCATTCTCATGACCTTTCACCTTTAACATATTCAATAATAAAGTCATGATAATATTGAACTCAATGAAGAGAAAGGTGACTGGTTTGGAAGTAATGTCGATTTCGCTATCATATTTATCACATTAATCATGATTTACATTACAGTGATCAAGGACTTATCAAACGCTTCCTGAATCTGTTCGATATTGACCTTTTTGGAAAGCCCGCCTTTTTGTCATTAGCTGCCATGGTATTTGCGCTTGCGTATGGATTCCAAACTTGGGTGACTTATGTTGTGTCTAATGCCACTGACAAAGGTCTACTCTCATATGGAGCGACTATGGTAGCAACCGCTGGCGGGGTTGGACAATTGCTTGGGCTAGCAGTGTCTGGAGTCATCATTGATGTTGGTTTATTAACGGAAAATAAGGTTTGTATTCCAATGCCGATAGTTGTGTACTTTTATAGTAGATTCACAGACTGTGGCCGGCTTGCGATTTCAGTATTTCTAGAGGTATTACCTTTCAATTGAGGGGGAGGCAGTGATTTGATATCTTAGTCTGATCATTGGCACATATGGTTTTATTCTAGTGACAGAATTAGCAATGTTCATTGATTTCAATCTGATTTTAATCATGATTAAGGCGGGCTTGAGTCAGATTTAGCCAATGTTAATAAAAAAAACCAGTTGTACACAACTTTCTCATATGTCAGCCAATAAGGGGAAAGATGCATGAGAACAGTTAGATCTAAAATAGATCCTCTGTTTACCCCCAATCTCTGACTACCCCATCCAATGTCCATCAGAGGCAGCTTGCTGCCGACAGATCTAACAAAATAGACAGAAATGTGTATTGCTCCATTGGGATCTAATATAAATGTGCCTGTACTATTTTAAGATTCTATAAGTCACGTAACAAAAGTAACATTACTTCTTATGTTATTTGTTTATGAACAACAAAGAATTTTTTTTGAACACATTTCAAAATACTAGTAAAATCATACGCATGTCTTGTAATTTCATTTCAACAACAGCAACGACATACTGAATACCTTTTACTACTTCGTATTTTTTTCTGAAATATTTCAAGTGAAACATTATAGGCTTACCGTCAAATACTTCAAGCAACTCTCCAAAACCCCACTCGCTCAAGCAACACCGATACGTCCGCCATTTCGTTTCCAGTAATTTTTGGTCACAACAAGGGTAATTTGTGATTGGTTAATTTTTATCACGTGCTTCAAAGTTTACACAACTTTTGTATAACATTTCGTTTTCGCGGCAATTCAATTTTATATAATCGAATTACATTTTACACAACCTAGTATTTACACAATTGAATATGATTGCACAACCTTGTTTAATAATTACACATGGTTAATCTTTTTACACAACGTTTTTTTACACATGAGAATAACAGTGTATACTACTAGACGACAACACTGTTATCAAGCGCAATCACGTGTATTTTGCGCGCCGTGCATACTTGTTTGGCGCAGTATATACGGGCGCTCGAAAGCATTGTATTGCGAAGGAAAATAAGTAAACAACTGGCGGTATATAAATGGGTAGTTCTGCTACGTTGTCGTAAATCAAAATACGAGAATACATTATTGCTACATAAAAATCATTTTGGAATGAGATACAAATGTGATATATATACATCAACTACAATTTCATCCTTTTTTCTTTAAACACACAAGGTTCATTCATTAATATTGAAACGTATTCTGATCCATTTGATCGTAGGTTTCACTACTGGCGCTGCTTTTGACAGGTGGCTCACACGTCGCCAATCTGTGGGGTAACTCATTTCTGATTCTATCTCTAAATTCGTTTGTGTTTGGATGTGGGGTGGCCTCCATTAATGTAGCGTATCTGACTAAGGCAAAGAATGTCGCTGGAGGGGAAAACATTGGAACGCTTCTAAGTTATGTGTGGTTTGTCGGGGCCGTCGCTGCATTGATAAGTGGAAGTGCGTCAGGTTAGTGTTACGGTATTAAAGGGGTGCTTAGGTTGGGTTGTTTCTGAGTGAGTGCTGGTAAAGTGAGAAAAATGGCCGTAGAAGACTAAGTAACCATTATAGTCCCTCTGGTTTTTTTAATGTCAGATTTAGGACTGGAAAAACAAGAAGATAAAGTGAATGGAAATGTCTTGGATTTCAACAGCTGGGGTATTCATTCGTTTTATAGAATCTTCCTGTTTTTTGTTTTATTCAACAATTTTTTTTCTTCATATGGGATCGGAAAAAGTGTACTTTAGCTCCCAGATACTAGACTGTACTAGTATCGACCAATACTAGAACACCCAGTATCGTTCGATACTGGTTCATTATTTTGTTCCAGTATCGCTCGATACTGGCACGTTTAAAATGTTCCAGTATTGCCCGATACTGGGACAAAATAATGTACCAGTATCGATCGATACTGGTACATTATTTTGTTCCAGTATCGGGCAATACTGGAAGAATGTGTACCAGTATCGCACGATACTGGTACATGAAAAATGTTCCAGTATCGACCAATACTAGAACATTAAAAATGTGCCAGTATCGCCCAATACTGGAACATGAAAAAATGTGCCAGTATCACCCAATACATTATGGACATCCCGGCGGACTGCAGGGTACAAATGAACCTACCAACACTATCAGTCGATGATGAGAGAACATCAGAAAGCTGTTTTGAAAACTTGTCGCAGTTGAGTATGGGGATATTTAAATTCTCAAAATAGAATCAACTATTTCAAAGCTGATTAACGATTCGAGGAAGCATTTCGACAGGATGAATCCCCCCTTGGAAGCCCCAGTGCAATACATGACACTTGATTCAACTACTATAGGTATTCACTAAAGGCAAAAGTCATACGTTAGAAGGCGTTGAGATCACAACGATTTTCGTTTGAGATACATACATGTATCATCGGTAGTTTTCCAAGTCACTCAATTTTATAAACAGAAAATGATCATGCATACGTAACGTAAAATTGACTTTACCAATTAGCTCATCCTACTAGTATCCATAAAAGCTCTTTTCAGAACCACAACAACTTCAAGAGAAAGATATTGAACGACCCCATTTAGTGTGTAGTACTCCAACATAAACAATGTTGCTTCCAAACCATAATGAATGAGATGGTTTTCCCTCGCAATATTTTAAAACACTGCGACATTTTTTTCTTCAAACAAATAGTAGAAAAAAAAATCCCGCAATTCATATACGGTATAAGAACTGAACACGTATTTGAAAAAGGAAAAAATAACTATAATGCACTCAAAGCTGACGTCGTAAAAATGTCGCTAATATTTAAAGCTGAAATAGTCGTCCCCTTTTCACAAATATAACAATACACGAGTTCTAGAACAAATTAAATCGTTCCATTATCGCTCGATACTGGAACATGTAAATCGTTCTAGTATCGAGCGATACTGGAACGATTTACATGTTCCAGTATCGAGCGATACTGGAACAAAATGTTCCAGTATTGGGCGATACTGGAACATTTGATTTGTTCCAGTATCAATCGATACTGGAATGAAACCGTTCCAGTATCGGTCGATACTGGAACACATGAAGTGTTCCAGTATCTGTCGATACTGGAACACAATTTTGATGTTCCAGTATCGACCGATACTGGAACAAGTAAATTGTTCCAGTATCGAGCGATACTGGCAAAATTCATGTACCAGTATCGACCGATACTGGTATACCAGTATCTGGGACCTAAAGTACACTTTTTCCCAGTATTTTAATAATTGTGGTTTTAGAGAGCGTTCCCCGGCCTGGCATAGTAATTTAAAATCGTGAAAATCGGCATTTCGGACCGGTCCACATGTGTGATCAAAACTTCGCCCGAGAATATTTCGGAACTTCTTTAATTCAGATTTACATGTAAGACCCGATAAAAATGTTCACCTCTGCAATCAAAACTAAAACTCGAACCTTCTCGATATTAGCGTCAAGGTTCAAGACCTCTAGCAGTGCGTTATTAATCGAAGCTCCAGTATACGTGGACAAAGTTCCAGCGCCTAATCACCGTGTTAATTTCTTTATTTAAACAAATCAGGATGGCTTTACGACCAAACTGGAAGTTACGATGTTTCTTTTCTCGTCGTTGGTGGCGTACAGTTTGCTGCTGCTATTATACTCGGTGTGGAAATGACGTATTCGTACCAAAGGAGCTCACCGGAGTAATTTGAATGTCATGTCAAGGAAATTCGCTCTTGTACTACATAATCGAGTGATATAATAAAATGCTCAATGACAATGAATGACCATTGAGTCCAAACACTAACGTTAAATCAATGCATTGATTTAATATTATAATTGTTATTAGCACCTTGACCTGTTTGGAATGTGTGTATAATATGACCATTAAGAGCACACAGAGCACTACTTTGTTCACATTCATTAATGGTTGTCTGAGCACACATCATCGAGTTCTGTTCTGATTGCACACCCATGTATGGAGACTCCACTCTATTATTTACATCATAGTGCACGTTCACACACTTCCCTGCATCAATACAATACCAAGGTTTTTGGCCCTTGCGAAGAGGACAATAGGCGCTTCAAACTATTTTGAGCAAATTAGTGCTGTACAATTTTGTCATGGAAATCATGTGTAGGCGTAAACCTACACATAGTGCCTATTTTATTGTTAGAAATTAATGTAATAATGATAAAGGAAATTGGGTACACGAATCGACAATCACATTTTCATCTGCCACTTTTAAAGGCACATAATGGGCCGAATAAATAACTACCAATTAACTGTTGTTAACTAACTAGCTAAATGTGCAACATAAGCACGAGATCGGCTAATAATGTCAATAACAGATATGCTACGTTGCATCTCATTGTAGGTGAAAATAAAATGAGTCAAGTGTTCTTGTATTGAGATGCACAATATTTTATTACAAAATAAAATATGTTTCGGTCGAGAGACCTTGTTCATGGAGTGAAGAATGTGAGCGAATGCTGAGCCAAATCAAAATAATAATAAACAAAGAAATGCGCGCGTACGCAAGACACGGAGCAGAAAGGAGGCGTGAGCGCTTCTATTTTCGCGGATACACAGAAAGATGAAAATGAAATGCAAAAGAAAGAATGTAAAAGAGAAAGGGAGAAGGTGAGAGTAATAAGATAAGAGAGGAGTAGAGAAAAGAAGGAAATGGAAAACAAAACTTGAAAGTAAGTGATAACAAAATATAAACATGATTATGGAAAAAAGTCATGGCTAAGACAAAATGAGAATAGAGAACAAATGCCACGGGGAGGGGTTGAAGATGATACGATGTAAACAGGAGGGATTGAAGATTTGAAAGCTGTAAATTGGACCTTGACCATTGTTGTGGTTGGGGCCGGCAAGTGTGCTGTGTTTGAATCGTATCATAAATCTGGAAAAGGTGTATGTTTGTTGTCCATAGTTATCTGTTAGTGTCGCCTAAGTTGCATGAAACATAGAGGAAATAACGGGAAATGTGATAAAGTATATGCCAGTGAAATTGGTTAACAATTGGCTCCAAAAACAGCAAAAAACCCTCTCGAATTTGGCTCACAAATGCCACTAGAATTGCAGGATAATGTGCGTTGCGGATACTACCACGTAATCATACTGTGGCAACGCGTCCCGTGTAAGGGCTCACTGCCGCGGCACACTCACCCCACACATGGCACATAAGCCACACGGGAAATAGATAGGCCTGTTAGGGGTATGTGGTGTCATGTCGGGTGGGGATAAAACCATGGGAAATGGTTTAGGAATAGGATAGGCCTAGGGTTATAGTGATGTGGTACAAGTAGCGTTTTGTGGGGGTTAATAAAGCAACCTGGTTTCTTTACTTTAACATTGTTAAAGTTGGCATGCCAAACAATCCAAGGGACCGTGGTTAATGAAGTAGCCACGGAAAATGGTTTAGGAGGTTTATGATTATAAATCAACCTGGTTAGTGTATGTGTGTGTGGGGGTGGGGGGGGGGGTCATTTGGTTTCATAGGTACCGAGGGTTAATGATGTAATGATGTTTGAGAGGTAGGGGTTAATAAAATAACCACGGTAAATAGTTTAGGAGGGTTATGATTATAAATCAACCTGGTTTGTGTGTGTGTGGGGGTGGTTGTAAGGGTTTATGTGGTTTCAGAGGTAGGTAATGTGGTATAACCATTTAGCGGGGATACGCCGCTAGTATAATATAATCATAGTATTAGCTTGATCCATGCTTTCACCAACATCATGGGGCATAAGACGTGACCGTCGCCTGGTCTGCTCTTGAAACTTCCAGCCGGCGTTCGCGTTGTTGACAGTTGCATCCATGAAATGCATCTTCTTTCGAGAAGTTTTGTCAAATTCTTTATTTTGACAAGCCTTCAGAGTGCCACGCCCTACCCTATCATAACTTAAATGAATGATCCATCCATGTGGGGCGTCAGTGACCTGATACATATTTACTGTGGAACTCCTTTTGTCCAATCGGCAATTCAATCACGTGACTAAGAGACTCTTCTCGCGCCACCTGTATCCCTGCATTCTCCCATTCACAATGTGCATTGTTTCCTCTAATGATTAACAGTCGTCATAGTATCTAATAACAGTTTATCGATCACAATAGACCAGGACATTGCAAATCCAGCTATAATGCCACCAGATGGCTTGCTGTTTACAGTTTCAATTACATTTTCAATTACACAACATACAGAACATGCCCATTGTTCCAAAACAACTACAAAATGTACTTTCGCCATATGTTTTCCCGGTAATTTAGTCAATTGATTGTTCTAAAAAGTAACGATAAAATAATAATAATAATAATAATAATAATAAGCATATAAAGCGAATTAAACAAGTGGTACCTATGCGCTGTACAACTATAAAACTACAAAAGACCGATATTAAAACTATGTAAAATACACAAAAGGGAACAATATTTTAAAATGCATGAATAAGACAATTATTAAAGATGTAAAACCCAACTGCCAGCAGTCTGGTGGCTAGGAAACGCAAGAGTAACGCCACCGCAAGTAAACGAGCAAATTTTCAAAACTATACACTAAAATGACAAATTATAATTACATTGATTTGAGCATAAAAATCCGGCCTAATGGTTAATTCCACCCACAGACGACGATGGATACGATTTAGCTATATCTTCATTTTGTATTGACATTTTAATATTTACGATTAAAATCGTCGTTTTTTAAGTAATTTCCATTTCGTAAAAGAATATTGCGATATATGGATATATGGGCTTACCGGAACGTTGATTTGTGCTTACTCCTTTGTAAAATTACCACCGTATCGATGCTGTGAGAGCAAGAGACCACTTATCAGAGAGAAGGACTATCTAAAAAGAATTTTGCGTGATAGTGGTTTTCGTCCAAAGTTGAAGTTTACTTTACCTGTTGAGACCCGTGGGACTGTCTTACTGATGCTTCGCCGAGAACGGCCACCGAATTGCTCGTGAATCCAAATAAACTGAATCGAATCGTCGCTGTTCTGACATAACGACACATCACAACAGAATTAGGTAAAGTGATGTGCCGTTATGTCAGAACAGCGACGAATTGCTAGGCTATATTTGCCTTGTTTTAAATAAATTGAATGACTGCAGACACAAAATGTAGAATCCAATAAATATCATCATTTTTTATTTCAGATAAAATAGATTTAATACTAAGTTTTCTTTTCTCTTTTCAGAGTAAAAGAAATTGACTTAAATCCCCCACATAAACAGTATATTATAACAGGGTGTCTTAAATGATACAACTCTCTTGAATCATGACAGACTCTCATTCGGTAAAGCTTCCTGGCTGTTCAATTGTCTGTTACATAATTACTGTTCACTTCATTGAAGAATATGATATCAAATTTCATCGGTTCGATGACTCGATCCTCTTACTCGATCACCATATTATTCGGTCAATTGTTGATAAATGTATATGTATAAGGACGACTTGTTTGCGTAACTGTAATTTCAGGTCCAGATAACAGGACAAGTGAACGTGTAATACGGCCGTGCGGAAATATAAAGGCTCTTTGCTGCAAACAAATTGTAATATCATGTTGTCAGGTGCTGCCGTCTTAAAAGTTGGCCAGTTAGCATTTAGAGCTTGTTAAATCAAGCTGTTTAAAAATCTTTGATGATCCTTAAATGATAGGATACTTTAAGTATTTGATTTTGTATTACCACAATCTGATGGGATCAAGCAGATCCGGTCAGTTGTCGTGATATTTTATATTGAGATGTGTGTAAATAGCTGCACATGGGTCAAAATATCAGAATTCGGGTGGGGGGGGGGGAGAGGAGATTGTTCCAAGCATAAAATGGGTATCTTTACATTTCTCATTTGGTAACGTTTTTTCTCAAAAATCCATCGATATAGGATAACAAAACATAATTTCAGACAGCTCAATCGCTTTATAAACGAGTGCAATTTTTAAATCCGCTTGTTCTCCGTTGCACTCTTATCAATGTGTCGAGCTTCTAAACATTATAACTTGAGTACCGAAGGTCGAATCAACATTCGATGTTCACCAATTTAAAGCTTTAATTACACCCTAGTAGATAATATGAAAACAAATTGATTTGCGTTGACATCAGACACGATCTGCCTGGTCGCATGATTAGAAAATTAATTGATGAATGCATTGCGCCAACTAGTCAATTATGTACATTACTTAAATGTTCTTATTCTGACGTCATTTACATGCATAGCAACCAGAATTATATTTCTTGAGACACCCTGTCAGTTCAATAGCATGCATTAACACATTTTATACCGAAATGGAAGTGGGTATATATTAGCGCTTTAATTCCCACTGTTTATGGGTAATTTACAGATATAATATCTGCCTTTTGCAATATTTGAAAGCGCCTTGTTCCAACCGGTAACTCCGTTGAACAATTCCGTCATGAAGGTGCAAGGATGAGCATTTGCGGCCCCATACACCTGGTATTGGTAATCGTCGTTACTGCCGTCACTCCACGCGCCGTCTTTAAGATCAATCCAAGTTTGGATGGAGCGGACATCGTTATTGGTCAGGCGAGGCAGTGTTGTTCTCTGCAACTCAAACAAGTAGTGGTTCTCTGTTTCGCTGTGTACGGAGACGAGATGACCGATACCGGATGGGTTGAGGAATGTCTGGCAATGAGCTTCAGCATCATCCCAACTTCTCAGAACGCTGAAAAAACGGTAGCAGAATCCTCCGAACCGGGTCCAAAATTGTGGGCATACCTCACAGCATGGATCGTCATCGGATATCTGAATTTAACAAATCAATTTAGAAAATTGTAGAGCGCGTAATTTAAGAAAACAAACGTATTCCTCAATCCTGTACAATTTGGAACCGAAGGATCTATCGTCTAGGGCAATTTTTCAATGTCACGTACGTTTAAATACTGAAATACAGTTCTTAAAATAAGTAACTGACCAGGTAATAAATATGCTCTCAACTCCGAAACTATAGCTCCTACGTAAAAATATTAAAGTCGTAAGGAAATGTTGTCTCTTTACTTTGAGATATTACACGTGAAGATTGAAGGAATAATAACTCAGTTATATACCTTAAACCAAAACAATTCATTTTAAAATTGTGTTCATCTACACGCCGCAGCTTCGGACTAGCAACAGGCAGATTTGATGAACCGGTGGCGACAACTCACAGGTCGACAGTAAGATGAGGATTGGGGATTCTTCAATTGGTTAATGCAACCACACACACATTACATATTATTATGACCAATTAGGCAAAGGCAACCCTTTTTGAAGTAGGTATGTACAATGGCCATTAAGCCGGACCATTCAACATTGAAAGTGCGCAATTTATAGGGCAATTCTACTTCTTTTCAGGCTAAGGCAACGAATAATAAAATCCTGTTCTACGGGCAAACGGACCTCTCAGGTAGTGCCGGTCGGTCAGTCGTTTTTTTGTGTTTTTGTTGTTGTTGTTGTTGTTGTTTTTGTTGTTTTTTGTTGGGGGGGGTCTTCAAAAATGTTGTGAAATGTGCCGCTAATTCAGAATTTGAGATTTGAGACCTGGGGGAGGGGCTATTTTTTAGCGAGGGCGGTCCGAAAATATTAGTTTTTATATTTCGTGGCCTAATGGCAGAAATGAATGTTGATTCAAGACTAACTTCACCTCTCTATTGGTCACAGGTCACTAATAGGTATATCAAACAAGGGGGGATCGTTTCAAAAAATCCTTAAAATCGTGATACGTGTCTCTATTTTAAATAGAAGTTGTCAAAAAAACATAACATTTTTGGTATCATATTAAAGACAATTTATCCAGCTACCGAATAAAAAAAGAATTAAAGCCACGGTGGAGGCGGTGGATGAGGCGCCCATAGGTTTGTACACAAAATAGCGGAAAACTAGAACTTTTGAAATTGATGCCATTTTAAAAGTATACATAGGAAAGTTTTCAAACTTCTCATATGTGTTAATAACATGTACCTGCTACTATGAATACTAATATTGAATTGTTATCTAGACATTCTCTACTAGAATATGATGTTCAATTCAGGGAGTGTTTTAATGTAAAAAATACACAGTTTTATTCATTTTATTGATTAAACAATGGCCAAATCGCAGTCTCTCTATTTCATTTGTGTGACTCTTCAGTCCTTTTCTACCCTGGGTAGTAAAACATTTAAGTAAAAAAGCCAGAAGTGTTTCTTCACAGAATTGTTCATAGATTCATGAAAATTTTGCTATTTAGACCTATTTTGGACCACCCTGTATTCAAAATAAAAGGAACTTTAACGATATCCATGTAGTTCATTTTGATAACCATTTTCTTTTAAATTAAATGGTCCATGCTAACTAAATTTCATAGAATATTATATACAAACATTCATTTTATGCATTATTTCATCATAATTTTAGACACCCTGTACTTTTCCTGTGTACATTTTGGGCAAATGATTCTTAGCAAATTTGGTAGCACCTTCTGCGGTTGTTCTGATTTTGGTGACTATTTTCAGCTAAACCCTAATTGTACAAACTATCAAACTATTTTGTGAGGAGCAAAAACGATCAAATTTTTTATGTTCCACCCTGTAAAAATTGTACACACCCTGTATAATTTGATTCTTTTTTGCAAAAATAAAAAACCTTGAATCTTAAGCTTTCCAACAATATATAGTTTGTGGGTCATTAAGTATGTAAAACTTAAGTTTTGTCCCGTTTAATCAGAATTGGTGCATTTCTCAACATTATTAGAAGTGAAACTTTTTTTTGACCAGTTTGTGACTTCTGACCTATTGCTGTTAAACACTATGATTAATAATAATAGACCAATCACGTAAAAAAGGTATGCGGAGCCTGAATCCGCCGCCACATACCCACAGTGCATTTAATATTTTCATTTGTAAATAGACCAAATCTCACTCCTGTCAAATGAGTTGATAGTTGCACGTTTCAAAACTAATACCTACTTCATAATTTGAATAACTAGACCTAAAAGGTCACTATATTCGATTGTGTCTAATAAAAGTTCTATAAACTCGGATTACGATATGACCCGCGAATGGAGGATAAAGGATACGTGTGGCTGATCCACGAAGCAAATTTCGCGGGCTGGAAAATCCTGACTTGGTATTGGTCCTAAAAATCCTAACAAAGACCCCCCGTAAAACGCAGTGGCAACCCTAGTGCATGAAACCACCCAGGCAGGTAATTAATTATGTTACGAAGAGTTGCCTAGCCAAGCGGTGCTTTTACAACTCATTAAAATACACTAAACTTGAGTCGAACTCGAAGTAAAGCAACAGGAGACAGTTCCTAAAAATAAAAATAAATATTGCAACGAATATTATTGATTTTCAACAAGTCAGTTACGTGTGACTTATCTTTGCACGGAGCTGAGTTCAGGTGAATTGATTTTAAATTTCAATCACAATTTACTGTAAATACGCAAAACCTCTTATCTGCCTTGGAATTGGCCAATGACAAATGATAATAAGCACCGACGATTATATAGGTCGTAACCTGATTGGTCAATATAGCACAAACATAATTATAATAACAACGTTGATTGATAGTAAACATCCTTCAAAACAGCCGTGGGTCTCGATTCAATCAGATTAAAAGCGTACTACCGGACTCACATACTCAGCGATAATTAAATAAAATCGTTTTCTTTTGTACGATTCTACTTTATTATCACATATCTGTGCCATAAAATTGTTGTGCAATCATACTATTAAATATCAAATATTATTTTGACATGTACATTAATGGTTCATTTGATCTTAAATTTCTTAATTTAAATTTGAATACGCATCGCATTCATTTGATGTGTGGAATATTTAACCAGTATTGAGCCAGAATTAAATAGAACACCAAACTAATCTTTGCTATTGATTGATAGATGATGTATAATACTTATGAATATTGCAACTTATTGAACCGTAAACCATGTTACTAGTCTGTACCACCCAATTCTGGAGAGTCCGTCACAATAACAACTGTAAACTAGATGGCGCGGTTCTCGGATTACGTGATTTGTGGTTTGAGTTCCTTATTAATGACGCAATTGGATCCTATCGGAACTATATACGACGTGCGGATCCACCCATCCATCCATCCATCCATCCATCCATCCATCCATCCATCCATCCATCCATCCATCCATCCATCCATCCATCCATCCATCCATCCATCCATCCATCCATCCATCCATCCATCCATCCATCCATCCATCCATCCATCCATCCATCCATCCATCCATCCATCCATCCATCAAACCAACCAACCAACCAATCAACCAACCAATCAATCAACCAACCATACAACCAACCAACCAATTAACCCATCCACCCACCCACCAACCAACCAACCAACCAAATAACCTATCATGCCTATTTAAATAAACAGACATTACAGAATATCAGGGTGGAGAATTCCCCCTCAAATTGGTTCAAAAGAAAGGTACATGATGTAGGAACTCTGAAATGCTTATCAATATAGGAAACGGGTTGAAGTGCAGTCATCACAATAAGTAACTGACCAGGTAATAAACATGCTGATAACTCTAACAATATAACTCCTACATAAACATATTTAATTATTAAGTTGTTGAAAATGTCTTATCTTGAATTTGAGATATTTTACGCTAAAGAATGGTTGATTAATGAGGAAGTTATGATCCCAAACGTTAGGGCAAGTCTGATTTTCATTTTAACATTTTCTTTTCAACCCGTGGAGAGTGTGCCGTATTGATCAACCGTAACAATGCCACCGGCCAATTATCCAACAACCAGGCCATCGACGGGTGAATTGGCACTACCACTACCAGTAATCAATAATTTGCCGGTCTGCAGTCTGAGTCCCCGTGTTGAAAATAAAAATGTGAAAATGAAAATCAGACTTGATATTGACAGTACATTTGGGATTGTAACTTCCTTAATAATCAGCCATTCTTAGCGTGTAATATCTCAACTTCAAGACATTTCTCAACATGTTTATAATTATATGTTTATGTAGGAGTTATACTTTTAGAGTTATCAGCACATTAATTACATGGTCAGTTACTTTGTGATGACTGTAGTGGCTCTCTTATAGACATTGGGTGACGATCTATGTTAATCGCGGGTGGATTCCCCTTCCGAAACATTAGGATTTTGAAGACAACAATGTAGCAATTAAATATTCTCCTTCCTTGTCATCATCTTCTCTTTACTCTGTTACTGCTTGCTTTACATAATGGGAAAGGGGGAGGCGTTATTCAAAAACGGAACTACAAACAAATGTACATTTTACACAAAGGACCTTTGCCAAGAAATCTTGGCATGAGGCAGCAGTAGTTCAGCGAGTGTGTTATCAGCTGGTTATATCAGTGATAGGTACCATGTTTACTGGTAATAGTCTGTATCCTAATATCTGAGACTAATATACTGTAAAACCACTTAATTTTGCTAACAATTTAATTTCGCTAGGAGATCCAATTCGCTAAATTAAATTGCCACCAGTTATATTAATTATAATGGTCATATAAACTTAGTATATGAATATAGACGATGGTACATATTAGTGAAATTTAATTTCCGCAAAAGGTTGACCAAATGCTAATTCACTAAATTATGTTTTCCTTGTAAAATTATAATTTGTGTTAGCTTGAAAAAATAGAACTCGTTTGAACGGCCAATGCAATAAAAACGTGTGCATACTGACCGTGAACTGACCTCTATAATGGATTGTTGACAGGATATTTACCACTACAATTGTTGCGTTATTTGTAGCGAGTTATAATAAAAGCTGCTTGACAAGTATATTGCACTTGAGTTACCGAGCTTGTATTTTGCTGACTGGTCACTGATGCAGTGATTATTTTCACAAAAGTATTTTGTTTTATGCCTCTTATTTCATTGACTAGTTTGATCAATTATTTGATTACTTTTCGCCCAAAATAAAAAGGTTAATATCATAAACATCATATTAACTATAACTCCAACTATACATTCAACTATAAATCTGTGTCCATGCTCACCAGAATATAACTCTCAAATCTGCTGTAGAGTGGTTATGATTGGCCCAAACCACAGATGGTGGCCCAAACAAACTTCGACCCAGAGCAGGCACAGGAATGATCCCACAATACATTGCAAACCAACAAAACACGCCAAAACACAAGTTCTTCAACATATTTTTGACCGCATGATGCCCGCAGCACTGGATGTCAATCTAACACAGCACATAGTAACCATTTTGTGGGTATCCAATTGCCTTACTGACAAAAATAGAAGGTTGTAACAGACAAATCACTACATAACACTTGCTGCTTTCTATGCGAAGCAATTTTACTAGATTTATGCTAACGAATCCAATATACTCGTGACACTGCGTTCACACGTCGTATAAAGACGGGAGTATTCTAATACAATGTTGGTGTGTCTATGTCTGTGTGTGTGTTATAACATGGACACATTGTCTTACATTATCTTACAGTCATTTTAATTAAAAACACCTCTGAAACGATATTCATGAATAAGTTTATGTCAAAACACTCAGGGGTTGGTGGTCGGGGAGGTCAATCTAAGGATGGATCAAACTTAAGGGGGGGTCTATGTTATTTTCACCAATTTTGGAAACATATTTTCTCAATGTTACCGTGGGTTTACCCCTTAGAGTCATATATCAAATTGAAGCTTAGGTAACAGCGTTTCAAAAAAACTAAATGTTGCATGTTCACCATACTTTGGTAGATGATGTATGGGAACAATGCGCACGAACCAATGAAGCCGGATTTTTATACGGTTGCCATGAAACCGACCAATCAGGAAATGTTACGTTATAATTCAAATTTAGAAAGATAAATTGAAAATCCGGCTTCATTGGGTCATTCCTCTATTCAAGCTTATTATCCATTCCAAATATCACCCTGATACGAGGTTTCGTTTTTGAGTTACGTTGGTTCCCATATTGCAATTTGCGTGTTTTCTAGTTTTGAGATATCGTGCAAAACGTATGAAAAATATTAAAATTGGCGAGAAGAAAAAAAATTGACATTTTGGATCAAAATAGTTGTTCAATTATGGAAGAGCATGAATTTAGACACATTTTGAGCCATTTTGGGTGAAAATAACAATTATATTAGCATTTTTATTGATTTTTAAAGAGAAATGGCTTAAAAATAGCCGAGTGAGAAGAGAAAAAAAATACGTAAGAAATAATAATAATAATAATAAGAATAAAAATGGATTTACTATAGCGCCCAATGCAAGGAGCCTCTTGGCGCTTCACATAACTATATTACAAAAAGAAAACAACATAATCAACCTAAAAACCATAAAATATTATAAATAATTGCACATTATACAAGCAGGGAAAACACAACAATTGGTGCACCACGTCTCTCCTTGTATGCTTGCAAATCGATGATTCAAGAGATGCAGACAGAAAAAAGATGTCTACACGTCAAGAACCATGATCGCAGATAAAAAGAGAGACATGGGCTACATAAAAGAACATATTGATATTACATTAAAACAATATTTCATAAAAACAAGAAAAGGTATTAAGAACCAATCAAATACATAAAATAGGTAGTCTATAAATAATGTACATGTACAAGCAACAAGGAGATAAAAACTCATTATATTAGACACTTAAAAACTACAAGAGATAAAATATGTGTGAAGACAAAATGCGACCAGCACAAAGCGAATTATTTGACTCAGGAGAGGAGAGATTTCAAGCACGTACACTCTCAACATGGAGCTAAAGCGTCCCATTCTCTTGGTAGAATGTGGGCTGGGTTATATTTTAAAACATTTAATAAAAAAAACCACAAATGTACATATTAACAGAAGATGCAAAAGTGACCGGCACGAAGATAGATAAGATCCCTGGAGAGGTTACCAGCACTTCACTCTCAGCAAGAAAGCCGGTTTCTTGCTCCCGAGAAGACAAACAATGGGTAGGGTAACACAGAGATACATGGTTATAACGGAAGATGTTATGTGAACGGCACAATAGTAAAGATCTTATACGCTAATCTCTGTCGTATCGGTAGCCAATGTAGCTTATGCAGCACTGGTGTTATGTGCACGTGTCGAGGTGTGCGAGCAACCAGACGGGCAGCGATGTTCTGTACACGTTGGATTTTGCTGATCTCGCGTTCCGACAGTCCGAAGAGGAGGGAATTGCAAGAATCCAATCTGGATGTAACAAATGCGTGTACCAATCTGATTGTTGCATCTTGGTCTAGGTACTGGCGAATCTTACCGATCTTCCTTATCGCGTGGATTGCAGTCTTACAAACATGGTTCACTTGAAGAGACATGTTGAGTGAAGAATCCATGATGACTCCAAGGTTGCGGGCTTTCTCTGATGGTTGTACGACGGCATTTCCAGTTTTGATTAACGGCAGCCATGGGCTGTGTCTATACGGTGACGAGAAGTAAAGCAACTCTGTCTTGGTGTCATTTAGTGCGAGTTTATTTTGTTTGCACCATGAGCGGATATCAGCAATACAGTTCTCAAGTTTCATCACCGCCTGGTCACGATCTTTAGGTGAAAATGTCACATACAGCTGTGTATCATCAGCGTATGCAGTGGTGAAGATACCGTGGGCAGCAATTATGTCAAGTAAAGGAGCACTGAATAACACAAAGGCCAATGGCCCAGCGACGGATCCTTGAGGTACCCCGTCCTTCAGCGCGACAGGGTCTGACGTGATGTCCTTAATTGCGACACATTGGGTACGACCTTGCAAGTAGGATGAGAGGCACTGCAATGCCTTTCCCTTGATACCATAGCGAGACGAAAGCCGACACAGCAGTTTATCATGGTCTAACAAATCAAAGGCAGCACTGAAATCGAGTAGCACAAGCATGGCTTCTTTTCCATGGTCCAAAGCTGTGAGGATGTCGTTCTGAACATTCAACAGTTCTGTCTCTGTGCTATGGTAAGGTCTTATATACGCAGACTGCAACGGAGTATTGAGATGGTTGTCATGGAGGTATTTCTGCAATTGGTTGACTGCGATTCTCTCGATTACTTTACCTAGAAAAGTTGGAGATTGGACTGAAGGAAACATTCCAGAGGATAGAGATGAATTGACGATCCTCGTGATTATTGGCAAAAGATCATTTAAGCAGAGTTTGAAGAGGCTCACAGGAAGTGGATCTAGTGGACAGGATGTAATTGTTGGCAGATCTGATTGCTTTGGCAACCACTTCTCCAGAAACTTCGACAAATTCATCACAACAAGAGGAACATGTTTCCTGTAGGCCTACTTGGACAGAGAGAGGTGGTGCTACGCCTTTCAAATCACTGCGTAGATTGTCTACTTTATCACTGAAAAACTTTGCAAAGGAACCTGCCAGATCTTTTGGATTCTCATGGCGAGGAAATACAGCAGATGTCTTCGGCTTTGACAGTTTATCAACTGCACGAAAAAGATCGCGCTGATTCGATTCAGTGATTTCCTTTTTGTGGTAGTCTTTTTGTGGTTGTTTTAGTTTCAATCAGAAGTGATTTGTATTTGTCACACACTTCTTTATACAGCTCCTTGTGAACTGCGAATCCAGAGTCAAGCCATTTGCGCTCCTACGCAAAATTACGTTGACTTTGAAATGTTGATGATTTATGATGTGCACTTAATTATTTTAATATTTTAATAAATAAATTTGATCAAATGTTACAATTATTACCACAAAATACCACGGTCTGATTCACTGTGTTTAGGCCATGTGTGACGGGTAATGACAAATGAATGAAGATACCACGCCAGTAAATATTACAATCAGCCTTTTATCATAAGGTTTCAGCACTGTGGCCCACAAATAACAACATGTAATCAGGAAAGGTACTTATTGCTCCCAAATGATTAAAGTTGCAATTTAATTATGATTTTAGAACCATTACCTAATACAACAGTGCAAAAGAAAAAACATTTTCAATGCATTTTGTAGATTTTGTAGGTAAATTTTGATTGTAAATGTTCTGGCCACATTTATGATGATTAAGGCTTTTTAAATTCAAGTGCTTAATTCTCGGAAGTTTCGGGGTCATCGCATATAATTGTTGTGATTAAATGATCAAAAATATCATAAACGTTCAGGGAAATTGAAAATTGAAAAATCCAGCGTCTTTATAAACGAGAAAATTGGCTTTTTGTTACTACCACCCCCCCCCCCCCCCCCCTTAACATGTAATCGAATAGGCAAGGTATTTACTAGTATGGTATCTGAAAGCTGTCTCCCTGTCACCGCTATGGGCACTCCTGTTTATTGGTTAAAATTTCGAAAGGAATATTTTGCGAAATTTCGGGGTCGAAATACAAAATACGCGATACAAAATGATACCAATAAGGCTTCATAAGTTACGGTGCCTATAATCACATAGTGTACTTCGTACACCTTGTCACACTATCGAACAACACCCCCTGATACTTCGCCATGCCAAAAACCGCTCATATCCAAAAACCGCTCATATCCAAAGACCGCCCCAAACACGGTCTACTGATATTAAATCGACTACAGAACTGCGCTTTTAAGCACACTAGGGATGATGGTTTTGATGCATAATTCACGTCACGATATAGTATATAGTCCCGGAACACCACATTAATAATATTGAATGAATACATGAATGAATAGGTGAATAAGTGAAACAATTAGTAATTTAATTTATTCTTATCTATATATTTATTTACGTATCTATCTGTTCATTTTAGTTGCTCTTTTTGCATGTTTATGTATTTATATTCTTTATTCTCTTTTTATTTAATAATTATTTCATCAAATAATTAATTAATTAGTTATAAATGCATTTATTTACTGATCAAACGAACAAACAAATGACAAACTGCACAAACAAACAGGCAACTCGACAAACAACTAATCACAACTAAACAAATGCCTAAACAATATATAAGCAAACAACTATAAAACAACTATAGAACAACTAAACAAACATCGAAGCAAACAACTAAACAAATGCCCAATAAACAACTGAACAAACAATTAAAGAGACAACTAGATCTAGTTCCGGTCTGAGACCAAGGCATCTTGATTTTTATGAGAAAATGATCCCTATTGACCTCTTCTTGACCTTTGACCTGGTTATGATGATTGACTTTTTTCTTGCCTTATCGAACCAAACAAGATAAAAAAGGTCCGATCTAATTCGGAGCATGTCTTGAGTTTTACCCATGTAAAGTTCAATGACCCCTCTTGACCCCATACGACACGCCAATTTTAAACGCTTAAACAAATCGCTGTATGTGAATGGACCCAAGGAATCTTTTGATTAATTCTGACATTCATCAGTCATTTCCTCTGAGACAAGAAGCATTTTAAGTGATATGGTAAGCAAATCAACATTTTGACCCCTAGTGACCCTAAATATGTTTTGATTTTAAAAACCGAACTATTATATATGCGCACAGTCATAAGGAATATGTTGACTGATTTTGACGATCATTTCACTAAATTGCAAGGGCGTTTTAATGGAAAATCACGTTTTGACCTCTAGTGACCCCCCTGTGACCTTTGACCCCAAAACTGTGAGGTCCTGTAATGAAGGTCTGGTAGAGGGCCCTACTGACCAAGTATGGTGATTGTAGCATGTAAACTGTAGGAGAAGAAGCATTTTGTAGATGGTGTCTGCCAGAAAGTTCCTGCTGACCTGTTCCTGACCTTTAAACCCAAAATCACGATTGACTTTTTTTCTTGCCTCATCAAATCAGAAAGGATGAAACAAACCCTGTCCCAATCGGAGCATATCTCACGTTTTACCACTGTATAGGTCAATGACCTCTAGTGACCCGTCAATGTGCATGGACCCAGGAATCTTTTGACCAATTCTGACATTCATGAGGCATTTCCTCTGACAAGAAGCATTTTAAGTGATATGGTTAGAAAATCAACATTTTGACCCCTAGTGACCCCAAATAATTTCTGCTTTTGAAAACCTACCTATTGTATATGCGTACGGTCATAAGAAATATGTTGACCAATTTTTACGATCCTAGGTCATTTCACTAAATTGGAAATGCATTTTAAGTGAAAATCACGTTTTGGCCCCTAGTGACCCCCCCCCCCCCCCCCCCATCCCCCTGTGACCTTTGACCCCAAACTGTGAGGTCCTGTAATGAAGGTCTGGTAGGGGTCCTACTGACCAAGTCTGGTGATTGTAGCATGTAAACTGTAGGAGAAGAAGCATTCTGTAGATGGGTTTGCCAGAAAGAAAGAAAGATAGAAAGAAAGAAAGAAGAACTAGATCTAGTTCTGGTCTGAGACCAGGGCACCTTGATTTTTATGAGAAAATGATCCCTAGTGACCTCTCCTTGACCTTTGACCTGGTTATGATGATTGGCTTTTTTTATTGCCTTATCACTCAATTGCAAGGGCGTTTTAAGTAAAAATCACGTTTTGGCCCCTAGTGATCCCTCTGTGACCTTTGACCTCAAACTGTGAGATCCTGTAATGAAGGTCTGGTAGAGGGTCCTACTGATCAAGTCTGGTGATTGTAGCATGTAAAATGTAGGAGAAGTAGCATTTTGTATATTGGTCTGCAAGAAAGTTCAATGACCTCTACTGACCTGTTCCTGACCTTTGAGCCCAAAATCATATATGACTTTTTTTCTTGCCTCATCAAATCAGATCGGAGCATATCTCACGTTTTACCCTTGTATAGGTTAATGACCCCTAGTGACCCTGCATGACACGTCGCTGTATGTGCATGGTCATAAGGAATATGTTGACCGATTTTGACGATCCTAGGTCATTTCACTAAATTGGAAATGCGTTTTAAGTGAAAATCACGTTTTGACCCCTAGTGACCCCCTGTGACCTTTGACCCCAAACTGTGAGGTCCTGTAATGAAGGTCTGGTAGGGGGTTCTACTGACCAAGTCTGGTGATCGTAGCATATAAACTGTAGGAGAAGAAAGAAAGAAAGAAAGAAAGAAAGAAAGAAAGAAAGAAAGAAAGAAAGAAAGAAAGAAAGAAAGAAAGAAAGAAAGAAAGAAAGAAAGAAAGAAAGAAAGAAAGAAAGAAATAAAGAAAGAAAGAAAGAAAGAAAGAAAGAAAGAAAGAAAGAAAGAAAGAAAGAAAGAAAGAAAGAAAGAAAGAAAGAAAGAAAGAAAGAAAGAAAGAAAGAAAGAAAGAAAGAAAGAAAGAAAGAAAGAAAGAACGAAAGAAAGAAAGAAAGAAAGAAAGAAAGAAAGAAAGAAAGAAAGAAAGAAAGAAAGAAAGAAAGAAAGAAAGAAAGAAAGAAAGAAAGAAAGAAAGAAAGAAAGAAAGAAAGAAAGAAAGAAAGAGTACAGATACAGTACCTCGATTTTTGAAAAAATCAAGGTAAAGAAACGGCAGAGATAGAGTACCTCGATTTTTTGAAAAAATCAAGGTAACTAAAGAATCAACTAAACATATATCCAAATGAACAAGCATACAGACAAACAAATCAGGGTCGGTCCAGTTGAGTGTTCAGGGTAGCAGCAGGATATCCTAAAAAAATCCTAAAACCAAGGTGCTTCCTGTTTGGACCTCACCCACTGGTCGCTCCGCACACAGGAATATAATGTTTAGCCCCACCATCAAAACAGTCCTAGATGCACGGCCCAATGGGTCTGTCGACAAATCCAAGGTATTGGAAAAGAGATAAAGTAAGAAAATACTTAGAGTTACAATAAGATAAATAGATACTACATTAGTTAATAAATGAATAGTTCCAGGACTACATCTAGCTATTTGGAGCCCGTCCGTGTGTCAATCTGAAATTATAAAATCTGGACGCGAAACAAATCGGAACGTCATTTTCTTTAACTCGTCGTCATTTCTTAAACTAGGCCATACATTTCTTAAATTCGGCCTCTCTTTCTTAAACACGACGTCGTTTTTATAAACTCGTCGTAATGTTTAATCTCGCCGTTTTATGACGCCTGTGCCGTACCATAGATATGACTCCGTATGGTCGGGTGATGCTACACACAATCATCAAGCTCGTTCATTTTTACAATATGGTCGAAGATTAATTTCCGAGTGGTCAGGTACAGTCAGCACGCAGGTATCGCTTTCAATGAGTGACCTTGCCGATTTCTAACCCACGCAAAGATTGATTTCAGGATGTCAACCTTGCGCTAAACCTTACGAGAAGTTTGTTTTCCCTAAATTAATTGAGGTAGGGTTAGTTGGCAGTCATGATGGCGAAGTAGGTGGATTGTTCGTAATTTTCTCTATAATATGATGCCAAATCTGACATATTTAGTCCACAAACAGCGATTTTATCGCTAATTTTAGAATTTAACAACTATCGTGACTTTGCTTCTTGTAACCATTCACTTGACCGGACTAAAATTCGTACGATATTTTAAGAGCAATTTCCGTACTAACGGAATTTTAAGCTCTAATTTCATATCAAAAACATTGATGCCCGACTTCTTTTTGATGAGAGAAACGAGTCTGATTTTCACCGATTTTCGGTCAGAAAACGAAGCTTACAAAATCAAATAATGCAATGTCTTCATTCATGACTTTATAATAGCTTAATCTTACTCTTCGTATATCCTAAGCAGGCCCGTAACTAGGGGACACCCCCCCCCCCCCCCCCCCCCCACCCCCAAATCTGAAACTAAAGTCCGTTTATACGTTAATATGTTACTGATGGATGATTACATTTATTTTAATTATGAAAATAAACATGAAGTCATGATAGTTTTAAGTTGAATTGTTGCTTTGACTTGACTTGCTGTAGGCTTACAAGAAAGAAAATGTTTATGATAATAAAACTTAATTTCTATAGTCATTACTATATCATTCAAATTTCAAAACAAATAATTGTCGATCATCAGGAAATATTACTATGTTTGCATTATTCAAATAATACCACCCAGTTTGTTAATTTCGTTACTTGGGTTTAATTTCATTGATTCACTTATGCAATTCAAGCCCATATGATACTGAGTGGTAATATTTCCATCCAGAACAATAAAACAGTTATGCTAAATTTCAGGGAAAACAACACTTTTGAACGATATGGAAACAGTGCAGTTGATATACGTGTTCAAACAATCACTGTACGCATTTGGTTTGAACTGTTTGGGAATTTAAATTAAAAAGTTGCCCCACTCCCACTCACTGAAATCAATCTTGGTTGTATTGATTGTTTATTACATTTTTAATGAGCTCCCTTACTCATAACCTTTCTCCCAACTCATGCCCCCCCCCCACCTCCCCCCCCCCTCCCCCCCCCCCCCCCCCCCCCCCCCCCATGAGATCGGAAAAAGTAGCAGAGAGGAATCCGAAAAGAAAATCCACTCGACCCGCGAAATATCAACATGTTACAAGTTAAATATAAAACATTGCCCTTTTGTAAAGAAACGACACTACGAGGGGGAGGGGCTCCAAGTCATGACATTTGGTCTCCCCTCCCCAAGTCAGCACAACCCCACTCTATTTTGTCTCAAACACTCTTGAACATTTTGGGGGAGAAAACTAGCTAAATTGGCAAGAGAAGTTTTACATACATTTAAAATATTTCTGCGCATTTTACCCCATACCCCCCCCCCCCCCCGATTTGTTTTCTTGCCCACAACGAAATAATACATTTTCTTTTTGATCATGACATTTTTCATCAATTTCATGCAAGGGCCGAATTTAGTTGGGCTTTAGTTATGATAATTCAGAAACATAATCTGTTGAAATTTCGTACGTTCAGGTTAATACTGTAGAAAGTTATTTAATTATTTTGGAACAACAATGCTTGATTTAGTTAAAAAGAAATAAACTGTCTGAACGCGCACCATGTGATCAGTAACAACCAATCGACGCTACGAAATGAATTTAGCTCGAAACCAGATTCGGGCAGCTATATTATAACCATTCACTTCACCGTAAACAAGGTATTTACAAAAAACTGGTCAACATCCTAAAATGAAATTAACAGACGACACAAAGGAAAAAGAAGATTTAGACAGTGTATGATGTATTTTAACAAAAACTCTTTGTTTTACTGCTGGGCTCACTTTTCTCTCTGAAACCCTCCATCGTCTGACTCATTATTCTATCCCACGAGGCCCCACCTGTGTATCTCAACATTTGATGAGGTCGTGTTGAAAATTAACCCTACTAAAAAAACTAAGAATGTTTTAAGGTTATGAATATTAAATAAACAAGTTTGGGGGGATAAAAACTGGTAAAAGTTGGAGAAAAAATGGAGAGAGGATAGGCCCTACAGATAAATAAGAGTAAGCACATATTTAAACAAATTAAAACAGGAACATCAAAACTTCAAATAATAAGTAACATTTTTTGAACAAGGAATACAAATATAAGTTATGTTACATTTTATAAACATCGCCAGCTTCGGAAAATATAGCAGCTTCCAAGATATATCCAACCATCCCATAGTAATCGCGACTTTCCACCACGTTGTTATCCCATAATAATCACCCTTGGACCCCGGTAGTTACATTTATAGGGACATTAAGTGGTGTTGAACATTAAAAATTGTCATTATGGTTGTTTAAACACAGCAAACTTGATTAAAACAATATCATCGCTATTTATTTAAAAATGCAAATATGGTTCGCGTTATCACACGTACTGCAGGACACCCGTGTGCATCTTAGCTGTAGGCATAATCACAAAGTGTTTATTTACCTTTGTGGCCCAGGGTTATATGGAAACAGGGATCATGATGAGATGACTCACCCATACGTTATATCTATAGTCAATAAGTATGACCACACAAGTTAATAAACATTATAGGGGGCGACATTTTAGCAATTTGTATGGGGGTCTATTGATCTGACCGTTACATTTATATACCAAACAGAATATATAGTAAACACGACGAATGTCGCAGATTTTGCAAAACTCTATCATTTGTTTTATATTATTTAAACCATTTCTCCACAATTGTAACAACATATGTGTTCATATTTTCATATCCAGATCTAATATACATTTTAAAGACATCTGTGTACAAATACTGATTCAAGATACATGAAAGCAATTCATAGACTCTACCACAAGGCCTGAATCTGAATTCAAATGTCAATATCCCAGGATATTGACAAAAAGATGGCATTTATTCCTGGCTGATAACGGTCTGCATGTTCATCGTGAATTGTATCGACGATGGAGTTCTTAAGGCATCATATGGGGTGTTATTGTCTTCGTTATCCATGCAGTATGACGTTGATATTTGGATCATTGGCTCTACCATTCTTGGCAATAGTAGTAGTCTTTGTTGGGAAGCGACGTTTTTTGGTTGGCGGGCCAAGCCCGCCAACCTTATAGCATCAGATTGCATATTCTTGGACATTTAGGTCTTTCTACATATACATGGAGGCTGCCGTTTTGTTTTTAGTATAAGGAAAATTGTCTAAATTACTTTGTAGTCTTTGTAAATTACATGCACCTATGCAGTTTATTTTAACAGTCCTGCAGTCTGTGATGGAGTCAAAGCTATATTTGTTTAGCCTTGATGATTCAATCAGAGAGATGTTATTAGACTCCCAACAGAGAGACATAATAGCTTATCTTGTTTGACTAAAGAGATATCTCCCAACTGTCCAGATGTTATACACATTACAATTGTGGTCTCAGATACTACTGAAAAGCTCAGAGTATCAACTGTGTCCTAAAACATGGTCAAGGTTTGCATGAAATATCTATGTGTATGACAAATTTCGCGACTGGCTAGGATTGGTGAAATTGTCATGCTCACAAGCTTTTAGTATTCTTATTAGACATTATTAGAAAGGTGTACATTTGTAAACATTTCATGATGAAAAATGTGGGTTCTTCTGCATCACGAACATTAAATGCCGCGAAAAAATAGTGCTTGCTTTAGAATAAACCTACATGTGTCCTTGTTGGGTAGCACTGCATTACATAATGATATGGTGAACTGTCACTACAAATTACTCTGTACACATCATGTTCTGGTGATCACTCCATTTCCATGGGAAACCGAGGATTTTTTTAGTTGGGGCTTTAATGAGTTGCGGATGTCATATATACCTAGATTGTTCTTCAGATGGTACCTCCCCCCTCCATGCACAAACATCAACTTTATTGGTTTCCTGTACTATTTTTAGACTGTTGTGTTTTGATTTGGGGTGGTTTTTTTGTTTGAAAGATACATACACCATATCCCTGGTATTTTGGTATGCAACAGAATGAACAGATGCTTCATAAAATGGTTACAAAACATGATTCTTTCTCTTGGATCGCCCCCATTCCATTCCAATGGAATTTTTTCTATAATAAACAAATAAATTCTGCTTCAACCATAGTTTTACTAACGAATATTGGCCATATTAAATTGAATATAATTCTAATCAAATTAATTGAATATATATGACATATTTAAAACTTAAATTGAATGTAAAATTTATTAATTTGTATATTTCTATATGAAGAGGTATTTTGCAAAAGGGCTATGGTGCATTTTTTCAAAAAATGAGTTTGATATAGAAATGTATAGGGAAAAATCATATGTTTCAAGGGAACAAAGTCATTTTTTTCAAAAAGACCTACATCTCATTGTAAACAGCCATTGAAATTGTTGTTTTGTTGCAAAAGGGCCTGTATCCAGAATTATATCGGGATACTCCATCTGTTTGTACATAAAGACAAAATACCACACACAAAAAATCATTTATTTTAATCATTGAAAATAAATAAGTTTGATATTGAAATGTATAGGTCACAATCATATGTTTCAAGGAAATAACGTCATTTTTTTCAAAAATACCTACATCTCATTGTAAACAGCCATTGAAGTTGTTGTTTTGTTGCAAAAGGCGAGTTTTGTTGCAAAAGGGCCTACATCCAAATTTTCAAAAAATGTAAACATGATTTAAAAAAATAAATAAAACTAGCACATTTAAAATTTATATCAATTTCAATTAGTATGTAGTGTACCTCTTTCATAATCCATTCAGTTTTTCAATTGCTCAACTTGAATATTTAGAAACAGTTTTTTGACTTTTTCTCAATAAGAACCAAAGTGGATGTAAGCCCTTTTGCAAAATACCATATTTACTTATTTACTTTTTATATTATTAATTATCTACATAATTATTAATTTATTTATTTAATCATTTTTTATTTATTAATGTTTTCTCATGTTTATTTGTTTTAATTTCTTTATTTTATAAGTAATTTTTAATATTTTAATTTTTAATATGCGTGTATTTATGTATTGATTCATTAGTTTATTGATTCATTTATTTTCGATTAAAAATTTAATTTTCGATTTATATTATTATTTATTAACAAAATGATTCAACTATTTATTTAAAAGTATTTAAAAAAAAAATACTCATTTATTTATTTCTACATTTATTTATGTATTGATCAAATAAATTGAATACATATGACATATATTTAAAACTTAAATTGAATGTTAAAACCGTGTTTATCACTAAACTATGGCTGTAATTTATATTGCTTTCTAGTAATGCCACGCAAGAATCTTGCACAATTATCATCTATGCGCTTGCTTCTTCTGCCACATAATTTTAGCAAGCCGTATTTACAAATGTTGCTATTTTTGCTCTTTCTATTTGCCTTATATCGCAATTTCCTTTTGACCGCCAACTTTCCATTTTAATGGAATTTTTATTATTTCCTTCTTTGATTTTGGGAATAATACTAGTACTACATGAGCTGAGAATTACAAGGTTCTATTATATATTAAGATCTTGGTCATTTTGAGATATGGCCCTTTAATTTTAATATAAAAGAAGTTGCATCAATAAAACCATCTATCTTATTATTATAAATACCTCGCCAAGTTGTACATCATTTTAAAGCTGACAAAATGACGATTTCAGAAATATATATATCTCTAAAAACACTGAAATGTATGTTAAAAGAACCTTGTAATTCTGAGCTTGTCTCTTGTATATAACTTGGTGTCTGCATTGCATGTTAGGTCCTTGCATGTTATAAATGCATAACATAATGAATGTTCAGACAAATGACATTCATTCATTAACATTTTCCACGCGGCTATTTAATGTTTTACCATATAAAAAAAACCAGATTTTTTCAGAAACCTTTCCCAATTTTAAAGGACCATCTCAAGGATTACTGAACCAATGGCATGAATGGCATGAATGGAATGTTTGTACTGATTTCAATTCATTTCTTATGGTTATTCCAAATATGGTAATGACAGTCAATAATGTTGACTATTTTTTGAAACATTTTGCGACATTTTGGAATGGCGTCTGCAGCCGCCTGTCGCTCGGAAAGTATTTTATAAGCAATCTGATTCACTTGCGGTGTTCAGAAATAATAATAACACACGTTGCTTAATCTTATTCGCCAAGACCACTAATACCATTTTCAATAATGCCCGGATATAATGAACTACACACAAGTTTCCGGTTAATGGCTCGAACCCGGGTCCGCGTAACATTTGAGAGTAGTTGTGGAAATGGAAAATGGATAAAAAGGAGGAAATGGTTATTGTTAACATGTCACGCTATGAAGTGCATAAAACGTTTACTCATCAAAGTAATTGTGAGTGTGGCGGCTACAAATACACAGACGCCACATACGGACACATGGTGATGATGTGGACTGGTAACAGAAATAATGTTAGACTAAAATTGAAATTTGATATTCACAGAAAAAGTCACCAACTGAATAACAATGTATCGTTCATATCTAATCTATTCTTTGTTTAATCTATACCAATATAAAAGTTAACTTCGAGTCCGTCCAATAGGACGCTACTTTAATACCATTCCATAGCTAGTTTACATGAGCGAAAACATGAACTTTGAGTGAACTTCACAAGTGTAGCATACAACGGCTCTAAATACGGTATAACAATTCCATCTTCCTTGATCCGTGAAACGTTTTTAGATCATTAGAAGGCAGTATCGTATAGTCAGCTAGCTGTGTTTTGCCGGCATCCCATCCCCATAACTGACAGTACTTCCGTTATAAATTGTGATTTGTGATGCGTATGACACCGTAGCTATGGCCAGAAGTTCCCGAGGCTGGACATCGACATGGTCAACCGATAAAAAAGATGGCATTTATTCCTGGCTCATAACGATCTGTATGCTCATCGTGAATTGTATCGACGACGGAGTTCTCAAGGCATTCGGGGTGTTATTGACTTCGTTATCAATGCAGTATGACGTTGATGTCTGGATAGTTGGCTCTACCTTGGCATTACTTGTCTTTGTCGGGAGCACAACAGGTAAAGACATATTTTCTCTGTTTCTTTTCTTCTTTACTTTTTAACGGTCAAAATTATATTTCTCTCGTAAAAAATCAATTGCGTATTTACGTTGCCTGTTATGAATGCATATCATAATAATCTCTTCATTTTGACCAAACAAATGAGATTTACTGAAGCAATGAATTCTGTTTTCAGTCGGTTTTTAGAAATATAAAAAAACGTTGTAGCAAACTGGACACCGTGAAGTGTCATTTTAATGGTTCGTGAAACTGCAATCAAGGAAAAAGGTGGGCACACTTTGTCCTAATTACGGAATAAAACCACCCCTCTCCCCGGAGGCAATGTTGATCCGAATCATATTATCAGAAGCCTTGGCAGTTCCCCCAACATTGATTGATGGGGTGTGGGGAAGGATATAAGAAAGGGGGAGACTTTTGCTTTCTATTAAACAGTGCTATGTCCCAAGTCTGATCTCAATTGCGAGCACAGGGATAGTTGTAATATGGTGCATCAAGTGTGCCAACTATTATTTTCCTTGATTGTGGGTACATGTAACATCTAAGTGTACTTGCAGAAAAGGCGTATTAATAATATAACGTAAAATGTCAAAGCCATGTCACAATTTAGATGCCTCTTTCACACGGGCTGTACACCATTGATAAGTGGCAGTCATTACTCATTAATGTATGGTAAATAAGCAAATACATTGCCCTATGCAATGTTACACCACTGCAATAGCTCATGAATGGCTGCACTATTGAACCGTAGCATTTTCACAATGTAATCATTGCGAGATTGGATGGTACTCTATTTAGGGAGGTCATTGGATAGTAGCAAGCTGAGAATAATAAAAAATCAACATTTTCAACAAGAATATTGCCATTTGTAGAAAGAGGCAGCAATTGTATAATAAACAATTATCGTTCATATCTGAACTATTCTTTGTTTAATCAATACAGATATCAATGTACAGGGTGGTCCAAAAAAAACTATACCCAACTTTGGAGGCCATTTTCTCCTAGAGGATAAAATATTTTAGTAATTTGGTTTGCATATTATTAAAGCATATATCGTTGAGCATTATTGGTGAAAATAGGGAAAATATTACATTAACATTTTTTGAGATATTGATATTTTTAGCGAGTATGTGTAAAAAATGTTTTTGCGAGAGCTTCTTTTCAATATTTCAAGAATATTTGAAGCTCTCGCAAAAACAATTGTCAAAGGACTATCGCGTCATTACATTATTGTGTCATATCATATTCAAACATGTTGATGCATTGACAGCTCCCGTGGAAAAGCCATTTTTACACATACTCGCTAAAAATAGCAATATCTCAAAAAATATTAATGTAATATCTTCCCTATTTTCACCAATAATGCTCAACATTATATGCTTTAATAATATGCAAACCAAATTACTAAAATATTTTATCATCTAGGAGAAAATGGCGTCCCAAGTTGTGTATAGTTTTTTTGGACCACCCTGTATCTTTTGCAGCAATGGTTGCGAGCCCCTTTGTCAAATGTACGGAGCCTAGACTTATGATAATGGCGTGTGGGTTCTTCGGCGGGCTTGGCTTAGTATTGGCGTCACTAACCAGAACATGGACAACATTTTCAATTTGTATCATATTTACCGGTAAGTATGCTAAATGTGATCCAGTACATCCGTTTCTTATCAAGAGTGCTGATGGGATTGCTGGGGTTTGGGATGATCAAATTACAATGGTGAATATTTGACAGGGATACACTTAGTCGAGGATATACATGGGGGTTACCGTGCACCCCCCCCCCCCCCGCCCCCCCCCCCCCCCCCCTTGACAGGGATACACTTAGTCGAGGATATACATGGGGGTTACCGTGCACCCCCCCCCCCCCCAGGACTCCCCCCCCCCCCCCCAAAACCAACTCTGTTGACTTCCTTTCAGGGTCCAAAAACATATTCCGGATGTTACCAAAAATAATGTTGGCATGCTAAGGGGTTATTCAAGATGGCGTCAAAATGGCCGACAAAACTGGTCAAAATTCATAAAATGACATATATCAATCAATACGTATGGTGAAAGTATAGTTTTAATAGTGGAATGTATGTATTAGACCATTTTACACTCATATACAGTACTTTTGCTTTGTTAACATACCTAAAACCAAGATTGCCGCCAAAATGGCCGCCAAAAATGGTAAAATTCCAAAAATTGGCATATATGAACCAACATGTATGATCAGAGTATAGTTATGTATGTGTTAGACCACTAGAAAATCTATTATTTTTTGCTTTGTTAACATACTTTAAAACCAAACTGACCGTCAAAATGATGGCCAAAAATGGTGAAAATTCTATAAAATGGCATAATATCAATCAAAATGTATGATTAAAATATAGTTTTAACGATGGGATATAAGACCACTAATAACTCGTATTCAGTATCTTTGCTTTGTTAACATACTTAAAAATTCAAAATGGCTGCCAAAATAGCCCAAAAATGGGTCCCAAAATGGCTGCGAAAATGGTCAAATTCCATAAAAAGGGATACTATCAACCACAATGTATGATAAGATTATAGATTTAACAATGGGATGTATGTATTGGTCCACTTCACTGCAAAAAAGTTGCTTAAATATTTACTCAACATTTTACACAACGTTGTTGAAGTATGCAACCGCTCAACAGTTGCGTAAAATTTGCCCAACACCGTTGGATAACATGTTTTCACCAACAGTTGAACAATTCCAGTTACTCAACAGTTGCACAATTTTAATTACACAACAGTTGGGTATTATTAATTAACCATTTGTTGGGCATTTTAATACCAACTGTTGCTTAATTTGTGAATTGTTTTCATTATATATTGATCATTTTTGTATAGCAACTGTTGCTTAATTTATCAAATGTACCCATATGTTGGGTGTTTTAATGCCAATTGTTGCTTATTTGTTACGTGTTTATATTATGTTGAACATTTTTGTATAGCAACACGGGGTTGGGCAAATAATTCTGGGCGATGCAGCAGAGCTACATACATCACTTCCTCTCTCGGTAGTGAACCGGTAACTTGTAATGGGAATTCTGGGCAATGCAGCAGAGCTACATACATAACTACCTTTCGGTAGTGAATCTATAAATACTATTAACATGTTATTTATTATCTTACATCTCTTATCATTGGTGTTTTTTAATGTGGTTGGGCCAACTTTGGGCCAACGTCGTCTTGCTATCTGGTTATGGACGTATAAATAGTCCATGTTATATAATACATAAGAATATTTATGTGATTCTATTAGTGGAGAATAAATCACATGACATGAACTATTCAGTATATTTCCCTGACGTGTATATTTTGGCTATAAAAATCGACTATTCGTCGCTAGTGACGTACGGTGAACGTACGTATACAACGCATATATCTTATCCCGTCCGCAACTTGTGTCCCGGGACCACAAGTGTATATATTTTGACACCGCTAAAATGATATTCATAAACAAATGTACGTCAAACTAGGATGGCAACAATAAATATGGGATATCCTACATTCTTAAACTATTTTGTCAGTGTTAAAACAGGATGACTACTGAAAATGAAACCACTTTTGATTCACGGGGGATCTGCCCTTATTCGATGTTGTCAACCCTGGCCCCTCGAAGACGGAACCAAGAGGAGAACCTTTATATCCACAATAATGTCTGACTGATCTAAAATTCATAAAATATTTAACTGATTATCATAAACGTCAGGATGAGGATCCCTGAAACAATTTCGAGACATTTCCCATTCTGCTTCGACCCGTTCAGTGGCGTAACCAGGGGGATGGGGGCATCCTTCATCCCTTGTTATACATGTAGGCCTATTTAAAAGTGATGTTTGCGGTATTAAAGTAGAGCCTGGTTGGTAGTATAGTATAGCATATATTTAAAGGTCGTATTTTGTTGTTCGTAAAAAGATGTACACTGACGTACCCTCCGTCAAGAACGTGGTGGTAAACGACACACCCATGACGCACCTCTCCCGGGGTCGTATAGTGCGTCTTACAACTGATAGGTGTATAAGTGCGGATAGGTTTGCGCTAGAAATTGGCAGCACCCTGGTTAATGCGTCCTGATTCTGATAATTCACCAGCAGCAAAATTACAGCGCTTTGAGCCATTTGGAAAAGGCGCTATATAAATACTGATTATTATTGATTATTATTATTTGGCTTTAGTTTCGTCAAGTTTTTCTCGAATTCGTGCCTGTGTGATGGCAAACATTTGCACCGAAAATCCAACATGTCATGAAATGCACGAATAATATTAGATATATTATTTGCATCACATGCCTTTTATTTTACAATTTCATGGCAAATGTGTTTAAAATGTGTGATTATAATCATGAAAAAAGCTCATTTACCGTCGTGCTATCACGAGGTCAACTCTGATTAGAATGTGGAGAAATTCATATTTTTCTTTTGGGGCAGTTTGTGGCTTATACCATTTCTGAAATTGAATAGTTCCGATATGACATGAAATTACGTAGAATGGTATATATAAAACGTGGGTTTTTATAATCTTTTTAATAGAATTTTTAATGAAGAATTAACATAACATAATTTACGTATTGTTTCTACAGTTAAGCCCACAATTATTCATACCCTTTGAAAATATGAGTTGTTTGCATTTTTCTCATATACCAGCTGGAGTGGTGGAACTTTCGCTTTACACTAAAGACAATTAGTTTGCAAGCACAAATCAATTTATTTGGGCTCAACATTTTTACATAACAATAGAATTGAACAAGAATTGTGTTTTTATGCCTGTCCAAAATTATTCATATCCCATACCAAGTCTCATCCTCAGGATTGAGGCCATTTTTTGTGATAATACACATGTTTTTGACATTTCAAACATTCTTTATATTGTGTGATAGGCTTTTATATTGTTATGCAATTATTCCATGATGTGTGCATATAATGTGGATGCATTACAAATTACTAAATAGATCAGGCGATGACAAATAAAGTTTACAAATCAACTCTTTCCTTGACTATGGAATAGTTTCATCAGGAATTCAGAAGAACATGATAATAATTTTCGTTAGAAAATTCCAATTAGGAAACTTACTTAATTTTCCATACGGGTTCAACAACACATCGGTTGTCTTCCTCAGTGGATTGTGTTTGATCCAGAGCTAGTGTTTCTAGTCTGTTTTTAGTCTAGTTCAGCTCGGCAGTCAAACCACACACCAGTCTCAAAAAAAAATATCCTCGTCCACCCCTAAGACAAACTTCCTAACGAGGACAAGGCTGGGGTCGTGTATGAGATCCCGTGTGCCAACTGCGAAAACACTTATATCGGTGAAACCGGCATAAAATTCGGCACACGCAAGAAGGAGCACAAAACGGAAGCTGATAAAATGGGCGCTCAGAAATACACTCGGTCCACAAGAAAAGAATCCGAGAACACAGAACTCAATAGCCGAACACGTAGTGAAAGAGAACCACGTCATTAAATGGGATGACTCAAAGATCATTGCCAGAGATGATACTAGAAATACTAGATGGACACGCGAATCAATTTGGATTCGTATAAAAGGAGGCGTAGACCAACACAAGCACCTAATGAATGGCGACGAGGGGGCTTACCAATTCAGTCATCTTTACGACTCAGTAATCCAGAGGGCGTCATTATCCGATGACGTCATCAATAAACAGACTAGAAACACTAGCTCTGGATCAAACACAATCCACTGAGGAAGACAACCGATGTGTTGTTGAAACCCGTATGGAAAATTAAGTAAGTTTCCTAATTGGAATTTTCTAACGAAAATTATTATCATCTTTCCTTGACTTCTTTATCTCTCCTGACCTGTTGCGACCGACTTTCCTCGGTCACATCTCGATCTCAACTGAAAATAGTTTAATTATCTTTTGAAACGATGCAAAGCTGTGATTGGTCTATTTTATTATCGCTAAAGTCTGCGCATAATTATAAATGCTAGTGCTGGGCTTATTAATACACTTGGTTTATTGAATGACCGGTACCAATCTTGAAATAGAGGTAAATGTATATAAAATCATCACACCCTATCCCCATATGCATATAAAATAGACCAGAAATATTGCAGATTGTGGCCATCTATTTTGTGGGCCGTCTCATGATTTAATCGCCATTTCTAAAAGCCATGTAGAAGCATAATGTTCAATTACAGGTCTGCTAAGTAGAAAATAACTGTGAATTGTCTTTCTTTTTGCTTTTATCTACGTTTGTAATAGGTATCACTCAGAGGTATACAATGTTAGTTATCTTCAGCATTCTTCCGAATTATTTTGATAAGCAGTACGGACTGGGAAGTGCATTTTTGAGTGCTGGTAGGCCGATTGGGACGTTGGCACTGGCGCCATTAACACAGGTAACTATTGGGTGATATAATCTATAAAGTAACACAGAGCAGCTTTAACAGATAGGACACTTTTTCACTAAAAGATCAGTTAGTAAAAAGGCCATAACTACAATAGCTGCCAAGATGTGATAACTGATTATAAAATGGCAACGATTGCAGATATGACTTTGTTGCACTAAACCATCGCGACATGTGTAACCATTGAACCATTGCATAACCATTGCATAAACACTTCTTTGCATAAGAATACTCTCATGATATGCCCTTAAACCCTACTTGTATGATATTTTAATCTATTCTTCCAAAATAGAGGTTGGCTATTTACATTTATATTTTCAAATCACAATTCGTCCATTTTCTTATTCAACGATGTGACAAGTCCGTAATGACCTATTCATAATTATTCCGGTTACCAAAACAAACACGTACTTACATATCAACGGCAAGTAGTATAAATAGTTCGTACATCCAGCATACAAATCCGTAACACACACCACGTAGTCATGAAAGACAATTAATTAGTAGAGATCGGCACACTGCGAAACTATAGTCCGTAAAACTTACACGTATACGTGACTTGTACGTAAGACTTATACGTATAAGTGACTTGTACGTAAGACTCATACGTATAATTGACTTGTACGTAAGACTTACACGTATAAGTGACTTGTACGTAAGACTTATACGTATAAGTGACTTGTACGTAAGACTCATACGTATAATTGACTTGTACGTAAGACTTACACGTATAAGTGACTTGTACGTAAGACTTATACGTATAAGTGACTTGTACGTAAGACTTATACGTATAAGAAACGTGTACGTAAGACACGTATAAGTGACATGTACGTATGACTTACACGTATACATGTAAGTGACTTGTTAGCCTTGACCAGGCTTCTAAAATCATTTAAAATAATGCAGTCTCATATTGTCCGTAACCATATCTGACGTTGCTAACACCATAACACGGAAATCCCACCCTTCTCTATTAAGCTGATTATAACGTGCTAAGACAAGTGACATAGGATTTACGAGCTGAGAGCTGTACTGAACACGAAGCCTTGCACATTCTGCAATGCCAATCTAATGTTTCACTTTATAAAACCGATGGAAATCCAGTGGTTTTTCGTGGTGGGTAATATTCCCAAATATGGCGAATATGTATTATTCATAAGGTATAACATCCAATCAGAAAAGACAAGCAGCCTTTGACCGGTAAACATCGTAAATATTCATTAAATTGCGCTATTACGACACTAGTGGAGGCGGGTCAACATGTTTATGCAATTAGCATAAATTACTTCACCAGTCATAACAGATTATACAAGGCTTTCGGGCGCAAGCGGCCTCGGTCGAACTTCGTTCTCCCGCGATCATGGTATCTCAATGGCGATCACTGCACAGTTTATACCGGGCTTCGCCCGGCGTGTTCAGTGAGTAATTGGTGGGCCAGTGAAGGGGGCGGCAGTTTGGATGCGAAGTTTATCGCACTAAATAAATAAGCTTGTAGGACTTGTTATTATTTATTAATATCAGTATGCACAAGGAGTTTGGTATATAATAGCCCGGACTACTACAAAATACAAATTTTAGAAAGCCTGATCAAGGCTAGTGACTTGTGCGTATTCGACTTACACGTATAATTGACTTGTACGTAAGACTTATCGTATAAGTGATTTTTACGTAAGACTTACACGTATAATATTTAATATTTGCATTGTTTTCAGTTCAAGTTGTATGTATGCGTTACGTATGGTGATGCAAACTATCACTTTGGCAGATATCGTATAAGGCTTACGTACAAGTAACTTTACGTATGAGCCATACGTATTGGTTTTGCCGTACGGCCTTATTTAACTTGTCGTGTATTTTTTAACATTTGAAACGCTTGTTTTACAACTGTCCAAAAATCTACATTCACAGTACAAAATCAAGTAGAGAGGCGCTCTATGAAAATCTCACTTTCTCAGTCAGAATAAATATGAGCATCATAATGTGTCAATCATATATATGCACATTTTTATTTTTTATATTACTTTGTTGACAAAAAGCAATGATATTATAACATTTAACTGATTGTAGATGATGTTGAATAGCTACGGCACAAGAGGCACCGTGCTACTGCTGGGAGCCATTTTCTTTCAAATCGTCGTAGTTGGCGCCCTTGTCAAACCACAGAAAAATAGTTGTTACCATAGCGTTGACACGGGCATGAATTATTCAGACAGACCAAAAAAGTGAGATAACGATTTTCAATTGGTATATTATTTTATACTTCTGCAGTTGACTGAGAATCGCCTTTTTTATACGTGCGTGAAACCCAGGATTCCACAATCATGAACGCTTAATGTACATTTGATATGTATATCATGCTCTACACTTAATGTATTCAACACTCTTACTGCTGTTCATAACTTGATTTATACTTCAATACATGATATTATTAATATTTTCTCCATAAGATGTTATAAATTCTCTACAGAAGATGACCTTTTGTACCCTCACATTTCACTAAATATTTATATTGCTACGTAGCACTTACAGCCATTCTCATGACCTTTCACCTTTAACATATTCAATGATATAATACAGATAATATTGACCTCAATGAAGAGAAAGGTGACTATTTTGGAAGCGATATTAATTTCGCTATCATTTTTATCACATTGATCATGATTTACATTACAGGAATCGAGGACTTATCAAACGCCTCTTGAATCTGTTCGAAATTGACCTTTTTGGAAAACCCGCCTTTTTGTCATTAGCTGCCATGGTATTTGCGCATGTGTATGGATTCCAAACCTGGGTTACTTATGTTGTGCCAAACGCCGCTAACAGAGGTCTACTCCCATATAGAGCGACACTGGTAGCAACCGCTGGCGGGGTTGGACAATTGCTTGGGCTAGCAGTGTCTGGAGTCATCATTGATTGTTGTTTATCAACGCCAAATAAGGTTTGTATTCCAATGTCGACAGTTTAATTACCACTTTCTACGCGGATTATTTCAGAAACCTTTCCCAACTTTCAAAGCCAATCTCAAGAATTACTGAACCAATACTAGGAATGTTTGTACTTATTTTGATGCATTTTCCATGGTGGTGCCAAATATGAAAATGACATTTAAATATTTTTATATTTTTAAAAACAATTGTGAAATTTTGGAATATCGTCTGTAGACACCTGCCGCGTGGAAAGTGTTAAGTAGTAAGGTGGCGCTGTGAAATGAATACGCTGATCTATAGAGTAAAAGAGATCCGTATACATTTACGATTTACGAGGACATCGCACTATCGCTACGACAACTTCTTCATTGTTTTTGGGGTGTTGTTGTTGTTGTGGAGGTGGTGGTGGTCGGGATTATGTTGTGTTGCTGTATTGTTTTGTTTCTTTATTTTCTTCTGTCTTCAAATTAATTAGCAGCTGTACGTCCGCCATTTTTAACAAAAGAACTACTCGATTTATATGCGAAGTGTGTCTGTTGCAGCGTTAAAGCCTTAAGCGTCAACAGGGATTGTATTTGACATCGGGACAATATCATTTCAAAAGTCTTCAATAAGGAATTAATTAACTTTTTCCCAAAATACCTATCGAACAGCTGTGAAAAATACACATCTTTTATTCTCTAAAGACACAAGGTTCATTCATCAATATTGAAACGTATTCTGATCCATTTGATCATAGGTTTCACTACTGGCGCTGCTTTTGACAGGCAGTTCATACGTCGCCAATCTGTGGGGTAACTCATTTTTGATTCTAGCTCTCAATTCGTTTGTGTTTGGATGTGGATTGGCCTCCATTAATGTAGCCTATCTGTCTAAGGCAAAGAATGTCGCTGGAGGGGAAAACATTGGAACGCTTCTAAGTTATGTGTGGTTTGTCGGGGCCGTGGCTGCATTGATTAGTGGAAGTGCGTCAGGTTAGTTTTACGGTAAGGGGTGCTCATGTTGGGTGGTTTCTTAGTGAGCATCCGGTACTAGTATCATCTGCTGGTCAAGTGAGAACAATGGCCGTAGTAGACTAAGTAGCCATAATCCCTTAGCTTTACGGCCGCCATCGGGGGTTTTATTGTCAGATCAAGGACTTGAAAAACGAGAAATAGTGAATGGAAATGTCTTGGATTTCAACAGCAACTGCACATGGGTACACAACACCATTGAACGCCCATTTCCAGCCCCCATTAAATTTTCAAGCTGTCGCCCACGCAAACAAAATTGAGAGCGAGGGGGGGGGGGGGGGGGGGGGGGGGCGGGGGAGGGGGATTGACGTGATATACTCCAAACCAGCGCGAAAAACGAGCTATTAAAAAAACGATAGCGAGAGTCTATTAAACCGAAGGTTCCATTCTCAAACAATAGCGCGCACGGGGTGCTTCTCCCGCACCCCGCCTGGATACGCCCCTGCTTTGAAACCCGTGTTATATATCCGGTCTTCAATCGCTTCTCCTGGCTCCCCTCCCTAAAGCTGGAGTAGTCATTTTTTTGTAGATTCTTCCCGTTTTTATTCTCTTCAATATATCTGTTTTCTTATATGGGATCGACTCTCCCAGTTTTTCAATAATTGTGATTTTAGAGAGCGCTCCCTGTCCCTGTCATAGTATTTTAAAATCGTGAAAATCGGCATTTCGGACCGGTCCACATTGTGTTATCAAGACTTCGCCCAAGAATATTTCGGAACTTCTTTAATTTTAGATTTTACATGTTTTCATGTAAGACCCGGTAAAAAAATTCACCTCTGCAATCAAAACTCAAACTCGAATCTTCTCGATATTAGCGTTAAGGTTCAAGACCTCTGATCTGGCAGTGCGTTATTAATCGAAGCACCAGTATACATGGATAAAGTGACAGCGCCTAATCACCGTGTTAATTTCTTTCTTTAAACAAATCAGGATGGCTTTACGACCAAACTGGAAGTTACGATGTTTCTTTTCTCGTCGTTGGTGGCGTACAGTTTGCAGCTGCTATTATACTCGGTGTGGAAATGACGTATTCGTGCCAAAGGAGCTCCCCGGAGTAAGCTGAATGTTATTTAAAGGAAATGCGCTTCAACGTTACTTGACTACATCATCAACAATATATTTCTTAAGTTACAATCTAAGAAAATATGAGTGACAGTACTCATTATGTTCCCACTCCCTTTACACTTTGGAACTGTAATTTGACATTTCGTCGGTAATAAATCATCTAAGGATGTGTCTATTTCCCACTATGTGGTCCAATTAAAAGACTGCAAAGGACACAATTATGCCCCAATGGCATAAACTAACCTTCATAACCCTGAAAGTGGACCACGTAGTCAGCGGTTGACAAAATCCTAGATAATTTATTACCGGCGAAATGTCAAAATCACAGGTCCAAAAGTGTTAATGGAGTAGGAACTAGGCTACGGATAGCAAGAACTTCCAGTTACTACGAAATCGAGTGATATGATCAAATGCTCAGTGACAAGAAGACCTACCTGTGAATGAATGACCACTGAGTCCAAATACTAACGTAAAGTCAATGTATTGTTTTAATATTATAACTGTCCTTAGCACCTTGACCTGTTTTGAGATATGTGTGTATTTATTACCATTACGTGCACACAGAGGACTTTTTTTGTTAGACAACCAAAAATTGATTGTCCGAGCACACAGCTTCTCAGACCGGTTGCTACGAGCTTTGCTTGAGTGCACACCCATGTATGGAGACTCCACTTTATTATTTACATCATAGTGCACGTTCACACACTTCCCTGCATCAATACAATACCAAGGTTTTTGGCCCTGGCAACAGTGGACAATAAGCGCTTCAAACTGTTTGAGCATATTAGTGCTGTACAATTTTTCATGGAAATCATGTGTAGGCGTAAACCTATACATGGTGCCTATTGTATTGTTAGAAATTAATGTAATCATGGTGGAAGAAATTGGGTACACGAATCGGCAATCACATTTTCATCTGCCACTTTTAAAGGCACATGATGGGCCGAATAAATAACTACCAATTATTAACCATGTTAACCAACTAGCAAAATGTGCAACATAAGCATGAGATCGGCTAGTAAAAGGTCAATAAAAGATATGCTACGTTGCATCTCATTGTAGGTGAAAATAAAATGAGTCAAGTGTTCTTGCATTGATATGCACGATATTTTATTACAACATAAAATATCCGACGTTTCGGTAGAGAGACCTTGTTCACGGAGTGGAGAATGTGTATGAATGCTGAGCCATATCAAAATAATAATAAACGAAGAAATGCGCGCGTACGAGAGAGCGCCAGACACGGAGCAGAACGCGACATAAAGGAGGCGTGAGCGCTTCTAAATTCACGGATACGCAGACACAGACACTCTCCACGTAAAGATGAAATGCAAAAGAAAGAAGGTAAAAAAGAAAGAGAGAAAGACAGAAGGAGAAACTAATAAGATAGGAGAGGGGTGAAGAAAAGAAGGAAATGGAAACAAAACCTGAAAGTATAAAGTGATAACAAAATATAAACATGGTTATGGAAAAAGTCATGGTTAAAACAAAATGAGAATGGAGATCAAAAAGCCAAGGGGAGGTGAAAAGGGGGATTGAAGATGATACGATATGTGAATAGGTGGGAGTTAAGATTGGAAAGCTGTAAATAGACCGTTGACCATTATTGTTGAGGCTTGCAAGTGTGCCGTGGTTGAATATAATTTAACCATAGTAAAAGGTTATATTATTCATGCTTTTACCAAGGTCCTGTGGCATAAGATGTAACCGTCACCTGGTCTGCTCTTGAAACTTCCAGCCGGCCTTGTCACGCTTGTCAGGCTTATTGTTGGAAGTTGCTACGATGAAATGTATCTCCTTTCGATGAGTTTTGTCAAATTCTTTATCTTGACAAGCCTTCAGAGTGCCACGCCCTATCCTATCATGACTTAAACGAGTGATCCATTAATGTGGGGTGTCAGTGATACATATTTACTGTGGAATTCCTTTTGTCCAATCATAAGTCTGAAATTCAATCACGTGATTAAGAGCCTCTTCTCGCGCCATCTGTATCCCTGCATTCTCCCAGTCACAATGTGCATTGTTTCCTCTAATGATTAACAGTCGACATTGTATCTAATAACAGTTTATCGATCACAATATACCAGGACATTGCAAATCCAGCTATAATGCCACCAGATGGCTTGCTGTTTACAGTTTCAATTACATTTTCAATTACACAACATACAGAACATGCCCATTGTTCCAAAACAACTACAAAATGTACTTTCGCCATATGTTTTCCCGGTAATTTAGTCAATTGATTGTTCTAAAAGTCACGATAAAATAATAATAATAATAATAAGCATATAAAGCGAATTAAACAAGTGGTACCTATGCGCTTTACAACTATAAAACTACAAAAGACCGATATTAAAACTATGTAAAATACACAAAAGGGAACAATATTGTAAAATGAATAAAAAAGACAATTATTAAATATTTAAAACGTAACTGCCAGCAGTCTGGTGGCTAGGAGACACAAGAGTAACGCCACCGCAAGTAAACGAGCAAATTTTCAAAATAATACACTAAAATGACAAATTATAATTACATTGATATGAGTATACAAATCCAGCCTAATATGATTAATTCCACCCACAGACGACGATGGATACGATTTAGCCATATCTTCATTTTGTATTGACATTTTAAAATTTAAATCGTCGTTTTTATGCAATTTTCATTTCGTAACAAAATATTGCGATATATGGGTTTACCGGAATGCAGTTAACACGTTGATTTGTGTTTACTCTTCTGTAAAATCACCACCGTATCGTGATCGTGAGAGCAAGAGACAACATCTCAGACAGATCAGAAGGACTATCTAAAAAGGATTGTGCGTGACTGCGGATTTTATCCAAAGTTGAAGTTTACTTTACCTGTTGGGACTTGTGGGACAGTCTTACTGATGCTTCGCCGAAAACGGCCACCGAATTAATTACCTCTCGTGAATCCAAATAAACTGAATTGAATTGCTTGGCTATATTTGCCTTGTTTTAAATAAATTGAATGACTGCAGACACAAAATGTAGAATCCAATAAATGTCATCACTTTTATTTCAGATAAAATAGATTTAATACTAAGTTTACTTTTCTCTTTTCAGAGTGAAAGAAATTGACTTAAATCCCCATCATAAACAGTATATTACAACAGGGTGTCTCAAATAATACAACTCTCTTGAATCATGACAGATTCTCATTTCGTAAAGCTTCCTGGCTGTTCAATTGTCTGTTACATAATTACTGTTCACTTCATTGAAGAATATGATATCAAATTTCATCGGTTCGATGACTCGATCCTCTTAGGGGCCATATCCAAACTCTCAAGTGATTTTATAGCGTTTTTATACCGATTTTACCCCGGTATTAAAACGGTATTTTTTCTATTGTTAAAAGTATCGGAAAAAGATCGGTGATTAACTAGAGCACTGGTCAGCTTAATAACACAACCTTCCTCGCGCTTTCATCTGTCTGCTTCACTTATTGAGCCATCGAGAGTACTACAATAGTTCTATTGTTAACGCCAGATAAGTAGAGGCGGCTCTAGTTAATCACCGATCTTTTTCCGATGCTTTTAACGATAGAAAAAAATACCGTTTAAATACCGGGGTAAAATCGGTATAAAAACGCTATAAAATCACTTGAGAGTTTGGATATGGCCCCTTACTCGATCACCATATTCTGTCAATTGTTGATAAATGTATATGTATAAGGACGACTTGTTTGCGTAACTGTAATTTCAGGTCTTGTCCAGATAACAGGACAAGTGAACGTGTAATACGGCCGTGCGGAAATATAAAGGCTCTTTGCTGCAAACAAATTGTAATATCATGTTGTCAGGTGCTGCCGTCTTAAAAGTTGGCCAGTTAGCATTTAGAGCTTATTAAATCAAGCTGTTTAAAAATCTATGATGATCCTTAAATGATAGGATACTTTAAGTATTTGATTTTGTATTACCACAATCTGATGGGATCAAGCAGATCCGGTCAGATGTCGTGATATTTTATATTGAGTTGTGTGTAAATAGCTGCACATGGGTCAAAATATCAGAATTCGGGGTGGGGAGATTGTTCCAAGCATAAAAGGGGTATCTTTACATTTCTCATTTGGTAACGTTTTTTCTCAAAAATCCATCGATATAGGGTAACAAAACATAATTTCAGACAGCTCAATCGCTTTATAAACGAGTGCAATTTTTAAATCCGCTTGTTCCCCGTTGCACTCTTATCAATGTGTCGAGCTTCAAAACATTATAACTTGAGTACCGACGGTCGAGTCAACATTATATTTTTACCAATTTAAAGCTTTAATTACACCCTAGTAGATAATATGAAAACAAATTGATTTGCCTGGTCGCATGATTTGAAAATTAATTGATGAATGCATTGCGCAAACTAGTCAATTATGTACATTACTTAAATGTTCTTATTCTGACGTCATTTACAGGATTATAGTTTTTGAGACACCCTGTTAGTCAAATAGCATGCATTAACACATTTTAAAACGAAATGGAAGTGGGTATATTATGTAGCGCTTTAATTCCCACTGTTTATGGGTAATTTACAGATATAAGATCTGCCTTTTGCAACATTTGAAAGCGCCTTGTTCCAACCGTTAACTCCGCTGACCAATTCCGTCATGTAGGTGTAAGGATGAGCATTTGCGGCCCCGTACACCTGGTATTGGTAATCGTCGGTACTGCCGTCACTCCACGCGCCTTCTTTAAGACCAATCCAAGTTTGGATGGAGCGGACATCGTTATTGGGCTGGCGAAGCAGTGTTGTTCTCTGCATTTCAAACAGGTAGTGGTTCTCTGTTTCGCTGTGTACGGAGACAAGATGACCGATACCGGATGGGTTGAGGAATGTCTGGCAATGAGCTTCAGCAGCATCCCAAGATGTCAGAACGCTGAAAAATCGATAGCAGTATCCTCCGAACCGGGTCCAAAATTGTGGGCATACCTCACAGCATGGATCGTCATCAGATACCTGAATTTAACAAATCAATTAAGAAAATTGTAGAGCGCGTAATTTAAGAAAACAAACGGATTCCTCAATCCTGTATGATTTGGAACCGAAGGATCTATCGTCTAGGGCAATTTGTCAAGGTCACGTTCGTTTAAATACTGAAATACAGTTCTCAAAATAAGTAACTGACCAGGTAATAAATATGCTCTCAACTCCGAAAATATAGCTCCTACGTAAAATATTAAAGTCGTAAGGAAATGTCGTCTCTTTAATTTGAGATATTACACGTGAAGATTGAATAAATATTAACTCAGTTATGTACCTTAAACCAAAACAATTCATTTTAAAATTGTGTTCGTCTACACGCCGCAGCTTCGGACTAGCAACAGGCAGATTTGATTAACCGGTACCAACAACTCACAGGTCGATAGTAAGATGAGAATTAGGGATTCTTCAATTGCTTAATGCAGCCCATACACATCACGTACCTGTCACACTGTCCTGCGTATTCAAAACCATTGTGTGAAAATGTAACCTGCACTTTGTTCGATCCTTTTTCAATGTAGCGTTGTTAATTATAAAGCGATCATCGTGAACAATGTCTCATATTAAAGGTTTTTTGTTTTTTTTGCAACTTCATTGTGCAATATTTTTAGGTAGGAGCTACAGTTTTGGAGTTAAGTGCATATGTATTACCTGGTCCGTTACTTCTATTGAGGACTGTATATAAATTCTCTTTAAAATGGAAAGCAAAGATACGTTACACACTGCAAAAACTCCGGTGTTGAATTTAACACCATGGGTGTCACTATAGGACCGGTGTAAAGTGGTCCGGTCCTATAGTGACACCCATGGTGTTAAATTAACACCGGAGTTTTTGCAGTGCAGGCCGGGTGTCCAAAAATAGGACTCTCTTTCATGATGGTTTTAATTCTTGTTAAATCACTGAACCAAACTACAACAGGTTAGAGAAATCCATCATCAATTTAAAGGAAATCATGACCAATTAGGCAAAGGCAAACCCATTTTGAAGTAGGTAGTACAATGGACATTAACCCGGGCCATTCAACATTGAAAGTGCACACTTTATAGGGCAATTCTACTTCTTTTCAGGCTAAGGCAACGAAAAATAAAACCCTGTACTACGGGCAAACGGACCTCTCAGGTAGTGCCGGTCGGTCAGTCGTTTTTTATGTTTTTGTTGTTGTTGTTTTTTGGGGGGTTTTTTTCTTCAAAAATGTTGTGAAATGTGCCGCTAAGTCAGAATTTGAGATTTGAGACAGGGGGGGGGGGGGTCCGAAAATATTGCAACAAATATTGTTGAATCTTGATTTTCAACAACTCAGTTTACGTTTGACTTTTCTTCGCACGGAGTTGAGATGAACTGATTTTAAATTTCAATCACAATTTACTGTAAATACGCAAAATCTCTTATCTGCCTTGTGATTGGCCAATAAGCACCGACGACTATATAAGTCGTAGTCTGATTGGTCAATATAACACAAACATATAATAACAACTTTGATTGATAGTAAACATCCTTCAAAACAGCAGCGGGTCTCGTTTCAATTAGATTAAAAGTGTACTAAAAGCGTACTACCGGACTCACATACTCAGCGATAATAAAATGTAATCGTTTTCTTTTGTACGATTCTACTTTATTATCAAATATGTATGCAGTACATTGTTGTGCAATCATACTATTTTAAAATATACTATTTTAAAATATGAAATATTATTTTGACATGTACAATTATGGTTCATTTGATCTTTGATATTTGATGAATAGAATACCAAACTTATCTTTGATATTGATTGATAGATGATGTACAATACTTATGAATATTGCAACGCATTGAACCGTAAACCATGTTACTAGTCTGTACCACCCAATTCTGGATAGTTCGTCACATTAACTACTGTAAAAGACGGGAGTATTCAATACAATTTTACTGTGTCTGTGTCTGTGTGTGCGTTATAACATGGACACAATCATTGTCTTACATGTCTTATCCATAGATAAGGCGCGTTATTCGGGGTTTACGTCCCTTATCTGGGGTTAACGCGCCGTAATCCCAGATAAGGAGCATTAACTAGGGATAAGGCGCCTGATCCGTAGATAAAGCGCGTTATTCGGGGTTTAGGGCCTTAACCACAGATAAGAGACGTAAACCTACGATAACGGGCCTTATCTGGATTTAAGTTGTTAACCCTAGATAATAAGGGACGTAGACCAAGGATAAGGCATGCCTTATCTGGGGTTTACGATCCTTATCTACAGATAATGAGCGTTGACTAGGGATAAGGCGCGTTATTCGGGGTTTACGTCCCTTATCTGGGAGTAACGCGCCTTAACCTCAGATAAGGAGCGTTAACACGCCCTAACCCCTGATAAGGAGCGTTAACCCCTGCTAAGGACCACCTTAGCTGGGGTTTACGTCCCTTATACCTTTACTTTTACCAAGTGTACTAACTAGTGATTAAGTGTCTGATTGTGTTTAGATTTGGAAGATCACACATAATTAAGTGTACCACTTTTGCTAATACACCCACATTGCACATGCTCACTGTGTGTCACGGAATATTGCTGAGTATTTTTTTTAGAAGATCAAACATGGATGAATCATGATACCGTAAATTGTTTCAATTACACAAATGGAACATTTGCTTATACACAAATAGATCTGCCAAAAAGTAGAAAGGCCAGCACCCAAGGAAGCACAAGTGCAAGTAAAACCAATTACTAGTAAAAGCAATAGTTACTGCTAGAGTTATTTGATTTTGCTCGAGCTTTAAGTGCAGCTTTTTTAACACTTTCCACGCGGCAGGCGTTTGCAGACGACCTTCCGAAAGTTCACAAAATGTTTCAAATATTTCATAATTGTTAAATTTCATTACCATATTTGGAATCACCATGAGAAATGCATTGAAATGATTTAAAACATGCCTAGTATTGGTTCAGTAATCATTGAGATAAGCCTTGAAAGTTGGAAAGGTTTCTGAAAAATCTGCTTTGTATAAATTTATTGTAAAACCAATAGCTGCGTGGAAAGTGCTAAATACAATCCAACTCAACCACCTTAAAAGTCATCTTACCTCGTCTTGCTCATCTGCCATGACACCGATAACAACGACGACGAACATCAGACATAGGTACCTCATTGTTACGATGGTTACGGCTGTCTCTTCTCTTTTTTGTCGGTCCAACCTCAATCACAAACAGACAGATTAAGGCTTTTACGACTCTCTGATCAGTGATTTGTATGAATTCAGCACGATATCTGGGATCGAGTTGTTCAAAGCTATTCTAGATGTAGTAGGTTGAGATTTGTGTCGTTGAATGAAGTAAAAATCCGGTACCAAACTATTTTATCTGTTTTAGTTGTGTAGTTTAATAAGGTTAATGTGAACAAATAATGTGCAGGCGTATAACTGCAGATGGGGTTTATTGTGTGGGTATACCATTGTATACATCGGGACAAAAGGATGTTGACAAAATCATCTGCTGGCTTTAAGGACGTGATGTCTGTCGTTTTCAAACGACGCTTTCAGAGGTTGCTTCAATGTAATCCCAGCATGCATAATTTAGGAATGTGCACTCTGATGATGATGGAGACAGTTCAACACCAGTCCTGATTTGCATTGAAATGTACAGAAACATCATGGTCCGTTAGAGGAACTAATCATTGAGACTTTTCAACTTGTTTGGTATCATAATATTGATACAGATATGAAAAAGTCTCCATTATTTCTTAGTTCCTCTAATGGACCATGATATTTCTGTACCGTTCAATGGAAATCAGGTGTTGAATTATCTCAGTGCACAGCGCTTTTTTTACTGATGCTGGGATTACATTGAAGCAACTTCTGCGACTGGTACATGTTTCTCCTTCACTATTCCCCTTCGTGCACCGTGTTTTCAGGGTTCTCTCATAGCGCCGCCGTGAAATATATTCACATTTTAAGGTAGCCATATCGGCTATTACACCACTGCAGAAAAACAACTATTGTGCCAAATGAATTATATCTATACTTTTTATTTTGAGACCACAGTAAAGAAAAATCTTTGCGCCACCTTTTTGAGAAAAATTCAGATTAATTTGTATATTTCTTATGTTTTTCTTTTTTTTTTGAAAATTACCTACATTTTTGGACATTTGAATATTTTCAGCCAAGTAGGAAACTGCTATGGTTCTGTCACTTTGGGGGATAGTTAATAAACATATTACCTAAATTCTCTCGCCAGTTTTTGTAAAAAAAGTGTTTACTTTTTGAGAAAATTAATTTGTTAGGGATTTTTTAAAGGGAAAATTCAAATTGACACACAAAAAAATAAAAACACTTTAATGGAAAATACTGACAGAAGAATCTTCTAAATTGAATTACCTTTCATATGACACCTTGTTTGAAGAAATAGGAGCTACACTTCTTTTTAAAAATATTTACAAAGTTTAACTATTTAGTGTTTCTAGAAAAAAATTTAAAAAATTGTTAAGTACTAACATTCCCACTCCATTCACTCCATATTATGATTTTAAATGTGGAAATAATTACATTAAATATCATGCATTGGTATTTTGGCAAAAACAATAATATAAAAAACAAGTTCATCCTAAGGATACAAAGGGTTAAAAAAATCATTTATAAATAGAATGTGTTTTGAGAAAAGAACCCATTTTGGGGAATTTGGCAACGTGCCAAAAACCTAACACACAGTAAGTCTATGGTTTTTTTTGAAGACAACAAATTGCGCCGTTTGAAAACGGCTTGATGGAAAAAAAATCAAAATCGGCATGTGAGTTTATCTTGTCAATATACACATCCAGTATAATTTTGAAGCAAATCTGAGCATGACGCCGTAGCCGATCGCGCCGCTACACCCACTGAGCTCATGGTTGTATCTGGTAACCCTAAACACGATGCATTATGTTTCTAAAATTTGCTAAAATTATATGAATATTTCGGTACGAAAAATAATGCGTTGAACCGGTATTATTGGAGAAACAAACTAATCCCATCAATTATGGGGCGTCCACAAGTTTGCTCTTCGCTATTCATACCGTATGAACTGGAAATAAGTCAGCTCTTTTTAATATAGGGGCGTCGTTTTCTGATGAATGCAGAATAATAGTTCGTTTTGAACTCGTTGAGTTAATAACCGTCTACATGACAAGCATTATCTATAATATGCCTATACAGTGTAACAGGTCATAAATACTTCACATTTTCGTAATTCCATTATCATAACTTCCTAACCATACATGTCATTAAACAAGTATTTTCAGGCTTTGGTCAGTCGGAATTATAATTAAGTAAAATTAAAAACAATGTAAGGGCTCTTGCCCAAACACAAGTATAGAGGAAAGCTCAAAGAAAGAGCGGGGAATTTTTTTGAATATTGTTAAGAGGAGTGACAAAGGATCGGCGATTAAAACCTCTGTAAATGGGTACTTCAAGTAAAGTTCAAAGAGCAGTTATTGATCCTTGCAATACTGTTGAGATTTCGAAGCTGTATCAATTCAATTATTCAACTAGCTGGTATCCCTACCGTACACTTTGATTCAGCACAAAACTAAACTGAGTTGTCTTAATTGAGTGCAATTTGTTATAAAAGAAGCAAAAGTGTTGCAAGGCAGGTAATCGTTGCAATTCAGGTTTTTTTTAAGTTCGGTGACTATCGGCAGACGGCTAACCGCAGCATGTCTCCCACTGCAGATCCCATATCACTAAGAGAGTGTTCATAAATACCTTGGTGGGTGTTGGAAAAATGGAGGGGGATCAGAAGAATAAAACGTCCCCTAAAGGGGGGATCACAAAAAAGAAATGGTACTTAATAGGGGGATAAAAAAATCCACATTTATTGGAGATTCACGCACACAAAAAATGCTCAACATTTTGTACGCGCTTTGCGCACTAAAGTACCAACATTTGTACAATGCTTCGTGCGCGGTCGAATCTAATAATTCTCGCTAACTTAGACATACAGGGGGATCAAGAAAAAAAACACCATAAAAAGGGGGAAAAAATAACGGTGTTTGGGGGATCAAGAAGAAGAAAAAATGTCCGAGGCTCAACAATTTCAAGCGCCCCCCCCCCCCCCCCCCCCCCCCCCACCAAAGTATTCATGAACATTTCTTAAATGGGCCCTATGCTTTTACGTGTTAAAGGGGTGATATAAAACGTCGATTTTCTCGCTTATAAAGCGACTGGATTTTTCACTTAACATTTGTTATAGTTCTTGATATTTTTGTGATCATTAAAGCACAACATTTATATAGGGTAACCCTGAAAGTTCCGAGAAATAAGCCCCGAGTATGGACCGCTGGCGAATCGCTCTCATTTATCATCAAAAAATTGAGCAGTGTAGACAGAACTTGTACATCAAAATCACACAAAACCTGCAAAGTGTACTGAAAAGATCTCTTTTTGCACTGTGGTAATATACATGTATATAAGTCCTAAAATCAGGATTATATTTCAACTTTTCAACTTAATCATTTGAGGGCAATACGTACCTTTCTGTATTTTTGTTTAATTATGATTGGGCCACAATTATGATTGAGAGAAAAGCAGATCGTTTAGTGGTGTGAAATCTAGGTTACGAACAAATAGCGTTGCCTGATATCGTGATTGTATTGCACAGAATTAACTAAATTAACGAGAAAACACCCGGTGAAAATAGTTGTTTTGGAACAATGGGTATGTTCTGTATGTTGTGTAATTGAATTAATGTTCTCGTGCAAACAGCAAGCCATCTGGCATGTCTGGTGGTAATATAGCTGAATTTGCAATATCCTGGTCGATTGTTCCTAGGTTCCAGGAATACGCAGTGCGTCTTATCCTCACTTTCATGTGAGTCTGCACTTAACGGGAGAGAGAGAGGGGGCGGGGAGAGAAACTAGGTCAGTTGAATCTATGTTTTCTCTATTAAAATACATTTTCAGATTTAAAGTGCGAATGATTTTACAGGAGATATACATCTTTGAAATGGTTTCGAAACGTTTGGGACACCCTGTACATGTGGCGCAAGAAGAGGTTCTAAAGTTATGTGATTGAAATTCAGAGTTATGATTGGACAAAAGGAGTTGCACCAGGGGGGCGCCCCCCCCCCCCCCCCCCCCCCCCACTATTGAGTCAGTCGGGGGAAACTTAGGCCAGTCGGGGGAATTGAGAAGGAGGCTAGGTCAGTGGCATCATGGAATTATGATAGTCAAAAACACAGATGAAAAAATTTCGCGCGCTACGCGCGCATGTCTTCCAAAAATGCAATATTCTTTGGTACAAGCTTGTTTAGAGCCAAAATGTAGCTCAATCGTGCAAAAAAAGGTGTAAATTCGAAAATTTTCGCACGCTGCGCGCGCAGTTCTTTACTCAAATAGTCGGGGGAATTTCATTTATGGCCAGGTGGCCCCCCCCCACTCACAATATCCTGCGCACGCCACTGAGTTGCACAGTGACCATGGTGACTATTTGTAGTCATGATTGATAGGGCGTGGCACATTGAAGGCCTGTCAAGATAAAGAAGTTTATAAACTCCGCGAAAGAAGATACATTTCGTCGTAGCAACTGCCAACAAGGCCGGCTGGAAGTTTCATGAGCAGACCAGGTGACATGTTACGTGTTATGCCCCATCATGCCATTGGATTCAGTAGATCTTTTACTAGCCGACGTTTTGATTGTGTCTCAACTTTTACTGAGTTAATTGGTAGTTATTGATTCGACCCATTATCACGCACTTAATTGTAATTGTCGATCCATGTATCCTCTATCTTTGAACATGTTAACATGTGCGTACATATAGGCCTACTGTATACAATGTCTAACGGCACAATAGGCACCATCTGTGTGTTTACGCCTACACATGATTTTGTCACATAAACAAATATCAAAACAGATAAATTACTTTGCCAACGGATTTGCCCTTCATTCAACGCCGATAGACTGTCCATAAACGATCAAAACCGTATGTCGTCCTGTCGTTGGTAGCAAGCTCTGTTTATCATAAAATCTTTGTCCGATCCGAATAGTTTCTTCATACCGCTTGTAATTCAGGTTGGACCGACGCCGGCCGTATAACAATGAAGTACATATGGCTGATGTTCATCGTAGGTGTTGTCGGCGTTATTGCAGAGGACCACAATGGGGTAAGATATATCAAAAGCGGTCCATATTGGATCAATTTGAGTTGTTTTCAAATAAAAGCTGATCTACAGTAAATTTCAACAGTACCACAAACCAAAGTATCCAAAGACACAGAGGGCCGTATTCTCGTATACTAAACGCGCGTTTAGCCTAAAACTGTCGCTATCTAAACTTGCGTTTAAGTTAAACGCAGGTCATCTTTTAGAAGGGACGTTTAACAAAACACGGATTTAACTATGCAAATATCATCCCCAGGGAACTCGTAGGGTCATTTCATGCAGGTATATGTTATTCAGTGGCCCAGATTAAACACCGTAGTTAGAAATCAAATATATTTGAGTAATACCTGGCCTATCCGTCGGCTCGCAGCGGTTGCCGGTCGGGTGGGTGTTCATTTTTTAAACATTATTTTGTCTAAATAAGGACTATTGCAACATAACAAACAATTATTTATGCGAGGGGCATATGCAAATATAACATGAAAAGCACACTTTTAGTTTTAACGATGAAATAAACAAATCGATCAATTAATGAATGTATACGGAGGTACGGCGATAACATGTCTCTTACAACTGCAAGCGATGTGGCTTGCTTATGCAGGACCCTATTGATTATAATCGGCGAGCACGGGTTCAATTCCCACCTTTTGCATGTCGTATTTTGTTTCATTTTTTTTTAAATTTGAAGTACATGTAGTGATTTGTATGCCTAAATATTATATACATTTTACTCATTTATTACTTATTGATTGATATTTCTATTTCTTAGAATATATATTAAGCCACTATAAGTCCTTTATTGTTTACATATTCCAATTAGTATTAATCATTTCTTCATTTTCACTGTAGGCCTATTACATAGATCAAGACTAGTTACTGTAAAGATAAAGATTATTAATATCTTAAATTCTTTGTTAATTGTAACTTTAATTTTGTCTGATAATTTGATCTCCCAGTGTACTTTCTTGACAGGAGTATACAAAATTAAATAATGATGTTGTTGAATGGCCCGTATTCTCGTACGTAGTTAAACACGGTTTTAAGCTAAACACGCGTCTAACTTTGACTTTAGACACAGCGTTTTATTAAACGCGATTCTCGTACATTTGTTATACTTAAACAACCGTCTAACTCGCTGAAATGTGTCTAACTTTAAACATGGGTACGGGGTAGTTTAACTCGCGTTTAACTAAACTTCTGCATCAAGTGTATGTTGTGATTTTCTTATCGTGAACCATGGTTTAAAAGGAATAAAGTTTTTTTAAATGATAGACCCTAATATAAAGACAAATATTTAGTTAATACAATAATTAGTCAATCAACTCATTCATTTGTAAATTCTTTGACCCAGTAGGCCTAACATTCGTTGGGTTTTGTATTTTAAAAAGGTATAGGCATAATGATTGTCCGGATGACTAAATGAATTCATAGGCCTATATGCATATTCCGATAAGTTTAGTTCAAATGTCTCATTCAATATTTGGTACTTTCTGCCACCGGCTTATTGGACATAACGGGAAGCCTATTTGTTTTAAACTAGCTGAGAACAATTAGCATAAATTGTCTTCAATAAAATTCATTATTACATTTTGTATACTCCTGTCAAGAAAGTACACTGGAAGATCAAAATATCAGAAAAAATACGGTAAAGTTGAATAATTAACAAAGAAAGTATTTAAGATATTACCTGAAATAACCAATATCAGTAACGAGTCTGATCTATAGGCCTACAGTGAAAATGAAGACAAAATTAATACGTAAACAATAACGGGCTTATAATGGCTTAATATGTATTCCAAGAAATAAATATAAGTAATAATTGAGTAAAATTTATATAATATTAAGGCATTAACATCACTACATTGATTCAAAAAAATGTAAACGAAATAAAGTAAGACATGTTAAATATGGGAATTGAACCCGTGGTAGCCGATTATAATCAATAGGATCCTGCATGCACGCCACAGTGGTTGCAGTTGTAAGAGACGTGTTTCGCCGTATACATTAATTAATTGATCGGTGTGTTTATTTCATCATTAAAAGTGTGCGATATTTCCATGTGCCTCTCGCATAAATGTTGTTTGTTATGTTGCAATAGTCCTTATTTTGACAAAATAATGGTTAAAAACTGAACACCCATCCGACCGGCAACCGCCACTGAGATCGACGGATAGGCCACGCCATAGTATTGCTAAAATACACGTGCATTCGATGCATTTGATTTTTAACTACGGTGTCTTATCTAGTCCACCATGTATCATAAACCTGTACGAAATTACCCTACGAGTTCCCTGGGGACGATATTTGCATAATTTAAAACCGTGTTTTGTTAAACGTCCTGTCTAAAAGATAGACTTGCGTTTAACTTAGACACGAGTTTAGTTAGCGACGGTTTTAGGCTAAACGCGCGTTTAGTATGAGAATACGGTCCCATGTTCTCAGCTGATTTAAAACAAATAAGCTTCCAGTTATGTCCAGGAAGCCGGTGGTAAAAAGTAGCAAGTTCCAAATATTTAATAAGATATCTTTACCTATCTAAATCTGTATGCCTTAATTTATAAACTCATACAGGCAATCATACTAAGGCATACACCTTTTTAATATGTTCAAAACCCAGCGAATGTTATTGGGTCATAGAATTTACAAATAAATGAGTTGATTAATTAATTAATGTATTAACTAATTATTTATCTTTATTCAAGGGCCGTAATTTAAACAAATCTCTTTTCCTTTTAAACCATTGTATCACCGTACGAAAATCACGATATACATTTGATGCAGAAGTTGAGTTAAACGCGAGTTAAACTACCCCATACCCATGTTTAAAGTTAGACACTTTTTAGACACGCGTGTTTAAATTAAACACATTTTCGAGAATTGCGTTTAGTTAAACGTTGTGTTTAAAGTCAAAGTTAAACGCGCGTTTAGCTTAAAACCACGTTTAAATACGCACACGAATACGGCCCAGAATGTCTATAATTAGTTTTAAATATCCAGTAAAGTTCCTTCATCATTTAAGAAGAACAGTGTTACGTTTTTTCCTTGTCAATAATCAAGACAAGGTACATCTATTTTCTTAAACTGCAATGACATCTTGTGATTCGCAAAATGTCTTAATGTCCATGATTGATTGTCAATGCAGGTTTCCAATGACGGTTCATGCTGTGAGGTATGCCCACAATTTTGGACCCGGTTCGGCGGATTCTGCTACCGTTTTTTCGGCGTTCTGAAAAGTTGGGATGATGCTGAAGCTCAATGCCAGACATTCCTCAACCCATCCGGTGTCGGTCACCTAGTCTCCGTGCACAGCGAACCAGAGAACCGCTACCTGTTCGAATTGCAGAGAACAACACTGCTTCGTCTGTCCAAAGATCCCGCGTGTGTTCAAAATTGGATTGGTCTTAAAGACGACGAGTGGAGTGACGGCAGTGTCAACGATTACCAATACCAATGGTATAAGGCCCCAACTGCTAATCCTTGCACCTACATGACGAACTTGCTCAACGGAGATGACGGTTGGAACAAGGCGGCTTCAACTGTTAAGCTATCTTATATCTGTAAAATGCCAATTAATAATGCGAATTAAAGCATCACAAAGACCAACTTCCATTGATTTTATTACTTTCCACGCGGTTATTGGTTTTTATCATATACAAAACAGATTTGTCAGAAACCGTTCCAAACTTTAAAGGTCTTTGCAGGGGATTACTGAATCAATACTATAAGGCATGTTTGTTCTTATTTCAATGCATCTCATATGGTGATCCCAAATATATGGTAATATGATATTCAACGATGTTTACATTTTTGAAACATTTTTTGAAACACGTTTTGTTTTGGAATGTCGTCTGCAGACGCTTACCGCGTGGAAAGTGTTAAATCTAGAAACGCGTGCTATGTGTTACTAATTGGTGGTATGTCATTGCATGTAATGGGTGTCCCAAAAGTCGCGTCACCTTTCAAATCGTATTTTAGCAAACTATATGTAAATTGCAGAAAAAATACAACGTTAGCATCGATCTTATAGCGTAATGTTAATACCAAACCTAACCCTATCGTCGACCCCTCCTTAACCTTGTTATCAAACAAAATGTTGCTGCGGATGCATACTTGAGTTCTTTCAATTCTGATTTTACTTCTGCGTATAGACCCAAACGATTTGATTGAATCCGTATCATGATTTATAGTGAAGTTTGTCGTTTATTTTCTCAAAACGAATTATTACCAAGCCCGAAAAAAATTGGAGAAAAGTTGCACAAAATATTGAAAAGAAGTTGGAAATTACTTAATTATTCCTCATTCCTCATCTACTTTTTAAATTGCATTCATGTCCATACTAAATTATACATTAGTTACCCCCTGTTTGTTCTCATGCAATACGGAAACATATCTATGGTTTGTTTCCAATATCACATTCGGCTATATTTATATGAATATATTTGTCCGTATTGCGTGAACAAACAGGGAAATAGTACTAAACACACCTTGCACGAGGCGTCGTATTGAAATAACCTACAGTCATCAAAAAAAGTAACTATACAGGTACTAAATGTACTTTTAACTCTAAAAATATATATCCTACCTAGAAATATTAAATCATAAAGTTGTTGAGAAATTTATCTTCTTTAATATGAGATATTGCACGCTAGGATCGGTTGAATATTTAAGAAGCGACAATCCAAAATGTAAGGTAAAGTCACAATTTCAAATTCACATTTTACATTTCAACACGGGGTGGGGGGGGGGGGGGAGAATGACAGGTAGCGTGTGTGTGGCGTATTGATCCATCGGAACAATGCGGCCGAATGTCTAACCTGCGCATGCATCCCCCAATTGCACTACCGGTAATCGATAAGGTACCCGTAGATTGGCCCGCGTGTAGAAAATAAAAATGTGAAAATGAAAATCGGACTTCTCCTTACATTTTTGAGTGCCACTTCTTCACCCGATCCTAGCGTGCAATATCTCATATGAAAGAAGACAAATTTTTCAACAACTTTATAATTTAATATTTTTAGGCAGGATATATATTTTAAGAGTTAGAAGCCCATTTATTACCTGTATAGTTACTTTTTTTGATGACTGTATATGTTTTTGTGTGTTTTGCAGCAACATTTATAACTCGGGTAATTAGATAAGTGGTCATCGATGTGGACATGTTATGGATATAATTCTACAATATCTGCAGTTGCCTCGAAAATGCAATCATATCCGAGAGTATTATCAGGGGAGCGAGGTGGCGCAGTCGGTTAGAGCGTCGTACACTGCTGTGCACCGTAGTTCTGTTGGTGGATCGTTTATGAGTGAGAGTTCAAAAACGATACACCAACACAGCCTCGTCCCCCATGCCTCCTTCAGACCGTGCAGACTGAAGTTGGCATGTTTCATGGCGCATCGTGCTTCGGAAGGTACGTAGAAATGTTGGTCCCGTGTATCGGAAGAGCTATCCCCGAGCACGTTAAAAGGTCACAGACTCCTTCGTAAAGAGTAGGGGATCATCCCGGTCTGTGTCTGCACATCAGTTCTAGGTCATGACAGGAGCGTCCGTATTCGTACACGCGGCCAGGGATAAAGCTTGTACAAGCCTGTACAAGCTGAACTAATCCTGTCACCACCACGCACAAGGACCATCTGATCCTGCGTGCTGTGGACACGAGAAGAAGAAGATCAGTGATCATGATTTCTTTTCTTTTGTTTTTAAATCGTTTCAAATTTTACTAATTACGGTTTCATTTATAAAGGGTGCCGATATATATATCTTCTATATAATAATTTTTGTTATTGTTTAACCCAGCGTCAGCCTGTGGTAAACTCCGAAATTCTCAATACCTCTCAATACACATGTACAAAGGGCATTCACTTAAACCAAGCCGCTTAAACCCAACAAATGGTATTAAAAGAACTGAGAATTTCGTAGTTATAGTTTCTAACGACAATAATTAAGAAAGATATACGTTTATGATTATATTAAAAACGATAAATTGATTTACACCAGTGTCTGGACTCTATAGTCATTCATTTTATTTACGACCAGAAGAATGCCGATATAATTATTCAACTTTTAACTAAATGTTGATATTATAGTTATTATATGGATAGACCACGGTAATTTGGTGGCCATTTCGTTGAATGAATTTATGAAGATATCACACAATTTTTTCACCCAAAAAATATCCGCTGATAACTGATTAAATCTATATGGTCTTCAGCTGACCTTTATCTTCCACACATGGACTGCATCAAATGAAGACATCTACTTTGTATGAAGTCGACTTGACAAGATAATGTATCTCGCCATGTTGACATTTCCTTTTTGTAGAGTCGACTTGGCAAGATAAGATATCTCGCCCGACTCGTTGTGAAGTAGACTTGACAAGTTAACCTATCTCGCCATGACGACATCGATTTTTTGTGAAGTCGACTTGGTAAATTAAACTGTCTCGCCATGACGACATTTACTTTTAGTGAAGTCGACTTGGCAAGTTAACCTATCTCGCCATGACAACATTTACTTGTTGTGAAGTCAACTTGGCAAGATAGTATATCTCACCATGTCGATTTCTGGCCATGTCGACATAATACTGATATCATGACGACTTGTCAAGATATATTATCTCCCTATGTCGTCAATTACAATGGCATATTATGGAAGTCGACTTGGAAAGATAATATACCTCGCATTGATGACATCTCACTTTAGGAAGTCAACTTGGCAAATTTAAACCTATGAACATGTCGACATCCTACTTTTAGGAAGTCGATTTGGCAAGATAATGTATCTTACCATGTCGACATCCTTCTTTTAAGATGTTAACTTGGTAATTTAATATATCTTACCATGTCAATATTCTAATTTTAGCAAGTCGACTTGGCAAGTTAATACATCTCACCATGTCAAAATCCTACTTTTAGGAAGTCGACTTGATAACATGACATATCTCACCATGTCGACATCCTACTTTTAAGATGTCAACTTGGTAAGTTAATATATTTTACAAAGTCAACATACTATTTTTAGGAAGTCGACTTGGCAAGTTAATACATCTCACCTTGTCGAAATCCTACTCTAAGGAAGTCGACTTGGCAAAATGACATATCTCACCATGTCGACATCCTACTTTTAAGATTTCAACTTGGTAAGGTAATATATATTACCATGTCAACATTCGACTTTTAGGAAGTCGACTTGGCAAGTTAATACATCTCACCATGTCAAAATCCTACTTTTAGGAAATCGACTTGATAACATGACATATATCACCATGTCGACATCCTACTTTTAAGATGTCAACTTGGTAAGTTAATATATATATATTACACAAGTCAACATACTATTTTTAGGAAGTCGACTTGGCAAGTTAAAACATCTCACCATGTCGAAATCCTACTTTGAAGATGTCGACTTGTCAAGTTAATATATCTTACCATGTCGACATAATATCTTTAGGAAGTGGACTTGGCATAATATTTTACTCATCATGTCGACATAATGCTGATAATAAGTTGACATGGCAAAGCCATGTCAGAACCGGTCCACGGAAACTCATGTCATCTCAAGTATTGATTTTTTCTGTGATAAAATAAGCAAATTTCGACGCCCCTTGGGTTTTATTGACATGAATCCTTATAGTAAACAATTTACAATTATGACAATGGTAGTGGGAAGAGTAGTTTTTTGATTGATTGGGAGCAATTGGATCCAAATGCTCCCTTTGAGATGACATGAGTTTCCGTGGACCGGTTCCGACATGCTCTGCAGTCGATACGGTCCATTACTATAGCAGAATCGATGACGTGGATTTGTGTGCCAGGTTAAGCGGCGGCGGCGAACGCGGGAGGGGAGGGGCCGGGGGTGGGTGTGGAAGTATGCAGAACTTGAATTCAAAATCTTCTGAAAATGTTATTTCTGTCAACTCTACGCGGCGGCGGCAGCGGCGAATAGACCGGGAGGGAGGGAGGGGGTGGCGGTGGTGGGGGGTGGGGGGGGGGGGGGGGGGGTCGGGCGGGCGGGGTGCAGAAGTTAACAGAACTTAAATTCAAAATCTTTTAAAAAGATTATTACAGTAAATTCCACGCGGCGGTGAACGGAGAGGGTGCGGGCTTGCTGAAGTATACATAACTTGAATTCAAAATCTCTTTAAACAATTGTGTCTATCAACTCCACGTGTCTTAGAATCAAGAAGGGGGGTTACGGAAGAATGCAAAACTTAAATTCAACCTTAAAGATTTGGTAAAGATCATTAGTGTCAACTCCACGTGTCTTAGAATCAAAAATGTCTTTTTAAATACTATTTAGATTATGTTAGACCCCGCGCCGTTCGGAGAGGGGTTTACGGAAGTATGCAAAACTTAAATTCAACCTTAAAGATTTGGTAAAGATCATTAGTGTCAACTCCACGTGTCTTAGAATCAAAAATATCTTTTTAAATACTATTTAGATCATGTTAGACCCCGCGCCGTTCGGAGAGGGGGTTTACGGAAGTATGCAAAACTTAAATTCAACCTTAAAGATTTGGTAAAGATCATTAGTGTCAACTCCACGTGTCTTAGAATCAAAAATGTCTTTTTAAATACTATTTAGATCATGTTAGACCCCGCGCCGTTCGGAGAGGGGGTTTACGGAAGTATGCAAAACTTACATTCAAAATCTTTTTTTGTTCTCATTAGAGCGTAATACGTTTAAAATTATATTTTTGATATTTAAAACAAAAAGTTTTTCTCCGAATTTTGTTCCTACTAGCGAAAATTAGACCCTCATATTTTGGTCATTTCGATAAATATACATGTTAAACTTTAAATCGTTTAAAGCAATAATTTATGTCTATGGCACGTGTCCGAGAAGCGCCAATGTCGCACAATCTTGTATTAAAAGACAGTGGGGTGGAGAAGATGTGCTTTTATACACAGCTCTATGGAATAAAATTTACATAATCGTCGATATGTCGGAAAGAAAATCATTAATAAAACATGATATTTTTTCAAATTAACTTTTTTGGGCAGGGAATATGCGGTTTTCGTTTTTAAAAAAAGAAGGGAAAAAAAAATAAAGGATAAAAAAACTAGATAATGACTTTATTTGGTTAGTCTACAATGAACATATTGCCTGTTTTGGTTACAACCAATCTTTCCCATTAATGAGAACTTTTACAATCAACACACACACGCACATCCCTCCCGTGCATGTCGGAACCGGTCCACGGAAACTCATGTCATCTCAAGTATTGATTTTTTCTGTGATAAAATAAGCAAATTTCGACGCCCCTTGGGTTTTATTGACATGAATCCTTTAGTAAACAATTTACAATTATGACAATGGTAGTGGGAGGAGTAGCTTTTTTTTATTGATTGGGGGCAATTGGATCCAAATGCTCCCTTTGAGATGACATGAGTTTACGTGGACCGGTTCCGACATGCAAAATATCTTGCCAATTTTACAAGTAGAATGGCATTTGTAAGCTTCCATAGCACTAAGATGCTTCCGTAGATACTGACTGATTGTTAAGATTTAAGATTTTGCGCGTAGTGAATACAAAGGTCAACGTAAGCGGCGCTGTCTACTCAACTTTTACGGCGTAAACGGCGTAACGATGGTGTACCGATGGCGAAGCGTTAGTGGACATGCGGCACTAAAGGTAACGAGAATATTCGTGGAATTTGTATTACTCTCACGCGTAACTTACGCCGGCGAGTAACCACAGTGTAAACGTAGCTATAGTCATAGGTACAACCTAATCGATGACTTCATACGAATAACAGTACCCGTCAACAGTGGAATTAAAGCTCGTTAATAGGACAACATCATGGCAGCTATGTATAGTCACTTTTTGCATTTATACTAAATCACATCAATCAAACTTATGTCAAAAGTATTGCACTTGTAGACTACTCTTTTTTGCAATATTTTTGGCAAAAATACCCAAATGTATCATGAAGTAAAAGGCATGCTGTAACATTCTTGAACTCCAGATTTTCACCTATTGTAATTAATAAATCGAGAATAGTATGATATGCAAACTAATAGATGACATGACAAGTGACATATGGCTTGTCAAATTAAAAAAAAAACCTCATACATTTGACATTATGCTTTTGCAAAAGCAATGTTTATTGAATGATTGGTTCATCACTTCTAAAAATGGTAGTAGTTGAAGAGCATGACTGTAGTCCTTGGGCCAGGGAGGTTTCCACTACCAAACAAAGGTACAAAACGATTTTGGTGCCAGGGTGTAGGGTTACCTGTGACTTTATAACAAACTGCCGTCTAGAAATTTCAAATGCATACCAAATTGTTTATATAATCCAATAGTCATGATTTTTTCTGACTTTATTTAAGAGATATGACACAAAAAGGTCAAAGGCCAACCCTTAAATTAGCAAAGTAGTAAAATAGCAAAAATGTAATTTCTCTCAAAAAATATCTGGATTGAATCCAATAGTTTGCATCATATTTTGCCAACTTAAATCCAAAATATCCTTATGTTTATCATACTTTTGCTTCAGACACTGATTTTACAAATTTACTCTTTTTGGGTTGACCTTTGACCTTATATCTACTTAAATAATGGGTCAGAGAAAACTATAGTAGTGGAGTTTTTATTCTATTGGATCATGTGAACAATTTGGTATGCATTTGAAATTGTTCAAAGGAATCTCAAATATTGGCCCCTATTTCTGACTTTTACTGACCCATAACTGGATCTGGAATTTCTAGAAGGCATTTTGTTATAAAGTCATGGGTAACCCTATACACTGATACAAAAATAACTTCGTACCCTGTGTGGTTGTGAACAGTGGCGGCAGAAACATAACAATTTAGGAGGGGCGGGCGGCAGAAGCATAACAATGTAAGGGGGACGAGCAATTCAAGTCGGCGGAAGCAAAAACATTTAGGGGGATGTGTCCCCGATGGAAAACGCGCTATGACATATGCGTGCATGTGCGTGTGAAGTCCGGCGCTGTGGTTAGCGCAGATACACGTGTAGTTTGTGCCAATCAGCAAATGTGTTATCATTCTAAGCGTGACGCTGGCTTGATCGAATTTATTTGTGGATCCATTTTTTGTCAATCATGACTTTTATGCCAGCAAATCAGCTTTGAGTGGAAATCGGCGCGTACCTGCATCAATGGATAAGTTTTGTGGAGCCCATTGATGCAGGGAACCAGCATATAACAGATGGTGTAAGAGTCATTGAATTACTGGCTGTGTTGACAATAAGAAAGAAAAACATGTCACTATTGCCCTCTATTGGGGTAAATCATATTTAAATTCAATTATTCCACCTTTTATAAATTCCAACGCTTTAATATTTTCAAAACAAGTTAATTTCATGTTATTATCACGGTGTTTTTAAAACACGTACGACACGTACGCGTACGGTACATGTACATAATACTGTTCATTATGATCGTACATCATGAATAATGTATTAAATGATTATTATAAAAATTCTCCCAACCACACCTATTTCAGCGGCAGATTGGTTTGATGTATGGTTAAACAGGTCGGTGCCACTGTACACAGACTCCCATTGCCGAAATTGAAGCCTCTAGCGTGACAGCGCCCGTTTCAAGAGTTACATCACGCGTCTAAAGTATGCTAATAAGTTACAAGAGTTACATCACGCGTCTAAAGTATGCTAATAAGTTACAAGAGTTACATCACGCGTCTAAAGTATGCTAATAAGTTACAAGAGTTACATCACGCGTCTAAAGTATGCTAATAAGTTACAAGAGTTACATCACGCGTCTAAAGTATGCTAATGAGTGTGCGCCGTCATCTCAAGAGTTACATCGCGCGTACTCACGCCCACATGCTTCAATTTTGCGACCATTATATAAGCTCCCTGGGTTAACTATGATAACTCCTTAATGCACTGGCCGGGCCGGGGACGGCTATGTGGTATTTTTCACTTATAATTCACTTTTGTATTAACAGTTATCGCCCCCCTCCCAGTTACCCTTACCCATTTGCTCTCGTTCTACCCTATAAGAGTTCTTGGAACTTCAACTGTCAACACAGGTCCGCGTGGTCTAGCGGTTATGGGGCCCTCACATGTATCCGTGTGAGCTGAGCGGCCCCTTACCGTGTGAAAAATGGGTGCGGACGGCGGCACACACGGTGGGCCGTTTCCCGTCCGTTGAACACGTTCAGGGGACTTTGCCGGCCACCGGAGTTTTGAACATGCTCAAAACTCCTGGCGGGTGAGTAAAAGCGGCGGCGAACGATGAGAGCCCGGTATGAATACGGTATAAGGACGGCGCACCCGTTCCGCACCCGTTTCGCACCCGTTTCGCGCCCATTCGCAGGGCGGTGATGGACGTCGACCATCTTAGCGACGGACTGCGAATGGCCGCATGCAGCCTGGTAACCGTTCGCGGAACGGACTCTCAGCAGGCATGTTGCAACTCTCTAAATGTAAAAGAGCTAAAACTCACTCTTTCGAGAGCTCTAGGAGGGACAGCTCTCTTTTTGGAGCGATTTTCACTCTGAAAAGATTGGAAATCACTCTGAAAAGATTGGAAATCACTCTAAAAAGATTGGAAATCACTCTGAAAAGGGTGGAAATCACTCTGAAAAGAGTGGAAATCACTCTGAAAAGAGTGGAAATCACTCTGAAAAGGGTGGAAATCACTCTGAAAAGAGTGGAAATCACTCTGAAAAGAGTGGAAATCACTCTGAAAAGAGTGGAAATCACTCTGAAAAGAGTGGAAATTACTCTGAAAAGAGTGGAAATCACTCTGAAAAGAGTGGAAATCACTCTTAAAAGTGACAAATCACTCTGAAAAGAGTAAACTTCACTTCTTAGAAGAGCCGTCCCTCCTAAAGCTCTCGAAAGAGTGGGGTTTAGCTCTTACATATAGAGAGTATTATAGGTGTTGGTCGTACGAATTCCGGAATGCAAATGAAGCGGCGAGCTTGAGCGCTCAGCTTGAAAAGGGCGGTTTGATGATGTAATCAAGACGTTTCGGCCGGTACCCAAGCGTTCCGACCGGTTAGGAACCGGTATGGAGGTAGTATGCACACGGTGAGGACACGGTGAGAACGGTAAGCTAGAACTGTATGAGGCCGGTGATCCCGGGACAAGGCCGGTGAGAACCCGGGACTGACCCGGGACTGACCCGGTGTAGAACGGTATGGACCGAGGACCCGGTGAGGTGTTATGCACCCGGTGAGAACGGTAAGCTAGAAATGTATGAGGACGGTGAGCCCGGTACACGGCCGGTGAGGACCCGGTAAAGACCCGTATATAACGTTATGGACCCGGTGGCTACAACAAAAAATTAATGCGCCCGTTGACATTTTTTAGTGATTGTTTGGACTCTGTTGTTTTTCTATTAGACGGTAAGGTGGCCGCCTTACATTACCGCCCTGCGAACGGGCGCGAAACGGGTGTGCCGTCTTTATACCGTCCTCAAACCGGGCTCTCACCGTTTGCCGCCGCTTTTACTCACCCGGCAGGAGTTTTTGAGCATGTTCAAACTTCCTGCCGTGTTCAACGGACGGGAAACGGCCCACCGTCATGACCGTGTGACATCACCGTGTGCCGCCGTCTGCAACAATTTGTCAGTACAAATGTATTTTACAGAGATGCCCGGAATGTGAGAGAAGCGGCGAGCTTGAGCGCTCCGCTTATACAGGGCAGTTTGATGACGTTATCAAGGCGGTTCGGTCGGTACCCAAGCGTTTCGGCCGGTGAGGACCTGGTGAGGATGTGGCATGAGCCCGGTTCCAGGCCGATAAGGACCCGGTATAGAACAGTATGAACCCGGTGACAAAAAAAAATCAATGCGGCCGTTGACATTTTTTGATGATTGTTCACCGTCTTGGACTCTGTTGTTTTTCTATAAGACGGTAAGGGGCCGCCCAGCTCACACGGATACATGTGAGGGCCCCATTAGGTGTTCGTCCTAGATAGCGAGAGGTCCGAGGATCGAGCCCTCAGCCGAGCGCAAATTTTCTCTTTTCGCTAAAACTGGGGTTTGCATTTGTTATAAATTCCAGATTAAACGGGTTATTTAATTTATTGGATATGGCAGTTTTTGATTTTGTTGGTTTTATCGGCTTGCTGGTGATGTTTTATGCGTTACAGCAGCTCTGGTAGGAGGTAGGGTCTGGATAGAATAAAATAATAGGTACCCAGGCATAAGTTAGGGATGGTTTGTGATTCAAAATTCATGAAGTAAGGATTGATGTTAGTTGGAATAGATTTGATTTAGGATGATTGTGGTGATATACGTGTGGGATGGGCAATGTTCATTATAACATTTATTAACCTTCGTTGGCATTTGCAATCAATTAGCAGATAAGCATTTTTATTCTATAAATGGAGGGGTTGAGGTAAACAAATAAATATTTTAATTATATTTAGTACCGTCAATGACCTTTAACCTATTCGGGGTCACTTCGAAACCCTAATAAAAAACATCGGTTAAATTTGACGGTCCTAGGCCTTGCTAAGCATTATTGGTCAGTGACAAAGCCCGGGTGACACAAGGAAACAAATATTTCACGGGCTAATAAAAGCACGAAACAACATGAACATGATTGCATACTATGGCGAACATGTGACAGTGCTCATTTTATTTAGGCTCCGATCCGTACATGCCTAACCTACTAACAGGTATCGTGGCGACACAATAAATGAATTTGGGGATCAGCGAAATGCGGGCGCGCAGATCATTATCATGATTTATGCATAGACTCTTCACACGTTGGGAGAATTTACAGAGTATGTACGCGTACGTGTTTTACAAACACCGTTATTATCACACTGTTTCCATGTACATTTTGTAAAAATAAATAAACGTGTGCGCAGTTGACCAATGGGCTGATTTTCATTGAAATTACTAGAGATCCTTTCACACACAAATTTAAAAAAATGGGCGACATCACAATCTCGTCCGATTTTCTATAACAAAATCACGAAAATTCAACCAGTGACCCTACTCCCTCCTCTGTTTGGGAATTAGTAAATTTAAGCTGTTTTCTTTCCTTTTCCCTCAATATTATGATGCAAAAAGTACAGGAAATGTTTCTGACAGTTAATCATTTTGTGAATAAAAAGGAAAATTTAAATTTTGAAAGAAATCGTAGACTGACTTTAACCACTTTTATCTTGTATTACCATTATGCTTCATGAGTACAAGCAAAACAAGTTGTATACGTAAGAATGTTTTTTATTAACGTAACAATAATTATGTCAATTGTAATATTAAAAACATCAACAACATTAATAATAATAATAATATTACTAATAATAAATATTAATATAACTAATAATAACAACAACAACAAATAATAATACCTTTAGATTAGTTTATTAGGGTACAAAGTTATCTCATACCAGTGTATAGGGTTACCCATGACTTTATAACAAAATACCTTCTAGAAATTCCAGATCCAGTTATGGGTCAGTAGAAGTCAGAAATAGGGGCCAATATTTGAGATTCCTTTGAACAATTTCAAATGCATACCAAATTGTTCACATGATCCAATAGAATAAAAACTCCACTACCACAATTTTCTCTGATACTTTAGTTAAGTAGATAATTAAAAGATCAAAGGTCAACCCAACGAGGAAATTTGAAAAATCAGTGTCTGACGCAAAAGTATCATAAACATAAGGATATTTTTGACAAAATTGGATTTAAGTTGTCAAAATATGATGCAAACTATTGGATTCAATCCCGATATTTTTTGACAGAAATTAAATGTTTGCTATTTTACTACTTTGCTCATTTAAGGGTTGATCTTTGACCTTTTTTGTGTCATATCTCATAACTAAAGTCAGAAAAAATCATGACAATTGACAATTTTGTACTACTGGATCATATGAACAATTTGGTATGCATTTGCAATTGATCGGAATAATATCGGAGTTTACCTTAACTGACCTATAACTGGACATCTAAAATTTCTAGAAGGCATTTTGTTAGAAAGTCATACCCTACACCCTGGCACCAAAATCGTTTTGTACCTTTGTTAAGTAGTGGCCAAAGGACTACATGCTCTTCAACTACTACCATTTTAGTGATGAACCAATCATTCAATAAACATTGCTTTTGCAAAAGTATAATGTCAAATGTAGGAGTTTTTTAAAACTGACAAGCCATGTCACTTGTCATGTCATCTATTAGTTTGCATATTCATAAACTATTCTCGATTTATTTATTACAATAGGTGAAAACCTGGATTTCAAGAATGTTACAACATGCCTTTTACTTAATGATACATTTGGGTATTTTTGTCAAAAATATTGCAAAAAAGAGTAGTCTACAAGTGCAACACTCCCAAGTTTGATTGATGTGATTTAGTATGACTATACTTCATCTCACCTTGAGTTTAGTAGGTTGGTTGCGCAACCTAAAACATGCAGTGACGTCACTACCAAACTCACGGTGACATGATGCATAGAACGATGCATCACTTGTCACAAGCCATTGCTCTTTCCATATTGTCAGCAATTCAGTGAAAACTCAGCCTTCTTAATGTTGTTTAGGGAAATCAATTCTTTTTCTTCTGTAATTTGTCTTGAAATTGTTGCAAACAATTGGCAAAGTGTTATGAATTATATGATTACAGACATGTTTTGTTCTACAGAAAGTACCTATTGCATGTGGCTGTAGGGTGTTCTTTCTCACAGTGCAACTTAAAACTTTTATTTTTCAGTCAAAACAAATGTCAAACAAAGGTAAAGATCTATAGATACCGAAAGACAGTGATTTTATATTTCAGAAAATATTCAAATTTGTATCAAAATTAATAAAGATATTACACATCCCAAATTGCAAAATCTCATTTTTAAGGCACATTTGTAGTAACCACTTCAGCATTTGCAATAATTATACAGTGCTTATATCTAAGTTTGTACTTGAAATTTGATTAACACATCAAAATATACACATTTTTTACAAAAACGCACAATTTTCTTAATGATCAATCCCAGCAATATCAAAATAAATGGTACAAAATATAATAAAATTTGATTTTTTTTGTCTGAGTACAAAACTATCATGTGATAACATTTGTCCCTATATTTTGTTTACTCTTAACTCAATAACAATTATATACATTGTGTTTGTACTTGATATTTGATTAACACATCAAAATATACACATTTCTTACAAAAACGCACAATTTTCTTAATGATCAATCCCAGCAATATCAAAATAAATGGTACAAAATATAATAACATTTGATTTTTTTTGTTTGTCTGAGTACAAAACTATCATGTGATAACATTTATCCCTATATTTGTTTACTCTTAACTCAATAACAATTATATACATTGTGTTTGTACTTGATATTTGATTAACACATCAAATAAACACATTTCTTACAAAAACGCACACTTTTCTTAATGATCAATCTCAGCAATATCAAAATAAATGGTACAAAATATTAAAAAAATTGAATTTTTGTCTGAGTACAAAACTATCATGTGATAACATTTGTCCCTATATTTGTTTACTCTCAACTCAATAACAATTATTGTGTTTGTACTTGATATTTGATTAACGCATCAACATATACACATTTCTTACAAAACGCACAATTTTCTTAATGATCAATCTCAGCAATATCAAAATAAATGGTACAAAATATAATACAATTTGAATTTTTGGCTGAGTACAAAACTATCATGTGATAACATTTGTCCCTATATTTGTTTACTCTTAACTCAATAACAATTATATACATTGTGTTTGTACTTGATATTTGATTAACACATCAAAATATATACATTTCTTACAAAAACGCACAAATTTCTTAATGATCAATCTCAGCAATATCAAAATAAATGGTACAAAATATAATACAATTTGAATTTTTGGCTGAGTACAAAACTATCATGTGATAACATTTGTCCCTATATTTGTTTACTCTTAACTCAATAACAATTATATACATTGTGTTTGTACTTGATATTTGATTAACACATCAAAATATATACATTTCTTACAAAAACGCACAAATTTCTTAATGATCAATCTCAGCAACATCAAAATAAATGGTACAAAATATAATAACATTTGAATTTTTGTCTGAGTACAAAACTATCATGTGATAACATTTGTCCCTATATTTTTCTACTCTTAACTCAATAACAATTTTATACATGTGGACATATTTATAGGGATCACGATACATTACATTATACCAGGTTGCACTCAATTTGAATTAATATTTAAAAAAATGTCTTTTATATACTTAAAATTGTTTATTACTCATTCAGAAATATAACATTTTTTTATTTTAAACAGTTTAACTTTTTTAAGTGTATCCTTGTTTCACAACTTTCATAGTACCATAGTGTAACTAACAAGCATATTGGCAAAGTATAAACTTATGGACTCTTTATCAGTAAGAGTTGTGAGCTGCAATGTCCTGTCTAAGTTGAAGGTAGTTCTGTTTATCAGTAAGAGTTGTGAGCTGCAATGTCCTGTCTAAGTTGAAGGTAGTTCTGTTTATCAGTAAGAGTTGTGAGCTGCAATGTCCTGTCTAAGTTGAAGGTAGTTCTGTTTATCAGTAAGAGTTGTGAGCTGCAATGTCCTGTCTAAGTTGAAGGTAGTTCTGTTTATCAGTAAGAGTTGTGAGCTGCAATGTCCTGTCTACGTTGAAGGTAGTTCTGTTTATCAATAAGAGTTGTGAGCTGCAATGTCCTGTCTAAGTTGAAGGTAGTTCTGTTTATCAGTAAGAGTTGTGAGCTGCAATGTCCTGTCTACGTTGAAGGTGGTTCTGTTTATCAGTAAGAGTTGTGAGCTGCAATGTCCTGTCTAAGTTGAAGGTAGTTCTGTTTATCAGTAAGAGTTGTGAGCTGCAATGTCCTGTCTAAGTTGAAGGTGGTTCTGTTTATCAGTAAGAGTTTTTGAGCTGCAATGTCCTGTCTAAGTTGAAGGTGGTTCTGTTTATCAGTAAGAGTTGTGAGCTGCAATGTCCTGTCTATAGTTGAAGGTGGTTCTGTTTATCAGTAAGAGTTTTTGAGCTGCAATGTCCTGTCTACGTTGAAGGTGGTTCTGTTTATCAGTAAGAGTTTTTGAGCTGCAATGTCCTGTCTAAGTTGAAGGTGGTTCTGTTTATCAGTAAGAGTTTTTGAGCTGCAATGTCCTGTCTAAGTTGAAGGTGGTTCTGTTTATCAGTAAGAGTTTTTGAGCTGCAATGTCCTGTCTAAGTTGAAGGTAGTTCTGTTTATCAGTAAGAGTTGTGAGCTGCAATGTCCTGTCTATAAGTTGAAGGTGGTTCTGTTTATCAGTAAGAGTTGTGAGCTGCAATGCCCTGTCTATAAGTTGAAGGTGGTTCTGTTTATCAGTAAGAGTTGTGAGCTGCAATGTCCTGTCTAAGTTGAAGGTGGTTCTGTTTATCAGTAAGAGTTTTTGAGCTGCAATGTCCTGTCTAAGTTGAAGGTAGTTCTGTTTATCAGTAAGAGTTGTGAGCTGCAATGTCCTGTCTAAGTTGAAGGTGGTTTAATTGTTACTCTGGTAATACAAAAAGTGATATTACATAATGTAATAAAAGCATGGTGGACTTGATGTATCTGTATCTTCTGGTATCACAGGAAGAGCCAATAATGGAGATGCTGATGCTGATGACGGATCTGTGGTTATATCACATCCAGTCAAAATAACACTAGGATCCAAGTTCTCTTGAAGTTGGGTATCATTTGGGGTCAATGCCGGGGTAAATGTTGACACTACTCCAGTCAAAATAACACTAGGATCCAAGTTCTCTTGAAGTTGGGTATCATTTGGGGTCAATGCCGGGGTAAATGGTGACAATACTGGTTCTCCTCCATCTGCTACAGTTTCTGATGACAAAACTTGAGGATTCACAGAGGGAGGATGCTGATCTTGGATCAAAATACCAAATTGATCCGAGCTGTTTTTTGATGGGGTAGAATCTGGGATAAATGATGATAACACTGGCTCTCCTTTTTCTGCACCAGTTTCTGGTGAAAAAAATCGAGGATCCATAGACTTATCTTTTGGATCTATAGAAGATGACGGTCGATTTGCAAAGGAGGTCTCAATCTGCACACTAACTGGCATAAATCCAAAATCATCACTGCCATCATCACCATTCTCTAGAGGATTATCATGGGAATTATCTTTGCATTGGGTAACAGCTTCTAAGGGCAACTCTTCATCCACTTCAGTATCATCTTGACGTGGGAACCATGGATCAGCCTTTGATTTGTAACTTTCTTTACTGTGCTTCTTCTCACTAAGTGTATATCGGAAACATTGGGTTTTCGTAATAATATATCCCAGTGCACATATAACAATAAAGAATAAGAGAATAATCAAACATATTATAAGGATAATATACCATGGTATGTTTTCATCTTGCAGGTCTCGGCAGAACTCAAAGAATTCACAAAAGTCATCCTCGGGTATATTTAATGTGCGTTGGCAAATGAGAGAAAACATATAAGCAGATGCATTGGCATGGCTGACATCACCACTTGCAGCTACATCAGACAAACAAGACTCATAGTAGAATGTCCAGGTGCTCTCAAGTGCTTCACGGCAGAGGGTGTCCAATGGGTCAACATGGAAGAGGCTCTTGCAGGCTTCCTCGGCATCATAATTGAAGTCATCTGGTATGAATTTGGGATTGTGATCGGGTTGCACATCAACTGGTGCATCGGATGGTAGCCATGTTGGTCTGTTGTCTTCAGGTAATAGATCACCAATAATAATGCTTGTATTCCCATCTGGACACTTCATCATTAAGCCTGTTACGTTTCCATAACCTTCCTCAAGACTTATTCTAAGGATGACACCATCTTCAAATTCCTCTGTGTATTTTTCTCTGTATGTAGACAAGGATGTTACACTTTCTACATGGTCTCTTAGATGGATATTATCCACATCTCCAGTGAAGAAACCATCTGCTTCATCACTATTTTGACCTATGAACAGATCACCATCTAGGTCTATTGTTCCAGCTGTATTTATGCCATATATAACAAATACATCTGTGCGATCAGTTTCAGTTGAAAGCAAGTACACTGCTAATCTACCATCAAATGCCTGCCAAGTGACAGCTATGTGGTACCATGTATTGGTGGAAATGGTCAGATCAGTTGTCACAAGACGTTGGTTAAAATTGACAACCACTGTCATTGAGTGCAGCTGTACTTCAAGAATTTCTCTGGCATCAAATAGAAGTATTATATGTCTGTTTGATGATTTCAACAGTGCTCTAAACCAGAATTCCAAACTGAATTGATGTAGTTCTATTATTTCAATACTGTGGAATTCGACTCTGTTTTGATGAAATCGAAGAAGATATCCTCCTGCTCTGAATGAGTCGGCATATTGACTCATGAAGTGGTATTTCTCATCATCTGCAACTGAGACTACTTGTCTGAATGCTGTATCTATGTACGACTGTGAGGCAATATCTGTTAGAAAGTAGCTGTCATTCACTGGAATCCATTTCAAAGGATCTTGAATCAAGCCACGGTTCAGATCATCTATCCAATCATCATTCCAAGTCCCAATCATTGTTTCCACACTCAGTATTACATCTTTTGGGACATGTACTGCTACTGATACAACATCTGCATATAAAGCTACCATGATGTTATATCCATAATCAATAGTTACATTGATGAAATGAGATTTTCTGTAATCATACACAAGATCACCAGACTTTGATTTTTGTCCATATTCAATGGGTTTCCATGATTTGCCATCATTCCGGTGTACTATCAAAGCTTTGTTTACACCAAGCTCTACGCTGATCGATAACGACACAGATCTACTGATCACTACCACCTCTGTGATTTCTCGGCAAGAAATTCTCATGTTGCATGGCTCAACCAATACCTGCACGGATGCCACTTCTGATTTGACAAGATGGTAGATTCCTGGTACATCAAAGTGTATACTGGCACCATCTACTGTTGTTAAATGTGTGTTGCCAAAGAAAACTGCTATACCAGATGTGTGGTTGACATTCATTGTGCTGATGGAACAATCTGTACCAAACCATTCTGGTGAACACTGATTGCAAGCATAGCTGGCATTCTTCTCATTCGTTTCTCCAAACCAATGGACATCACAATCACATACTCCTGAAGTGATGTTACATTCGCCATGACTGCTGCATGGTCTTGCAGCTCCTCCTGGACAGACATCATTACAAGCTTCACCCCAGTATCCATACTCACAAACACATTCACTGTCATCATTCAGACTTCTCCTTCCAAACACACATGATGTATTACAATCTTTACCAATCCAGTATGGGAAATCTCTACCCGGAAATGCATTGCAGAGGTTCTTCGCTGGCCAGTCAAGCAACATCAGCTTCATTTTACATTGATCAGCAAGTGCTACAACTGCTTCAATGGCAGCATTCAAATCCTTGTGGAATGCTATGTCTTGCAGACATTGAAGATAATATGTATCTATTACAGCAGACCCAAGATTTGCGCATTGGTTATATAGTATGCCATGATAGAGGACCGCCATACATCGTCGCAAAGCAGTATCAGCTAATGTGTCATTACCATATTCTGGATATATCAAGGGAGAATCTATTCCTATTGGATACTCATCATCAGTTATCATCCACTCTGGAGCATTCCATTTGGGTAGACTCAGACGACTTCCTTGGATACTGTCTACAGCTGTTATACCTGTGCCTTCATTAAGCTTCCATAAATATGACATGTCTGGTGTGTCAGCTTGTGCATGAAATTTCCAATTGCCTGTTATCACTGATGGATTTGAGCGTCTTTTCCATATCTTCACCTCATCTATGTATCCAGCAAAAGGTCTAGTTGATAGAACAGGTACTGGCAGTGATGTGCTAGTATACCACTGACCTAGCACTAGATGTCCTCCTGAAGTAAATGCTTGCTTTGGAAATTCCACTGCCTGGACTCTAGCTTTGCCATCTATATCAAAGATATAAACTTCAAGAATTTGTGTTGACTGATGCCACACAAGAGATACTTGATTCCATTCATTTAAGGTGATGTGCAAATTCAACTTGAAAGTAGTGATGCCATAATATAGCATTATGCGAGTGTCCATAAGCCCAAGAGCAAATACTGTTTCTGATGTGCTGTAGGACAAGATTATACCACTATGCTGTATGGTCTTAACCCATATTTCTATTGCAAATTGCTCTGTAGGGAAATAAAGCAATGGCTCTGATACAGCGATGCTATCTTCAAAATATAAACAGTAGCCTGCACCTAATACAGGAAGAAGTAGGTGCTGCTTGTTATGTAAGTTATCCAATAAACTGTCATCGAGGAACTTGTCTGCGTATTCATCTACCAAAGTCTGTGTAGCATTTTTATGACAATCCATTGTGGAATCATCTTGACATTTGATGTTTTCGATATCATTCATTGTATCACAAGATGCAAGAAGCCCTGTGAAGTCACCATCATTGCATATGGTCCTAGGAACATCCATGCTGATGTCTATATGGTGTGGGTAAACAGTGACATAGAAACTAATGCCCAGTGATTTGATGGTGATGTGATACTGAAGAATGTTTACTCGTATAATAACTGCAGATGGTCCAATGAAGGTTGTATGATCAAGATTAGTGAGGACTCCATTAAGCCATGTGTGTACTGTGTCTCCTGCATATAGTGGTGCTCTTACGATAAGAAGATGTTGCTTGATATTGATTCTTATTGCATCAAAGCAAGTGGAGAATGTAGAACCAGTTGCACACCATGCCATTCGCAAATGAACAGTCAGTAATTCTCGCCTATGAGATAAGATATTGTAAGTGCCAACATGATGGATAAACACAGCAATTCCATCTAGAGTCTGCATTCTTCCTCTTCCAGCAATAAATGCTTGGATTGTGATACTTGGATTTGGGTGTCCATATAAGGCTCCTATTACAATGACACAATCATCACCATACCAATCAGTACCACAGGTGCTACAATCCAGCTTGTCTAACCAGTTGATGTTACATAAACAAGAGCCATCTGGTACACACTGTCCATTGAGTTTGCAAGGTGTTACAGATCCACCTGGACACACATCAGTACAGGTGCTTCCCCAGTAACCACTGTCGCACACACAGGTGTCATTTATGAAAGATCCAAATTGGCAAGGTCCACATTTAGAAATCAACCAGTCAGGTTGATGAGTATTTGGTAATAGTGGGCAAATCATGCTGCTTGGTGGCTCAGTGGTGATCAGTAAAAGACAGTATTCTAATATGCCCCATATGGTACTGTAAGCAGTGTCAACCTTACCAGTTGATGCCACATCTCTCAGACAGGACATGTAAAAGAAGTCCAATGATGCTTCTGTCATGTTGGCTAGTAAGTCAATGAAACTGTTGGATGATTTGTTAAATATTCCACATATTTCCATTGCATTCATTAGAATGATATCATTATCAAATAATGCTTCGAAGGGAGTCAACTCTGCATTCGTAATATTAGCTGAGGAAAATGTCCACGTTGGTTTCTGCCATGGATCAAGTGGTATGAAAATATCATTCGCATGCACTGATTCTTCAACTATACTTCCCATTCCTGAATCAAATTTGATAAGCACTGCGAGTGACTCTTTATATGCATCAGCATCCACATTGGAGTTATCTATGAACTGTACAAATGAAGGTAGGAAAGCTTGATTCCAGATATGAAGCTCATCTACTTGTCCATTGAATGTTGTGTTGAGGTATAATGTCCGATTGTTTGGAACTGGTAGCCATTGACCAATAGATAATATAATCCCAGGTTCAAAGTTTATTGCAATTTGCAGTACAAATCGCTTGGAGCTAACTACACCAGATGAACTGTAATGGTAGAATTGAAGAATTCTTTCTTTATGTGTGTATGTGATGGAAATACGATTCCATTCATGCAGAGTGTTCCTGATACCAGTATCATAGATGTGTTGATCGACCATAAGTTTCACAGTGATATCATTCACGATGGTAAACGTTGTGTCTCGTCCAAAGGATATCACTACTCCTCCATACAATTCTGTCAAGATGAGAAACTCAATAGTCCAGTCACCTGATGAGAACTGCAAGCTGGTTTCTGAGAATGGGTTCGTAGTTCCTCCAGTGTTGTTGAAATACAGGGAAAAGACACCACCAGTAGGAATTGGGGATTCAACGTAGGCTTTGTGTTGGTGAACAAAGAGAGATTCTTCTACCGGGATTCTCCATAGACCTTCCAGGTGTTGCAATAGCTCAGTCTGTGTGATATCATAAAGTGTGTTGTTTTCATCAAGGTCAAAATCATCTGATATGTCTCCATTACAATTCCCTAGAAGTCCTCTTGACACTCTGCAATAGTCCTCTGGTAAAGACACACCGACTTGCAGGTACAGGTCAATGATGTGAATTGTGATTTTTACTTGTGAATCTAGTTTTGACTGTAGAACATAGGAACTGGAATCTGATGTAATAACTGCCCAGTCTGAATTCTCAATGTCATACTGAGTACTGGTAATCTGTGTTACTTGTTTATTCACCCATAACACTGGCCTCTCATTGATGATATATGGAGCATGGAAGACTACTTCAAGTGTAGAATCCACATGAAGTGCCACAGCATTGATGCAAACTGATTTGGAGTAACAAGGTACTTGTCTAATCTGAAGAACTAATGAGTCTGTAGAAATGAGATAAAACTCCCCTGTTTGGGAGAAGTAGATGTTGAATCCATCAAAGAGGGTGTAATGGACATGTAGTGTTATTGATGACACAAAATTCAATCTGTACAGATACACATACGATGCCGCAAAGGTGCAATCGATACCATACCAGTTGCCAGCACACACGCCACAGTCTGACATGCCTTTCCAGTTTATATCACATGCACAGGTTCCAAACTTGGTACAAGTGCCATGATTTCCACAAGGTGTAAGAGATCCTCCTGGACATACTTGGTCACATCCTTCTCCATAGAAACCATGGATGCATTCACATTCGCTGGATGCAGCAATGGTTCCAAAAAGGCAGTCATCTTGACATTGGGTTCCTGCTCTGATGTCTGGAGCTTCAGCACATAATGGTGCAGCTGGCCAATGTGTTAAGTTGAGAGCTGTCTGACATATATCAGAGAATGCAAATGCTACTTTGTAGGCTTGGTTTAGATCTTCCCTTGCAAGGACTTCTCTCAAACAAATGGAGAAATACATATCAGTTGTGCCTCTATTTATTATGTCACAGTCATTGGCAATTGGACCTGAATACAGAACCTGATGACACATGTCATTTGCATTACCTTCCAATGTTGCATTATTAACAGATGGTTCTATAGGTACAACATTGTTTCTATCATCAGGCAAAGGTGCATCTGATGGGAGCCACATTGGTAGTGTCCAGGTATCATCTGGCATTATCAAAACATCTCCCATTATGCGATCTGTGACAATGTTCCCTTCTCCTTCATCAAATGGCCACAGGCGTACTATTCCTGGAGTATCTTTATCAATGCGGTTATTCCATAACGCCGCTACTTCAGCTGCTGTAAAGTGTTTGTTCCAAATACGTATATCATCAATGGCACCAGTGAATCCTGGCAACGAGATCTGGTCTGGGAGATTCCAAGATGGCTGCCATATACCCACAGCAAAATATCCAGCAACTCTGAAGAGGGCTAGGTTTTGTTGGACTCTAATCTCATATCTCTTGACACTTCCAGCTGCATTGAAATGGTAGATGTTTAATTTACCTGCCACATCTTGGTAGACAACAACAAGTTTATTCCATTTTCCATTTTCTACTATGAGATTGGTGGTGAATGCCACACCTCCAATGTAAATCTTAATAGTCTCTTGTACAACTAGCACAAATGATGAATGATGGGAATAAGAGAACACAACACCACCATTACGGATGACATCATCACAGTTGATGAAGAGTTCAAAGGTCACATCAAAGATACTTCCAATGACAAAGAGAGTTACCTTCTTGGTGTAGGCAAGGGATTTTTGGAACTGCAAGCAGTAGCTTCCTGTGGTTTGTGATTTTGTTTTACTATCTGGGTAGACAATGACGGTATCGCATGGCTCAACTGCCCACAAAGAAATGTATTCTTTGATGGCATCATCAGATAATGGCTGCCTATTTTCTCCACAAGTATCATTACCTTCTGATGTATTCTGAGGGAACTTGTAAGTTTGGTTTAGCATTGGGGAAGGTTCCTGGACAAGGTGGTCTTCATTGCATAACTCTAATGGTTGATGTAAGCCTAACATGTTCAGACTGCTATCTGTTGCATTTGCCAAGTTACAGCATCCACCCACAAGTAGGCCACTAGAAAGAGGGCACAGTTCATCTGGTAGGAGTACATCAAGGGTGAGATATAAACCATCAGCACGTACAATCATACGGAAATTGCTCGGACCATAAATAAGAAGCTCCAAGTAAGACAAACGTTCAAAGGTGTATCCAGTTGTTCCAAACTCCAGTCTAGTGTCTATCACTGTGTCTCTGCCATTAATGTTAACAAAGAAGTGACCACCTGATATAGAAGCGCCCCCTATGGTGACAACTGTGAATCCATTGTGTCCATCTCCAAACCGCAAACCAATATATCTCAAACATGAATACTGTCCATAGCATTGTACATACTTCACCTGTATAATCAGTGCAGTTTTGGCAATTTGAAGCAAATAGTACTCCCCAACTGAGTAATGAAGGAAAGTGTAACCATTGAAAGTTGTGATTTGAGATACACCAATAACAACAGATATCTGTACATTAATGTGAACACTAATACCTGATGCATAGCTTTGTGCAATAGAGCATCTACTGCCAATCCACCCTGGAGTGCATTTACTACAATCTGGAGCACCTCGCCAATTAATTGGACAATGGCATCCACCAGTATTAAGGTCACAAGTACCTACATTGCTACAAGGAGCCTGAGAACCTCCTATACAGACTTTATCACAGGAAGTGCCCCAGTAACCATGATCACAAACACACGCGTTGTGATCTTGTGGGTGTTTAGACCCAAATGCACATCGGATATTGCAGTTATCGCCAATCCAGAGTGGGAAGGGAGCATTGAGAAATGTATTACAGAGTGGTTGGGCAGGCCAGGTAGTTAGATTGAGGGCTATTTGGCAGTAATCAGCATATTCAATGACCGAATCTAATCCATCTTCTGTTGAGTTACTTGTAGATATGGCATCCACACAGGATACATAGTAGCTCCGCTGTGCTGCATCACCAATTGGACATGCACTGAGAACAAAGAGTGGAAAACAACAATATTCATCAAAAATGTGGTAGGTATCTGCTTTTAAAATATTTTTATTCATGTATTATTTAGACGTATAGATTAGTTTGTTATAACTTTAGTTCATTGGATCATTTTTGGCGTTTCCATACCATATTTCAAACAATAATTTTACTTCTGTTTGCATGTACATCATTATTTCACTTCTATAAGCATACAGTTATTTGTGCACCAAAATATTCTCACATCATATTGGTTCCTTCATATTTAAGTTTCTCAAATCTGCCTTTGCACAAAATGTTTATGGAAGGCTGCTCTACATTTTGAAGTTATTTTTAACCTCACTATTTTTCAAATGATTCACTTGTGATCCATTTTATGAAAAAAGCTGCATCTGTTATTATTTTCAAAAGTGACAAAATCAAAAGGCAGGTAACTATCAAAAAGATGTCAATGGTCATGTTTATGAATAACCACAATAAATTAGGGGTTCATTCATATATTGTAAGTTGTATTTTCCTTCATAACTAAAAATATAACTCATTTAAAATTAAAAATTAACATTTTCTTATCTTATTTTCAAGTTTTTCCATCACCAATTGGGAGAAAATGTTTACTTGCTCAGCTCATGATGGATGCACTTGCGCGAACAGTATGTACTTCGCCCGCGCTCTGCGTGAAGCTCACATGACCATGCACACGTAATTCGGACTCGCAAAGAGCGCTGAGAACAGTTATTGGGTTCATTGGGTTCTAACGCGGCTTGTTTATGACTGGAAAGCCAGGCATGATCGTTGTATAGGACCGACTCTCGTCCAAACAGAGATGCTGTTACATCGTAGATATGTATGAATTTGAGATCATATCATTTTAGAACCATTCAAATGTGTAAATGTTGGTCATAAGTGCCTTCTTGGGACTGGAAGTTCTTTGTTTGTTTTTCAAACACATCGCAGTCTTCTAACTCCTTAGTGCATGGCCATTGGTTTTTCCTGATCATGTAGTAAGACAACTTACCTATGCAATGGACCAGCAAGTATGACATCTGTGCAGAAATTTACCACCCATATTGGTAGAGTATCTTCTTCTGGATCAACAAATCCACCTTCTTTGTTTTTGCTATCAGGTGGTGGTACAGGGGCATCTGATGGTTGCCATGATGGTGGATGTAGAGCTGTATCAGTAAGATCCATTGGTATGCCATTTACGCCATCATAAGCTTTCGTTCCTGGAGAAGGGGACAAACAGGAAGACAACAGAACCATGATTAACAATGTAAAAGATGTGCAGTTATTATTGAGTGGTCAAAACAAAATTTATATGATTCCAATTTGTACATCCAGTTGAAAAATTAAGCGAAGAGGTTATCTGTGCCAAGTTATTCAAAAAATCAAACACAAATTCATGATATGAAGCAAAGTAGACAAAGTAAACTGAAATCATAAGATTGATCAATCCTATCATGTGTTTCTTCTAGCTACAGTTCTTTGAACATGTCTACTGATTTGTTGGACAAGCATCACCTGTTCCAAATAAACATGCCATTATGAGGCAAGTTCAATCACAATTCTCCTGATGATGCAGTTGTATGAATTGTTATCATTCTTACATGTTTTGGGTTAGCAAAATTTGGATTGGCAAGAAAAAGGCAATAGAACAATTTGTGTAGGCCTAACAAATGAATAAACGAAATTACCTGTTCCTTCATTGAATTTCCACACACCATCCAACCCTTTAGTTCCTGGTAAGGCATTGGTGTTCCAGTGACTCCTAATGGCATTGCTATCAAAACAGCTGAAAACAACACAAACACACTGTGTCAACGACTTATTTCTGTTGGGTTATGTTACAAACGATTAATTCAAACAAACTATTATAAGTGTATGTGTTATAAACAATGGTTTACCAAGGTGGGAGCAGGCTCAAAATGCTGCCGAAAATTTAGAAGCAAACACTTTAGAAAAGATTTGTTTAAACCAAATTGTATTAAATTCATAATGGGATAAAAATTGTGAAACTGCACAATTTTTCATACAATCAATCGCTGATGACAGGCATCACCATGCATTATTTTGTGTCATTTTGTGCAACAAAGCTAGTTTTATTACAAAGCTGCCTCTCCCTCTAAAAAAGAAACAAGAAAAGAGGTGAACATATGTTTAACCCTCTCTTCCCCATAACAAAACTTGTGTTGTTAATAGGCTTTATTGATTAAGGAATGGATTTATCAAACTTTTTTTACCTTCCCCAAATTCTAAGTTCATCAATTTCTCCAATGAAGTTATCTGGTGGTATGAATCCAATTCCATCGCCAGATGGTTGCCATCTACCCATAGCCAATGTTCCTCCATCAGGAAAGATGTCACCTGGCAATACGAATGTCCGTCTTTGTGGGTATCCAGTGGAGTTGAACACATACATATCAAGGGTCAAACCATCCCTGTCCCAGACAAGCGATATCTGGGACCAAGCATCAATTTCTAAACTTATGTCTGTAGTTATATTGATATTGTCAAAATGAAGGGTGATAGTGCCAAAAGCACTGGAGATAAATAATGTCTTTGTGCTACTATACGACAATATGGTTCCAGCACATTGTATGCCACATGACTTGACAAGGAATTCAATTGTAGTACCATCTTCAGAAAATCCTTGAGGAGACTCTACCACAGCTGCTGAAATGTTAAGCCCCAATGATGTACCAGCATATACCTCTTGTGGTGGTGCACATACGCCTTCTGTGTCTGTGTAGAATAGATTCACACATAGTTTTCCTTGTTCCACTTTAAGAGCAATCTCCTCTGCGCTATCATCTGGATCCAGCACAACGATTCCGGCATTTCTGAGTGATCTTTTTTCAAGTCTGAGTGATATGAGGCAAGGTCCACACAAACCAGGGGCTGTGAAGGAGTCACATGTATCTTTAGATATTTCTGCATCAACTATAAGATGGCTACTCATGACTGTGACATGCAAGTACAAACCAAGGTTTTGGTCTGTAATTTCATACACACGATGGGAAGATTTCTGCACTGTGAGTATATTTCTATCATAATCATCATCATCACCAATTAGTTGCAGAGGATTGTCCAAGATTGATACTTTGCCATCTAGTTTGAATATAGTGTCACGAGCACCAACATGTTGTATTGTGACATTGTGTGGTGGAAATAGTATGCCCAGGGCATCTAGGCAAATGGAATCAATGTTACAAACTATCTGCTTTACCTGCAAAGAAATACAGATATATGTAGAAAATGTCATTTATATGGTGCACATAACAAATATGATAAACAAAATTATATATTTATAATAACAATATATATCCAGTTTTATTATTAAAAATATAATGGGTGCAGTTTACAAAACAATCATCCTTCTACATTTGAAATATGAATTATTGATATTATTTTATTTTTTAAGGTATTTCTGGTGCTCACACATTATCTAAAACAGACAATAATAAGGTTCTTTGCTAATATGATTGGAAGTCACTTAAATATTCAATAAACATGTATTGTGTTATTATCTATAGCCCTAAGAGAGACCAAATTTAAGTTGAATACATTTGGGCTGTATGATTGGAAGTCACTTAAATATTCAATAAACATGTATTGTGTTATTATCTATAGCCCTAAGAGAGACCAAATTGAAGTTGAATACATTTGGGCTGTGATCAAATAAGATTGCAATTGATTAAAATGCCTAAATATAACAAAGATTCAACAGTTTTGAATTCAATTCCCAATAACTATTTTGCAGCCTCCTTAATAGAAACACAATAGTTTGACTGCAAGAAACAGGAATGACATGTCACCAAATTGCAATATATAAATTGGGAATTGACTATATATATGGTGATCAAATTTTGTAATCCCCTCATCACCCAAGTTTGTAGAAGAATTTAATGTTCAGAAGAAAGTAAAAATTTGAACTGAATTCCTTTTTTAGGAAAGTTTATTTAAAAATGGTTACTGATTTTAAAACCATCTTAACATTAAGGAAAACTCAGGAACAAGTATTAGGTCAAAAATGAAAACATATCAGGAGAAATTTGAATGAAATTCTCAGTACCAAAGAGAAAATGTCAAAATATGATTTACAAGTTGACTTACTTGAATCTCAATTCCTGGTAGGCTAGTCAGGCTGTACACTCCAACATTATTCACTCTAAATGTCTGGCTCTCATAGTTGATGTACACACCAGATCGTGCTGTGCATGTTACTACATGGTTGTCTGGCAGAATAGTTAACAGAAGTGAGCAGTCACTGCCTGTCCACCCATCTGTGCAAGAACCGCATTCCGCATCACCTTTCCAGTTTTCATCACACACACATTTCCCTGTTACTGGATCACATGTTCCATGTCCATTGCAAGGTTCTAGAGGGCCTCCTCCAGGACAGATATTATTGCATTCCGCACCCCAATAGCCAAATTTACAGACACAGTTGCTTTCTTTAAAAGTTCCAAAGTAGCATTCCTGTTCACAGTCTTCACCACCGTATACAGGGAAGATCTGATCTCCAAAGTCATGACATAGGTATTGGCCTGGCCAGATAGTAAGGTCAAGGGTCAGTTGACATTCAGATGCAAATGACAGAGCAATGTCCATGCTTTTGTTGATGTATCCAGTATCTGCTATATTTATCATGCATTCCATGTAATGAAACTGCACACTTACAGTCAGAGTACCACATTGGTCATGTAAGACACCAAAATAGAACAGAGAATGGCACTTCTCATGTGCAAGTTGTTCGAAGTCCTTGTCTGGGAAGCTTACAACAGTTGTAAAGATAGTTGTTGTCACACTTGTGATAGGTGCATCTGATTGCCACCATTTGGGTTGAAGATTTGCATCAAGAGGGAAGATGAAATTATTTTCCAGTATAAGATCTACAGCTGTGGTACTAATTCCAGAATCAAAGGACCAGAATGCATTGACTGAAGTGTCATATCTTGACACTGTACCTCTCCACCTTATCAGAATGTCTGTTGGAGAGAATAGTCGGTTCCATACTACTACTCCATCAATATAGCCAATAAATATGCCATCTGGTGAGAATGTAGCATCATTTGGTAGCTGCCATATTCCTAATCCAAGTGTTCCACCAATAGGAAATACACCAATGCCAATGACACAGTGGTAATGAAACAGCACACCAATGCTATTGATACAGTAGAAATCAATCCTGCCTGTTATTAGGCTATACACTATTGATATCTGTAGCCATTCACCTGTTGGTACTGGTATACCTGTGTTGATTCGGTTTTGTCTGAACTGTAGATGAAACATCCCATTGGATGTGTAAACTGCAAAGGTACTTGGTTTGGTGTATGATAGCAATGTGCCAGAGGGGGAGCCAGTATACTTCACATACAACTGAAGTGTCAAGTGTTCTGTTGAAAACATGTCTTCACTAAAAGGCCCTGATACAATACCAGAATTGTTGAAGAACAACCCAAAACCTGCTGCCGTGGGATATGGCACAAGAGGATATCCAGGATACGTATTTGTACTGTATGCCAAATATATCAGACTTTGTGAACGTGGCAGTAATGATTGCTTACAATACTGCTGAATTAAGCTGTATGTGAGAGAGTAGAATTCAGCATACACAGCCAATCCATGGTGCTGAATTAAGCAGAATGGATCCTCATGACACTCCACATCTGTTGTAATACATGGTCCACTGATGCCCATTGATTGTGCACAAAAAGCCCGACTTATGGCAAACTCTATGTTGATGTATACTCCTGTGGTGTGCAAGACAAGCAGAAATCCATTTGGTCCTGTAATGTCATATCTTGTTGCATCCATTCGTATTAGAAGAAAATCTTCCATTACAGTGACGTTCAATCCAAGCAAAACAATTTCGCCATTCAAAAGAATAAGAGGTTCTCCTGCTTGTATGGCCGGGGCTTGTACTATTACAACTGTGGTATGTATCTTGATTGCAACAGATGTAATACAAGCTTTACGATGTTCACATGGAGTTTGCCGCACTTGTATTGCTAGGTCTGCTACTTTGTTCTCATATAAGATGAAGTCTCCCGGGTCAGTAAACACTATACTCGATGTGTCAAATGCTGTGTAGAATCCACCACTGGAGACAGAACAATGTCGTATTGGAGTCAATGGATTACGGTTAGTGACTGGAAGTGAGCAGTCTTCTCCGAGCCATCCATCAGTACAGAAACTACACACAGAGTCACCTTTGTAGTTGGAATGGCATTCACATATGCCAGTGTCTTGCAAGCAGCTTCCATGTTGATTACAAGATGACAGAGTACCACCTGGACAAACCTCTGTACAAGAGTCACCCCAGTATCCCTGGTTACAATGACAAGATTTCTGTTGGGTCATATTGGAATTCAGCTGATTTGTAAAGAAACATTGTACAGTGCAGTCTACACCAGTCCAAACTGGAAATTGTATATCTAAGAAGGCATTACATGCATCTTTCGCTGGCCAGAAGTCTGCTGGAAGTTTGAATGTTATGGAGCAGAAATCGGACAGAGCAATTGTAACAGAGAGTGCACTGTGTTGAGTTCTTGAAAGTCCATAATCACGTATACATGAGATCAAGTAGTAGTCAAATGTAGTTGCTTCAAGGGAACATTGACTCATCATGGTAGAGGATGCTATGACACTAGTACATAGATTGGTTACTTGGTCTTCCCAGATGGTATCTGAGAATGTGTATGTGTAGGTTATATCTAGAAAAGCGATGTACGCATAGGAGAATCTCCATGTTGGGATATTTGTAGTCCATGTTTGGAAAATGAAATGCAAGTTGACTCCTCCTACCAGGTCATAAATCACATCTCCCTGTCCTTCATTGAATTTCCACAGACCAGACAGATAGCTTTCACTAGGTTGGTAGTTTCTGCCAAAATTACTTTCTATATCAAATACCGTCAGTGCTTGTTTCCATATACGCAACGCATCTATATTGCCAATGAAACTCTTGGATGTTGGTGGTACTTCATTTCCATTACCTGATGGCTGCCATCTCCCAATTGCAAGATATCCACCAGGTACAAATATTGTAGTTCCTTGATTTACTTGCATGGATTTTTGAAGGATGCCGCCATTGGATTTAGTCAAAAATATTTCCAAATATGTCAGCCTCCTCTTCCACACGATGGTAATTTGATTCCATACGTTCAGTTCTGCAATCAGTTCAGTGTCAAATATCTCCCCAGCAATGTCAATTCTGATTGTGACATCTAGGTAAATGCTGAAACTTGTCATCGTACTATAAGATAGGATTATACCATCACTTCTTTCAGCTTTGAAGAATAATTCTATGGTTACATCTGCATCATCATCGAAGGCATCTTCTAAAGCATCGGAAGACAGGTAACTATCATCAAGATGGAGGCAATACTCTGCTCCTGTCACATCATGCTGTTCATGGTAGTTCCTCTTCTTGAAGAGGGGTTGGAATAAACTTTGCCTTTCAGGAACAAGCCATAATGAATTCTTTACAGCATAGTCTCTATCTGTGATGTCATTAGTGCTGTTACCATCGCAAGAACCACATATTCCATGGGAGTCTTTACAAAGTGTTGAAAGCTGCTGAATAAGTACATTCAATGCCCTATCTATTATTCTCACATGAAGGGTAATGTTGGCTGAGTTGATACTTGCAACTTGATACTCCAGAGATGATATGTGTCTGAACATAAAATGTTGCATGGTGTGAGAGGTACCATCATAGGACACTGGTTGACCATCTTCCCATAGCAGTAGCTGACTATCTGTTGTATATCCAGCACGCATCAACACTGTCTCTCCTTGATTACGCATAGCAACAGCTGTTACACATGAAGACTGATCATAGCAGGGTAACACCCTAATCTGAACTTCAAATTCAGCATTCTGAACCAGGTAGTATTCCCCAACATCCTTGAAATCAAATCGAGCACCATCAAATATTGTATAATGGCCTTGTCCAAACATGTTACACACAGGTTTTGTTGTATTGACTTCTTGTTCTGGTTCACTAACTGAACACTCATCTCCACTCCAACCTGATGCACATTTAGTACAATTATTTTCATCCGACCAGGTCAAATCACACTTACAACGTCCAGTTTCTTGAACACACACACCATGATTATTACAGGGCTCTTCAATTCCTCCAGGGCATATTTCTGTACAAGATCCTCCCCAGTATCCTACATCACAAGAACAGGTTTCAGTCTCTACATTGTAGGTACCGAACACACAGATGTCCTTCAAACAGCCTAGTTCCTTCAACTTGTCAGGATCAGTGATGTTACTACAGAGATCACTTAGTGGTGGATTAGACAGGTACAGGGCAGCTTCACAGTAAGTAGAGTATGCACGTACTGATACTAATGATGTCTGAAGGTCAGAATCACTGGCAACATCCAGTAAACATGAATGGTAGTAGAATTGTGACAGAGGCAATCCAAGTGAATTACACTGCTGAGCTACATCACCCTCTAATAGTAAGCTATTGCATTTAGCTTCTGCTTCTGATATTGTAAGATCACTAGAGAACTTCGTGAAGATTCTAGTGATGTAGTCAAATTCTACAGCTTGTTTTTGTTTAATTGGTACATAAGTCAATTGCCATGTTGGACCAATAACTCCTGGTATGTAGATGTTGCGTGCATGTACCAATTCATTGACAACATGACCTCTTCCAGCAGACATCTTCCATAGTCCTCCTAAGTATGGAGCATCCTGTTGCACATCCATTTCATAATTCTGCCACACCACAAGAATGTCAAATGTTTTCTTCCAAATTCTAACTTCATCAATGATCCCTCTATATTCTGTGGCAGGTGGTCTTTCTTGGCTTGGATTTCTGCCTGGTTGCCATCTTCCCAAAGATAAGGTTCCTCCTGGTTCAAATAGCCCTGTAGACAACACATAACTGAATCCTTTAAGAGACCCATCGTCAGATATGTAATACAATGTACAGCTCCCTGTGCCTCTCATATACATAAATGATATGAATCCCCACTTCTCAGTCTGGGTGACTATCTTGGTATCTATGATTTCTGTGTTGAAATGAATTTTGAGTGAGACATCATTTGTGATGGCAAACGTGTAGATGTCAAGGTAGGACAAAAGAGTACCACCAAAAAGGTGTGGTTCATCTCCTTTGAATAGAAACTCAATGGTGACATCTTCTTCGGGATCAAATGAGTATGTCAAAGGATCACTGACACATCCTGTGCTGTCAAAATATAGGGCATAGCCAGCTGGTAACTGTACGTCATGGATAAAATGTGTAGTTTCTCCTGGAGGAATCTTGCAGGAGTCTGCAAAAGGACCATTGATAATCCCATAGGTGACATCACTTGCAAGAATATATTCACCGTTTCCAAGTTTGAAGTCGTCATCGATGTTACTATTGCAATTTCCACAGAGTGTGTTATTCACTGATAGACAGCTGCTTCTTGTCAGTACCACCTGGACATCTATGAAGTAGTCATGTACATCTACCGTTATGTTACTGATACCTGAATGCTGCAACTCATATGTGGTGGGAGAGTTCCTTACAAGCACATGTCCTGATGTGAAATGGAAGTCTTCTACTAGAATAATCTCCTCACCATCCAGCCACAGTTTATGTTCCTCATCAGCATCCTTTGGTGCTGTGAATGTTACATTATTAGTAGGAAGATGAATCCAAAGAGCATCTGTACATATTGTGTTGTCTCCACAAGGTACTTGATGGACATACACAGATGAATCTTCTGATTTTGATAATACAAATTCTCCTTGTGTGTCCATGTTATAGGCAATGCCATCAAACATCAAATAGTGTCCGTAACTGAACATTGAGCAAACAGCAAATGAGGTTTCAGGTTTAAGATAGATTTTGACTGTTGAGCAATCTGGGCCCATCCAACCTTCAGCACAAGCTGAGCAGTCACTGCCTGTATAGTAAACTGGACAACTACATGATCCATCAGTTTCCAAGCAGTATCCATGGTTACTGCAAGGTGTGGCTGCTCCACCATCACATTGAACATTGCAATCAGATCCCAAGAATCCTGGATAGCAGGTACAAACCTCTTGCTTGTCCTTCTCTGAGTAGCCTGATATGCATGGAATGTCACAGTAACTGCCTATCCAATACAGGAATTTCCTGTTTTTATAACTATGGCACAATGATTGTGCTGGCCATGTTATAGTCTCTTCCACATGCTGGCAGTGATCACTGTAGGCTAACAATACTTCCATAGTCTTTGCCAAGTTGTTGCTGTTGGCTCCATCTCGCTGACATATGAGGTTGTAGTAATCGGCTAGGGATAGATCGAGACAAGCGTTGTTGAAATAAGTTGACAAAATAGTATCAGAACAAAATATGTTTGCTTTACCCTCAAATTCATCAGATGTGAAGATTACATTGTATCTCGTCCTTGTATCAATGGTAGTGCTGTATTCCAGATTGGCAGATGAGAACAACCAGAGAGGAGTTCTCCATGGTTTTACTGGCATAAACAAGGTACCTTGGGATACTACATCATATAAAACGGCACCCTGTCCTTCATTCAGTGGCCAATAACTTGCCAAATCAGCTGCAGTAGGATATGTATAAAGTCCAATGTGGTTCAACAGTTCTGATCTTTGGAAGTACCTCTTCCATATTTTCAGATCATCAATCCATCCAGTAAATCCTTTGTATGGTAGACTGCCTTCAAATCCAATGGGTGGGTTCCACTGTCCCATCGTTAAAATCCCACCAGGTGCTAAGATGTTGATGACTCCAAAATTGAAGATATGGATATGACTATCTCCAGATGGGGAAAAGCAGTAAAGCTGCAAGAGTTTTGTTGACTTCTGCCACACAATGGCTGTGTGGTACCAGATTTTGGTTTCTAGGTTAAACTCTGTAAAAAACTCATGATGTCCGTAAGACATCTTCAGACTGTTCTTACATCGTATAAAAGCGAGAGTGTTTTGCAAGGTGTAAGACAAAATGACTCCACAGTCACTCTCATTCGGATCAATTTTTAGTAGGAATTCGATAGTCACGTCAGAATCTGAAAAAGTATTCAATACTCCAGATTTAGCTCCAGTGTCGTTGAAAAACAATGCGTATCCAGCTCCAGAGTTTGCGATATCACGTGCCTCGGCATATTGGCCATAATTGTAGACAAATAGAGATGGGATTGTATTGACACTCCAAGATGGCCCAAATACTTCATGAAGATTACCTTGGCTCAATTCTATGGTTGCATTGTCACCTGTTCCGACAATATTGCCATCTCTAGTTATAAAATCATTCCACTGTTGGCCATCGCAGCTTCCAAGTAGGCCATGGAATGTTGTGCATGTAGATGGAATACTCCTGGCACGTATATCTAGATAACATCCTCTGATGTGTATATCCACATATAAGACATCAGTAGCATAGATTTGATAATGGTCATATGCGATGCGAGTTATGTAATAGATCCCAACCAAATGCCGTGTATTTCCTATAGGTGATTCTATTCCGTTTACCCAAACATACCCATGAAGTTCATCATCAGTATAACCTCCATGTATTGTCACCGTTGTTTCATGGTTCAACTGAACAGCAAATGCATTGACACAGGTACTATAGGAATCTGGAAAGCATGGTACCAGTCTTATTTCAGCATCAATGTTTTCAGTATTAAAGAGTACATGCTCTCCAATTCCATAGTAGGTATACATGGACCCATCAAATGTGGTAAAGTGACCCTGCCCATACACCATTCCATAGTGGTATCCTTGAGCATTATTTGGTATTGCAGTTAAAGCAACAGAGCAATCCACACCTGTCCACCCCTCTTCACAAGTCTTGCAGTCCGGAGTCTCTTCAAGACCCACCCTACATGTACAATTACCATCCACAGGGTCGCATTTTCCATTTCCATAGCAGGGGTTGTCACCTCCACCTGTGCACTCGTTTTCACAACAGGAGCCCCAGTAACCATGGAGACACTCACAGAATCCTGGATCAGTTTCATTTGCCTGTCTTCTCTGTGAAAACAAAGTAATATAAAGTTTAATATTTTTCAGCTTCATTCCATAATTTTTCCATGCAACAATATCAGAGAAGGCAACAAAAGAGATTGCAAATATGTACATGGCCAACACAATAAAAAAAATAAAAAAAATTATTGTTAGGCTCATTTTTGCATTCTGTCTATGTTTTTTTCCTATGTCATAAAATAATTATTCTATGCAGTATGTGTTTGCTTCTTATTTCGTTGTTTGTGCTCATTACAGATGTTGCCTACACACAGCACATAAACCACAACTATTTAATCTGACAGGGGTTTGAATAATGTGCGAGTTACGAGTTGCGAGTGCGAGTTGCGAGTACGAGTTGCGAGTTCAAATTTGCGAGTTGCGAGTTTAGTTTGCGAGTTGATAGCTGCAAGTTGCGAGTCGAAAAATGGGAGTTAAAATTTGCGAGTTGAACAAAGCGAGTTGCGAATTTCTCATATTTAAGAGATAATTTTTGTTGTTGTAATTTTCCAATGGTAGGCCTACTTGTCGTAGATATTAGTCAATAACCGCTGGTCCAAGATTTCGACGGGATGTCCATTAATGTTGGGTCAAAGGTCATCCATGGGGTCATATTACGAAACTTGGTGGGATGGATCATTTTTCCATGGGAAACATGTTGGAGGTCATTATTCATGTTGGAGGTCACCATTTTGGGGTCAGAGGTCATCTAGAGGTCAGGTTATGAAATTTGGTGGAAACGTACACTTGATGGAGGTCACCTCTTTTGGGTTAGAGGTCATCCTGGGGTCAAATTATGAAACTGTAGTGACCATTGGCTTGCAGAACATGGTAAAGTTCATGGTGGTGGGGTTGGAGATTATCTAGAGGTCAACATTTGACATTTTGGTTTTAGTGAACAGGTCTTGACATGGGGAACATGTTAACGGCCATCCTCAATGCATTGAAGATTCCACTTGGGAACGTCAGAAATATCCGTCGATCCGTTTCGACGCCACGCCCAACTGATCTTGATGCTTTATGACTCTGTTGGGTAGTCATTGGCTGATCATTTTACTGCTAAAACTTGTTTGTATCCATCAGTTATTGTGTGCTTATCTCTTTTTCTATAACATTGATCTTTCTTTGTGTATTATGTGTCATTGCCCGCAGAAAAGTTTGAGGAGAGACAACACAACGATCTGGTATTGGTAGCAATTTGGCTGCCTACCACAACTCTTTTATCATTTATTCTATCAAACAGTAGCATATTTAAATTCGCACGCGCATCGGCCACGGCCACCTTTACAACGATTTGACAAGATTATTTATATAACGAGTTACAAAATTGGCTCTGAGCCTTGTGCGTGTTGCGTGAAATAACATACAAAGATTCACAATTGTATGACAATAACACTAACAGTGATTGGTTGTCCCGATTGCAAAGCCAAACTACCATTAAGTAAGGATGGACTCCCGTATAAAAATAACAGGAATTTTTGATAACTAGATTTCACCTTGTACATACAAAGATTCACAATTTGATGACAATATTGCAAAGCCAACCTACCATTAAGTAAGAATGGACTCCCGCATAAAACTGACCGGAATTTTGGATAACTAGATTTCACCTTGTCACTGACATTTTTGAAAATGGTCCTGAAAACATGTATCATTAATATCTTTATTATTGCAATACTTTAATTTAAAGCCCGAAATAAATTCTTGTTAATGAGCCAGCCCAACATAGACAAAGGCAGGACGGCGACTACATATTATGACGACACCAATTTTAATACATTAAATACCTTTGAATTTCGTCTTCATTTTCATAACACTTCACCTGGGACTTTTTCTCCTGCAACTTTATGTTTTCCCCTGTATGGGATTTTTTTTCTTGAAAATGCTAATTTAATTTGACTAAAGTGATAATTTTAGACAATTATTTGGCCAGGAAACGAAACCCGCCCGACCTGTGTTGTGTTGTGAAATTACATCATTTCAACCATCATTTACATATTTATCATCAATTTTGATAGTCCTGGCTCCACGTCATTTTATGAACTGAGGGCACACACCCGACCCCACGACTTAAAAAAAAAAAAGGGCACCTCCCGCTTTGAATTAATAGGTGGGTTTTCACGAACCGGACCTCCCATTTCAACCAACATTTACATATTTTTCATCAATTTTGATAGTCCAGGCCCCACGTCGTTTACGAACTGAGGGCGCACAACCGACCCCACGTCTTAAAAAAACTGAGGGCACCTCCCGCCTTGCAATAATAGGGCGGTGGGTGGGTTTTTACTAACCGGACCTCCCATTTCAACCAACGTTTACATATTTATCATTAATTGATAGTCCAGGCCCCACGTCGTTTACGAAGTGAGGGCACACACCCCAACCCCACGTCTTAAAGAAAAAAGAACTGAGGGCACCTGCCCGCCTTAAACTAATATGGTGGTGGGTGGTGTTTTTTCTAACCGGACCTCCGTTGGGGATGGCAGCCAAAATGCGAATGGGGCTGATACAATATTCAGATCGAGATCAGCCGAAACAAACCGCGGGAAAACCCCGGAAGTGGTAGCTCAAAATGACCGCGAAACAGTTTGAGCGCGCCAAGCATAGAAAGGCAGAAACTTTCGGCCGGCAACTCTGTTCTCCTTGCATGCACGTCGGAAAACTTAATTATACTACCGTGTCTTGGTGCACAAGATAATGATGCAATTGGGGTCCCCCTCCACATACTATCACCCACTGGACAGCAATCATGTTGTAAGCAAAAAAAAAAATTTTTTTTTGGGGGGGGGGCAAAGTCACTGAATGGGGCCCCTTTCCCCTCCACATACCCCCTCTAGCACCACCACTGGGCAGAAATTGGGAAAAGTCTCTGATTTGCCTCAAACCTGCTCTGGTCTGTTCATAATTTTTTTAAAGTTTATTACAATATTTCAACTCGTAAATATGAGAAACTCGCAACTCGCATTTTTCAACTCGCAAATTTTAACTTGCATTTTTCAACTCGTAACTCGCAGCTATCAACTCGCAACTTGCGTTATCAACTCGCAACTCGCACATTTGAACTCGCAACTCACATCTCGCAACTCGCAAAATCAAACCTCGACCCATCTGACAGAATACCCACCTGCTCTTCAGGAATTTCATCTCCAGTACAAGGGAGGTCAAATAGAGGTGAGGCCATTATCTCAAACCTCATATTGGACAAAGGATATGCTAGGTACCATGTCACTACATCAGTCTCTGTTGATAACCTGCAATATCAAGCAAGATAAGGCAACTAGTTACATAATCACCCTTGACTTTGGCTCAACATACCTAATTAAGTACCAAATTTGGTACCAAATTTGAACTCACAAATGCTATAATTTGACTAAAACCACAAAATTTTAGAACAAACGGGAGTTGGCCCTGTGAATACAAAAGCATCAAAACTTGGATCTTATCAAAGAAGTTCTTGTCAAACCCAAAAATTGCATAGCATGAAAACAGGATTTACTTGATTTGTTACTTACATGAACAAAGTCAATTGGGATTTCTTGCTAAGATTAATTCTCAATAATAATAATACTGATTAATATTTCAGTATAACATCTTTCTTGTCATGTATATGGTTTGAGATTTTTATCCAAGTTAAATACAACAAATTAGTTTTTCGAAATTATTTCAATGGTTAATGGCTAGTGTTGCTGACTATTTGTATCTACTGCCTCATTCTGTTGAATGGATTTCAGAAGCTTATTAAAATTACTACATAATAGGCGTATGATACCTACCTGACACTGAATACATTTGTGTGATTTCCAGGTGCAAATTTAGTTGGTTGACCCATATCCTCCACAGCGGCACTACTTGATACAACCGACACAATCTCAAACCTATTATCAGCTCCAATAGGTAAATATATATTGTGTGGATTGGAATTGTTGTAACTAAACCATGCTATGTAGCCGGTGCCATTCTGCTCTGGTGAAACACATTCTAGGATGGGTTCCAGTGGTGCTTGGCCTCCTTCCCCATCAAATGGGTCTTTGTATTTACCTTGGCCTACTGTGCAGCAGATAGAACAATGACCAGCACCAGCAAAACCTGTCAAGTAATAATAAAAGCAGGGATTATAAAACATCAACCAATAAGAGGACCTTGTTTTCTATCCAGAGAATATAAAGAGAGACTCTATCAAATGAATCTGAAGTCTGTTTGAAATGGACAAAGAGATAAGCACAAACAAGATGGATACAAACAAGTTTTAGCAGTAAAATGATCAGCCAATGACTACCCAACAGAGTCACAAAAACATCAAGATCAGTTGGGATGACATTGAAAAAGAATAACCTCCCCCTCCCCCCCCCCCCACCCCCACCCCCACCCCCACCCCCCCCCCCCCCCCCGCTCTAAAGCATAATTTTTTTGGAAAATCTTGTGGGTGGTTTTTTTCAGCTCTTCTACATCAAACATTTTTTCTTCTCAGACCCTATTCCAAATCTGTTCTTCAAGACCCCCAATTCGCTCCTCATTTCACCCATTCATCCAGACCCTACTTTTAAAATTTGGGGTCGCTCACCTACCAAAATGAAAGTTGAGTGCCCTTTGGGCATTAAACTAACCTGCTTTGCACATCTTACAGTCTGGTAGAGCCCATCCTTGCAGACATTCATCACAACTAGCCCCAGTCCAGTACCCATGCTCCTCATCCACATAGCATTCACACTCACTACCCCCTGGTTCTGTTGCATAGCCATTCTGGCATATCACACCACAGTTAGTTTCCCAGCCTATGTAACCCTCCTCACAGTGTTCACATTGGTCTCCAGTGAAACGAGGCAGGCAACGTTCACAGGCTTCACCATCAAAACCATGCTCGCATACACATTGTGGAACGTCACCAGTCAATGTGCAGTTTCCTGTAGATGTGGACAATTATTGCATTACAGATCTATTACAATCACTTATATCGACATTGCCCACACTCTATTTGGAGATGGTAAAAAGTATAGTACCCAAATTACATTTCTAATAATTTGTGAAGTGAGATCAATTACTTTTTATCAAAGTGTCACAGTTTTGTACATGCACCTTTCCAACATCAGATAAGTTTAAAACATTTGTTTAATTAAATACACAATGAAAGCCTTACCAAATGTACAAAATTCAAACCAAACTAATAATATTCCCAAGAACAAGACCTATTAAAGTTACTCCATTTCTAACATGATGCCTCTTGTTGGACCAAGTTGGTATAAAAGTACAATAATTTTGTAAGGATTCAATTTATTTCTCAAAACAGGGCCCTGAATTTTCTTCTACACCCGGGCCAGTTCTTGGCAGCCCTGAATATTCAGATGACTGCAAAGTGTAGGAATTCTGCATTGATTATAAATATTGGTACTCGTACTACAGACCTTTTTTCAATTCAATTCACATTACGGTTCCGTTCCCTGTATATTCTGAGATTTTCATGACCACGGCTATGGGGCAGTATCCGCGATTACAAATCAATTTCCTCCCAACTCTTTAGTTATTGCACCAGCTGTCAGTGGCTACGGCGCTTTGGGTACCTGCTCCGGCAGTTCCGACGCTGGTTTTGACTAGGGTTTTTGTAGCAAGGCCTTCACACTAGAGTGCGGGTCATTGTGAAATTTACTCAATGCAGATTTTGTTGATTTTTCGTGATTTTAGGGACAGAAATGAATAAATGACATAATATACCCACAAATTGTTTTTCGAACGAGCAATTTCGGTTGTATACATCCAATGTAATATGAAAAAGAATTCATTTCGCAGTAATAAATTTAAAATTCTCTCTCCCAACTCTCTGAGTTATTGCGAAACCATGTGGATTGCCTACGGCGCTTCTAAGTAAATCCGCTTCGACCGTTGGTGCAGGGGCGACTTGGTATTTTGGCAGGAAGGCTCTCACACTTGTGAAGATACATAAATGCAGATTTGGCTGATTTTCGTTATTTAAGGTACAAAAATGAACAATTGAGATAATATAGCCACAAATTGAAGTTTCAACGGGCATATTCGGTTGTATATATCGGAAGATATGAAAGGGAAAATATTTCATGTTCACTGTATAGATTGTACAACGCGGCAGAGCATGAGGATTTCACCACATGTGGTTCAGCTCGCACCGCGCTGTAGTAGGCATGCATGTAGCAAGTTAACTAGCATGTGTCCACGGACGGTAGGTCTGGCAGACCATCATTTGGCAATTGATGGTTCAAAAAATACCCAACGCCTAAATTGTAAGGTTATAGCATGTTTAAGCGAGGTTATATAAAGAATTTCTAGCTTTGAACTCCAATTTTTTATACAAATTAGTGCTTAGTATTTCATATATTATAAAATGTTGAGAAAGTCCCCGGAAAAGTCTCAATATAGGATTTCTAGATTAGATTTTAGTTTTCATTATTAGCCCAGTTGGGCTACATTAAATGCTAAATATAACGTGGCCAGACTGTATTGGCTAAACAAAGTCAACACTCGGGACACATGTTCACGATGCAATTACTATAATATCTTGGCCTGTCATTATGTCAAAAAATATATTCCAAAGTGGCTCAAAACATAAAGGCGATGGAACCGTAATGAATTCAATTTTCATGTTTTCAAGTGAAGGTCTCTTGATGTGTTCATGCTTCCATTGTTTGAATAGTGATGTTTTAAACAAGTTTCAATTATTGTACATCTTACCTACAATATATACAAAATGTACTTGACTAGTCCCAAGCAATCATTAACTTAGACATTTAACAGATTGATGATGTACCTACCTCTGAGATTACATGCTGGCTCTCCAGGACACACCAATTCACTGCAATCTTCACCAGTAAAGCCTGGGTTACACAGACACACTGAGTGACCACTCTTTCTCACACAAGAACCTCGCTCTGAACAGTCTGGCTCACCAGGGCAGTCCAGAATCTCACACAAGCTACCTGTAGGAACATTAATTTGATGTCAAACTTTCTCATCAGAAGATCACACTAATGACTAATATTTAGAACAATACAATGTCAGTGGTCAGTAAGTGTCACAGTTAAAGGGGCATTAAGAGATGTGGTTGAGGCAGCGCCCTCAATTACAAAAATATATAATAACAACTGGGATTTGTATATTTTTACAATTGTATTACATGTATGAACTTACACCTATAAGGATTAAGAAAAATCATCCCTCTTTGTACAACAAAACGTCGATTCAAAAATGCCTGTAGAGCCGCAACCAGCATTTTACATGGTTAAGGGTGGTATTCCAACATATTTAAAACATTGTTTTAATCAAGTTTTGCTGGGTGTTTTTTTAGTAGAAACAACAATAATGGCAATTGGTAATGTTAATCTTGAATTCTGAAGTAAATAAATTTAAGTAAAAAAAATTCAACATAACATTGTGTCCCTTTAACACAATAACCAGCAGGTTTGCTTAAGAAAAAATGTAGTATTTCTATTGTCACTTGCAAATATATGAGACTAACATAGCAAACAGGATTTATGTCTGTCCAATTTTAAGGCCAATTTCATAATATGGAAACTTTCTTGGCTTATAACAACTTTGTATTGGATCTAAAAGAGCAATATGTTATTATTTTACTTTTTCTGTAACTAAAACAGTACTGCTTATTTCATGCAAGTGGTGAGAGCAATCAATGTGTATCCATGATATTTGGACTGGTAGCGCATCATAAATTTATGTTTTGTTTTCTTTATAAATATTCTAAATCAAGTTGAATCAACTTGATCTGGACATAATATCAATTGATCCTATTCATCATCATCATCATCATCCGTCGGCTGCAGAGTAGACGACCACAAGATTTCTCCATGCACGACGATCAGAAGCAAGTGCGGCAATCTGTTTTTCTTGAATTGCACCTTATTTGTCCCCTAGTAAATTGTCTTACATATGTAAGGTATGAAGTGCGTGGTCGACCTGTTCTCCTTTGGCCATGTGTTGGTAAGTATAGAGCATATCTTTTTGCAGGCTCTTCTTCTGGCAGCCGGAGGATGTGACCAAGGAATCTCAACTGTCGTAGCCTTACCAAATGAATAAGAGGCTCAGTGCTGGTCATGGCGTAAATGCTGGTGTTTGGAATGTGGTCAATCCGCCTAATATTCAGCATAATTCTGTAGCAGGAGGTGGCCAAGGCATTGATTTTATTGTCCATGTCTTGAGAGATCACCCATGACTCGCAGCCATAGCACAGAATAGTAATGCAGGTGGTGTTAAACAACTTCACTTTAGTTGAGATGGGTATTTTGGGACTCTTCCACAGGTGTTCCAGCTTCCAAAATGCACACCAAGCCAGTGACTTTCTTCTTTTAAGGTCACTTTAACCTATTATTGGGCTGCAATATGTTCACAGTGAGAAAATGTCCAAGGATCAAATGAACTATTGACATGTGATAGAGCCTACCTGTATATCCTGATTCACACTGACATACTGCATCATGGCATGTACCACGGCTTGTACATTCAATGTTACAGCTTGTACCGGAGTAACAAGGGTAACAGTGGCATCTACCACTGTTGGGTGGGTCCTTCAACATAAAACATATCAATATCAAGAGATCAAGTATAGCTGAATATGAATACATTAACGCATTCACAGTTTACATAATATAAGCTGTTCTCATATAATCCTCCATTATAAGAAGTAAGTTCACAGTAGAGATTTTTCACAACAGCAATCACTGATATTTAAAAGGTAATTTTTGAATATTGTTGACATTGATTTCTGTTGACTCTTGTATTATTTTACCTGTTCTCCATATGTGCATGGTATTTCACATTTCTCTCCCATCCAACCTTTGGTGCAATTGACACATATGGGTGGATCATAAGTATCTCCATCACAAGGACCTGTAAATGACAACAAGATCAACTTAATAAAGAAATATAGGTTTTGAAGAGAGCTGAGAAATGCAGATTTAACCTACATTTGTAATTATCTTAATACTGTTATTTCCACAAAATGATCAAGGTTCCTTTCAGGATGAAGAAACATTTCTGTAAGAAGAAAATAAAAGGACAGTGTCAATCAACATTAAATCATATATTGATCTATAATAGGAACATTTCTTTGTCTAAATGCAACTCTACATACCCCTGTTGTTGCAGTCAGGTGTTCCTGGGCAATCTGGTATATGGCATCCAACTCCTTTCCATCCTGATTTACAGTAGCATTCCTGGTCATGGACATTGCAATGCCCATGACTAGTACAGTTAGTGACTTCACCAGGGCAGCCACGATAGCTACAATCAGGACCTGATAGGACACACAGAAATGTACTTGATAGTACTAAAGTGCTCAAAAAAAGAAAGTCGTACACTTTGTTTAGATCATTTAAAGTAACTTTCGATTATTTTTTTACCAAACAGGCTAGATAGACATTTCGATGAATCTTTTAGGCACATTTTGATACCAAACATAACACCTAACAACAAAGAAAAACCATGATTAGCACCATTTATAGAAAATTAGTCACTTTTTAAAAGTCATATTGTTAATACACTACACGGAAGAAAACACCAATTGTTAACAAGCACACAAGCACATAAGCCGTATCAGTCCCGTGTTGATCGCTGCGCATTTCCCCCCAATGCGCGGGCTAATTCAAATTCAAAGTATCATGCATGGATGAAGGATGTGTAAATTTGTGTTATTTGAAATGCTTCATTGATATCTACATATCATTGTTATGTTTGGTATCAACATATTGTGCCTAAAAGATTTATCCAAATGTCTATCTAGCCTGTTTGGTAAAAAATTAATCGAAAGTTACTTTAAATGACCTAAACAAAGTGTACGACTTCATTTTGTTGAGCTCTTTATTATTATCTATAATACATATGATGTAACAATGTTTATTTATATGAAGAAATAATATGCAAGAGGGCTTACGTCTAATAGCTGCCCTTTGTCGACATTGTTTAAATTATTATAGTAAGACGAATATTATACTATTAATATCAAGATGAACCAAATAATGGTCACTTTAACCCAGCTATGTATGTAAAACAAAGTTTTTGTTTACAATGTGCGTAATCCAAGATTGCAAAGATCAGCAATCTGTGTATTGGCAGTTAACCTGTGAGGTTAGATACTATATATTGGAAGAGTTTTGTTGCAAAATGGCTTACATCCATCTGCTATCTTGAGGTAAAATAGTAATATCAAGATGAATCGCATATCGTCACTTTAAGGCAGCAAGTGTTATGTAAAATAACACAATTGTGTTGAACTCAAGGCAGCAATCATGGATGTAAGCCTTTTTGCAAATAACCTCTTCATATACAGGCATAATGGTAAAAGCTTTCCTTCTCATTATGGTTCAACTCAAAAGAGTTGAGAATATCCACAAGAAAGAAGAAAAAGATCATGACTATGCTTGCTGGTGTCTTGTAGTTGACTTTTGCAGTTAATGAAAATGATAGTTAAACAAATCTATAACCTATACCATTCATACTACAACATGATTATTTCAGCTCTTGTAAAAAGAATAGACTCTTTCCCTTTGTATTCATATCGTCTTGCATTAAGAGCATTTTGTTTTTCTTAAAAGTAAGTTCTGCGTATTCAACAATTCTCCAAATGTTCATAAAGTGTAGAATGTTTCGTTTTAAGATGGCATTTATTGCTTTCAATGACACATGTCACTATAATAATAGACAAATTTCTTCAACCTTATACCATATGCCTGTAATTTACACATTTTGATTTGCACAGAAAGAGCTATACGTAATGTTAAAATTCTTGTGGTTGTATAAGTGACTTACCCCACCATGCTGAATCACACTGACAAGTGCCCTCTATACAACTACCATAGCCACTGCATTCCCTATCACATCCAGGTCCAGAAAAGCAAGCATTGCACAAACACAACCCATCATTCTGTGCAGTACCATTGACACATGGCCTCTCACAAGCATCGCCAATCCATCCTGATTTACATTCACAAATGGGAACATCACCGGTACCATTACAGTACCCATGATCAGTACAATCAGGCTCCCCCGGGCAGTCGGGTATATGGCATCCATCTCCTATCCATCCATCATAACAGAAACATTGCAAGTCATTGGTGCATAATCCATGACTTGTACAGGGGGTGCTAACACCAGGACAGTTTTCCTGTTCACAATATTCTCCCCAATGACCAGGGTTTAGTCCATGCTCATCTGTACAATTGCATTTTTCACTATCACAACTCCCAAAGTCACTGCACATTTGATGACAGCTCACTCCATGCCAACATCCATCAGTACATTTACACATGCCACTATCCATGGGATACTGATATCCATATTCAGGTCCACAAGGGATCTCACAAGCTTCTCCCATCCAACCAAGGTAACACGACCGGCATTCTGGGATAGCCGTTCCATCATAGCAGGTTCCATTATTGTTGCAATCAGGTTCCCCTGGGCAGTCTGGGATTTCACAGCCCACACCAAGCCAGCCTTCATCACATATACAGCTTCCTGAAATTTCATAGAACATAACAATGATGGTAAAATCTGTAAGATCCCATAGCGAAAAACAGCATATTAGCGGATAGCTATCCGGTGACCACCGGGTTACCACCGGGTGGAAATGACATGCAAATTAGGTAGTAGCGGATTACTATCGGGTAGTTCCCCAAAATAGCGGATGGTTAGAGGGTAACTGCTCCCCACACTGGCATAACAAGTTTAGGTATTATATGTATTGCCATGAATTTGATTTCAATGACTGGATGATTGAGAACATTCACTCCTCTAATGGGAGTATTACATACCACCACTATAAAAAAGAAAGACACCATTTTTGTTAACACTTCCTACATGAAGCTCACAACAAAAAATCATAATCGCAACCCAAATGACAACATTATGTGATATCGCTATGGCGACCATCATGAATGAGCAGGATGGGAATATCCCATGTGACTATAAAGGCCTGTGTGCTGGAATCATTAATCTGCTTGCATTTACCTAGTATACAGGTGCCATGTCCAGAGCAATCTGTATTATGTAGTCCAGGACATCCAGGCTCATCACAGAACTCCCCTCTCCCTCCAGAGAAACCACAATCACATATCCCTTCAGGGGTACAGCTACCGACTCCTGAGCACAGAATGTCACAGCTGTGATCATGGTAACAAAGGTCACAGCTACAGTTGCCTGAATCCATGGGTATCTATAGAAGTGAGTAGATGAGAAGAAAACAATGTGATTATAAGGAACCTTGTGAAAATCAACATAAATTCAATGCCTAATTTTAGTATAACTTTTACTGCTTGCCATTATGCAGTGTGTAAATGGCATGCCAGAAATTATCTTATGTCACATTCACATTTTGGTGCACCCATATTCCATACCTTAAATTGTTGATAACATGGTGCAAATATAGGGAGAACAACCTTTTTACATTTGGTATTTTTCTAAGTTCTTTTCATGGTATAATATTAGAGGGGCCTCAAAAGTTATAGGTTAAATTAAAAGGTAACTGTTGCATGTCATAACGTATAAAAGCATGGATGCACTAGTTTATCGGAAATTCTGATTATCAGAACATATGAACATTGTTTAATCCTTGTTTGGCACATAGTTTCTAATTAACTTCCATGACAATAAAGGCATCAAACTTAAGCCACACAACACACCATCATTAATGTTAAATGTTCTTACCTGTTGTCCATAGAGACACGGTATCTCACAAGCAGGTCCCATCCAATCTTCATGACAGTTGAGACATCTTGGTGCTGGGTCCTCCGGCAAGCAATCGCCACGTCCATTGCAATCCGGTGTACCCGGACAATCTGGCAGATGACACCCAATACCAGCCCATCCATTGTCACAGTAACAAACACCAGTGGCTCGATTACACTCTCCATGATAAGTGCAATCATCTCCGTACCCAGGACAACCTGGGATATCACAGACATCACCACGCCAACCATCAAACCCACAATCACACGTGTCATTGATGCATATAGAACTCTTATTATTACAAAGCATATCGCAAGCCAAGCCAGCGTAACATGGGTCACACTCGCAAATCCAGGTAGCATTGATTTGTACAGGAATACCAAATTCACATATGAGTTCACAGCCATCTCCCATGTAAGGATAGGTACAATTGACACACACAGGATCTTCATCCTCAGGTGGTATAGGACATTCACCCCTCATCAGACAATCTGGTTCCCCTGGACAATCAGGGATTTGGCAACCCACACCTTTCCATCCTGGATCACATAAACATTCAAAAGTTGCCGAGTTACAGGTTCCATGACCAGAACAATCAACCCCTGGGCATCCTGGTATTTGGCATACATCACCACGGTAACCACCGTCAAAGTTACACTCACATTCACCATCAGAACAGACACCATTGCCTGAGCAGATCTGATCACATCCGATGCCACTGTAGCATGCTTGGCATACACAACCTCTTTTATCACCATAGTTGTAACCAGATTCACAGGGAACATCACAGATTTCACCAGCCCAGCGAGGAAAGCAGGAACACCTCCTTGGAGTCTCATCAACACACTTCCCATTACCTACAAGAGAGAAAGCAAATAAAAATACATGGCACTACTGCAAAGGTGAAAGTAGTGGTATAAAAACTATGAAAAACTATAAATAGTCAAATAATAATCCAAGCTCAGAAAATTTGCATTTATTCACATTGATAATAACAATCACTGCAAGATACTTAATTAGTAAGTAGTTTCTTTCAGCTCTAAATGTGTGATAATACACTATTTCCTAATTTAACTATAAGCACATTTTAACTGTCAACAGTTTTAGTTTTAGCATTATTTGATCATAAATAAGACAATGAGCATTTAAGTTTATGAAGCATATATGCAATGCTACGTCATCAACAATCTGTCCCCGAGAATAATGTGATTTGCTTGGTACAGTGCACATCAAAATTTAACTGTCATTACGAAATACATGACCTATTATACCTCTATGTTGGCTGCCAAATCAATTGTTATACCATTCTGGCTGGTACATTCTATAATGTTGCAAGATTTATCTGGCTAGCAAACATGAAACCGGCTATAGAAACAATGCATTACAATGGGACTCACCTGAGCAGCTAGGGTTGCCAGGGCAGTCAGGAATGCTACAATCAAATCCACTCCAGCCTGGGTAGCATGTACACTTGGATGTCACTGAATTACATGTGCCTCTCTCATTACAAGCTCCATCCTGACCGGGACAGCCACGGATCTCACACTTATCACCCACAAACCCACCATTTTCATTGTTGTTGCAGATGCAAAATTCCCCAGTTTCATCACATCTTCCACTTCCTGAACATTCACTGTTACATCCAGCTCCTGTGTAGCAAGGCTCACATTGACAGTACCCACTATTGGGTGGTGCTTGTTTGCCATGTGTACATGGATCATTACATTCAGGTCCCATCCAGCCTTGGATGCAATCAGTGCAAACAGGTGTCATACGGTTTGTACCATTGCAGTATCCCCTGTTATTGCAATTAGGTTCACCTGGACAATCTGGGATCTCGCAGCCATCCCCTGTCCATCCTGGGTAGCAGAAGCATTGATGTAGAGCAGAGTTGCAATCTCCATGACCACTGCAATCTGTATTTTCCCCTGGACAACCTGCAACCTCACAGACGTCTCCCCACCAACCAGGATCACATTCACATGTTCCGTTCATGCAGATTCCCGTACCAGAACATTCACTGTTGCAACCTTTGCCAGAGTAGCATGGGAAGCATTTACAGTAACCGCTGTCCATTGGCACTTGAATACCAAATGTACATGGTTCATTACAATCAGCTCCCATCCATCCTTGAGTACAGTTTGTACATTCTGGTGGGTCAAAGGTCACATTGCAATGACCTCTTTCATAACAGTCTGGACTTCCTGGGCAATCAGGTATCTCACATCCATCCCCTGTCCATCCACCATTGCATGTACATAAATGTGTGGCACTGTTGCATTCGCCATGACCGCTACAATCAAGTCCAAAATCACCTGGGCATCCTGGGATGTCACACACCACTCCTCTCCATCCCACATCACACAAACATGTTTCTTTAATGACAGTTCCATGTAAAGAACATGCAGCATCACATCCTACGCCAGTCCATCCTAAAGTACAATTACAGTACCCGCTATCCATTGGGTCTTGGAAGCCATTCAAACAGGGATCCTCACATGCTGGTCCCATCCATCCTTGGCTGCAATTCACACATCTTGGTGGATCAAACGTACCATTGCATATACCTCTTGCTGCACAATCAGGGTCACCAGGACAATCAGGAACTTCACATCCTAACCCTTGCCACCCTTCATCACATACACACTTATGCAAGGCACTATCACAGTCACCTCTACCAGAACAGTCCAAGTTATATAAACCAGGACAACCTGGCACATCGCACAGCTCTCCTTTCCATCCAGTATCATAGTCACACTGGCATTTACCATCTACAATCTTACCATGAGCTGAGCACTCAACATCACATCCTACTCCTGTCCACCCTGATGTGCAGTTACAGTATCCACTATCCATAGGAGTCTGTGCACCATTTACACATGGATATGCACACCCTGGACCCATCCAACCTCGAGAGCAATTCTGACAAGTAGGTGCTTCCAGTGTTCCATTGCAGAATCCACGGTCATTGCAATCTGGATCTCCAGGGCAGTCAGGAATGTGACATCCAATTCCTGTCCAAGCAGGGTAACAAGTGCATTCATGAAGAGCACTGTTGCAATCTCCATGACCAGAGCAATCTGTACCAAATCCTGGACAACCTGGTACTTCACAGACCTCGCCTCTCCATCCTTGCAATGGGTCGCACACACACGTGGTGTTATCAATATTGCAATGTCCATGATCTGAGCATTCTACATTGCATCCTTTAGCACTCCAGCATGGATCACACACACATATACCACTGTCCATAGGTTGTTGTACACCATGTAAACAAGTCTCATTACAGTCAGGTCTCATCCAGCCTGGCTCACAGTTCTGACATTGAGGTGGCAATAATGTAGCATTACAGTAGCCTCTATCAAAGCAGTTTGGTTCTCCTGGGCAATCTGCTTTTGCACAATCCAATCCTTGCCATCCTGGTTCACAATAACATTGATGCAAAGCTGCATTACATACCCCATGACCAGAGCAATCATTTACACCTGGACATCCTGCTACGGTGCAATGGTCCCCTCTCCAGCTATCATCACAGTTACAGGTGTCATTGATACAGCTTCCATGATGATTGCATTCAGAGTGGCAATATTCCCCAATGTAACAAGAGTTGCATTCACACATGCCTGATATACATTCTCCATGACCACTGCATTTCAAAGAACAGTCTTCACCATGACAGCAATCATTGCACAAGCATTCTCCATGTGGGGAACACTTACCATTCCCACTGCATGTTGTGGAAGAGTCACACTTATACTCACATCGATATCCTACATACCCAGGATCACAAACACAGCTTCCATGATCTGAGCAAGATCCATGGCTGCTGCAGATGACATCAGGATCACATGGTACTTGGCAGTTAGATCCAACAAACCCGGCTTCACAGTGACAAGTTTGAGTAGATTCATCCCATATTCCATGTCCACTACATTCATTGCCAGACACACACAAAGTACCTGCATTGCCATGGTAGTTACCATTGTATCCCGCACCCGGTGTAGATCTTCTACGACCTGTGAAGATTACATGAGGGTCATTTGGTGAGTATGTTCTGATGCGTCCTCCTCCTCCACCGCCTCCATAATGATAACATGTCCTGCGATATCCACATCCATAAGAATGTCTTGTTGCCTCTCCACCATTAGTTGAAGCATAGCCCCAGCCTTCCCAGTAGAGACCATCCAACCATATGGCACCACCACTACCACCACCAGTGCCATCACGTCCCTTTGTACCAGATGATATAATCTGACCTTCCATAACTAATAGCCTTGAAGAAACTGCTTTGATTGCACCACCGCCAATACCTGGACCATACCCATGGCTGCAGGATCCTCCTCCACTGCCAACTTGTGTTGGTAAGCATTGTGATCCATACAGTCCAGTACTACAGGAGGTATCAGCACCACCTGCACCTCTTCCACCAAGACCACCATAGCTACCACCTCCTCCACCATCTCCACAATTTAATCCTCTCCCTGGTCCTGTATTCCCTGTATAGCCTGATCCATCAGCTCTGACTTCGCCCATTTTCTCTACTTTCATATCTTGAGTGTATATCACTATTGCATCACCAACTTCCACTCTACCACCAAAATCTACATCCATATTATCACGAAGATTCAACATCACAGCATTGCTATCTGCGTATCGTTTGTTACTGGACTCTATGCCGACCACTCCACCATTTTGGACGATCAGAGAGCCAATATAATAATCACCACGTTCGTAGCTTCCTATAGAGCAGTTGAAACATGCCGAGTATCCAGAATGATAAAACTTGATTTCACCTTTGACCTTGACACTTTCTATTCCATAGAGGGCTCCCTGTACAAACATAGTTGATGTGATGGTAGCATGTGGAGCTAGGATACACATGCCAGATGAGTGAATGTGTATGTTAGCCTTGGGATGTGTTTGAGTCTCTTCATATCCAATGTGGATGGCATGATTGGGACCAGACACGATATTGCCACTTCTATCACCAGTAAGCTTCCTAATGTAAATGTTTGCTTCAGTAGAGCTAGTCTGTGAAAACATAAAGGCAATTACAAGTGTACTAAGTGATCGCAAACTTATTTAGGCCCACACAATCAGTGCCATATCAATTAGGAGTATAGGACTTGTTTTTCCAGTATCACTCTCTCTTGCCTCATAGCAGTACTTTAATAAAATTAAAATACATATTTCACAATTCAATTGCTTTGAAAAGATTATGTTTACATTCAATGCAACATGCATGTTTCTCTTTGAAACTGGCGCCTCTCAAAATAATCCTTCCCTTTAAAGCAAAACGGACTAGTCCATACCCATAATGCACCAGTGCCGCCTTATATCTTCTCTTATTGAGGTTCGGAGATTAACATAAGCCATACTGCCAGGGTGGGAAATTCAAAATCCAGTCCACAATTGCTTGACATGCACAGGGTGGGATCTTGATCCCGGTCACCTACGGACTCATTATGGATAATACAAATTATCTTGCAGGTAAGCGAATAACCTTCGTCTAATTTACAATTATCCTGCATTCGTCCTTTGGTGACAAGGGTGACTTTGATCGAAATTTGATATTACCTAAGTTCAATTTAATAGGGATTTGATAGTGTTGTCCAAAGTCTAAGTCATATGTGATATGTGAATTTGATAAATATAGCTTAATTTGATAGAGTTTTGATAGTCTATAAGAATTCAACTTGGAATTTGATAGGGTTTTGATACTATCAAATATATATCAAAATACTGCAAGTCACGACTTGCGAATCCCCCTGGCTGGGAGATCAACTAAATGAGGTCAACTTTCATATATGGGTCATGTTCCCCCGGTGTTCATGTTTCTTGTCTCCAAGTTTGACGTCGATCGGGCAACTTTTACGATTTGACTTCTGGATGACCTTTGACCTCAGATGACCTCTAATTTATTTTAGACATGTTCACCCGGTGTTCATGTTTCTTGTCTCCAAGTTTGACGTCAATCGGGCAACTTTTACGATTTGACCTCTGGATGACCTTTGACCTCAGATGACCTCTAATTTATTTTAGACATGTTCACCCGGTGTTCATGTTTCTTGTCTCCAAGTTTGACGTCAATCGGGCAACTTTTACGATTTGACCTCTGGATGACCTTTGACCTCAGATGACCTCTAATTTATTTTAGACATGTTCACCCGGTGTTCATGTTTCTTGTCTCCAAGTTTGACGTCAATCGGGCAACTTTTACGATTTGACCTCTGGATGACCTTTGACCTCAGATGACCTCTAATTTATTTTAGACATGTTCACCCGGTATTCATGTTTCTTGTCTCCAAGTTTGACGTCAATCGGGCAACTTTTACGATTTGACCTCTGGATGACCTTTGACCTCAGATGACCTTTAATTCATTTTAGACATGTTCACCCGGTGTTCATGTTTCTTGTCTCCAAGTTTGACGTCAATCGGGCAACTTTTACGATTTGACCTCTGGATGACCTTTGACCTCAGATGACCTTGGATGACCTCTAATTTATTTTAGACATGTTCACCCAGTGTTCATGTTTCTTGTCTCCAAGTTTGACGTCGATCGGGCAACTTGTACGATTTGACCTCTGGATGACCTTTGACCTCAGATGACCTCTAATGTATTTTAGACATATTCACCCGGTGTTCATGTTTCTTGTCTCCAAGTTTGACGTCAATCGTGCAACTTTTACGATTTGACCCCTGGATGACCTTTGACCTCAGATGACCTATGCAAATTAATTAGACCCAAAAAAATAATCACCCGGCGTTCATGTTTCTTTTCTCTAAGTTTGACGTCAATCGGGCAACTTTTACGATTTGACCTCTAGATGACCTTTGACCTCAGATGACCTTTGCAAATTAAACCCCCAAACAAGCAGCTACAGTGTTTGACCATGGCCTACCTATCACTGAAGGTTTGAAGTCAATCCGTCCATCCTTTCAACAGATACAGCATTCGGGCAACTTTTACGATTTGACCTCTAGATGACCTTTGACCTCAGATGACCTTTGCAAATTAGACCCCTAAACAAGCAGCTACAGTGTTTGACCATAGCCTACCTATCAGTGAAGGTTTGAAGTCAATCCGTCCATCCTTTCAACAGATACAGCATTTGGAAAAAAGGCTAACCAAAAGGCACCGCCCCCCCCCCCCCCCCCCCCCCCCCCCCTACATACGCACAGACAGACACACATTACATGATGACAAAATCCCCTTCTGGTTTTATAAACCAGGGGGATAAAAAGTGATTTGATAGGGTTTTGACATATCTAAACCCTATCGAATGCTCATTTGATAAGGTTTTGATAGTGATTTGATATACTTTTGATTTCTCCATCGCACAAAAACTCGCTGCTCTTGCTTCTAGCAAATAATTGCAACCCCGCTTGTCCTATTCGAGAGAAGCCTAATCAGTGAAATAAGAGAAGATATATGGCGACACTGGTGCATTATGGGTATGGACTAGTCCATTTTGCTTTAAAGGGAAGGATTATTTTGAGAGGAGCCAGTTTCAGAGAGATATACTAAAAGTTAGTCACCCTGGTCACCGAAGGACGAATGCAAGATAATAAACGGTTTGCAAATCTATCCTACATTAAGAATTTGGTTTTAGGAAATTAATCTTTTGTCAGGTCAATTAAAAGACCAATAAAAATAGGGGCACTTAGCATCTACCTGTAAGGGTTAAAAAGTATATGAAAAATTAAAAGCTGATAAATTGTAATGCATTATCATGCCAAATAGCCTATGAGGGGACTGATAAATTCCTTGTTTGATTAGGGCCATTCACAACTATTTAATAATCCTACCATAAATCCTATGATAGACAGGGATCACTGGCTTGGTAATTTTCTTTTGAAATTTAAGATTGATAAATCTCAATTTGCAAAGAATTTATGGTATTGTGTTTCTATGTAAACAGCCAATGACAATAACAAAAAAAAAGAATATACTGCTGACCCATGTCTTGCACATTGGTTGAATTGAGTCACTTCTTTTTTGAACTTAAGGAGCCATTTGAGATAATGCATCACAAATATCAGATAGCAAAGTCATATATGTCAGTTCTTTACCATCTTCTAATTATAACTTTCATGTCTAAATTTTTCGTTTGGTACCTGTAGTTTCAAGCAAGCTCTCCTCAGCAGTTTAACATGACTATACACCAATTCTTCCGCATCTTCCTTGCGTACAACCACCGGTCTTCTGCAAGTCTTGTCCTCAGCTCTGTTAAGATTATCAATCTCAAGGTAATGCTCAGAAGCATCTCCAAGCACTGTCCTCCTGTAGATAGAACCAGGTCCCCCATGCTCAGAGCCAGCGCCTCCATGGGCTTCAACAGGTCCCTTAAATATGTCAGTTTGGGTTTGTATTATGGCAATGCGTCCTCCACTTCCACCACCATTAGCTGTGGAATATGTAAAATATTAAATGTACAGCTATTAGGTAAATGTTAAGATTATTATCTAGGTCTACTTTTATTCATTTACAAGAGCAAAGTTTTAGTTATGTACACATTACATGCAAAGGCAAAGGCAATAACAATGTACAAAGGCATCTCACCAATTGTTTTAAGCTAACTTCATAGGTTAACTTGCTCAAGTTTACAAACAATTGTGCAATTATAATCTATACTATAAAGAGAAAATATGCGCCATCTTGAATATGATGGTCTTCTTTCAATGCGTCGATGTGTAACGGTCACTGACGATGGAGGAAATTAGAAAGCCTTATGCTTTCAATGTTAATAAGGGCTGATATACTTACCATATGTCGATTCAATACAAAAATTGCATTTAACATTCGTGAAATAGCAGAACTTTCTGACCAAAAAACCAGTATATGTACCACATATGAAAGAAATACCTCCCAACACTACATCCATCGACCGTATCCTCAGATATCGTACCGCCCAACCGTATCCCTGTAATCATCCTCTTCATTCAAAAAAATCCCATCAGAAGGACGCGATTTCTGTGCCGTGCCGAAATTAAGTAGGTTGTTGCACGTGCGGCTAGGGATTAGTTGACTTTAGGATATCTAGTAGCAGATAAATCTTTATAACTGACTTTTTATTACGTGTTTTAAACATAGGACCTAATTTTTGCAATATTTTTGCTCAAGTTTGGACGATCGGGTGCGACCATTTTCGGTTAATGAGATATGGTGTGAAAACCCTCCGTTGCGGACGTACGCAGAGAAAGTGATTTTTGTCAGTATACCTGTATTCCTATCAAAAGTTCTCTGAAGTGTTCAGGTCTGTAATGAAATCTAATATTGTTTTGTTTGTAAGAGGGACAAACCTAAAGAAAACAAACAGAGAAAATTATCAGAACCTTTATCTCCCGCTTCTCCTTGCCTGATAGTTAAGGTTACAATGTTACAAACTCTCTTACCATAAATAGCATTCACAGTAGCTGAACCCCCGTGACTTCTGATAGTACCATGCCCAATCAATGCACCAGTATCAATGACAATGCTGCCCCCACTGCCTCCCCCTGCTGCAGTGTTAATAGTACCTGGCAAACCATTAGCTGATATCACACCATCACATGTTACAGTCTAGAAAACAAATGATACATTGCATCAAGAATAAATGTAATCAAACCCTGATACTATTTAAACACAATTTAGCATACTTTTGCACACAGTATAGTTTCCAAATTCTTCAAAGATGATCAATATGATAGTCACCAAGACTGAAGTGAAAATGCAAAGGGTAGTGAGTGACCCAAGCCAAGATATCTAAATGCAGAAATAAATATTGTCAGCTAGTCTTCTTTTTCATGGACTAAAAGAGCGATAACACACTCACCTTGCCAAAGTTGAGTAAACTTCTCTTTTGACCCATGGTGTAAAATGTGCATGTACAATTAAATGCAATTAAACTCAATTCAATTTATTCAGCAAAAGTAATACAAACAAATATTAATACAATATCAAGTTGAGGCTAGGAACCCCAGTGGAAACCCTGATAGACGGGCTTATATAATGGGGACCCTTGACACAAAAATAGAATGATAGCAAATAAAGCATTTTTAATGACGGGAGAACAGAAAACACGAAACAAGATCAAACAGAACAGCACAAAAACAATACACTTGACAAAGACACACAGAAACAAAAAGAGAACAATACAGAACACATGTTCATGGCAAGAGACAAAAGTTACCAAGTTTAAAGTATCAGAGCGGATAGAATGAAAATAGAGGAAGATGAGTAGAAAAGAAGAGGAGCGAACAAAGTCTATGTTTTACTAAGAGAAAGATTGGTGTGTGTGGTGTGTACAAAGGAGCCCCATGATCTAGATTTAAATTGATGCCAAACAGTTACTCCTCGTTTGAAGTATTGCTAGTTCTGCAGGCATGTTGCACCGATAATATTATTCACATGGTAACAATAAAGATAATTCAAATGTTAAGCTTATTGCAAAGAAACACCTAACTCACCTTGCCAACATTGAGGTGTATATGTCCACCACCTGACCCACCAGATGCACCACCACCTCCACTTCCAATATTATTGAGTTCAAATAAACGGCCATAGGCTGACCCTCCTGTTGCATGCTGTGTTGAACCTCCTATAACATGCTTAGTTGATCCTCCTACGAAATAAAGGATTTTGATAAATTTTGATAATTACAAGTACCACTGATTCTAAAATGTAGTAATAAATTCAAGAAACTGAAAGCCTTCGTAAATAATTCCGTGACGACTTTACTGTCACATTATGTGACACATTTTGCACTGCTACTGTAAATTATGAACAAAAATCCTATATCCTCTAACTGGTGTAATGTATATCAGTTACAATTCTTCAGTGACAAACCTACCTTGAGCACTATGTCCAGCTCCAGAGCTTCCAGCCCCATGATCATACCCACGTCCAGGTCCCTGTCTTGATCCATATCCACTGCCATCTGAGTTAATCACACCACCTGCTTCAACTATCAGCTCACCAGATGTTACATTCACATACTGAGTCTCCAGGCTTAACAGGCCTCCATGTTTGATGAAGAAATTACCATAGTCCAGCACCGGCCATGTTGGATTCATATGTATGGCAAGTTTGGCTCGATTATTTACAGATACTTTGCCAATTATTAGTAAACCTGGAGTATGCATATCATAAGGCTCATCATCATACCATTGAGATTTCTGTTGTAATACAGCAGTGTGAGCTTTGCCAAGAAACTGGAGTTCTCCATCTCTCTCTAATATGAGTTCTTCAACACCCGTGAGTCTGCCTTCAATGATGACTACTTCTGTAAGGATGATGACAGTAGTTGGCAGAATGATTTCCCCACCCCAGTCTATATGGAAGCCACAGGGAGCATCAAGGTATGTATGGGTTGACTCTACAATATGGACGAATAGTCGTTGGCGATTCTGTACCCTTATAAGTCCTTTTTTGTTGCCTGTTAACTCATGTGCCACTACAGTGACATTGTGAGCTTTTTCTGGGTGGTAAAAGTGAAGGTAAGAATGCCCTTCAATTTGTACTTCATCAAACTCGTAAAACCAGGTGCCTTCTTCCATCACGACAGCAGGATGGTTAACTTCAATAACTTCATTGTCAATTTTGAGTTTGCTGTGCTCTGGTTTAAACTCAGTCAGGTTCATGTTTGGGTCAGAATATTTGAGTTCTCTATACTGTGGGCCTCGTTGTGATTCATACTTGTACACAGTTCCTGCAGCACCATTGCCTAGTGCTGGATTGGAATGAGATGATCCAGACGAGCCTCCAGTGGCAGTGTATAGACCACCATACTTATTCTGATGTCTGATGTGGATTCCTATTCTACCACCACCACCGCCAGCACCTTGTCCCAATCCTTCACCCCCACTTGCTTTGACTTCACCATGACCTGTTGTGTTTGTTGCTTCTATCAAAATGCTTCCACCACTGCCGCCACCTGCATTGACTCCTGCAGCATCCTGCCCACTTGCAGATATGTATCCATTAATATGAATCAATTTGCCAACAAGCCAATGCAGGGATCCACCACCAGAACCTCCAATATCACTACTACTGGCCCCACCTCCACTGCCAAGCTCTAATGGGGTGTAAACTGACCCATATGGATGACTAGGTTGAGCATTTACAAAATGCCCTGCAGTGCCTCCATGACTACCACCAGTGCCATATCCATTAGGACTTGTTCTTCCAGCACCAGGTCCAGATTGGCTTGCATGACCTTTTCCATCCAATAGCAGCATTCCCTCACTCTCTAAATCAGCATGATCAGACTCAATCAATCCATGATTCATGACAAACCTTCCCTGATACTTGATCGCCAAGAAGTCAACTTTAACAATGATATCTTGTAACACCTTCAAGAAAGACATCTGTCCACCTTTCTTGATGTATAATTGAGGATAGGAACAATTCCCTTCATCTGTTATATGCACATATTCTCTATTTTCAACAAATGCTGTCTGTGCAGTTGAAGTAAAAGTAACATCTCCTTCATCTTCTATGTAAAGATCATGAACTCCTGTGAAGAGTCCATGGATCTCAGTTCTTGTTCCATGCATATGAACCTCTGAAGGTAGCACAATCTCTGCACCATAATCAATGATATAGCTACATGGTGCTTCTGTCTTGTTATTGACTGACTCTACAACTTCTACATACACAGTTTGGTTGTTTCTTAGATGGAGTTGGCCTGTCCTGTCCCCAATGAATCTATGGACGGTTACATTGACAGGCTGTCCTTCAGGAGTGTCTGGATGATATATAATAAGTCTAGATGCACCTGTTAGCTCCATCTCATCAAACTCATATGTGAATGTATCTTCCTCAAGAATCACTGAGGCTACAGGCACCTGTAAGCCTTCATTATCTACATGCAAATAATGGTGATCAGTCTCCAACAGTGTTGCGTTTGTCCTTTTGATGTATTTTCTCTTGCGATACTGCAGTGGTCGTAAGTTCTCTTCCAGATATGCAGTTCCTGCAGCAGCTCCAAGTGGGTCAAGTTGGTCAAGCGGTTGTGCTATTCCTCCTTTCCCACCACGATCTATAAATCTTCCACCATAGGTGTATCTCCATCTACAGTGGATTGCTATGCGTCCTCCAGCACCACCACCGCCATGTCCTACTCCATCTCCACCATGAACATCTATCACCCCATGTCCAGTCATATTAGTTGCTTCTATAAGAACACTCCCACCGCTGCCACCACCAGAGTCTCCACCCACACCAGGCATACCACGTAAACCAAGCAAACCATTCATTTCCAAGTAATGGCTGATAATCCAGTGTAATTCACCGCCTCCACTGCCACCAGTTCCAGCTGAGCTTCCTCCTCCACTGCCTAGTTGCAAGGCTGTGAAAATGGATCCATAAGGTTGTCTTACTAAGGCAATATTAGCACCACCTCCTTCACCGCCGTGTGCTGCTCCATAACCGATGCCATCTATAACAGGTCCCCTACCCGGTCCATTGTCAGCAGGATGTCCGTGTCCATCAAACTGGAACACACCTTCACTCTCCACCCATCCATATGTTGAATAAACCACCACATGGTTCATATACAATTCTCCCTGATACTTGACCCTCAGTTCACTTGATTCCAATGTCATAGTATCTGCTATTTTTAAAAATCCTCCCCATCCTCCACGCTTGATGGTCACAGTTCCAAAAGTAAAGTTTCCTGGGGGGGAAATGTCAAAATACTGGCGATTCTCTATCCTTCCTGTTTGAGCAGTTGAGTAGAATTCAATCCAAGCTCCATCCTCTATGTACAAATGATGAACTCCAATCATCATTCCTCTAAGTGTACTGTTTGTTCCATGGACATGGAATTCTGCAGGCAAGACAATCTCAGCTCCTTCATCTACAATGTAGCTACATGGAGCTGCTGTCTTATTACTTACTGATTCAACAAATTCCACAAATGCTGTCTGGTTAACTCGTAAATGTAGTTGTCCTGATCTGTCACCAATGAACTTATGAACTGTGATGTTGACTCTCGTTTCGTTATCTAGATGATAAATCAATAATCTGGATGCCCCAGTCAATTCCATTTCATCAAACTCATATTCAGTTTTGTATTCCTCTCGAATCAAAGTTGCTGGTGGAACTGACACGCCATCATTGTCCACATGAATGTATGTGTGGTCAACTTCAAGGAAGGTTGTGTTGTGCATTTTATCATATTTCTTATGTCTATATTCAAGTTCCCTTAGATTTTCTTCTTTGTAAATAGTACCTGCTGCCCCTCCATGAGAAGACTCATACCCTGTACCACCAAGACCACCATTGTCAATGAATCTTCCTCCATACTGATACCTCCAACGGCAATGGATACCCACTCTTCCACCAGATCCTCCTCCACCTCGATTTGAGCCTCCACCACCACTCACTGCAATCATTCCATGACCTGTCATGTTAGTTATTTCAATCAAAGCAGATCCACCACTACCACCTCCTGCATCTCTTCCACTACCATCTTGACCACGGAGCGCCAACTCTCCATTCAATTCCAGCTTCTGCCCAACTCTCCACCACAAGACTCCTCCACCTCGCCCTCCTCTTCCTGTTCCATTTCCACCACCACTGCCCATCAGGAGTGGATTAAACACAGTATTGTATGGATTACCTCCATAAGGTGGTGGTCCACCACCTTGCCCTCCATGTCCTGCACCCATTCCTAAGCCATCTGTGTTGGTAAATCCTGCTCCAGGACCTCCCTCAGGATAATGTCCTCTTGCATCCAGGTGAAAGATTCCTTGACTTTCTATCCATGCCCAAGTTGAATCTATTTCTACATCATTCATGTAAAGTTCTCCCTGGTATTTCACCCGAAACTCACTCACAATAAGACTCATAGGATGCGTGATGCGTTGGAACTCAGCTCTGGACCTGCGCTCTACTGTGAATGTTGCGAAGCTAAAATTTCCTGGAGCCGTGATGTGAATGTACTCTTGATTCTCTACTAATGCAGTTTGTGCAGTTGATTCAAAGACAACATCAGCACCACTTGCTATGACAAGGTTGTGAACACCAGTGATGCGGCCAGCGAACAAACTTCTTACTCCGACAAGATCAACATTCGATGGGAAGAAAATTTCTGCTCCGGCATCTATTTGGTAACTACAAGGGGCTATTGTTGCATTGGTTTTTGATTCAACTACTTCCACATAAATCGCTTGGTTTTTACGCAAGTGAAACAATCCTGTTCTGTCTCCAAGAAACTTGTGAACAATCACCGTAACATTTGGTGAAAATTGAGGGTGGTGAATTCTGATATTGGCGTAGTTTGTAAGATGAACTTCATCAATTTCATAGAAATCCGCCTGTTCTTCCATCAGCATAGTAAACAGCCAGGGTGCATCTTGTTTTGTATTATCAATAGACAGATATGTATGCTGTGCTGTGACATAAGTAGTGTTTGTATCAGGATCATATTTGATGTCAGAGTACTGTGGTCCTCTGGCCGTCTCTTCTTTGTACACTGTGCCTGCAGCTCCAAAATGTAAAATATTGTTTCTACCCCCAAAGGACTTCAGCTGACCAGCAAATGCATAGACATGCCTAGCATGGATGGCAATACGTCCACCAGCACCTCCGTATCCAAGTCCATTGTTTCCATGGGAATCTGGCTGAGCAGCATTGCCTCCATTTACGTTAATTTCTCCATGTCCGGTAAAATTTGTCGTTTCAATCAAAATACTTCCTCCACTACCCCCACCAGCATTACCCCCTTCTCCATACCCACCTTGCAAGTGAATACACCCATCAACAGTCAATAGAGCTCCATTTTGCCAATGTAATAGTCCACCACCTGAACCACCTATACCACCACCGCTACCACCACCACTTCCAAGATGCATAGGGACATACAATGATCCATAGGGATCTCCACCTGTCAATGGTTGTGGAGCGCCACCATAGCCACCATGGCCAGCACCATACCCTATTCTATCCGATGTCCATCCAGCTCCTGGACCTGTTTCACTCTTAAAACCTGTATCATTAAGATTCAGTTCTCCTAAGCTTTCAATATTGGCATGACCTGTGTCTATATTACCATGATTCATGTTGACTCTGCCTTCATACTTGATGTTTATCCAACTTGCTGTAATTGTCAAATCGCCTTTAATTTTCTGCAGCTGCATGACAGAGCCTCTTTGCACAGTAATTTCACTGAAACTGATATTACCAGGAGTTGTGATGAACTCATAGGAGCCATTTGACATCAAAGCAGTCTGAGTGGTTGATGAAAAGACAACATCTGCTCCTTCTGCAACAAAGAGATCATGCACACCAGTGACCAGACCATCAATGAAAGTTCTGGTACCAAGCAAAAAGAGAGTTGATGGGAAGATGATTTCTGTTCCATCATCAATCCTGTAGCTGACAGGAGCTATTGTGAATCCACTTTGTGACTCAACAACCTCACAAAACATCTTCTGATTGAAACGTAGATGCATTTGTCCAGTATGATCACCAATAAATTTGTGCGCCACCAGTGTTGAGTTTGTGCCATGCATCCACAATACAACATGGTTTCTTAGTTCAATTTCATCAAATTCAAAATAGTTGTACTCTTCATTTTCGATGATGGTTGGAAGCATGTCATTACGGTTTTGGTTATCCAATAAGAGCTTTGTGTAACCATCTTTCCACATGGTTTCATTGAATTCATTCCTGCTAGCTCTGCGGAATTGTAAACCAGCATTTGTATCAGTGTAGTAAACAGTGCCACTTGCCCCATTAGCTGCATTGAAGTTTTGACAACTAGTCCCTGTGCAACCACCTAATGCCAGGTAGTCACCAGTGAACTCTCGTAACCAGGATACATGAACAGCTATGCGACCACCTGCACCTCCACATCCTTGCCCATGACCAGCACCCCCATTGACAGACATCCGTCCATGTCCAGAGAATAGAACAGTTGTGATGTAAATACTTCCTCCACTTCCACCTCCGCTGTTTCCTCCTATAGCATCACCCCCTCTGGTATCCAGTAATCCATCTAAATGTAATTCATGTCCTACATGTATCTCTATGGTGCTACCACCAGATCCAGCATTGGTACCACCGCCACCACCACTGCCAGGGTGAATTGCTTTGGTGTAAGATCCATACCCAAATCCTACATTAAAGCATATATCAATCAAATTATCAAGCTTATTCAAAAGGCACTCAAGCCAATGACTTCAACAGTGATTTATACTGAGTAAACAATTGACCTATGAGTTAGTTCTCAATATTTCCAGGTTATAAGGTGAAATGATATTTCGCTGTTTGAGTGCAAGACATTGTATGAACACAAACATATAATATCTGCCATTTGCATAATTCTTAAATAATCTACTTCCTTATCATCAATAACATACAAATAGTACAACAGAAGAATTCATTCGACAGTATCAGTTTAAAATTGAAGCTTTTATGTTATCCTTTTGAAATCCAAAGTCTTAATCATTTTGATGATTGAGAAGCACTTCAAAATATGTCAAGAGCTCTAATATTTTTTTATTTGGACACCTTGTACAAAATTCATGTCTACAATAGTAAGTCTCTATTTATATTATTAATCATATTTTACCTGTTGTGTAGTTGAGTAAGTGAGTACATCCACCAAACCCTCCATGTCCTGCACCTATCCCTCTATCACCCACACTGCCTCCAGGACTGTCCCCTTCTCCTGCACCAGGTCCCCTAGCTGAAGTCTGTATCATTGCTTCTCCCTCAATGTGAATGTTAGATGCTTGGATTTTAACAGACTCTGCCAAAATGCTTGATTTGTAACGCATGTTAATGTCATTTATGTCTAATTGCATGTGGTTTGGGTAGGTGAGCAGAGACATGGCTTCAAGGTTTAGTACACCAAGTCTTATTTTGCCTACAAAAAAGAAACGGTTCATTGACATTGATAAGTGAAAATTATTGCAAAGGTATCTTGCATGTGCTTTCATCAGAAATATCAAAATACGACCTTGTTTTATACATGAATTTACACGTTTTATTTTGATAGGTGGCTAGGAGTTTGTTTTTAATGAAAATAATATGATAAAGACAAATGCAATAATTGAGGTACTTTTAAAATAATAAATTGTAAAACTCTACAACTTAGCTGTATCAAAACACTTTGACACTTTCAATTTAGCAATTTTCTTCAAAGTGATCTATTTTTTCAATATGTGGATGACATTCGCCATTGGATGATTGAAAACAAACTCAGGTTGAATAAAGACAGAATTATTTATTGCTTCATCTCTGCATCAGAAGAAGAAAGTAGAAAACATCAGTCTTCTTCTTAATGGTGTAGAAATATTTCCGTCTTAGTCTGTTAGAAACCCTGGGGTTGTTTTTGATCATCAAATGCATATCTGATCATGTAACTCAATTATGTAAATCTATATCATCTGGCTGATAAGAAACATCTACAGAATTCGCCCATACATTGACTATGAAACATGTCACAATACTTTTAGAGCTGTTATCCAATGGTGTATCCAAGAGAGATCTGAAACGTCTGCAAAAATTGCAGAATAGGTGTGCACGGTCAATATGTTGTAAAGCAAATTCTGAGCATGTTACCCCCTCTTGAGTCAACTACATTGGCTGCCAGTCAATGAGAGGATTGTATTCAAGACATTAGTCTTTGTGTATAAGTCGCTGAAAGGGCTTTCCCCTCAATACATGAAAAAACCTCCTTGTGGTTAAAGGATCTTGCAATGCTATGATAACACGCTCGGCCGATACCGTTTCCTTCTTAGTTCCTCGGACTAAGAAGGATGCTGGGGATAGCGCCCTTTCAGTGGCAGCTCCCATCAACAACAAATGCTGCTACCATTTCACCATACTGTTATAACACTTACCTAATGTTGGTTCCTCTATGTATGACCCATTGTTAAGTTGTGCATTAGTAGCATGAGGTCCTATAACCATTTCCTTATTCTCAGCAACAGTCAAATTGTACACACCACTCAGTTGACCATCTAGATAGAATGGTGGATCATGCAAGCCTATGATGCGGAAATCTGGCACCAGGTATAGTTCACCGTACTGATCAACTTGGAAGTTAACAGGTGGAAGGGCTCTATGTACAGCTGCCTGAGTGTATTCCACATAAAATGTCTGATTGCCCTGGATATGCAGCATGCCTGTTGCATCACCTAGGATGGTCTGAGCTGAGACAGATGGCTTATCTCCATCTGATGACCTGATCTGAAACAACATCTAGTGAGCAAAAAAAACCCAGACATTGCGAACCTGGATAAATCTTGTACAACTTTTCTGACATCAGCAGTATTTACAACAAATTGAAGATCTAGCAGTTATTCTTCTCAAGGTCTCCCCTCTCCCCAATATAGACAGTTACATTTTGGACATGATAATTCAACTGCCATAAACTGTAAATAATATTGCATTGTAAATTAATACTGTTTGATATCAGGGCTGTACTTAGTAACCGCCCGCACGCCCGCGGCGGGTAACTTTTGCGTTCGGGCTGGTAACTTTTCAAATAAACACGCCCGGCTGGCCGGTAAGAATGTTGCTGTTGTTAAATGAAGATTACTTGTTTGAAGGTACACCCCTGCATAGAGCACAGTGAACATGTCTACCCCAGTTGAAGACACAAATTGATAAAGTAGGCCTCTGGCTTACTAATACAGCTGTATTTTACAGATTTATTGTGGTATTTGAACAAGTTGTGCATAGCAGATTAGTGTACTTGAACATAACACAGTACAGTCTTTATTCACAAACTTAAGTTTTTAAACCTACAGATTTCAATCTTTTCAACAGTATATTTGTGTATGAACTGAGATTTTAAAACATTAAAATATACAAAAGGATCTTCAAATTTTGAAGTGAGCATTAAACATTTCAAAACCCAGTAACATACGCAGACAATTTGCACACATCACTATTATATAAAGTTACCTTATTTTTCAACATGAGTTCACCAAAGGCATAATCAGCAAAGTTGTGTTCCATCCTTCCGTCTCTGATGGTTCTTGGATTTCCTTCATCAAGAATGAGTGGCTTAGGTGGTTCTACATTCTGATTGTCCAAGTACAATCTACTATACCATGTGCCATTCTCAAATTGCTCAACATATGCTGTTCCTGTCCCACCACGATCACCGTTGCCAGTGGCAGCAGCACCAAGGGCTGTGAGGGCGCCACGATATTCGTCTGCTTCAGTAATGTGGACAGCAATACGTCCCCCTGCACCTCCACCAGAAGTATAGTCTCCTCGACTTCCAGATGCACTGATGATACCATGACCTCGGAAATGTCCTGAAAATATGATGCACATAACTTATTAATCATAATTTTAATCATATTTTTCTAATGTGTACCGCTTAAAGCAAGCTTAGGAGTCAATCAAATTTCCAGTGTTGTGTTTTTCGATTGTTACAACACTGGAATTTGGGTGGTTCCAAAATTTCAGTTGTGTCAGAGCTGGACTGAAAATGGAGGGAAACATGTTTGCGACCAACTTCGCAGCTTATTATACATTAAATATAGTAGAGACTTCTGCGTTGACTATTCTTTACATTGCTGGTGACTGGAGTTTGCACAAGTTCGTTCAACCTTCATCCATCGCTGGTACAAGTACAAAACATCGAACGTACAAGCTCAATAACAATGAGGTGATGACTGAGCATCTGTGTAAGAGATAAAGTGCACGCACGAGATTCAAGCTTTTGCGAACGGACGCAATAATTCAAGCTTAAACTCATGCTAGTCATTGTTTTAGCTTTGCAGTTTCAAACCTAAAAAAAGTTTGAAAAGTATGTTGGTGTAATTGGGAAAATAGGCCAACAAATATAAATTGTTTGTTTGCCCTTTTATGGAATTTAGAAGGTGGGTCGGTAGGTCGGCCATTTCTCTTCTTTTTCTTTTTTTTAATTTCTTTTGGGACACATTCCAGTACGTTTTGCAATGAGTATGGTTGTGACGGATCATATAAAGTTATCCCTTTTCACCCGTTGTATTTTAGGAGCACACTGCAAAGGCAGACATCGATGATGTTGTTTCTAAAAGACTAACGCGCCGGAAAAACGATTTTGACGGGATTTAAACCAAATTAACATTCAGACATCACATTTAAAAATACCAGAAAATGAATTTACACTAAAAAATTCACACAAAAAAGTCACTTTTTTGGACATTTCAATTTGTCAACAATATTTTTTTTTTGTAAACTCGGGAAAGGGCAAACAAACATTTTTGTTTTGGTTTTGGCCTAATGACTACAAAATATGGTAATTCAAGGTATTAAATTCAAGGTAATTATGGTATTAAATGTTCCGGCTTCACATCCGCCATTTTTATTTCAAAAGTGGCGACCTTGCTGTTAACCACTTATTTACATTATCCATTACATGAGCAATGTGACATGTCATGACGCAAGTATAAAATATCCAATCGTGTCAAGTTACTCATTAATATTCTTTACCTCAAGTGAGCTCGACCAATTAAAATGGTCGTCCTCAATCTAGCTTTATTACCTAAAGCAATTATAGTCTATATCTATGATTTAAAGGGGTCAACATTTGTAATGTTTAAAAGAGCATTAAGGATGACAAAGGGTTGTTTTGACAGGAATTTGTTGAAGTAAAACAGATAAGTATGTGCTGCCAAAACAATGCTTCTTGCATCCTTCAAGAAATTCATACATTAAGCACACAAACATTTGAATCTGTGGTTGTAAAACTTACATGAAATGTATTTTTTTAAACATAATCGTGACAAAAAGGCAATGTATCATGTCACCTACCAGTTGTGACCCAAACAGCGCCCCCACTTGAACCTCCTGCTCTACTTCCAGCTGGTGCATCTAAGCCATTAGCTTCGATCCTTCCATCCAGACTCAATATGGCACCAACTTTGACTCGAATGACACCACCACCACGAGGTCCAGGGGAACTGTTACTTGCTGGTCCCCCTCTGCTTCCTCCAATGGTTGGTTCATACAAGGAGCCGTAGGTAGTTCCACTAGCTGTACCACCTGGAGCTGTAGGGGTTGACATGAAATGGGGTTGAAATGTGAGCTCCCAAGTTTAAATCATCAATCTTAAACTGGGTCTTAGCTATGGCCTACATTATTGGACACAGTTCTACATTATTGGACACAGTTCTACATTATTGGACACAGTAAACCATATAATTGTATTAAATTAGAGAGCAGTATTGAGATAAAGGCACATGTCTAAACCTTTGATTTTAGGAGATTCAAGAGCATGCAATGCAGAGTTGTAAAAAGTCACTTAAATAGGTCAAGTCATTTGGCTTAATTGTTAGCTTAAGTCAAGTCATCATGTCGCTACAAATTCAACAGGGTCAAGTCACTGGAAATCAAAAGTCAATATCAATAGATCTCAAGTCACAAGACATGCCTTGTTACAACAATGATGTACTGTTTCAAAACAAAATCATTTTATTGAATTGAGCACATTGGGCATATTTTAATGTTAATTTTACAAAGTACAAATCTTATTATGCCAGTGTACTTATTCTTACAAAACACACATATGAACTACCTTTTGACTGGCTGTCCAGAGTGACCGATAGTATTGGTAACACTCTGTTTAATTTTTGTAATATCAAGTTTTCCTTACCTGATCCACCAATTGTAGCATGTGCAGCCCCAGCTCCCTTAACAAGGCCAACGCCAGGCCCTCCATCAGCAGGGCCTCTACCAGAGCAATACAATGTGGCACTGGGCTCAAGGTAGAAATCAGAGGCAAAGATTTCAAAATACTCTGCAGTGAATCTTGATGCCCACTTCATATCCTACATGGATATATTTGTAAGAAATACCTTTTAGACTAGTTTGAATAGTTTGCTTTACAAAACATGTATATCTCACACTCATCCCCCCCCCCCCCCCCGCCCCCTCCCCATGCAAGGCTTTATTAAATTACTAACATAGAGTTGCGACCATTGCTTATGTGACCCGCCATGACAAAAGGGACCCTAATGGTCAGGAAATGAAATGTGAGGTTATGATACTAGAGGAATAAACATATTTTCAGCTTTCATTTGATACCAAATGTATGTGTGTACAATGTTTTGTTTTTGAGTTAGAGTAAAAAATGTATCAAGACGTGAATCCATTTTCCAAAACCATAATTCTGAGAAAAATGGCTTTAAAGTTTGGGGTTATATAAATCGGTATGGACTAGGTGGAAATAATTGTAAAATTATCATCTTTGGAACCTGTTTTTTCCACAGATATAGAGTATTGCTTTATGTAAATAAAACTAGATTAAGGACGGCTATTTTTATTGATCGAGCTCGCTGGAGGGAAAATGGCGGCGAAAATGACGGGTTCCCCTCGTTCCCGTGTATAAATGATATCGTAATATCCAGTGTAAGCGATTGATTTGTTGCGAAATTCGTCATGTAAACAACAATGGCGGCCGAATGACGAAACGCTTGCGGGGCCAAAAATTAATTTCCAAGGTATTGTTGACATATTATACCATTCACGGGGAATATTTTCCTAATGATACAAGCTTACTTTGTATATGGTTTTTTGATTTGAAAGTACAAATTTAAAAAAGTTACAGGCGAATTTTCCCCTTCGTCGGCATGTTAAAGTCTCCTGACAACATAAGACGATCACAGAACACTCTTACACAAAATGCTCAATGGATCGCTTGTAAGTTGTGACCTTTAAACATGTTAAACGCATCGTGCTAACGTACGAGTTCTTTTAATTATATTCATTCACTTATATATACGTGAATGAACTGTGTCAGTGGGGGTTTCGGGAAAAAACTCCCTCCAGCTAGCACTTTCGAACTTCAGATGTCTATATCTCGAAATTGACTTTTCCGACTTCGTGTCCCTTTTGCATTGACGCGTCACATATTTATACATTTTAGCTCCTTAACAGCAATATATTGACATAAATATAAAAATCCCATTCAGATATAACCTATTTTTGGTACTTTATTTTTGGTAGTAAATACTACAATTCTGGTCTTTTGGGTCTTCAGGGTCATCTCCTCTATTACGTTCCATTTGCCTGTAGAGTTTGAGCCCAAGTTTAAAAGGTTGAACTGGTCATGACGCTAGTATTTAAGTGTGAACATGGTTTGAATGGTGTGAACCCCCTGGACTAACTGTCTAGACGACCCAATAGTCAAACACTCCAGCGATGTGCCTTGCCACAATTGTCGACCTTTAGCTCAATTTGGGCTAATTTTTAATATAAAATCTGCTCTTTATGGTAACTTCTCTCGAAATCTGAAATTTTTATTTGACTAAATCTGTAATAGCACTAGTTTTTTAAACAAATTGTAGTTCGAACATTTAATTTCTTAACACAAGAAGTTAAAGAACTTTGAAAAGTCTCGTGTTGGGCTCTAAAGTTCCACCCAAGAATAACATCCATCCAACACCGTTGACCGCATGCTGGGGACCTTGAGTGTGGCAGCGGTGGAATTGGTAACGTCTTGCCACATGACTTTGCACTCGTGGTGACTTTCCGCCAGATTTGGGCTAGTTTTAAAAACTAAAATCTGGTCTTCGAATAATATAATGTGTAGTTTTTTTCGAAATTTGAACTTTTGTTTTTACAAAATATGATATGAGCACTAGTTTCTCTAACAAATTGAAGTTTAAAGTTGGAATTTCTTAACACAACAACATTTTTGAAAATTAACATATAATGCTTCTAGTTTACATCCAGACTAAAGAGCCTTGAGCCATGTTTAGGACAGCGGTGGAAACGGTAGCAAGCACGCTGGCAAGACACGGCTGGTGTAAAATAAATAAGATAAACGGTGTAGGAGGGGATGATTTAATACCACGGATAAAGCATCAAAGCCGTGGTCAAAAAAGTTGGAAAACATACAGGCAACGGAACCGTAATGCTCCATGTCTGTATCTCTATGGACTTGGTATAAATATTGGAATTATAGTTGAATTATGACTCCTTTCAGTTATTCAGTAGTTTTTTCAGAATAACAAAATGTGAAACAATTTTCTGAACTTGCCAATACTTTCCAGTTACATTGTTACCTGTTCATCAAGTCTTTTTAAGCTTGGTGCTTTGGTCACATGATGGTAATAACCAGTAAGAAAGTTATTTCAAAGTTTTCAGATATGTAATAAAAGGAAACAAAGACTGGGCTTTTGAAATAGTCAACCAACAAAACCAAAACACCACAACATAAATGAAAATTATTTAAGAACTCAGCAGATTGATTCAATTGTCACTTTTAACACTTTCCACGCGGCAGGCGTCTGCAGACGACATTCCAATTGTTCACAAAATATTTCAAAAATGTCAAAATTATTGAATTTCATTATCAAATTTACAATCATCATGAGAAATACATTGAAATAAGTATAAACATGTCTAGTATTGGGTCAGTAATCCTTGAGCTAGACTTTGAAAATTGGGAAAGGTTTCTGAAAAAAATGTTTTCTGTATGGTAAAACTAATAGCCGCGTGGAAAGTGTTAAGATACTGTCTACTTGCCAAGAATCCCACATTGAATGTTATTCCCAATGGTGGAGGAAATACCACTTCTGATTCTGAACCAAACTCAAGTTGTGCAAATCGGAAAGTCCCTGGTTCATCCTTGTACTCGTATTCACCATCAACAATCAGGGCAGTGTGAGCCTTATCTGCAATCTCAACTTTACGTCGATAGGCCACTCGTAAATCTCGGACACCAAGCATTTGTCCATTCCAATACAATGCCGGATCGCCTGTGCCAATGATGTCAACTGTAGATGCTAATTCAGCTATGGCGTCAGGATCAATGCGGATATTAACAGGTGCCTTAATGGTAGTTTTAGCATTGACTTCTACATCAATGGTATATGTGTGATTACCATGCATGTGTAGGAGTCCAGTTAGATCTCCTTCTAGTGTTTGGACTTTCAATCTTCTATGCATCTCATCTTGTGGCATATGTAAGGAAGCTTTTCTTGTCATGTGAATTTCATCAAATTGGTATGAGCTAATACCGGCTTCATCCAATGTGTAATAATGTAACCAATCTCTGTTAGTGTTATCAATTCTGAACTGGTCATATGGGGAACCATGTACTAGCTCATTCAGATATACTGACCCTGGTCCACCATGTGGAGTTCCCACATTGTCATACCCAGCACCACCATATGATCGATAACTTCCTTCATAATGATTCAATCCAGAGGTATACACTGAAATCCGTCCACCGGATCCTCCACCAGATCTAACTCCATCTCCATCTCCTCCACGAGCTGTGATGACACCATGACCTTCTAACTCCCATGTGATGATATGTATGGATCCACCACTGCCACCTCCTCCTCTGCTTCCAGCAGGTGCATCTGCACCATCTGCTTTGATGAGTCCATCCACATGAAGCCTACCAGCCACCTCAATATCAATATATCCAGCACCTTTACCTCCTTCTCCTCCGGGACCTGTACCACCATCACTTCCTCTTTTGGATGCAGTGTATAAACTACCATAGTAACTCCCTCCCACTGCTGCAATATTTCCAGCACTATCATACCCATGTCCTCCTGCACTAGCATGCCCAGCTCCAGCTCCTCCACTATTTCCTGAGAAACTTCCTCCACGACCGATCACTTCTGATATGGTATCACCAGGTCTATCATTAACTGATGTGGTCAAATTTGCACCTGTCTCAAAATTGAGGCTAGAAGTGAAAAGCTCTATGTGCTCTGCAGATATAACTGCTCCATATTTAGCATGGGTCTCCCCAGTTGAAAATTTCATTCCCATATCATCAGCAAAATTTAGCTTTGAGTCAGCAAGCAGCATGACTGTTCCAAACTCAAATACACCTGGTGTGCCAATGGCAACATAGGTACCATTTTCCATTATGGCTGTGTGGGCATCTGGGTAGATCTGAACTGTAGCTGCTTGGTTTATTATCAAATGAGCAACATTGGTTAGCTGACCATTCCATTCAAGAGAAGCCACATCAGATTTCTCTGTAGGGACTCCCCATCCTATAACATATAAGGTAGCTGGAAAGATAACCTCACCCCCACTATCTATGACGAAGTTGACTGGAGCTTTGGTAAAGGTTGGCACTGACTCTATGACCTCCACAATGAATTGATGACCTTCATGAGCATGCAGCAATCCTGTACGATCACCGTATACTTTATGCACTAAAACAGATACACTGCTCACATCTTCTGCAACATGTAGTGATGCTTTGCGTACTATGTGTAACTCATTAAAGTCATATACTTTCATGGATGGCTCAGCAAGAGTCACATACTGGGTAATGGGTCGATTCTTGTTATCAATGTAAAGCCGTCTGTATGGTGCACCATTTCGAGGTTCCTGTAAGAGAACCGTGCCACTGCCGCCACCACGAGGCACAGTTAATTCTGCATTTCCATTACCTCCAAGAGCCTGATATTCTCCACGGAAATCACTACTTATGTTAGTGTAGATAGCAATTCGTCCACCAGATCCACCACCGCCACTGCCCAAACCATTTCCTCCGTTTGCACTGAGTACACCATGACCGTCAAATGTGTAGGATTCAATAAGAACACTTCCACCACTACCACCGCTGCCACCAGACTGGGATCCTGAACTGGCACTAGCAGATATTTCACCATCTAAGATCAAATTCACAGAGTTGATTAGTATCGTACCGCCACCTCTGCCACTCCTTGTGCTTGAACTGCCACGACTTCCTCTATCAGTTGGTAAATATAGTGATCCATATGGCATACCACCTGGGATTGAGGTGGTGTAGCCAATCCCTCCAAAGCTTCCATGTCCTGCACCAGACTCACCATTTCCATGAGTAGTCCCACTTCCTAGATCTTGATCAACATTAGTTGAGCTTGATCTGTCACCACCACGGCAACTCAGAATACCTCCAACCTCAATGTCTAGATCTGATGCAGATATGTGGAAAAAGTCAGCGAAGATGGCTGCTCCAAATTTGACATCAAGAGATGCAGTACTGATGAAAGCACCCATGTTGTCTTCAAATAGCCACTTACTGCCACTGTACATTTCAATCGAGCCAAATGTAAATGTTCCTGGAATGACATTGCTGTCATCTGTAATAAGTTCTGCAACAGCTTCAGCTGTATGAGTGACATACATCTCTCTGTCTTCTCCAAGACCTAAATCAAACACTCCTGTTAATTGACCAGAGAGATGCAATGCTCTGTGCACAGTGCTTTTGCCTACTATCAATGATTTGGTACACATAATTGCTTCACCATCCTCATCAACCATGATGTTGACTGGAGTCTTACAACTGGTGTCATTGGTTTCCAGATCTCTTTCAAAGATCACACTATGTCTACTATGAATGTGAACCAAAGCTGATCCATCGCCTACCACCTTCCTCATGTTGAAACTCCTCATAATGCCATCGGGCGTCAAATGGAAAAGTACATTATCACTGAGATCAATCTCATCAATAGCTCCTTTGTGATCAATCCAATCTTCATCTAGTGTAAAGTACAAAGAGATCTGTTTGTTACGGTTATCCACTATGAGCTTTTCAACCAATGCACCATCAATAACATCATTGAGGTATATAGAACCTGGTCCACCTGCCCTTCCAGAAGGTCCACCACCACCTGCAGCACTGTAGCTACCAATATACTGACTGGGCGTGTCTGTGTACACCGCAATGCGACCACCACCACCACTACCACAAGATCCAGATGCTGTTCCACCATTTGCAAATATTCTACCAAGTCCTTTGAAGACATATTTAGTATTGATCCATATGCTTCCTCCACTACCTGCTCCTCCACTTGATGCATAACCTCCATTTCCTTTAAGCGCACCATCAAGAACAACTTCATCTGCTTTTATAAATATGTAAGATCCACCTCTAGAACCAGCACCACCACTTGTACCCATAGTTACAGCTTTATAGATGGATCCATATGATTGTGCTGCTTCAACAACAAGAACTGCAGACTTGACTCCACCAAAACCACCATGGCCACCTCCACCACATTGAGCAGGATCTCCTGCACTTGGATGTGATGGATCATCTGGTGCTAGTGCTGACACATCCAACGAAGCACCTCTCTCTATCATGACATTCCTTGAAGTGATGTTAAAATAATCAAACCTCAAAGTCACACCACTTTTCACTTCAAACACCCCTCCTGTTAAGTCCAGTCCTCCATGAATTGTCAAAGTCGATTCACGTTTCAGTACCAGAGAATTGAACAGGTATGCCCCTGGAGATGAAAGGGCTTTGAAACCAGAATTGGTCTGCCTCACATTGTAACTTGTCTTTGATAGACTTAGCACACTTTTTGCTTCCACAATCATATTGGATACATCCAACTTGCCATCCACTTTAAGCGTTGTCTGCTCTATGGATACATTGGAGGCAAAGGATCCAGTGGCATTTGCACCAATGTCTATATTACATTGTGTTGTTAGATGGGTGCTCCGACCATCTACTACTTCAGCATAAAGAGTCTGGTGGTCTGCCACATATAACCAGCCTGTTTTATCCCCTTGAAGTTGTTGAACTTGAAGAATGGATGAGGCACCATCAAAGATGAGTCTAGAATTCCCTGTGGATAGTAAATTCATAAAAATGCTATTTAATGATCTTGAAATTTTATCAAATGATAATTTTAATACAATTTTGATTGTTGTAATTTCTTTGTACAATATCGGTGTTGTAGGTCTCGGGTTCTATGCCTTGGTTTAGGGTTACCGGGCCTCGACTACAACACTGTTGTACATATTGAATGGCATACAGACATAAAAGGATGTAAAATGTTCATGTTCTGAATGTAGATAAAGAACTAACTACAGACATAAATCATAACTGATCTCATATTGCCATTGATATAATTGGATATGATGAACAATGCTTGAGCCTTTCTTTTCATGCTTATTCTATAAATTTCAGTAGTTGTCTGACAATACATATTACACTTATCAAGCTTCATTTTTTTCATTAACTAGCTCTATGCTCTCTCCCTCTCTCCTAACGTCAACTCCCTTACCTTTAAGCACCAATGAATCAAACACATATCGATCAACATTCCTATCCTCGGCAATCACAGTGAAATGCTGGTTAGGAAGGTCAGAGGTCAAGTGTCCATCAACCAATAGAGTTGTCTTGGGGTAACCACGGATATCATCATGGATGTAGATAGTTCCAGTGCCACCCTGCAATCTGTTGACCTCAGCATCGTTGCCTCCAGCACCAACTGCTCGAATATCACCTTGGAAGTTGTATCTAATAGAAAGGTAGAAAATGTGGTACATTCATGTTCACAATACTTTTATTTTCACGCACTTTGCGCTCAAAGCAGCTACTCCGAAAATAAAATACACATTTAAATGTGAAGAGAGGATGAAAAGGTGACGTGGTCAAATGTTTCCCGTTCAATACAATTTCGAAGATTACACCTTACACATTTAAGTTAGCATGCAGATTAAGAATGACAAAAGTTACAGTGGAAGATTGAGACTCCAAAAAGTGTGGTATTATTTGAATTCAACCTTACTGAAATGTCATGCATAGGGACCAAAGTGTATCTCTAAATTCTTGGCAAAAGCCGTAATTGAATAATAATTCATTTTAGTATATAGGAACTAGAATTTTCATATTTCCAGGAAAGTGAAATCTTTTTGAGTGTATAGTTCTTACACGTTTAATATTTTGGCGTTTCCAGATTTTTCCACTAGAGTAAAACATTACATTTCTTATAGCTCTAGAACCAGCTGCAAACTACAACACACTAGCACTTACCTGTACTGTAGATACACAGCAATTCTCCCTCCAGCTCCCCCTCCTCCTATTCCTTCACTCCCTCCACCATTTACATGTAGTTTACCATGTCCTGTAATTCCAGCTGCTGATATGTAAATGCCACCGCCACTGCCTCCACCACTATACTGTGTACCAATAAGCCCATTAGCTAAGATTTTACCTGTGAGAGAAGTGTTACAATCTCGATCACATAACTTGTACTTGCATCATGTTAAAGATCAGTTATTTGCTTGTCAGGATACAATCAAATTTATCAGCTGATGGCGTAAATAAAATTACTATCCCTGCTTTTATCTGATCATGACAGCATTTGACTTGTGTAGATAATTCTCTAGATGACACACATAAATGTGGTTGATACATATAAACTGCTCACAAAAAGTATCGAAACACTTAGAAATGATCCAATATATAACGGCTCGAAAGGGTATGCATTAATCGAAGCAAATAACCAAGTGCATAATTTTGTTCTGCGTATTTTGACACCTCGGTCAATGAGATACGATGTTGCGGAGCGGAGTTATTGTAGTTTTAATGGTCGTGGGTCCAGTTTCAAAGGTGACAATCATCCTATAGAAAGAGGTTTGCATACTGTTTAGAATGATCAGATTCATTCTTTTCAATAGGGATGAGTGTCACTTTTGAAACTGGACCCACGATCATTGAAATGACAATAACTCCGCTCCGTAACATCGTATCTCAACGATCGAGGTGTCAAAATACGCAGAATAAAATTATGCACTTGGTTATTTGCTTCGATTAATGCATACCTTTTCGAGCCGTTATATATTGGATCATTTCTAAGTGTTTCGATACTTTTTGTGAGCAGTTTACATAACATTACAAGCCTATTTCCATCCAGCAATGATTGTATGATATCAGACACACAAGGCACAGGTCTCCCTTTATCTCTATATGGAGACAATTTCCATTAGCCTTTAACCCTATTTTATTACACACCAAACTACAGTATTTCATGTATAATAATTTCCATCTTTTCATTTGAAGAAGTCATGAAAAAGTCATGTACCACCACAAATAATAACAAGAGCAAACACCAAACTTTAACATCAGTGCATACATTTGGTTGCGCTTATGATAATTATATGTTAATGACCTCATGAAGTTGACCTTATATGAGCTGTGACCAACAAACAGCACTCCATTTGTTGCCATATGCCACGAAATACATGAGTGTGAATATAATAGGGGTAACATCAGATTGTTACAAACCTTCAAGATACAAGTCTCCACTGATCTCCAGATGGAAGTAGCCTCCACCAGTACCACCCAAACCAGATGGTCCATTGCCTCCTCCACTCCCTGGTTCCTTGGGGTAAGATATGGAGTCAAAGGCTGATCCTCCTTCAGCATCAATATCAGTGGATGTTCCTCCATACCCACCATGTCCTGCTCCTGTACCCTTAGTTAAATGCTGAGGTAATGAAATAGAAACATAGAATAATGATAATAAATATTCATCAAAATCAAGATAGGTAAGATAGGCAAGATAAGTAACCTGGACACAATTCAGTGTCATTTTTAATCAGTTGGTCCATTCAAGATACTATGTTCTCAATGACCAATGCAACTCTTTTTACAGAGCTCGTGGAAATCATTCAACCAATATTTTTTAGAATGTACTCTGCATACCAGACACCATGATCCCAGCTATTATAGTTTGCAGTAAAGTCAAAGCATTTTAGGTGACTGCAATAGCTTTATGCATGTAAACCATATCACATCTCTTGCACAGCCAAGAATGCAGCAAAAAATAACACTTGAAGCGACCTTCTCTACAGCCAATGTCTCTCTCTAGCCTAGCCTTATCACTCTTGATAAAGATGTGTCGGAAATTCGAGTAAGTCAAATTTTCACTTCGTTGTGAGACCAGTTTAACATGTTTCAACAATGTTTCAATAGTTATGGAGGTTTAAAACAGAAAAAGCTAGAGATTTACTTTATGGGAATCTTTTCCTAAGGATTTTGAGTTTTACTCACAGTTTCTCCAGCACCTTTTCCCCGAGCTGGTCCATCGCCACCCCCTGAGAGTTGAATGGTACTGCCTGCATGTAACACAACCTCATTGCCAACCATATGCAAGATAGCAGCATTAATAAGGCCTCCATAATTGACCTCCAATGTACCAATAGACACAAGACTGCTGATGTTCCTGTTCAAAGGTTTCTGGAATGTCACAGTGGCTTGATCTTTAATAGTTAGTGATGCAAGTTTGTATGCCCCACGCTCTGAGATAGAAATGTAATTACCATCAACAAAGAGGGCGGTTCTCCCAACAGCAGACATCGTCACTTGCTGATTTGATGCAATGATCATGTTAAATATGTTGGTCAGGATACCTATACATGACATAGAAAACATAAAGCAAAACCAAAAGGAAATTACCATAAAATGTAAATTAAGTAGTTATGATGACTGAATTTAAAAACCTATAGATAATAGTAATTGATATATGGTTAGCAGAGGGATATTAATTGCAGATGCAAACCTTTAATTGTATCTGCTTGATATGTTGAAAGTTCCTTCTCTCCCAGATTTATTTATGGATATGCTTCAACAGTTTATATATAAGTAATTACCAAACTGCAAATATGCTGTGCACATTGAGATTCTACATAAAGACCTCACTATACAATTTCTTTTTTTGACTAAGCAGACTGGTTTTAAGTGATTCAGAAAATGTCATATAAAAATATTCATGAGATGATCTTACATCAGTATTGTCAATTAACTTGCTTGATGAGAGCTGGGAAAAAGACATGATGCAGGAAACTGCTTAAAATGTTAGCACAAAAGTTCATCTGTGTTGGTAATCCACGTTTGATATTTTGTTGACTAACTTTGATCAACCTGTGCTTCTTGATCAATTGGAGCATTTAAGCTGAACTCCAAGGTCCAGATAAAAATGGTAACGGTCAACTTACCTGACAAAATATTATTTGGTCCATTGAAAGTAACTGTCTCAGGTAGTCTTAGTTCTCCCTCTGAATCTAACTCAAAGCTACAAGCAAATGCTGCCTCGGACACACCCTCAGCAATACTCATCACCATGCCATCATGGATACGAATCACACTGCTGGTCTCACTGAATAAAGATGCTACTATCAATACAGCATCATCTCCTGCAATTTCCAAGACGACATTGTGTAGAACATGTAGCTCATCAAATGAGTATGCACTCACAAGATCTTCATTAAGCTGAGTGATCAGTGCCATGCTGATACTTGGGTTGTTATTATTGATGTACAGTGTTGTATGTTCTGTTCCATCAATGACTTGAGTTTTGTACATAGTACCTGATCCACCAGGTTGGTTTGTACCTGTAGATGCACCTCCATACACTACATATTCCCCATCAAAATGCGATGCAGATAGGACGTTTATAGACATACGACCCCCACCACCACCTCCTCCACCGGATGACCCACCTCTTCCACCTGTTGACATGATTTTACCAGATCCAGTGAAAGAATCTTGAAGGGTAAGATGCACAGCTCCTCCACTACCACCACCACTAACACTACTTGCATCCAAACCACTAGAGGAAATGATACCATCCAATCTAAGAAAGTTTGCTATGATGGTGATGATACCACCTCCTGAGCCAGGGATACCACTATTACCTCTACCACCTCCACTCCCAAAATCTTTGCTATCATACAAAGTTCCATAAGACAGAACTGTAGGTCTTATTCCACTTGAAGAATCACCTCCTTTGCCACCATGACTTGCTCCAGATGCACTTCCAGATGGACTACTTGTCCCATGGCCTTCTCCTTGCTCAGGTCCAAATCCAAGACCATCACTATGAATCAAACCACTGTATTCCACATGCACCTGTTTGGCCTCCAACAGCAACCATTCTGATTTTAGAATTGCACCATATCTAACATGAAGATCATTTAATATGTTGACAGTTGCTGGTTTTTCTGTTGAGCCTTTTAATTCCAATGTTCCATGACCAAGTATTTGAAGCGAGTCTAAAGTCAATGTACCAGGTGGGTCAATGAAAGTGTATTCTCCATTTGAAATTCCAGCTGTCCTTGCAGTTGGCTCCACTATAACTGAGCTGTAAGCACCAACTATTAACTCACTGGTTCCACTAATAATACCAGCTAGATCTAAAGCTGGCATTCCACCACCTACTGATGGGATATAGAGACTAGCAGGAAGAATTACTTCTCCTCCATCTTCAATAATCAGTGCACTTTGTAGATAATAGTAACTAGAGATGCCTTGTTTCCTGGCTACAGATAAACTTTGATTTGTTTGAACCAGGATACTGCCTGTTAAATCCCCAATTACAAGCGATATTGATATAGTTGTACGATCAGCCGACGCTACTTTCAGTCTCCCTCTGTTCTGAATGGTTAATCTGTCTAACAGCACTTCTTCTGTATCAGTTTTCAAGATTGTGTAGGAGTCTGTACTCAGGTCATTATTATTGACGACAAGTGATTTAGTCAGCAAGCCAACTTCGTAAGTTTGTAGATAGATTGTTCCTGCTCCTCCATTGGTTTGTCCATCGCCACCATAGGCAGTGTACCTTCCAGCAAACTCCCTAATATAATCAGCATATATGGCCATTCTTCCTCCTCCTCCTCCTCCACAGTTGCAGGCAACACCACTCCCACCATTCACAGACAACACTCCATGTCCACGGAGGTTGCCAGTTTCTATCAGCACACTACCACCAGCACCTCCTCCTGTTACTCCACCACTATCCTCCCCAATAGCAGAAATGATACCATCCACAGTCAAGGATTCATGTGCTATGATTGATATCCAGCCACCACCATGAGATGAAGCATCGGCTGTTGATACGCCACTGCCAAAATCCTGCGGCTTGCTTGTTGAACCATAACCTATTTGGTGATTTCCATAACCACCTTGGCCTCCGTGGCTAGCTCCAGCTGTAAAGTCACTACCAGGAGAACCTATTCCATCTGCCAATCCACCACTGCCTACTGAAATCTGTGCTCCATACTCCAGAACAGTAAAGTTAGACTTGATGTCAAATGATTTGGTTGCAGCACTGTTCTCAATTTTACTTCCATGTTGTAGGTGTAATTTATGACTATGTAGTGTGACATCTGAGTAGGTAAATTTAAGCTCTGCTCCAGGACCTAAATTTAAATCATCAAGTTTCACATCATATCTGACGTTCCTGCCTACTGATGCCAAGTAATCGACTTGTATATAACTACTGCTTGCCAATTTCAATGATTTTACAGAAAGGTAACTGTCACTCCGTATATACATCTGCTTAGATTTCGCCACAGTCACTTGAGGTGCAGATAGATTGCCATATAATTCCAACAGCACTTGCTTGTTGCCTGTCAAATAGAGATCTACATCTGAATGCAGATTGGCACCATGTTGGATATTGAAACTACATTGAGAACCCTGTATTGGATCCTTAAAGTTGGAAACATTAAGGTCTGCTCCAGATTGCAATAAGATATTTCCAGTACCATCTCCATCGAGCTGATCTACATGCATTGGTAATGAGATGGCAACACTACCAGAGTTAACAACATGGAGTTCATTACATGTTTCCAAAGATTCAATCATGTCATCAGTAATTGGAGTCGGGACCACAGATTCTCCTGATATCAATAGCTGTTTGTAGGCACTGAGTGAGTGAGTGTCTTCAATATAGACAGTACCAGATGAACCTTTTCTAGCTCCTGATCCTCCTGTGACATCAAACTCTCCTTTGAAATTGTACAGCATCTTATTAACATCAACAGCAATACGGCCTCCTCCGCCTCCACCACCTACACCAGGTGATAAGCTTCCTTGTCCACCTTTGGCAATCATCCTTCCGTAACCAGTCAAACTTCCTGCTGATAACATCAAGCTACCACCACTTCCACCACCTTCCCTATCGTTATCTCCACTCATGTCAATGATGCCATGATGTACAAAGTCATCTGATACTATAATCTTCAGCTGTCCTCCACCTCTACCGAATTGTCCACTGCTGCCATAGTACACAGGTGTTTGAATGTTGCCATATACAAGGCTGATGTTACTTGTTCCTCCACCAATACCACCATGAGTACCACCAGATCCCACTGTAAAACCTGGTCCACCATTTGTATAGCCAGATCCAACTCCAGAGATTTTTCCGCCTGGATTAATGATAAGATTGTCAACAGAAAGTTGAGTCAAAGTCTGTCCATTAGCATCTCCATCAATATTCATTTGAGCACCACCTTCAATGGTTAGTTTATAATAGTAGTGTTCTCCAGTTTTCAAGATGCAAGTATGTCCAGGTAGCATGTGAAGACTACTATAGTCACATGTTGCATTGATGGTATCATTTCCGACACTCAAACTGACTTCTGCGGCACCTGGACATGAGTCTGAATCTGGATCCACATCATAATAAATGTGTACACCTTCTGGACAGATTGTCGTTGGGAGATCACTTGTTATCATATCTTCAATGATGTTAACTGAGCTTGGAATAACGAATGCCTCTTCTTCAAATGACCCTTCATAGGCTAATCTGAGGGTCTGCACATCCAGGATAACCTTCTTGTTTGAAGAACATCTGGGTGATGCAGCAAGAATTCCATTTTGATACAATCCAATAGATGCCAGCTTTAATGTTCCTGTAGTTTCTGCAATGGAACTTTTAGCTTGGTAACCAACCTTAAAGCTTCCACCATCTCTAACGTTGATCACATCTTTATTTTCATTCCACATGGTTCCACAAAGGTCAAAGGTCACACCTTGCCTAATAGTCATATCTGCCGGTAGTCTGATATACCCTTCATTTTGGACTGTTATGCTGAAAGGTAGCTCTAAGCTGGCCAGTTCATTGTCACATGTTGGACATAGACCACAAGCAGAAAACTGTGCTTGGATCTTAGAAGCCACTGTGTACATGCCAGACTTGTCACCTGTGATGGCCGACACAAAGAAACACAAAGATGGTTCCAGGCTGCCTCTCTCAGCTATCTTCATCTTTCCTTTTCTAGTGATTTCTAGTTCATGAATGCTGAAGTGTGTTGTGTCTATGTTGAACTTGGTGACAGTTTGTCTCTCTGTAGTAAGTCCACAATTGTCAACGTGTAGCTGTTGGAAAAAATAAAAACATTTATTCAATAATGTTAGTAATAAGTTTCTTGCATTCTCAAATATATGGCATACTCAGTATTACTCAAGACAAAACAGGAATACATTTTAATAGTACAACTCGTGCCATAAATTGGAGCTCATGCACCAACTCAATTGAATGTTGAAAGTGGCGGGTGTGAATCATGTTACAAACACCATCGTAGATCACTTGGGTACACAGACACTCTCTATATGTCATATTTTTAACACTTCCAGTTATTCTTAGTTTGTGAGAGAATGTCACATTTTTATTAACAAAAATAAATTCCTAATACAGTTTTGGAGACACATGAACTACAGCCACTGCAGGCATGAAAGGGAGATTTTAGTTTATCAAATATATCACCAAAATTGCTATTGTATCAACTTGTGTCTCATTAAGAAGTAATATTACTAAATCTAATTCCAACTATGACCATTGGTACAAATTTCGAATTTAGTTACCAGGGGTGTATCCATGCCTGTTTTAGGCGCACAACGGGGTGTTTATGCAAAAACATGCAAAATCAGCCTATTTTTTGCTATTTCAACTATTAGGAGTAACTCCGCACCGGGGTACCCAGTCCTGACTACGTTCGTGGTTACTTTCCACACTTTCATTCCCGTCCAAATAAAAACTAATATAATAAATGCATCAATGCCTTTGTTTCTTGTGTTACATCCCTTGGGATTTTGTTATTGTTTTGGATAAAATTGCTTTTAATTTCAATTTCATTGTATTGTCAAAATAGCTTTGAAACAGTAAGCATATAATGTTCTTACATGAAATGGGAAACTCCCTTAATCTTATTTGGAAGCAAATTAACCTGTATGAGCATCTTTTGGGAATAAACCAAATTAGCTAGTAAACATCTTTTGTTTAAGCCAGAAAGGGGAGTGGCCTACTTTATTAGATCATTTCTTATTTATGTCATTTGTAAATTCGGAACTGGGAAATTCTCAGACAAGGGGCTGTTGTGAATGATGTCATGAAATGAATAATAATGAGGGACTCTTCACAATTATGGTGAAATATAATTGGTTAAGCAATTGTAGAACTTATATATTATGGGATAGGGGTTTTCCCCTTGGTTGCAATTGAAAAATAGATCTCTTTATGTTACATTGGAACTAGATAAACTTGACAGATCTTACGTAAAACTCATCAACAAGTCTATGGGTAAAGGCCGCATGGCAACGGGCAACCAAAACGCTGAACAAGATAAATGGTTATCGAAGCTGCGAAAATAGACCAAAGCATGACGTACGGTTTGCAGCGGATAGAACTGGACATAATAGACTATGGGACGTTGGTCTGTATCTTTCACTCTTGTAGTCCACCTCTGGGGAGAACATGAAAGTATTTCCAAAAGGTGGCAAATATATCCCTAAACACAAATTCACCTGATCCCACGTTCGTAGGTTGCACGTTATGACCCTAGACCTCGATTTAGGGTCAAAGGTCACATGTGTTTCAATGGGAAGTCAAAAACTAAATGATTTATTTGATATGTGACATTGATTGTGATATATAAGTGACTTGAATGATTAAATAACTTTTGTTATATTTGTATGTCAAATTTATTCAGTGTACATTCTCGATTTAATATTTGTGTGAACTCAAGAGGTGTATTTGGCCTTTACCATTCAGGTCGTAACACTTGAAACACTATTTGCTTTTAGGTCAATAAGATTTCTCATCCCTTCATTGTACCTTAGTTGTGGCATACCTTGTCCCAAATTTGTCCTGGTTTGGTACTGGTATAATACACAAATCCTGCCCCTCCAGTTTGATAGCCTCTTCCACCGCATGCAGTGGGGAGACTCACTATATGTGCATCTTCATAACGAATAGCTATAATACCACCAGCACCCCCACCACCAGAATAGTAGCTGCCACTGTTGTCTCCTGTGCCTCCACCAGCATCAATCACACCTTATGGAGAAAGAACATACATCACTAAAACATTCAGGAAATGATGATGACAAACGCCTTACTGTACATTATCACGGCTACTGCATGCACGTAGAAAGTGATCAAAAGCAGTTTTCTTGGGTTTTATTTTAAAACATGGATGTGACCTGGAAATTAAGTTTTGAACAGATTGGACCATTTTGCCATAAGTTGCAATGATTTACCCTTCATTCAATCATTATTCCATCTATATCTAATTTTATCATGATATTTTAATTACAATATTATATAGCTGGCTACATGACATTGCCAACATGTACCTGATTTAGTTTATGTTGGACATATAATACAGACACAAATTAGGTTGTCAATATGTAGGTACAAATTCCAAAGTTTTAACAACTCAAATGTTTAACAAATTTAGCATACCATTATTTGCACTTCGAAAGTATGATTGATGAGAGCATAAATGAGTAAAATATAAGGCCTAATATAAATAGCATAGACCAAATTAACAATACTAACAATAACAATCCTAATAAAGATAAATCCTACCAGTAGAGTTAATTTGTTGCACTTGGATTTGGATACTTCCACCTGCTCCTCCTCCAGACCGAGTTCTGTACGTTGCTTGCTGGGCATTCTGACCTCTAAATGACACAGGAGCATAGAAGAAAGCAAATAAATGTATCAAATAGTTATCAAATAAAATTTCTCAAATGCTCATTCTTATATATCCATAAGAAAAACAGGTAATAATTGTTTAATATTCACAAATCAAGGAATCAACCAAACAGGTATCACCATATCACCAACATCAAATCTTGCTTGAATATTTGTTAAGCTGAAGCAAAGTGACACATCTTATGTGCCAGATGGCATAAAAATAATGTAAGTTTAAGTATACATGGCATACTGTTTTAGATTATCTGATTTAGCATCACTGCGAGTTACTTTGAAACTTAAACGTCCATAATTCTCCTTGTTGCTTGTCTCTTACCTTGCACTGATCTCACCATGATTCTCCATGTAGTGTGTCTGTATGCTCAAGACACCACCACCAGCTGGGGCACCTCCATTGGTACAACGATGTAAACCACACCCTCCTGCTTCACCAAACTGTGCAGGTGTGATGATGGAATCATAGGTTGGACCTGAATTGACATTGTTATCACCATAGCCACCCTCACCACCATGGCTGCCACCAGCACCAGCAAAGTAGGTACCTACAACATAAAATACACGGTTAAAATCAAGGGAGTCAAATATGGTAAAAATCAAAGAAGCCATTGGGCCAGTATATAATAGTCCAACCTTTTGCATGCATTATGCTGTTGTGACATAATATTACAGAGTTATAAATTCCTGAATAAATTTAATAATTTAAAGCATTATTTGAATATAAACTAGGCATAATTATTCTCTACATTATGCATTTACTCTCTTCTTCATAATACTGTATCAATAGTAATTAATCATAAGAGAATTATAGCAGCCACTTTAAAAAGGCTTTGTCTGATGTTTTATTTGATCCCTTATTATCATTTTGATTTGCCCAAAGTAAAGTCCAGCTTGATGATCCCTAATACAAATGTATATCTTATCCTTTTAATAACTTCTTTTATTCATTTTTTGTGCACAGAACCTGCATCAAAATAAATATATTCAATCTAATGATTTTCTATATCAGTTTTCCAAGTAGTCTCCCTGTACAGTTTTCACTGTAGAACCATTGTCTTACAGAAAAGAAAATATCCTTCAAGCTTACCTCTTCCATTATCATTAAAGGCAGCAGCATCTACACTCAGCACACCCCTGTCAGCTATCGTCATGGAATCAGATTTGACAGTTAGTCTCCTACCCAGGAGTTTACCGTATGGAGCTATAACCAAGCTATCAGTCCTCACTTCATATTCTTCATCAGTGGCTCTAATATCCATAACTCCTCCAGCCATTATGGAGACCGTTTCCCACATCAAAATAGGACCGACTGTGGTAATAGAACGTGCTTCTGGTCCAAAATTGATGTATGCCTCTGCAATAGATAGATCATATGCTCCTCCTATAGCACCATCTACAGTATGTTCACTCTTGTACATCATTACTTTGTGTGGTAGATTCAAAGATCCTCCATAGTAAACATGTGTGTTGAGTGGGAGATAGTAGTCCGCTTGCCGAATGATTATCATCTGATAAGGTCCGGCATGAATATACGCAAATCTATCAGATTTTGTACTCTTCTCACCAGTCAATTTTTGAATCATGACAGTTCTTTGTACGGTAGAACCCTGGTCGACTTCAAAGACAAGATGTGCGTTGCCAAGGAGACTGACTGCTTCAAAAGTGTACTCGGTTCCAACTGAAAGCAGGTTTACCCATGTCATGGCAGAATTATAACGATGGTCATAGTAGTTGATCACAGATTTCTATCAAGGAAAAGAACAGTTACATAATGGTTACATATATGATGTCACTGCAAAATTAGCACTCATTGTACAACCTTTTGTACAGCCTACTTTCAATTGTCCTATAGACTACAAAAGAACATAACACTGAACATTTTAGCGGTGGCTGTCTGTTTATACATCCAAAGAATCACATGAATTTATCATTCAAATTAAAATACAAAAACAGTTGAATCAGTGGACAGCTGTGGAAACGTTCATAATTTAAGATGAGATATGCCTATCAATCATAACACCAGAGAGCTATATCTGGTACATTTTATCAGCTGTTATATTCAAAAGAACTCATGAAGTATCTTGGTGCAAACTACCTTTTAATGTGTAAGGTGAGAGATGCCAAACTATTGTAAAACCAGACAGCCATATTATCTGGTACAATTTAAAAGCACAATTGTGATGCCATCTGTGAAAACCCGTCGGATGTCGCAAAATGTGAACTAGTGATTGTTGTCTCTCTAACAAGCTTCGATATATCTATCTAGGGCCATAATTTCTATCACAAAAGCATTGGTCAGCACATTTCAGAGTAATGAGCACCGTCTTCAGTGTGATTAAGAGTTCAGAGGTATTTCAGTGTGTAAGGACAATAGTCATTAGCTAAACTAAATAACATAGGAACTAATTTCATTCATTTTTCAAGTTACGCCTTTTATTTAGTGTAAACATTTCAGTGTGGATCCGTTCCCTGTATGTTATACAACTTTCTTGACCACGGCTTTGACGCTTTATCGCATGGTAATAAATTATTCCCTCCATACCATTTGTCTGATTTATTTCACACCACCTGTGTCTTGCCAGCGTGCTTGCTACCATTTCCACTGCTGTCCTAAGCATGGCTCAAGGCTCTTTAGTATAGGTGTAACTAGAAGCCATATATATTACTTTTGAAAAATGTTGTTGTGTTAAGAAATTCCAACTTTTAACTTCAATTTGAAATAGAAACTAGTGCTATATCATATTTTGTAAAAACAAAAGTTCAAATTTTGAGAAAAAAAATCACATTATATTATCCGAAGAGCAGATTTTAGTTCTAAACTAGCCCAAATCTGGCCGAAAATCACCATGTGTGCTAAGTCATGTGGCAAGACTGCAGCGCCTGGGGCTTTCAACCAGTTCCACCGCTGCCACACTCAAGGTCCCCAGCATGCGGTCAATGGTGTTGGATGGATGTAATTCTTGGGTGGAACTTACTAATACTAGCGTCATGGCCAGTTCAACCTGTCAAACTTGGGCTCAAACATTACAGGCAACTGGAATGTAATGTGTGTAATTTCATTGTTTTATTTCCCTAGAAATGTGAGCAGTGAACTAAATACATCTTATTATTTTCTTGTAAATTACTTGAGCATTGTGTTGTTACCTATCATATTGATAGTCTATGCATAGTCAATAAAAGAATTCAATCTTACCGATCTTATTTTGTATCCATTATTATCCACTCTAAGACTCCTGTAAGGTGGTGAAAGGATCTTAGATTCAATATAGACAGTCCCTGCTGCACCAGGCTCATAGCTAGAGGAACCCCCATACGCTGTTATATCACCGATGTAGCTGTTGTCATGGTAATAGACTGCTAGGCGACCACCACTCCCTCCACCTCCTGTTGATCCACTTCCTATAAAAAGCATTTTCATTTTGTTACATATTGTAGACTTTCTTTACTTGTACTAGTATTGGCAACATAGTTGGTAATAAAACAAGAAAATGTGATTTTTTTTGTTTTGTTTGTTTTGAAAACTGGCTGCAAACAGATGAAGAATTGAAGAAAAGTGTAATTTGAAGAAAATCTGGGTTTTTAAACCCAGATGTTGACAAAACCAAGTAAACCGAGACCCTCACCTGTGCCACCATTGGATTGTATGTATCCATTGCCTGTGATATGCAAGACATCAATGAGAATACTGCCGCCACTACCACCACCTCCACCTGACTTGCCACTCTCTCCATTCACTCTCATTGTGCCTGAATGTAAAAAAAATTGTGCATGTTACAAACTGAAATCACAGTAGGGTTGCTCAAATCTTATGTCGGTATAAGTTTGTGGTGCAAAGTACCAAACTAATTTCATAACAACTTTTAGGCCCTATATTAGGATCTGAATTTTAGTCAAATATAAGGCTAAAAGCTGGAAAAAAAATCAATTTGTGGCTTAGAAACTGAAATTTTGAGAATTTATAAAGGAAGAATTTAAAGGAATTAAAATATGCTGGCACTGGGGTCTTGAAAACTACTCGAGAGGTGCAAAGTCTTAAGCAACTAAAAAATGTTAATATGTTAAAACAGAGTATCTTATGTCAAACTCATTTGCACATTTAGCAACCATGACAAGTAGTCATGACAAGTACCTGTATCAGGTTTTTACAAGAATAAATACAAATAACACACTAAAACTGTGACAGTAAGGATGTAACTTATAATCCAACTAAATTGAACTCATTTGTTTTAACTGGTAGGGATTTTGAAATATAAGTGAAGTGGATACCTAAGTTTCATCTTTGTGTGCCCTTTTCCCTAAGCTCCTCTCCTAGAGTCATCAAATGCATATCTCAAATGTTTTGTAACTCAATTGTCTTTTTGGTTCATGCTTTACATTGTTACGGGTTATTAATTGTGAACACATGGAAATCAGTCACACATCATCCTTCCTTTCAGACTACCCTCTGTGGAAAATCATTACAAATATTTCAAATTGACTATCATTACTTACCATCCACACGTAAAGTATCGCTAACATGCAGAGTCAAAATTCCACCTCCATAAGACTTGGCATTACTACCAGTACTCCCATAATGCAACGGTTCTAACACACTACCATAAAACAATCCACCACCAGTTGATCCTGACCCTTGACCTCCCTGACCACCATGGCCTCCTCCTGCTTTTCCATATCCACGTCCTGGGTCCATTGGGTATGCAACGTGTGACTATAACAGGAATAAAATAAAAAGGCATGAGAATTAACAAGTCACAAATCAATTCCAATATAAAATAAAAAGGCATGAGAAATAACAAATCACAAATCAATTCCAATATAAAATAAAAAGACACGAAAAATAATAAATCACAATCAAAATCACAATCTACATTTGGGTTTTAAACATATATTTATCAAAGATATCAAGACTTGTAGAAATCTTGTTATTTATATTAAACTCTACCTTGGCAGTGAGATCAACAAAAGCCAACTCTTCCACAATCATTGTTGTCACATTGATAATCATATGATCAGCTTCCAATACAGCACCACTTTCAAGATGGATCATATTGCCAATGAGGTAGAGACCATCAATGCCACCTTCAACTACCACCTTGCCACCGCCATGGATGATGAGTTGGTCAAATACAATGGTTTCTGTTGTGTGGTATGTACTGTTGGTTATGTGTCTGGTTTAAGAAAAAAGTGGAAAGTTTAAGATTTATTCAAAGAAAGTACACCTTTTACAATTTTAAGCTTATTAAATTTAAAAATGTCTTTAATGTAATTCAGTATGCATGTAATGTCATTTGCACTGATAGTCCAAGTAGCATAACAGATTTATCCATCTACTTTTGCAATCATATTGGAGTATTTTAATGCAGTAAATATGTTGTCAGAAATCATCAGCTATCATAATAGAGTATTTCTTAATGCAGTAAATGTTGTCAGAAATCATCAGCTATAATGAAACAGAACTAGATTAATTAAAACAATTTGTTAATTTCTTTAATTACATTTCCTCACCTTAGATATACAATACCACCACTTCCAACAGAAATATTCCTGACTCCTGTTAATGTGCCTTCCAATACCATAGTCAAATCATGCACCTCTAAATGAGCTGGCATGTCGAGCTCACCTCTACCGTAGAGTTGAATATTCCAAGGCAGTCTAGGGCTATCAGGTGGCAAGTCTATTGCAAGTCTCTGTGAACATAAATGCAAAATTAGCCAAACAAATCACGATCACAGTATTGAAAATTACATTAAAGCATGAAGATAACCATAATTTAGATTTTGATCACAGAATATTTGAAGTTTAGATCATGCCTATCATTTAGTTAAATACATGTGTGAAAATGTTAACCATTTAAAATTGGTGAACTGACACTAACACTGTCACCAGAACTAGAAAATACTTTTATGAAATATTGTAAAAATTATATATATCTGAAAATGTATTATATTAAACAGTATCTGTGAACCACTTTCAGTCAGCATATATTATCCATTTAAGGTGACGCTTTGCGGTTATAGGATTTTCGACACTTAAACAGCATTTACGGAACCCCATAGAAATTGTCAAATTTGGGCTCAATGTGTGCAGAAGGTTCCTGTCTTTGCAACTATGGTAGTTGCTCGACCCATTCACATATTCTTTTCCAGTTATAGGTGCAAGTTCGGTCAAAACTCGTCATGTCGCAAATTTGGCAAACTTATTTCTATTGGGGTTCCGTACAATGTTGTTTTACTGTCAAAAACACCTGTAACTGCCTAGCGTCACCTTAATATTGCACATACTTATGATTTCAATGTAACTTATGGCAGTAGTTGCAATACCTCTAGAGAGCTTTTAGTATGAACTGTTTATACATAGTGGCATCACTATATATATTGTAAAAAAACATGACTCTCACCTGCATTGGACCAATATGAAAATAGCCTGTGCTATCTCCACTGCTCCTCTCTGACACCAGCCTCTGTGTATCTGCCATGTCCTTTTTGTACAATGCCAAATGAGCCAATCCCTGTATATCCACATCTGCAAAATAGTAGTCACTCCCATCAGGTGCAGATGGCAACCATGTTCTACAGCTATCACTTCCCTGGCTGGTTCTAATCAGTCCTCCATAACTGATTTCACGTATCCGAGGTGCACCAACAAACTTATTGTCAACACGAAGATGATTTTCATTTCTGAAAACATCTTGGAGGATGATGGTACCGGCTCCACCTGCTTCATAAGCATTACCACCACCTTGTGCAAGCATGTTCCCACTGAAGGTGCTGTTGTGATATTGTAGGGAAATCCTCCCTCCTGCTCCTCCACCTCCATAACCAAATGCACTGCCACCTGTTGATGTCAGCAAACCCTGGCCACGTAGGTTGTCACATGTGATGAATATGCTGCCACCACTGCCACCACCACTTTTGGTGTGTACAGCATTGGTTGCATCCGATCTTAGTGTCCCATCTATGTATACTAGAGGTGCCTGTCAAAATAAATTTACTTAATGCTATTAAAGTTTAGTCTCATGGATTTTGGATTTATTCTAGACCAAAATTCTGGACTTTTTACTTCATTTCATTTATTATCTAATCCAATACAATTTGGTACAGGCCTATCTAATATTAAGGTACTACAGTTCAAATTTTCAACATTTTCTTCTGTAAAAAATCTGTAATTTTTGATTGTACAAGCAATCAAAATGTGGTGTTCAAATAGTTAACTGCTTTTTTAGTGGATGTACAAAAGATTCATTTTGCTGGAATCAATTTTTTACTTTCTTTTTACCAAATTTTTTAGACAGTAAAAAAGTACAAGTATGTAAAAGTATACATTTTTGAAATGGAAATGATGAAAGGAATGCAACTGCATTTTCAAAATTTGGGAAAAAATGATCCATTTGTTAAATTGTTTTTAAAAAAACTAATAGACACATACCTACATGTAGAAGTATTAAAAAAATTAGAATGTACATGTAAGGTATTTCAATAAGTGAGAACCTACCTGCAATGTAATGACACCACCACCGAGTCCTCCAGATTGACTTCCCGGTGGACTGCTACCTCCTGCAGTCCCAAAGGTAGAAGGCATCATAGGTAAGCCATGAGGAGGACCTGCAACAGCCTGACCATTACCTTCACCACCACTTCCACCATGCCCTCCACCAGATGCACCTGTTTGATCAAACAAGGAATTAGAGCAACCATCCCTTACCCACACTATCGGGTCAAACTCGCTAGTCATAAGGGTCGCTAGTCATAAGGGTCACTAGTCATAAGGGACGCTAATCATAAACCCTAACCCTAACCCTAACCCTAATCCTACCCTAACCCTAACCATAACCATAACCTACCCTAACCCTAACCCTAAACCTAAACCTAACCCTAACCCTAACCCTAAACATAACCCTCAACCTACCCTAACTATACCCTAAACCTAACCCTAACACTAAGATACTTTTATGACTAGCGCACTCGTGGTATAGGAAAATACACGTTATGACTAGCGACCCTTATGACTAGCGGGTGGACCCCACACTATCATGGTTTTATTGATGCAACAAGACAATAATAATATACTTGTAAATACAACAAAAGTGTTTAAAAGCTAACTTATTACTGTACCATTATGTAATAATACCATCATATCCGCACCCCCCTCCTTGCAACAATGCATGTAATTGTTACATGGGTTCTTGCTTTGCAACACAAATAATTCCATTAAAAGCAACTATCTACTTAGTAAATTCTAAACACAAGTGTCCAATACAGAATGACCTTATGGTACCTATAAGAGAACTGCAATGTACAAACTTTATCATGTACAAAATCACCTAAATCCACTTCTAGAATTGCCAAGCTCGTTTGATCTGTACTTTGTAAGTTTTGCTGATCAAAGGAAGTTACAAATCCTCATAATTACTCATGCATGCTTACAATATAATATGTGATTAGACTAAGCAAAATGAGTCGGATGATATGATAATAAATCACGAGATATGGACAAAAAAGGAAAAACTGTTTGTGACCATCATCCTACCTATTTTGAACAATATGTTTGAAAATTATTTCACTTGCCTCCATGGCTGTCTAGTCCACCGTAATCCAAATCTGGATTCCCTCCTCTGGTATCTATTATCCCTGCAGTGTCCACCTCAACCCTAGTTCCTGCATCCACATCTATCCAGTTACCCTAGTAATTTAACAAGTTTGGTTATCTTGTTAAATGGAATTATGGTCTCTAAATAAATGTATTAGTCTGCAAATATCAGACATGTTTATGAGAAGAAATACATGTTTCATCGATTACAACTTGTTTTGGGTTAAGAAAACATACAGACCAATTTGGAAACTCTTAATGAAAAGATAAATCTAGCCATAAAAGAAAGAACATCAAAATCACTTGAAAATTGCTAAAAAGTTTCAAATCTAACAACCATTGTTTGAAAAATGCTTTACAGAAAAATATTACAGATTAGTCTCAACTGAATTTTCTTCCATACTGTATACCAACATGTGACCTGGAACAAATACTAGATGTAACTATACCACTTGCACATTATATTGCAGGCTTAAGTCCCTTTAAAGGGGCTAACAGAGGTCTCTGTAGCCTTGATCAGGCTTTCTAAAATTTGTATCGGGTTGTAGTAGTCCGGGCTAGTATTATATACCAAACTCCTTGTGCATACTGATATTAACTAGAGCGGTTCTCGGGTGTAGCAGTTTTCGTATGTGGCGGTTTTCGTATGTGGCGGTTTTCGTATGTGGCGGTTTTCGTATGTGGCGGTTTTCGTATGTGGCGGTTTTCGTATGTGGCGGTTTTCGTATGTGGCGGTTTTCGTATGTGGAGGTTTTCGTATGTGGCGGTTCTCCTATGGGGCGGTTTTCCTATGGGGCGGTTTTCCTATTTGGTGATTATGGTGGTTGGCATTGATTATAGTTTGGATATGTGTAGGCATGTTTTGGATCCAACCGGAACCATGAGTCGCCGATATACATGTAGGTGCTGTTAGTGGTTGTTGAAGTTCAGAGAGATACGTAAGGTGAATAGGTTGTAGAGGTTTGTTAAAGTAGCCATTTGTAAATGAAGGGATGTCTAGGTCTAGACGACATTGTCTGTAGGAGGTAAGTGTGACTGATCTATTACCACCGTCCTAAGAAACCATTATTGATGTGAATAATTACATTCATTTGCTGAGTATTGTGATTATGTTTAGTGAAACATGGTGGGAAACAGTTGCCTAATATAATCTTGCATATTGTTATGTAACCCGCATCGGCAAAGTCATTTAATAATTTAGTAGTAAAAAATAGGTTAGACAGATTTCAATTGCCATTGAAAGAAGTGGAGTATGTTTTTGGGGTGTAGAGGTTGAATTTATTGATTCCCTTGTATTTTATCATTATACAGGGTTAGTCAAAAAGAAGCGGCGGTAATAAAGATGGGTTTATAAAGATCATGTCCTCACTATTACCATCTTTGCCTGTTTGATTGAAAGACCCCTGTTGGCAGATGTCCAAGGTATTCTATATCTTCGAAATTAGTCTGACTAAAAGTGAAATATATCAGATCTGCTAGCTGTTCCACTCTATTCAAAGTTGCATATGTTGTCTTTTATTGTAATAGCTTTAGTGTAGTTGTTTGTTGTCTGCACGGTGCTATTAGCAAATGGGGGAAAATTATGTTGTAAGAGTGCTATTTACACAAGCAAAGAATGAAAAGGACTATGCAATAATTAAGGCATTCCAAGTGGTATTGACGAAGAAGTAGCTCAAGGTTAGCATTACGTATATGGATACACAATTGCTAATAATACCCTAACATTCCTGGAATATGTGATGGTGTTTAAAATTGCTGTCCTGGTGGTGAGCGTTGGCAAGTTAGTTGTGAGGTTAGGGAATCATGAATAGAGGGAGCTCCCAGGAAAAGATCATATAATAAGCCTTTAATATAGGTTTTCCCGGCGAATTTCGCACTTTGTTAAGTTCAATTTGTATATGAGTATTCAATTTCGCGAGAAATCTTAGCATCTTGCTATCGACGTGTTATAATCTTTTTTGCAAAACAAGCAGTCAATTTCATTTAAAAGAATTCAAATTGATACATGCAAAATCAATTAAATTTATTGCAGATTCAAATCTGTTTAGGGCCTATACGCTGCCATGTTAACGAATGCGCGGTCGATTTAGTAAAAGCATCAATCTATTTGGAAGTATAGTGGACTTGATATTGTGACTTCGAGCTAAATCAAATTGTCCTTTACACAAATTGGCATTTAAATTCGCAAAATCAGCATTCAATTGGAATAAAGCATGTTACACGCAACGTTTGATTGTTTTACAATATAATTGCCATGAATTTAATGGTTAGATAATTTTGAACCGTTTTATGTTTTACAAGACTTCTTCAATTCAAGGCACAGGGCCCGATATCATTGGGAGTAGTTTCACAGATCACTCAATGTATCTTGTGTATGATAAGTTCCCTACCTTCACAGAAAGAAAAAAGTGAGTCATCATCGAAAAATGAGTCATTTTGTCCGTGTAGTGACACACTATGGCTCAAAATGAGTCATTTTGTCCATGTAGCGACTCATTTTACGATGATGACTCACTTTTTTCTTTCTGTGTTCGAACCTAGATTTTGTTCCGATTTCCACTGAAGGTCAGAATATATTTTTCTATTCAGTCAAAAGGATTTTTTTGGATGATTCTTCTCATAAAAATATATTATCGACCTGATTACAAAGAAAAACATATAAGTAGGATCAGGACTACACAAAGAAAACATATTTGCGCAATTATAGTGTGTAACGAACATTTTATACCCTTTTAATTGATTTAAAATAAAGAATCATAAATAAATCATTGAAGGTAACCAACGACAGAACAACAGACGAGAAATAACGTTGTTTATTTCAAATAATCTGAACACTTTCCACGTGGAAGTCGTCTGCAGACGACAGTTCTTAAACTTCACAAAATGTTAAAAAAATGTCAAGATTATTTAATTTAATGCCGTCACCATATTTGGAATCATTATGAGAAGTGCATTCAAATACGTACACACTTGCCTAGTATTGGTTCAGTAATTCTTAAGATCAACTTTAACAGTTGGGAAAGGTTTCTCAAAAATATGTTTAGTGTATAATAATATGGTAAAACTAATTGCCGCGTGGTAAGCAGGTAAGTGTTATTTAAACATCTTTTTGGTTGGCGGGCCAAGCCCGCCAACCTTATAGCATAGGATTGCATATTCTTGCACATTTAGGTCTTTCTACATATACATGGAGGCTGCCATTTTGTTTTTAGTATATGGAAAATTGTCTAAATTATTTTGTAGTAAATTACATGTACCTATGCAGTTTATTTTAACAGTCCTGCAGTCTGTGATGGAGTCAAAGCTATATTTGTTTAGCCTTGATGATTCAATCAGAGAGATGTTATTAGACTCCCAACAGAGAGACATAGCTTATCTTGTTTGACTAAAGAGAAATCTCCCAACTGTCCTGGGGTTGTTTAATGAGTTGTGGATGTCATATATACCTAGATTGTTCTTCAGATGGTACCCCTCTCCATGCACACACATCAACTTTATTGGTTTCCTGCAGGTACCTGTACTATTTTTAGACTGTTGTGTTTTGATTTGGGGGTGTTTTTTTTGTTTGAAAGATACATACACCATATCCCTGGTATTTTGGTATGCAACAGAATGAACAGATGCTTCAGAAAATGGTTACAAAACATGATTCTTTCTCTTGGATCGCCCCCATTCCATTTCAATGGAATTTTTTATATATACTTCAACCATAGTTTTACTAACGAATATTGGCCATATTAAATTGCATATAATTCTAATCAAATTAATTGAATATATATGACATATTTAAAACTTAAATTGAATGTAAAATGTATTCATTTCTATATTTCTATTTACTTACTTATTTTTTATATAATTAATTATCTACATAATTATTAATTTATTTATTTAATCATTTTTTATTTATTAATGTTTTCTCATGTTTATTTGTTTTAATTTCTTTATTTTATAAGTAATTTTTAAATTTTTAATTTTTAATATGCGTGTATTTATGTATTGATTCATTAGTTTATTGATTCATTTATTTTCGATTTAAAATTTAATTTTCGATTTATATTATTATTTATTAACCCTAACCCCGGTTTAGGATTTTTGACCGGGATCACAATTTTCGAGGAAAAAACACCAACTAAATCTCCGGGAACCTGCCGGGATTCGATCCGGGGACCCTCCGTTCTCGAGCCCCACCTTCCTAACACTAAGCCACGGCCCTCAGCTACACATTCGTGCAGTATACTGCACTCATTATATAGGCTCGGTTGACTACGTCATCGAAAACCGACGGCGCATGCGTTTGGAGAGGGACTTTGGATTAGCATTTTTTAGCACTCAGGGGGGTTAGGGTTAATAGAACACGAAAAAAAAACTTTTTTTTTTTTACCATAACCCTAACCCCGGTTTAGGATTTTTGACCGGGATCACAATTTTCGAGGAAAAAACACCAACTAAATCTCCGGGAACCTGCCGGGATTCGATCCGGGGACCCTCCGTTCTCGAGCCCCACCTTCCTAACACTAAGCCACGGCCCTCAGCTACACATTCGTGCAGTATACTGCACTCATTATATAGGCTCGGTTGACTACGTCATCGAAAACCGACGGCGCATGCGTTTGGAGAGGGACTTTGGATTAGCATTTTTTAGCACTCAGGGGGGTTAGGGTTAACAAAATTATTCAACTATTTATTTAAAAGTATTTAAAAAAAAAAATTACTCATTTATTTATTTCTACATTTATTTATGTATTGATCAAATAAATTGAATACATGACATATATTTAAAACTTAAATTGAATGTTAAAACCGTGTATATCACTAAACTATGGCTGTAATTTATATTGCTTTCTAGTAATGCCATGCAAGAATCTTGCACAATTATCATCTATGCGCTTGCTTCTTCTGCCACATAATTTTAGCAACTAAAAGCCGTATTTACAAATGTTGCTATTTTTGCTCTTTCTATTTGCCTTATATCGCAATTTCCTTTTGACCGCCAACTTTCCATTTTAATGGAATTTTTATTTGCACTTCTATGAGTGAAATCCCCATCCCGTACGCGATCACATCGGGCCGTGTATCTTCAGTAGTTGATAGTCCGATCCATGATAGTATAAATAGGCGTTAATCATTAGCATGATTAGTGATGCTCATGATTGAAAATATACTGAAGGTTTGGCATCGATGGCCTGTATTTTTGTACGTAGTTATTAATAAAATAAAAACACGGTTTGAAGCTAAACACCTGTCTAACTTGGACATAATGTTTACCTAAACGCAATTGCTGTTGGTAAAATGATTCACAATGTTTGATTTTTTTTTTTAAATCTTATATTTATTTGAGATCCATGTCATTCTTTACCTACCCATGACATAATGTTCTTTGCATTTTTGAATTCCTCATGAAATTACTAACAAGCACCTCTAGGATTGCCATGGGTTACTGTCTATATTGGTTAAATAACATACAGGCTAATGAAAGTGCCCCAACAAGTTTAAATATTTTTTTAGAGTTTACGTTATATTGAATTCACTATGCCCCCTACACTGATTTAAACTGCATTTTTGAATTGCCAATGTTGAGAGCTTTCCAAAAATGTATAGACCCTATACTTTTGCTATCAAAGGTTAAAAAAAATTCCGTTAGAGTAATTTATATAAATTGGGGTTAATATTTGCGTTTACTGTGTAGCGAATAGGGGAAAAGCCGATCATGCGACTTATCCATCCATAATGAATAGTTGTTACATAAGGTTGACAAGTCTGTTAAAACACAGACATAATAAAGACTATTAAATAACTTAAGAAGAGACCAAAATCATGTTTGTAGCTCATACAGAGGTTGATTCAAGGAAAGGCACCGCTTGGCACACACTTTTTCCCAATAGTGTTTATGTGTACCCCCCCCCCCCCCCACCCCCCCCCCCCCCCCCCCCCTTTATGCTTTGCTTTGCTTTATCCTGGCTTTTTTAAATATGTTTTTGCTATTGACATGAATTTGCCTTTCATTCTTTTTTAGCTGGGCTAGTACATGAACATATGACCGTAGACATCTGCGCGCGTAGCGCGCCAAAACATAGCTATTTTTACTTTGATTTATGAACGTTCCAGAGTATTTCGAATTAGAAACCACATGTGCATATTGGTAAAGATTTTGGAAACTAATACACTTTTTTGACCCCCCCCCCCTCTGTTGGGGTTTTCAAAAACGTTTGTGACCCCCCCCCCCCCCCTTTGCAGAGTATCAACACTTGCCCCCCCCCCCCCCCCCCCCCCCTCTGTTGGGGTTTTCAAAAACGTTTGTGACCCCCCCCACCTTTGCAGAGTATCAACACTTGCCCCCCCCCCCCCCCCCCCCCCCCCCCCGCCCACCAGAGTATTTATGAACGCTCCCTTACCAATATGTCAGCCTTTTAAATATTTTAATCATAAAATGTTATGGCAACAATTAAGGGAAAAAAAGAAAATTATAGAAGTCCTGAAAATGGTGCCCGGAGGGGACCATTAAAACTGCTTTATTTACTTACTTGGACTTAATGATATTTGGATCATTCCACGTGATGTCATAAACAACCTTGGGAGAAGTTGTCTTCATTTCAATAATTTAGATCTACCTTTCATTTCAACACAATCAAAATATAAAGTTATTCCAAATTCATAATAAAACACCCATAAAACATCGGTGACAGTGAGCACTGTAATCTCAAAATTGGGATCAATTTGGCTTGATAGTGTCCTAATTATCCAGGAATCAATGCACTATTAAATCAAAAGGTTAAATCAAACTTGAATACAAATACAGAAAAGAATCTGACAACAACTTGCAATTCCATGTCTTATCTCTAACACCAAACTCAAACATAGTTCACTATAATAATCAATAGCAGGTTCATTGACCTATACACGTACCTAGGTGGTCAAATCCACCATATATGGGATTCAACAATGGATTGTCAAGCAATCTCAAGTGGCCAATTTGCACCCATTATTTCAGGTATCGTCATGTCACAAGCATGATGAACTTAACGCAAACACTAACTGTATCGGGCCTAATACCTAACTTACTCAGCTTCGGTGTAAGAGACTAAGAGCTTTGCAGCGGACCACGCACACAGTGGGCAGCAGCGCGGACTGTTGCACTCTTTCCAATTTACCAACCGGAGCTGCCCAATACGCCATTTTATTCACAAAACACGCTAACAATCCACAATTAGAGTCCATTGAACCATCGATTACACTACTTTCCCGAATGATTTAAATTTCGTCCAAAGAACGGGATACTTATATAATCATATTTCACCTATCTATGGCATTTTTCATTCTAACAAGTACTTAAAACTCCATATTTTGGGCCACGCATACGTTTTGGTGTGTTCAGAAATAGAAACAAAATGGTTCGTCACGCAGTTTCTCCTCAAAAACATGCTACAAATTCACAATTGAACCATCGATTACACCACTTTCATGGACGAATTGAATCTCGACCAAACCACGGTACCCTTTAGACAACCCTATTCTATCTAAATATATCATTTTCTATTCTAACAAGCACGGCTAATTCCATATTTTGCGCCATGCCGCGACGTCGGGGTCGGGGTGGGTTGTCTATGGAAATAGAAACAAAATGGCTCGTCGCGCAATTTCCCCTCAAAAACATCGTATAAAATCACAATTGAACCATCGATTACACTACTTTCCTGGCTGATTTCAATTTCGTCCAAACTTCAGGAAACTTCGCTATCTCTATTCTACCTATCTATTGCATTCATTTTTCCAACAAGCGTTGCAAAATCCATATTTTGGGCCACGCAGACGTTTTGGTGATTTTGGAAACCGATTAGAAAGCTCTTACCGTGCAACTTCTATGTAAAATTTAGCGTTGCTGCATTGCGCGTCATTGGGCTACCAAAATTGGCTGGAGCAACTACTCTAAAAATGACAAAACGAAACTATATAGTCAGCCTTCGGCGACTCAATAAATAATAACAAGTCCTACAAGCTTATTTATTTAGTGCGATAAACTAGCATCCAAACTGCCACCCCCTTCACTGGCCCACCAATTACTCACTGAACACGCCGGGCGAAGCCCGGTGTAAACTGGGGAGTGATCGCCATTGAGTACCATCGCGGGAGAACGAAGTTCGACTGAGGCCGCTTGCGGCCGAAAGCCTTGTATAATCTGTTATGACTGGTGAAGTAATTTATGCTAATTGCATAAACATGTTGACCCGCCTCCACTAGTGTCGTAATAGCGCGATTTAATGAATATTTACGAGGTTTACCGGTCAAAGGCTGCTTGTCTTTTCTGATTGGATGTTATACCTTATGAATAATACATATTCGCCATATTTGGGAATATTGCCCCCCACGAAAAACCATTGGATTTCCATCGCTTTTATAGGGTGAAACATTAGATTGGCATTGCAGAATGTGCAAGGCTTCGTGTTAGCATAGCTCTCAGTTCGTAAATCCTATGTCACTTGTCTTAGCACGCTGTATTCAGCTTAATAGAGAAGGGGGGATTTTTGGGTGGGATTTCCGTGTTACAGTGTCAGCGCCAGATGGTTACGGACTGCGTCATTTTAAATAATTTTAGAAGCCTGGTCAAGGCTAAGGTCTCTGCGAAGGGGTGACGAAAAAAGAATTGTGCAGGAGTAGCTTAGAAGTGAAGGGTAACTATATAGAATCAGGGATGGCGCCGACCTCCAATTTTTTGGACCCTTTAGACCATTGAAAAACTAAATCTCAGGGGTCCAATTAGTATTTTAAGGGGTCCCAAATTTCTGCCACTTATTTTGATGTATTATTGTATTGTTAAATCATAATTATAGTAATATTTTCCAAAGTTCTGTGATATGATAAAGATAAATTTTCTTCTTAGACTTCTCTAAGAATTGCCATTGTGTTGGTCAATAAAAAACCATAAATATATGTCTTCGATTGTGACGTTGCTCATGTGCATTTACATAAAGTGTCTGCAATCGCATTTACAAACGTTGTTGACATAAAGCTTGTTCACCTTTACTGAGAATATTATGTTTGCTGTCTCAGACTTCACACACAATAAATTGTGCCAAGATTGTTGAATTCAGCAACCCCACATGCCATGCCAGTTTATCAAACTAGGACACAACTAAAACATTACCGTCACTGGAAGTGCACATATTTGTACAATGTTTCCTATCATAATCTTCATAATTCTTTAATCTAATCATCATTTCAAGGCAGAATTGTCATCCAAAATTTTTTATGACAACAAAACAAATTATGATATAATTAGTGATAGTAGTATAATAAATTATGTAAAATGTTACATCTTCAAGTACATAAATACAATATGAGTGTGTTGTTACATATTTTGTGCACAATCGTAAATTGTTGATTTTCTATATTCCCATAGCAAAAAAATAGGTCACCGGGTAACCACCCGGTAGTTACCGGACGGTTACCCGTTACCTTGAGGAGAGTAGTTTGAAAGTAATTCGATCATCTCCGCTAGCAGAGAGCATTTCGGGGAGCAGTTCGCTGTTTTGGAGAGTTACCCGATGGTTCTCCAGAAACTCGGTTACTATCCAAAACACTCTCAAAAATCCAGCAATCCCCGAAAAACTCTCCACAACTTATTGTTGAAATGAGACATCCACAACACTATCTAAAACAACCCCCGAAAAGCTCTCCACAAACTCAATTGTCAGGTCATTTGTCAGATCAACCGACAGGAATTCAACTGCCATTTTAAAAATGTAATTTGGAATTGAAAGTGTGTGCTGTGTTGGTATTGGGGAATATAGTGAAGTGAACACATAGGCCTACCCAATAAATGTAACAGTGCGTAAACTAAGAGTATGTGTGTTGGATACTCTCTTGTCAACAGGTAAGAATTTATTTTGAGTTTACACACCAGGACAGAGAATATCAGAAAGCGTACAATAAGCTTATTTTTTGTTTTGTTTTTTAATAACCTTATTTAGATCAAACTTGTACATCATACAAGCTACCTAAGAGTGAACTATTAATAAGGGATTCACATATGGGTTGGTTGTTTTTGGAATGAAGAAATTGGATTCTTTTCAAAGTCATTAAATTTAATCAATTTGCATATACATTGATTTGTTATTCTTAAACATGCCCACGCGTACATTACCAAACCCTATCCTACTATCTGGTAGCATGCAATTGCCCAGTCTACCTCGATCATGCCGTACGCTCCGGCTGAGTATCAAATTGCGATTTAATTAACATATTTTTAGCTTAAACCTATGTACAGCTCAGTCGCAGGATCAAAGTTTCTGACTTGCACACACAGGGTGGTGGTGTGTGAAGGGTCTGAGGGGTCTAAATCCCGGAGGTTTCGCGGCGATTTGTGGGATAAAAAATGTATACTTTATTCCCCTCCCCCGAGCAAAAAGATGTCATCGTCCGAAATAATATGTGGGTATGAAATCACTGCCCAGGGCATCGTTGGTAGCTTAGCTCAGTGGTTATAGGGACATGATGGTGGTGTGCGGAGGGTCTGGGATGGGTTATATCCCTGGCGTTTCGCAGCGATTTGTTATGAGTAAATTGTACTTTGTCCCCCTCCCCCGATCCACACAAAACGACGTCATGCATCGTCCGAGCTGATATGTGGGTACAAAAAATTACTGTTCGGGACAGCTTTGGCAGCTTAGCTCAGTGGTAGGGACATGGCAGTGTTGTCTAGGGTTCGGGTGTCGAAACCCAGGGGTTTCGCGGCAATTTGTTGGGTAAAAATGGTGTACTTTGTCCAGATCCACACATAAATATGTCATCGTTCAAAATTATATTGGCGTACGAACTCACTGCCCGGGGCAGCGTTGGCAGCTTAGCTCAGTGGTAGGGACTGAGCTCAGTAGGTGGTGTGTGGAGGGTTAATCCCAGGGGTTTTTGCGGCAATTAGTTGAATTTAAAAATATATTGGATTATATTTTAAGTACAGTCTGATTAATAATCTGTTGGCCAGGAGAGGACACTGGCTTGCCCCAACCACAACAATGATTGCACCGGCACGCTGCGTAATTGGTTCAAGTATGCGCTCAATCACATCATAGCTTGCTGTGAACACAAGGTGTGTGTATTTGCCAAGTCCGACTAATTTTGAATCAGACTGTAAATAAACACTGGACAACCTATATACTGAGCTTACACATACGGACAACCAGCTCCATTGGATTTCCTCATGCAAAAGGTATTCAGACAAATGAAGAAGCGGCTATATGCTAGTGCTATGGATCAGTTTCAACTGGAGCCTCGCACATTGATGGCATGAGGCAGTTGACTGTGGGACCAGAACGGTTTTAAAAGTGTTTACCAAGTGGCAGCACCATGGGTAATATTGGGTGTACTATGGTATTGCTTCCCCCTTCATGATCCTTATTCCTTACCCCCCCCCCCCCCCCCCCCACTCTCCTTTTTGTCGATCAACTATCAAACCTCAACCCATTTTCCCCAAAATGATTATTTTTAAAAACACCTAAAATTATTCCCCTTCCCCTCCCCAACAACTGGTGCTGCTCCTATGTATATGCTCCTAAACTAGTTACCCACTAAACCACCCGCTATTTCGGGGAGTATACTCGATAGTTATCCGCAGTGTCCGCAGTGTGACAAGCTTTCCACCCACTTTGCTCCACCCACTTTGCTCCGGGTAGCTACCCGCTACTACCTAATTTGCATGTCATTTCCACCGTACCCAGTGGCCACCCGGTGATCACCTGGTAGCTATTGTGTAGGATGAAAATTATTGATAGTGATATGTGCTCCTTTTGTAATAATAATATTGAGGATATGAAGCATCTTTTTTTGGATTGTAACTATGAAAATCCTTTTTGGAATGATTTTTCCGACTGGTATAAACAGTATTTTAACCCTAACTCTATTTCACCACACGGCAACAGAATTTTTTTCCGACACCCAAAATTCACCAGAAAGGTCACCCCGATCCCCCCGGGATTTGAACCACGGACCTCCAGCATCAGGGCCCAGATCCTAGCCACTACACCACGGCTCCCAGTCGACACTCGGCGAGTATATTCGCCTCGTTATATAGCATGGGTCCGTTTTGTAGCCAAAAAACCTGCACGCCGGGTTATAGAAACACTTTTCCCGCACAGTTGCCGTATGGTGTAGTAGAGTTAGGGTTATATATGATGAAAATTACCAAATTTGGAATGAAAAAAAAAAAAAAAAATTTACTGTATAACCCTAACTCTATTTCACCACACGGCAACAGAATTTTTTTCCGACACCCAAAATTCACCAGAAAGGTCACCCCGATCCCCCCGGGATTTGGACCACGGACCTCCAGCATCAGGGCCCAGATCCTAGCCACTACACCACGGCTCCCAGTCGACACTCGGCGAGTATATTCGCCTCGTTATATAGCATGGGTCCGTTTTGTAGCCAAAAAACCTGCACGCCGGGTTATAGAAACACTTTTTCCGCACAGTTGCCGTATGGTGTAGTAGAGTTAGGGTTAATGACGATATTGATTTAAATTATCAGCTAATTCTATTTGGCTTTGGCTCAGACCCTTTGGTAAATCTCTGTTTCATTTTAATGAAGAGAGTTATTTATACTAACTTCCACAATAATCTTGAAAAGATTATTGCTGTAAAATGTAATACCATGTACTAATTCCTAAAGAAATGGAAGGCACTTGAAACTTTTTGTATTCAATGAGTATTTTAAAAACAATATTATTATGTTTACTGATGAATGATGACCATAATGTATTGTACACTTTTGTTAATGTATATGTATATATGTATGTTTTTTGTAATTTCTGTTTGTTGTTGAGAACTATATAAAAATAAAAAAATAAAAAATAAACGCTCTTTTTGGAGCACTAAAGAGAAAAAACCTGGTAGCTATCCGCTTTTCTGGGGAGTTACCCGATAGCAATCCGCATTCTGTGGAATCCGCAATAATCATTACCGGATGGTTACCCGCTTTGCTCTCCTTTGTATAGCCATTGCTCTCCTTTTCAATACCCACTTTGCTCTCTAAAACGTTACCGGGTAGTTACCCGCTTTACAGAACCCAATATAATTAATTTGCCAACTTGGATTCAATGTGTGCATTTACTTGCAAAGGTGCATTTGTTTTCTGGATCGTCATAGTTAAAGTGGCAAACCACAGCAATTTGCAGCATGACGAGTTTTGACCGAACCTACTTCCATAAATGAAAAAAATTATATGTAAATGAGTCAAGCAACTGTCATAGTTTGAAAGACAGGAGCATTTTGCACACATCAAAACCAAATTTGGCAAGTTAGTTTATATTGGGGTTCCGTAAATGCCGTTTAACTGTCGATAAACTTGTAACTGTCCAGTGTCACCTTAAAGAGAAAGTCTCCAATTCTTTGGAATGGTGTGTGTTAATTGTATACATGTAAACAAAATAATGGCAATCTTTAAAATCACAACTTACTTTGACAGTTCCTCCAGGATGGACCTTGAGTTCATCAGTAAGTTGTAGAGAAAGTGATGGGTCCAGATTAGGAAAGTATGGGTTATACTTTGTTCCAGCAGCAAAATATGAAGACAATATACCATTGGCTAGAATGTGTACAGATGTCATGGAAAAATGCTTCACTGGGTGATTGGCTTGTTTGGCCTTTGAAAAAAACATAGTTGGAAAATGCTGACATTATCAGAATGTCGATTGGAACCACATGTGATATGATGAAGTATGATGAATGTGTTGTTTGTTATAAATATATTTATAACCCATCATGACAAAACCTGGCAAAATGGAAAACTAGAAATGTCACGGTTTTCGACATAAGGGGTCGACCAGGATGCCTCCACCCAGACTAATGGCAGACCACTTCCAGTTCACCCCCACCCAAATTACAACCAGACTAATCTCAGACCACTCCCAGAAGAAGAAAAAATGACAATAAAAATACTAGCCATCATCACCTTTAGACATGACCAACAGCCAATTCTTACTTTGGGCCAAAATATGCAAATTAGCTCATTATCATAATAATGAATAAGCAAATTAGACCAAACACATAGTAGCTCAAGTGTTAGACCATGGTTTACCTATCGTTTTAAGTCAATCTGTCTATCCATTAAATTGTTAATGCTTTATGTCATTGGAATTTTGCCCATACGGAACTGTTGACAGTAAAATCGTAGATTCATGAAAGACTGCCACAACGTGTGATGAAGATATCAGGATTTATATAGTATCTAGTCATGTGAAAATTGCTGCATTAAAAAGATGGATAGTGAGGAGATTTAGTGCTGCGTGTGCGGGAGGGGCACATCAGTTCCCGGAAATTGGTATTTATGTACAACTATCATTTTTGTACCACCACAAGCAGACTATGAAACTATTCATAAGCATGATGAAAACTAGGATAAAATGCACACAACTCTGATAGATACGAAAATGCCGATAATTTCTAGAAACACTAGTTCGCTAATTTAATGAAATGAATTGAAAGGTCGCGCTGTTTAAAGGCACTTTCGGTTGAGTTCCGATCATGAGTGTTTCCTTATTTTAAAGCTAACTCAGCTTAACAATCAAATAAAACACCCTTATACATTAATTTAAATATATCTTCAATATTATTTTCATATATTTTGTCACAAATAACAAAATCCAAAGATTTTTTTTCTCACCTGTAATACAGTCCATTTTTTAAAATGAAGATCAAGGTTACCTGTAAACAGAGATTGTGATTAACACACTTACATTTGGTCCAATATTGAGAGTAACGTCTTGTCCTACAATCAGATCTTGGATGCCATCAATTGTTCCATCTATGTACACATCACTGTGTATGGGACCTTCTAGCTTCAACACTACAACACATGATAAAAAGCAAAAACCATAAATAATCAATCTTTACATAATATACTAATAATGTAGGGCATGGTGGCAGAGCGAAACTGGGCTCGGCTCAAGATCGAAAGGTTGCAGGTTCGAATCCCGGCGGCGTCATCGTGTTGTGTTCTCGAGCAAGGCACTTAGCCTCACTTGCTTCACCCAACCCAGGTGTAATGGGAAGCTGTTAGGGGTAGTCATAATGTGTGTGGTTTTCATTTGCTGCAACATTTTCAATATGGGAAATGTAATTTATCCTAGCAGCAGCGGCATAAATGTAAAGCACTTGATACACAGTTTATAAGGCGCTATATAAATCTTTGATATTTATTTCTATTCATTTAATCAATGATTTTAGCATGCTACCTTCTTTCTTTTTGCAAGAGACTACAATACTTTATTTCAAACATAGGCCATACCTGGTGGGAAGCTGATAAATGTGCCTTGTACCACCCTAAAACCAACAGGAAATGGTGATTTAGAGTCTGCAATGTACACGGGATACTTCTGACTGGAATGCATGACACCAGTCCCATCACCATCTATAAACCCTACATTGAGAGTAAATAGCCCACTCATGGAGCTATCAAACACAAGATGAGCGCCACCTGTTATCTGCAGCTTTTCAAAATTGTATTCAGTAACGCTTGCATCATCAGTGATGAGATATGCACGGGAGGAATCGTACACAAGATTAGCAGGAGGAAGAGGTCTTAGTGGTCTTCTGTTATTGTTATTGATGATGAGGGATCTTTCTGTGTTGTTTGGAGATGTATTGGTAAGATAGATTGTTCCTGGTCCGCCAGTTTCTAAATCGCTTGCTCCACCATATGTTTGCATGATGCCATTGAATCGATTGATAGATTTTGTGTGAATTGCAATACGGCCACCAGAACCTCCTCCACCAATTTCCTGTAAAATGTGAGAGAATGACAAAAATAAATAAATAAGGATATGTACACAATATCAGTAAGAACAAGTTCACCTGTAAAACAACACAAGCATATGCAACAATTAGTATGAGGTTTAGTTTTCAGCCTGTGTGAGCATGCATGTATAAAGTCCACTTAATCAATAGAGATACATGCCTTGTGAGCAATCCACATAGCGCATAGCACATCTTTAAACTAAACCTTGTAAGTTTGGGGTGTGTGGGTGTGGGTGTTTAGGTTAGCAAACACAGATTAACAGGAACATTTTTGGGTTTTAAACCTAAACACAGGTGCATTATGGGCGGTATTGGACGAATGCAGGATAATGGTCCCGGTTTGGCTCAAAAACTCAAAAATTGTGTGTTTTTCACTGAATGTCCCCAGTTGACACACAAAACAAGTAGGTGTGCTGTAGAGCTGTGCTGCGTCTGTGCTTGTGTTGGGGTGGGTGTGTTTGTGTATGAAACCTGTTGTAAACACCATCAATTGTGAACAATCACATAAGAAAACATTTTATACCTTTGATATCAAAATATACAATATCAAATACCTTGTTAGAAGTGCCCCTCTCATTACGGCAGTATCGTCCAACTTTCCGGTTATACCAGTAGTAATTATATGGTGGTACTTCGTTGTAATCATGTACACATCTGCGTACACAGTTGTAATCCTGCCAGTAATATTCATCCTTACATTCAAGACAATGTTTACGAGAATGACATCTATTGCAATGTGGTACGCATGTTGCATCTCCACCATTGCTGAGGAGTCGACCATTTCCTAGATTTGGGTTCAAAATGTGTTTCATTTTCTTGAGTAACAAAACTTGATTCAATATCAACTTTATAATAAGCAAATTTCAAAAATATGTTTATCCATATTCTGGGTGATTAACTGGTAGTATATCTCCCTAAGACTGGCTCTTCTCAAATATAACCTTCCCTTTAAAGCAAAATGGACTGGTCCATAGGGCCAACTCCCATCATGCTCGAATATGCCTTGGATGTCTCCTTGATTCTTTTGATGGACTTTTCACAGTCATCACCCAGCAATTCAGCCGTAATTACCACATTGTACTCTTTAGAAAGAGAAGGTCTGATCCGATCTCGCCTTTTGGACGAAATGTTAGGTGATTCAACATCCGATGAAGAAGACCTAGTTCTTCTTTTAGGTGGCATGTTGATATTCCCTGGTAAACAAACACGTGACGAAATCTTGCGTCGAACGAAGAAACACGTCTTATTCAAGAGAAGCCTTCAGCGAAATATTAGAAAAGATAGAGGGCGACACTCGAGCATGATGGGAGTTGGACCTATGGACCAGTCCATTTTGGAGTTGGACCTATGGACCAGTTCATTTTGCTTTAAAGAGAAGGTTATATTTGAGAGGAGCCAGTCTCAGCAGTCAGCAAGATCGAATTAAAATATGCGAATTTTTAAATTCGTGTCCGACTATGGGGGCCGCCATTTTGTTTTAAAAGTATATTAGAGTCCCGGATGTACACAGTTAAGTATATAGCAGTTATAGTTTTTTGGTTACGGGGAAATTCTATTAATTTGGGGGTACGGTATGTTAAAACTTGTGAATCCGATAGTTAAAGGTATTTACTAACTTTTCACCGACACCGACGACAAGAAAAATCTATCGACGGAAAAAGTAGTAAAAAGTGAATTTAAACCAAAAAATGAAACAAATTCATTCGTGTAAGAGGTGGTTTTGTCATTAAAAATGTAGTCATTTGTTTTTCGGGGTCAATGAAACGCACAAAATATCATCTGGAATCGAGTTTAAGTCAAATTTAGTTTATTTAATAATAAACTGGGCACTCCATTCAAGAAAAGGTAAAAAACAGGCGTTATTAGCAACAACTACAATGACGTAGTTTTAAAAATGGCGGCCTCCATGAATTCACCGCACGAATTTAAAAATTCGCATTTTTTTATTCGATCTTACTAACTGCTCAGGGAGATATACTACCAGTTAGTCACCCTGGTCACCGAAGGACGAATGTAGGATAACTGAACCAAGATGAATACTCACCACTGAGGCTGTCGGCAGATATCCATATACTTCCCCCACTGGAGCCACTTGTCCTTAGTATATTAGCATGCCTACCGTTAGCCAAGATATCACCATCAATAAGCACATGGTTATCAGCTATCAGACGCACTACTCCTCCGCCGCTGCATTTATTCTGAAAATGTTACAATAATGATATTAACAGAAGTTCAGGTAAAAAATCATGTTTTGTTGTAATTTAGGTAGAATTAATGAATTATTATTATATTATTATAATAGGCACTTATATAGCGCTCTATAAAAAGCACAGCGCTTAAACAACGCCCCCGAAAACAATATTCGGCAGACATAATACACATAACATATACAATAATACAAAGTTACACATTTGGAAATAAATAGGTCTTTAGAAGACTCTTAAAAGTAGACACAGTCCTAGCTTCTCTGACATAAATAGGAAGCTTATTCCAGAGCTGAGGTCCACAGTGAGACAACAATCGCCAGCTCTTTTGTGTGAACGAACGGGATTGAGCTTTGTGATGTCAGATGAAGAACGAAGTCTGTGCCTACTTCTAGTAGTATCAGGATGATTTTACAACGCGACAAGAATCTGTAGATAAGTCGGAGCAGTACCAGATATACACTTATATACCTGCAACATGATTTTGAAATGTATTCCTTCTTGAAATGAATCTAACAATAAGTTTGTTATCAAGAGAGATACTTTTGAAGGCATCATCTGTTGACGTTTTACAATTAATCATCTTGAGTCAATTTTAACTATTACCATATTGGCATGTTTAATTGCCGCTTATTACTGGAATATTATTTCCATTTTTTGGTTACTATTTATGTCGTTAAGGTTTAAATATCATGGTTTAGGTTACACGACATCTACATTCAAAAATAATTTTCCCAAACTTGCTAAGAATTTTGTTTTTTAAATCTCAGAATTGACACTTGACGACATTTTGAGATTACTTACACTTGTTCCAGCACCAGAGCTGCCACCACTTCCATGAATCATTGGTTGCAGTGCATTACCATAAGCAGCTTTAGCATAGTTTACAAATTGACTCATGCCTCCCCTGCCACCATGTGATGCTCCTGATCCTCCTTGATCATGAGCTATTCCTGGGCTTGGTCCTGATCCTGCACCCCAGCCTTGTCCACTAACATCCAGAGTACCTTCATGGTCTATGCTGATATCCTTGGCTGTTAGAATCAAAAGGTTGGTAAAACAAATGTTTCAAACAATTATCAATTTCTTGAAATTTAATTAGCATAATCTTGATACTGTTTAGTGGGCTATTTTAGTGGTGTTAATTTTTCGTAATTTTAACTGATCTGAACAGTTAGCGCATGTCTTCCATTCGCGGTTGGAAACAGCTGTATATAAAGCATATGGGTACAAAATATTTTCGCGGGGTTTTGAATTCGTGGTTCTATAATGAACCACGATAAGTGCAAAAAAATAACACCCTCTCGAAAATTTCTCACTATACAGTATGATTTGGGAATAAATAAAAAGAGCTCTACACGAAGGTGTGTCCTCTAAATAATCTTATTCTTCAACTCAATCCCCTGCTCAAGATTTTTTCCTGTTGCCAATCCTTACATCTAACCGTCAAAAGTATCAAGATTTGTGATCTGCTCCAGTCGTTGTTGGTAGTTTCGAGATCCCATGACCAGTGAGTTGCTCTTCTATGTTTGATGCACACCTGTTAAACAATTATACCCCATGACATACAGTGGACTTATACAGGTGTTCATCAAACAAAGAAGACAATCTACTAGGGGATCTCAGAACTAGCAACAGTGACTTTACGCTGATATCATGGAAGCAGGTCACATTCATGATAATACATAGTACAGATAGAAACTCATATACATGTAGCTACTATGGGTAAAGCCTGCTTGTGACTTATGATGAGTTACTTTAAATAATAAACATTGAAAGTTTAAAACTAGATTTGCAAAGCATTTACATTGATCTTTCTTATGGGCATAATCATTAAATATATATTATTTGACACATAATCCTGCTAACCTTTCAATTCCACTTTGTGCATAGTCATTCTTCCACCACTACGCAACACAAATCCTCCATCCAGATCCAGTGTCAGTCCTAGGCTATTAGTCACATCTCCCATATACTGCAGTAATCCACCACTTAGAATGCTCAAGCTATTGAAAAATGCACTACTGGGTGTGTTGGAGTTGATTTGAGCTGGTGGATAGATGTTGACTATAGCATTCAGAGAGATGTTGAGTGTGTTAACTCCTATAAGGTCACCAGCAAACAGATCTACGGTGACATCTTTGAGATAGGTGTGATATGGTAGAGCTAGTGTTCCATGCTGCAAGGAATGTCAACAGAACATAATTAGACATCATTTAACGCATTTAAATTTTTGTGTCGTTTCATATTTTAGGTTGCGCAACCTTGAAACGACCTCAATATCCAGATGTAGTCATATGTGGAGTAGCATAAAAGCAACTAATGAGTGGGTCACAACATGGGTCACATAACCAAAACCAGTAGAATTGAAAGTTATCAGATCCATCATGAGTTCATAATTGATGTTTTCAGATACATGCAGAAATAACATTCCAATCAAGTTCATTATGTGCAAGTTCCCTTTGTGAATTGATACATTCAGATTATACCTACCTCATATATGACCACATCAAATGTAACATGTGAACTTGCGTTTGGTGCAAACATCAACGTATCACTCTCCCCAACATGCAAAGTAGCTGTGTAGTCTCCGCTGAAGTCTGCTACATTCAGAACTCTGGCTTTGTCATCAGATATTGGTAAACCATTCTCATCTACTGCATCTAATTCTACATGTGCATATTGACCCATGTCTAAAAGGTCAATATCATGGTCAGGATCACTCACAGGTGGAAGTGTCACCCAAGTACGATGATTCTGACGAAGACAATATCAACATTGGTCACTGGTCAGTGCTATGATCTATTCATTGAACTACTGTATGTGTATTTTGAAGGAATAAATCAGGTGCTTCATCATAAAACTCACACACATAGCTTCAGATTTGATTTGAAACAGTGTCGTTCTGTCTGCATTTAATGAGGGTTGCAGGTCTTCATAAAGTTGGCCCTAAATTTGCAGATATGTAATGGCATAGTTTATTTTTTGCAATAAAATTCAAAGGAAGTTGGCTTTGGTCAGGACAGACAATGACAGCGTTAAAGTAAATCATTATTATAAAAATGGCCTCTATCCAGATATCGTCAGCCTGCTTCGATAATTGCCTAACTCCTTTTTTCTAGTTTTGAGAAAACAACAAAAATAGGAAAAGTGAGTTATCGAAGCAGGCTGACGATATGTTGAATAGCACCATTAATAGTACAGGTGAATTCCAACAGGAGCACTACCTGTTGGATAGAATTAGGTTGGGGATATACATTTTAAGTGAAATGTGGCTTGTTATAGGCCTTATACGAGTTAATATGACCCATTTTAAACATTTTACATAATTATTACAATCTGCCTAACTCACAATGCTGACTTAGGTAGAATTGCAATTGTGCATTTATCAACACTTTTGATTTGTCAATGATTTAGATATTATTACAGCATGTGCATAATGTAATGAAGTCATGATTTATGCCAAAAAAACTAAATTTCGCTGAAAAGTGAGTTAGGCAATTATCGAAGCAGGCTGACGATATGCTGACACAGTCATGTTAGTGTAATATTGAACAAATTGTGTATATCAATTTATGATGACTTAAACAAAACAAGGAAATTTGTTATTTTTCTCAATTATTTAATCGTTAACACATCTATACAAATCAAAATATGACCTTACCATCCAAGCTTCTCCATCACGAGGAGGTCTGTTGTACACCTGTAAAGTCTTGTGTACTTCATCATCTACAATCTTCTTCAAGTACACTGTCCCTGATGCTCCATGTTGATAGTCTCCTTCACCACCTATGGCCTCATAGCCTCTGTCAAAGTTGCTGTCGTCCTCAAGGTAAAGTGCTATCCTTCCTCCACCACCACCACCTCCTCTACCATCACCTCCATTTGCCTGGATATAACAAGATAAAAGTACAGGATTGTAGATATTTAATTCATTTCTGTTTGCTTATTGTTGTTTTTTCAGTTTGTGTTTTGTTCTGTTTGTATATATTAATATCATGATAATATCATATCATATCTACTTGCTCTACTCGTCACACTAAAGTTGTAAAGATTTCAGGTAATCGCATACTTCAATGTTAAAGGTATTTTATGTGATCTTTTCCAAGGGACGCCCTCAATCCTCGAGAAAAAAATTGGAAGCAGATTTTCTTGCAGATTTACTTTTCTAATCGTATATCATGAATATATTCCAAGTTACAGAGCGATACGATTCCTAATAACCTCAAAACCATGATTTTAGAGTGAATTTAGAGTAAAATTTGAAAAATAGATTGTACCGCTCGGTACAATCTATTTTCAAACCATGATTTTGAAGTAATTAGGAATCGTATCGATCTGTAACTTAGAAGATATTTATGATTTATGATCAAAAATGCAAATCTGTAAGAAAATCTGCTTTCATAGTAAAAATCAATGATAGAGGGCGCTACTTGGAAAATATCACATAATATGCCTTTAATAACAAATAATTTTGTTTCTAGTTTTATAAATGCAATCATTTCAGTTGGTCCAGAAATCCAGCAATTGTTACTTTCAAAAACATAATTATAATTCATCTCACCTTGAGTTTGATAGTGATGTCATAAAGCAGCTAGTGTTTTGAATGTGCCACCTTTACTCACATGCATATATGGTGCAATTTTGAGAACAGCATACACGCTTCAAGAAGGATGTGCAACTTAAAACAAGCAGTGCTGTCACTACCAAACTCGAGGTGAGATGAAGTTTATTATGATGTCTAGTTAAATTACAGGCACATTAGGCCTAACACCACCAAATACTGGTGAAAAAAAATTGAAAGGCCTTTTTTGTACACAAACCAATAGGTTTGTGTATAAAAAAGGCCTTTCAATTTTTCCCGACATGCATGGTGTGGTGGTTGAGAGGGGACATTATCCTGTTATTTTAACTACAAAAAAGCAGAGATCGAGCGTCAATTTTTCATAGGCACCAGACATGACAACTAATCCGAATTAGGCCTCATTTATACCTATTTAGGTATGTTTTTACTTGTTCCTTTAGGCTGAGGTCAGAGGGATTTCTCTAGAAATAAATGCTCCATCACCAGAGGGGGTCACACCAGATTCTATTTAGTGGTGTTATATCTGAAGCCAGCTGTTTTAAATTTTTACTTATATTAAGAAAGATAGAGTACCTACAAACCTGTTTTGAGCATAAATTGCAGAAACAATTTTGTTAAAGCTTGATTTTGAGCTAAATGAATGGTCCGCAATATCTGCTATCTACTGAAGATAGCATATACTGTGTTTAAAGCATAAAGCATTGAGTGCAAATATCCCATATTAATTTAATTACGCCCCTGATTTTGTGTTCAATTATCCTTTGATCTCATCTGTTTCAATTTCTTCAAACTCTATATTCCATACCTGAATGCTTCCTGATCCTTCCAACATCACTGCACTAATAACCACACTGCCTCCACTCCCTCCTCCTCCATTAGCTCCTGCACTATCTCCACCATTAGCACGCACAGAGCCTTCCACCCTCAACGCACTGACATTGATATATAGAATGCCCCCTCCTGCTCCACCATTCAGACCCCCTCCACTCCCATACTCTGTCGGGTAGGTGAATGATCCATATCCTGGAGGAGTGAGTTGGTTGGCATTTTGTGACCCTCCGCTGCCTCCATGTGTTGCACCTGTGCCGTAGCTTCCATAGGTATATCCTGCTCCTGGACCCTCTTTAAAATGGTAAGCCACAATAAGTTAGGGGGTTTGTAGTTTACATTATTAACCTATTCAGACCTTTTGCATTCATTGAAACACTTTGCGCATTAGCCAATGTCTACCCTCTGTGTTCCACATCAATATTTCACTTAGCTGCATTGACATAGAAAATTTAACCTTTTAACAAAAGATTTTTTTTAATTAATAATGTTCACACTCAAATGCACACAAAAAGTAAAGTAAGTGAAACTGTAAAAACCTTTTGAAAGGAAATTGGTTGCATTAACTATGTGTTGGGAATTTGTTCACTCATAGTTAATGACTAACAAAATAACTCTCTAATACATGAAGGAGTAACATCAATCAATTAATCAATCATGGAAACAAGCAAGGAAACATATAAAAAATTAAACCAATCAATCAATCATAGCTTACCATCTGAAGAGTAGCCTTCTTCATCCACATGGATGGTCCCTTTGACATCAACTATGACAACATCAACATCTATGTGGAGATTGGTAGATGAAAGGATTCCTCCTCCATATACCTGTCAGGAAAAATATTGTGAGCATCCAAATCAATTGTTAGGCTATTATATTTCTGTCAAGTATATTTTGAGCAACGTCTCAAATGCCAAAGAGAGTAAACCTATGTTTACTGTTTTGAAAACCTTAGTGAACAAAACATTACATAACATTGTTATCGCATAAGATAAAAGAAATATTACATGACATAATACAACACAACATGACATGACATGGCATGATAACAAATTACACATATTAGTTTGCGACTTGAATATTAATGTGTGACTTGAATGGTATAGGGTACGTGTGTTCTAATGGTAGAGCACAGGCCTCATGATCGTGAGATTGTGGGTTCGAGTCTCGCCATGGCCATGCGTGTTGTGCCCTTGAGTAAGGCGCTTTACCTCAATTACTTCTCTCCACTCAGTGTTTAAATGGGTACTGGCATTATTCAATGCTGGGAAGGTAAGAGACTCGCTGTGGAGGAGGTGTAGCGATCCCCCACGACAATATAACATGGAGGAGCCTGGTCCAATCACTTTGAAAGAGAGATGGGCATTCCGTTCCTGTGAACACAGGTTCGTCCATGTTACTAATTTTACTGAATGGTATAAGGACATGACCAATCTGCAGAAAATAAATAGTGTATTATCTTACTCAGAGGACTCAACAAATAAAATGCAAAACTTAATACAAATCAAATAACAGCAGCTACTGACCTGTATATACTCCCCAGCTAGAGTTCTCCTATTTCTTCCATTTCTCACCCTCATGTTACCATGGTTACGGATGTTGATAGCATGGAAGTGTAAAGTTTCTGTTGGTTCCCCATCTAGATTGATCATTTCATGCATGGTCAAAGTACCTAAAATGACATGATTAGTAGTTTATTTGTGAGTGGTTTACAATCTCAATTATTATGCATATAAATTATTTAAATATTTATTTTAAAATGCTATAATCTAAAGGTATTATGCTGGCAAAATATCTGATAACTTACATTGAACAGCATACTATCAAATTATGCCATCTTAATCAATACATTTGCTTGAAACCATAGTTCAAAAAACAAAGAATTGAAACATCTAAGAAGGCTTTGAGGAAAAGATTTTTACATTTTTCCCCAAAAGAAGTTGATTTTACATATCAGATATTTTGCCATGGTGCAAAATTTTACAAGTACGTAAATAAATAGCAAGTTTGACCTGTTGTTTTAATTTACAAAAATAACATCCAGTGGTGGTAGTCGGAGATACTGGGAAAATGCCATGTAGAATCAAGCTGTGCCTTAATTAAAATTGTATTTGTTTTATTTTTGGTACATCATTTATAAGGATGCTTTTGGCTCTGTCATATTTTTTAAGGGTGTATATTGTATTCATCTAGGTTTTCTTAGTATATTGCTCACCTCCATCTGCTACTGTGATGTTTTCAGCATTCTCCACTACTCCTTCCACATTTAATGTCACACCAGCAACCTCTAGTTCTCCCTGCAGTGTTGCCACACCACCCTGGTATATATCTGCATTTAGTGGTAGATGAGCATTAGCCATAAAGAGAGATTGGTTTCGACCAATCAGTAATCTACCTGATCTATCACCTAGAAAAGAAAAACAAGAACAAATTAAATGCAAACAAAGTGATTGACACTGCAAGTCTTGATCTTAAAAAGGATCACCCCGACTGATATAAAAGAAACTATTATAATCGGACACTTTTGGAAAATCTGGACACTTCTTACACCATATTCCCCTTATCTTCAACTTGTAAAAACACTTCTTCTTTCTGTGTTGAAATTAAATTATAACCTGCCCACCCCCCCCCCCCCCCCCCAAAAAAAAACACCTACCTCTTCTTTAATATTGGTTGGATACTACACTGTACATATGGGTAAAAGTTTCAGTGTTTTTAAAATATTGATCAAGGGGATTGAGAGGAAATTTACATACTCATATTGCAAGTGTTCCAACACTACTGCTCAACGTTATACGCCCCTTTACAATATTTTACAAAATAAAGCAAATGGTAAAAATAATATTATAAAAAAATAACTGACAAACAGAGTTTTTTTGTGGATATTTATAAATGGAAATATGAAAACATTCAAATGCAAACATACATGTTAAATGTGGACTAAATAAAGGGTTCAACAAAAGAAAGTATACCACTTTGTTTATGTCATTTTGAGTAACATTCAATTTTTGTTTGACCAAACAGGCTGGATAGGCATTTAGATGAATCTTAGAGGCATAATTTGATACCATATTTGCCCCCTAACAACAAAGATAAACCATTAGCACCATTTAAAGAAAATTTGTCACTTTTCAAAAGTCACATTTTCAACGCACGCAAGCCACGAGAAAATGCTGTTCGTGGCACTTTCAATGGCCGGGAATCAAATGGATATTGATCACACAGTGCAACTGCGTTGGGTCGTGCCTGAGCGAGCGGGCTATTTGATTATGAACAGGTAACATGTGGTCTTTTCTTCCCGCGTATGCGTATTGAAAATGTGACTTTTGAAAAGTGACTAATTTTCTTTATACGGTGCTAATCATGGTGTATCTTAGTTGTTAGGGAGCAAATTTGGTATCAAATTATGCCTAAAAGATTCATCTAAATGTCTATTTAGCCTGTTTGGTCCAAAACAAATTGAATGTTACTCAAAATGACATAAACAAAGTGGTATACTTTCTTTTGTTGAACCCTTTAGCTTTACAACATTACATGTACATTACCTGAAACAGAACCAAGCCTAACTTGAAGTGAGTCATGAGGTTTTGCTGGATCCAAGAATGCAACCTGTCCACCACCATATACGTGTAACTCATCTATAATTATGTCTTCAGTGAAATTATGACTCATTTCATTGTGCATTACATCCGACGGAGGGCGCTCTGAGGGAATCAACCACAGTACTGACGATCCAGTGGAAAAGTCTGCATAATCCGATGTCAGGTTTTTATTTGGAATGCGCGGTGTTCTGCCCAGGTTGTTGATGTACAATGTGCGATTTGTTAGTGGTTCAGTGACATTGGAATCATGTGTGATTTGACCCTCATCACTGGTTGCATCAAGAAGGCGCGATCCATTCAGTGGTTGCATTTTGTGTAGATATACTGTACCAGGTCCCCCTGGCTCATAGGAACCACCACTACCAGCAGAGTAGAAGTCACCTGTTTCAACAATGGATGGACAATAGAAAGTTACAAAAACTAAACTATTATATATTCATTCTGCAGAGCGGCTAACCCGTATTCTTTTGTGGGGGTTGAGGGGCAGGGGAGAAAAGTTTATTACAAAATTGTAGTAACTCGGAGATAACCCAACCGTTCAGACAATTCTGGTCTGAGTGGCAGCATATGATACAGTAGGCACGGTGGCAACGATTTGCGGGTACTTGAATGAAACGCTCAAGGGAGTTCCATAACTCAGAAGTTAGACTACTCTGTAGTCCGATATTTTTTTTTCTCTCTCTTCTTTTTCTCTCTTTTTTATCTATCTATCCCATTTTCTGATTATTTATCAGCATTTCAGCGTATTCATTAGTCCTAAATGCAGTACCTAGAAGTGAGGGTACATGTAGGGCGCCTGCACTTGTTACCATTAACAACATGGATGGGCAATATTATAATGAGTGAGGGCGCTCCTACTTGTCAACGTTAAAGTTATACATTCCCCATTCGCCATTGGAGTTCCGTTTCTTTTCAGGCCACAAAATCAATTGCTTTATTGATTCAAAGGTAGTATCCCGGGTGATATGCGTCCATAGAAGCATGTTCCAATTTTATGGTGTGTGGACAGTTCCATCTCAAGGCCAAATTGACAGAAAATAATAAATATACTATAATAGATCATCATCAGGTCTCCAAATAATTCTTTTTAATTATGTTGCAAAATTGCACTCCACTTTTGAAGTTGGAATGCAATGCCATTTGGAAAGTGAGTATGAACTGCAACATGATTCTAATCAGTAAGAAAGATGCATCACAATTTTGCATCACACTTTGGAAGTTTTATCTCAACTGCTAAATTTTGGAGTGCAATTTGCGATGTGATACATCTTATTTCAAGGTCTGATCATAATGATACAAAAATCAAGATTTTTAATTCGGATTGGTACACACCACATGTCTCGAATATATGCTCATGATGCTAGTCATCTTCTAATATCATTATCTCCAAAAATCTACTATAGATTCATTCCATTTTACAATGACCGAGAAAACAACAACAACAACATCATTTCATGCATAGTCATATTTACACGACCTTTGATCTCAATATCCTAAATCCAATCCCAAATTCATATTACCTATGTAATGGTCGTTTGTATAGTAGATAGCAACTCTTCCACCAGCTCCCCCTCCGCCGTGACTACCAGTGCTTCTTGCATATCCTTCACCACCACTAGCATCAACGGCCCCATCACCATCAAATGTTTGTGTTTCTATCCATATGCTGCCTCCACTACCTCCTCCTGCATGAGGGGACCTCCATGAACCACCTAGATGGGGTGGATATACAAACATGTATCAGAATGATATCACAACGTCTATTCTGACAAACTTTAAGGAAGGGAACAATATATCAATTGTAGGGTTGGATTTGTTAAAATAGGCCTAAGACAAGAACTCACTTTTTGGGAAAGAAGGGTAGGGTATATTAAGACCTATGAAATATATTCTTAAGGATATATTGTATTTTAGTTAGTCTCTTTCTCAGTCTGCTTGAGACTCATGTCGTCACAGTATATAAGGAGATAAGCTATAACTCCTATCCTTGAAGGATGGATACCTCCATAAAGAAAATGCTTTCTATGCTATAAGACTGTTAATTCAGTTACAAAATCTTAATATAAGCTACATGATCATAGCTAATTTTTTTTAATTCTATTCTTTCTTTAGCCCAATCAAAACCGAAATGATACCCACTTTATTAACACATTTATCTTCCTTGAAAATTGGAAAATTACCCTTTGCTTCAAGTAGTCCATCCACTACCAATATATTACTGATATTCATGTACAATCTGCCTGCACCTGCTCCACCCATGTGTGGAAATGTTGAATGTCCTCCATCAGCACCAAACAGATAAGGTGCGAGGAATGATCCATAAGACACACCAACGTGGTTCTGGTCTTCTCCTTGTCCACCATTACCACCATGACCCCCACCTGAACAACCACGTAAACCATGCTGACCAACACCTATGCCTAAAGAAACCATATATATTATATTTCATATATAAGTTCACAATAAGGATTAAAGCTGAAATTGTAAATTAGACAAAGGTAATTTACCGTTACCTGCAGGATAATTGGGATTATCCAGTATGAGTCCTGAGGTGACCAGGTTGACTAACTGGTAGTATATCTCTCTGAAACTGGTAAGGATTATTTTGCAGGAGATACTAGCAGTTAGTCAACCTGGTTACCGAAGGACGAATGCAGGATAATTAATTCATTAAGATCTTGACTATAATGATACAAAATTTATCAGCTTAGAAAGTTTTGAAATGACAGTGATTTGTTAACAACTAAAACATGCTCAACACATCATAAGATACTGAGCAGCATTTGGTACAACTTGAACAAGACATGACAAAACGGAATACATTAAGGTGACGCTAGGCAGTTACAGGTGTTTTTGACAGTAAACAGCAATTATGGAACCCCAATAGAAATAATGTTGCCCAATTTGGGTTCAATGTGTGCACATTGGTACCTTTGAATGTTTGCAAGGGTGCATTTGTTTTATGGGTTGCCACAGTTAAAGTGGCAAACACATTACATTCCAGTTGCCTGTAAGGTTTGAGCCCAAGTTTGATAGGTTGAACTGGCCGTGACGCTAGTATTAGTAAGTTCCACCCAAGAATGACATCCATCCAACACCAGTGACCGCATGCTGGGGGACCTTGAGTGTGGCAGCGGTGGAACTAGAAACAAGCCTGAGGGGCTGCAGTATTGCCACATGACTTTCCACACGTGGTGTTTTCCTCCCGATCTGGGCTAGTTTTAAAACTAAAATCTGCTCTTTGGATAATATAATGTGATTTTTTTTTCTCGAAATTTGAACATTTGTTTTTATAAAATATGATATAGCACTAGTTTTTATGACAAATTGAAATTAAAAGTTGGAATTTGACACAAGAACATTTTCAAAAGTAGTATATAGAGCTTCTAGTTACACCAACACTAAAGAGCCTTAAGCTATGCTTAGGATAGCGTTGGAAATGGTAGCACGCATGCTGGCAAGACACAGTTGGTGTAAAATAAATCAGATAAATGGTGTAGGAGGGGATGATTTATTACACTGGATATGTCATCAAAGACGTGGTCAAGAAAGTTGGACTTTATACAGGGCACGGAACCGTAACAGCAATTTGCTAAAATGGGTCAAACAACTCGCATAGTTGCCAAGACAGGAACCTTCTGCACACATTGACCCCAAATTTGACAAATTATTTTCTATGGGGGTTCCGTAAATGCTGTTTAAGTGTAGACAATCTTTTAACCGCAGAGCGTCACCTTAAATTTGTTGAATTTGTTACCTGCATCAACAAGTGATGCATGATGTCATATACGCTATTGCCCGGTAGAAGATAGCTAGGAACCAAATAGGTTTAGCGCTTACACCCATTTAACAAGAATTTACAACATTTATTAGGATACTTATCATACTTACCATTGGTTTCTATGTGAGGAACTAAGGGTTCAAATCCAATAGATAAAGTGGCTGAAGGTTCTATGCTGGCATTCACATAGTGCAATGATAGATCACTAGACTTCAGCTGTAATTTAAAATATGAAGCAAATAACAATACATCCAAGTTTAAGTAGTTTTTTCATTATGCATGTTTTAATGGCTCACAATAACTTTTACAAATGTTGGTCTTAGAGAACTTCAAACAAGAGTATAATTCTAAATGGAAACGGGTAAAAATCAAATGACAGATCCAGGGTGATAAATGGCATGAAAGTTAAGATACAGCTTATTAACCCTTGTCGACATGGGGCCAAAAATATTTTCCAAGATATTGAACTAACACCACCACTACTTAACACTTATCATAAATTGTTTACATTTGTTACATAATTGACGATTACACCATCCAAATTGTTAATTCAAAATGGTTCCTGGTGATCTAGGTATTTTGTATCTATCCTTAAATCCTTATATAACTTTTACTTTGGTACTTACCAATGCTCCACTGTGGACATTGAGTGTGGTTCCAGTCAGTGTAATGGTTCCATGTTGGTTATCATTGATATAAACACTACCAAATGTTTTGATGTCCAGATGATCTATGATATTCCGCTGGTCACCTTCATATTCCAGATGGACCTCACATCCTTGGCTCACTGTGAATCTATCCATGGTTTGTAGTGTGCCTAATGGGAAAGAATCAAACAAATTGAAGTTCAACTATGTAGCCTGTGACATCAAATATGTGATGCGATCTGTGAAAACCCACCACATGGTGGCATTTTTCATATTGGGAGATATTTATATCATAAGAAAGCTAAACTGTGCTGATTACAGAACTGTTTCGATCATTTTTCTACGATCACTACAAAAAAAAGTTATGAGTGAATGATGATTGTGATGTCATTAAAAGCTACAAAACAAGAAATCATGAAAACAGGCCAAAAAAGATACATAATTCCATATAATAATATTATAAGGTTAATAATAAAAGTGACTTAAGTAAGTTTTTGAAGGTGAAATTTCATGAAAGATGATGACACAATGTATTGCAAACTAATTTAAAACTAAATTTTAAAAAAATATTTAATTTTAATTTTTTATTTTACCCATAATCCATTTTGCGACATCTGACGGGTTTTCACAGATGCAGATATCAGAAGCAGTGTGGGTGAGGGGATTGTCAATGTTTTCTTACCAAAATGTAAACAACTAAGCAATTAATGCAGCATTAGAATCAGGTTCAGACCTATAGAATGTAATGAATATGATACGTATCTGAATGTACCACCTATACACTTTAGATGGATATTTTCTTTGCTTATTGTTTTCGTTTTGTGTTGATTTTGTGTATTTTTTAAATTATTTTTAGTTATAGCTTTATTTTCAAGGGACTGACACACTTGCTCTTAAAAATGTATTTACTAGAACAACAAACATTTTTATGACTAAGCCTCAGATTCTGCATGTTGATTTATTACTTTGTATATGAAACAAATTACAAAAATTGTAAGCAAATGGGAAGAAGATACTATTGAAACTGTTCATCTATTGTAGTCAAACAGTGTATAAATCCCAAGTAAAGAGTGCAAGTGAATAGTGGTGTCCGAAGTTCTTCCAGGTTGGCCCTATCATGTGACCCATGCTAAGACCTTAATCATGAACTCCTTACCATATATGGTGATGTCCACATTCTTACAGTCAAGTATGGTTGGCAAATATAGGTTAGTGTTCGGCAATGCAAGTAGAGAAGTTGGCAATAAGGCTCTCGTGTTGCTCAAACCAAGACACTGACCACTGCGAATGGTCGCTTGACCTGAGTGGTCACCCTTTAGTGAACGAATTGTCAAACAACTAGCTGAGTCTGTCATTCCTAGCATAGCCTTTCCATGGATGGTTACCTGAATTACAAAAAAGGAAAGGGTTGTCAAGTAATATAAATACAAAATTGTTTCATCCTGATCATAACCATTTTAACAATAGAAATGTTTTGAAATTAAAAATCCTTAAAAGTCTGCAACAAGTAGCAGGTATCGATCCCAGTCTGGTTAGGGTTAGGGACCCTAACCAAATCGATACACCTCAGATATTTCCATGTCTTCATTTGCCTTTTACTTACACCCAGGTTGTTCTGACGGGTTGCAGATTTGACATGCTCTATAAGCTATGACATAAACATATGTGACCCGTCACATCAAAAGGGGGCACTTGTCGGCAAAGTACAAATGCGATCTCGGAGTTGGAGAGTTGTTTATTCTCCAAGGGGAGCGATCAATCGCTCTCTTAGAATGCAGTTCAGGGGAGCGATACGGAGCGAGAGCGATCGCTCCCGTCAAACGACAAGGTCTGGCCAATTTCTTCATACCAAGTGATAATAATAAACATGAACACTTTCAATCCACATCATGCATATCTCTGTAGACAAATCAAATCCAAAATCTACTCTTTTGATATATATACTTTCTATTCAATTACACACCTCATCAAATAGAAATGATTTCCTGTGTTCATCTTCTGCCACAATGAGTGTTTCAGGTAGAATAGCAAACATCTGCTGTGCTGCTGATAATGGGTGATGTTCAGCAAGGATGATCAGCTCATTCAATGTAGCATAGGTGGACCTGGCTGCAAGCTTTACTTCAATCTAAAATTTAAATAAAAAGGAAATTGTAAATGGCTGCATATACACACTAACTCATTGAATATAGTTGGATGTAAATTGGTTGTATTTTTTTAACACAACCAAAGTCATTGCTTATCTTTTGGGTCTGTTTTGGTTGTATAGGAAAGTTTTGCAATGTCATTGTGATGTCAGTAACAATAAACTAATATAAATATACCATTGCTGATTATAGCAATGTTGTTAAACATTGTTATATCATTAGTACCATAAAAGATGTTAAAACTTTCATATACAACCAAATAAAAATGTTAAAACAATAAATGGGTTATGCGCACTGAGAAATTACTTTTTACAATAACATAGATAAATTAATTAATTATAGAATTAAAAAATGAGACATAACATTTGAAATGCATTATAAACTAACTAAGCTCTATGGGAGGTATATTGGTAAGCTTAAGATCTGGAAACCAAAAACATGTGAAATTCCAGCTTATCTCCTAGGAAGCTGTTTTTTTACAAAGTACTCACAGTATCAGTCATAGCATTTATAATAACATTGCCATATTGTCCCGTTGATTCCTGCTGTGTTCTGCATTCAGCTGTATCAATGTAACCATCTGTGTGTTCCACAAGGTTACGTCCTAGGCCACTGCTTACTTTGTATGCTGTTTCATAACTACACGGAGAAAAATGGATGGATTAAGCATTTGAAAGTGCTAAACAAAGTACTATCTTTTGTTTTGTTTTAGTTTTTCGTTCTTTATTAAAGAACCACAATCAAAACTACATTTTATAAGAATAGAAGAGTGTAACCACAACATAAAGGCTGGAAAAGAAAATTAACAAATAAAGAGTTCAAAACTGTTACCATTTGGCCTAACTAGAAATCTGGATGCTTTTTAAGTGCTAAAGGATTTAGTAATTGAAATATAATGGTTAAACTCATCAAAACTCAGAATTCACACTATTCCCCTGTGGCTTAATATATATTTGGATATTTATCCAAGGAAGCTTAGATTTTAGATTTAAGGAAAGTATATTAGAGTCACTAATTATGGGTTTGGAGTGTACTTCACAAACTCTCCCATTCTTGTGCGGTATTTAAAGCTAGTAAATTCCCTGATATTTATGCTATTTCAGCTTTCAGCAAAGGGACCTACCTGGCACTAGTGCATTGTGGGTAGACTTGCAGGGAATGAATGAATATGGCAAATGGTAATGTTATTGTGATAGTAGGCTGCTTATTGCTGGTCAAGTAAAAATACCCATCACGGCCTGATGTTGAAAATGCACGGCTTAGAGAGTAATATCGCCATGGTCCACCTATGATCAGGAGAAAGATAATGATCAAACTAATAAGCTTCACATATGAGTTGCAGTCAAGCTAAATGAGTTGGATATATCAACCATATTCCATCATAAGTGAATTAAGTATTGTAAATAATATAATATAATATATTTTATTATATTATATTATATTATATTATATTATATTATATTATATTATATTATATTATATTATATTATATTATTTTATATTGTATTGTATTGTATTGTATTGTATTGTATCATATTATGTTATGTTATGTTATATTTAAGGTTGGGAGCGAGTCCCGGGTATTCGAGTCCCGCCCGAAATTCCCAGTCCCGGGTGCCAAATTTGGTACCCGGATACCCGATTTTTTATTTTTTTTCTCTGTAAATCCAAACAGGACATTAGATGACTCGCATTTGAACCTTAATAACCCACATAATACCCTTGACCCACACAATTAGGAATAGTAACCCCTAACCTAAGATCTTATACTAAATTATTTAATTAATTCTTATCAAAAGTATGATTTTCTCAACACTGCTTTGTATTTAAAAATACAATTATTTTCAAAAGCAATCACATCTTAATTTAAATGTACATTACCGTTTGAAGTCTTGGCTGTACATCCAGGAAACGAAAAATTAACATTAATCAACAAAAACAAAGAGTAAAATGTTTTCCTTGGGTCTATTTTAATTGATGCACATTGTTCCTGTATGCGTTACCATTCATAATAACGATTTTGTTTGCATCGGGCGGGTGAGTGAAGATGCAAATGTAACAACATTTTAATTTAAAGGACTTTATTGGGGATGCAATGAAAAAAGTGTGCATTACATACACTTGCAGTCTTAGCTGTACGTCCAGGAAACGGAAAATTGACATTAATCAAAATATATATATATATTTCGGGTACCCGGGTACACAAATACCCGAAATTCCATTATATTATATTATATTATATTATATTATATTATATTATATTATATTATATTATATTATATTAAATTTGCTAAAACTGCATGAAATTGCACTAAGTTATGTCCTTTAACAATGCACAACATGAATTCTTGATTTAATTATATTTTAAAATTGACTTTCAAGACATTGAACTAATTTTACTTAATCAAGTCACATAAATTATTTGCCTCCCTCAGAAATATTTCAAAGATAATTTTTTAAGAATAGTAAATTATTTACACTGACAATAAGGGAATAATCCAACAAATTAATTAAGCCCTGTGAATGAAACTACATTAGTAGGGAGGGAGGGTGTTTTAAGATTATTTGTTTTTTAACCCATCCCCGGTTTTGTTTCTCATGGGAAGAGAGTTGTTAGCTTTATAATGGAAACAGTAACATTAATAGGGATTCATCGATAATTTGGTTTGTTCCCTAACATATCACTGATAAATACTTATAAAGATGCGGGAGTTGATTGGAAGAACTATAATCATACTTTACATACTAACCTGTTGTAGTAACTCTAACACCACCATATGTGTTATAAACAGTTCCCCCACCACTGCTTGGGCCTCGCATTGGTATCACTACCTGGTCCTCAATCCTAGCAGGTCCTGTCACTTGCTGGTTATTATCAATCAACAGCTTCTGTACATTCTGCTGATTGTAGTACTGATTCAAATAGACTGTGCCTGAGGCGCCATTTTGTTCATAGCCAGTACCACCATGGACTTTGTAATCTCCAATAGAATTGTAGTAGTTATGGTAAATAGCAATCCTTCCACCCGAACCCGGTCCACCATTTGATGCACCACCTAACAAAAACAATCATGGGGTTGTAATGATGTTACAATTGTCTTCTAAGTTTCAACATTTTTTTTCTTTATTTTACACAAATATAAGTCAACAAGTAGATTCATCATAACTATTAGATTCATCATTAATAAAACTTACCATTTCCTCCAATGACCTCTATGGAGCCACTACCATCTACATGGCCAACAAACATCAACATACTTCCCCCTGCGCCACCTCCGGATGACCTTTGTCCTGGTTCTCCATTAGCATGTAGCCGCCCTTCCACCCTCAAAGTATCATGCACCTCAACAAGCATAATACCTAATAAGATAAAGATGTAAAAACTAAAATGTATCATTAAGCCTTTGCATATAAAATGTCATTGCATTAATACCACAATTTATATATTTATTATAAATGTCAAAAATGAATAATAAAATAAAATTGAGACATTGAATTGAATGCCATTTACAAAATATGTTTCCTTTTATTTAAGGGATAACCAGCATGTTTATACTCGGTGCTCTGCCATCACTCTGTATTTACCTAGCATTACCAGTCAACTCACAATCAGATTTGCCAACAACCAGCTTGTTTCTACTGTCAGTCAAGTACGATTTGCAGTGCGAACTGAAAGTAAAGATGGCTTTACAGTACTGGAAGTACTGAAAAAGGATCTTGTAACCAACAAGCAGCTTTCCAATCTAGATAGAGTACCTCGTTTGGATTTAACAGCTCATTAAATTTCAATTACAGCAGACAACTGTCACCTAAGTGTTTCTACTGGGGACGATGCTTGATGTCACACCAAATGATCTATCTCAGCAGGTGGGTATATAACATTGCTAGTAACATTACTAGGTGGGCACATCACACCACACCAAAATGTTGTCGCACCAATCTGCTTCTATTGAACATGTTAACCAGTAAACCAAAGTATACATGCGACATGGCAACCCTTCACAGCAGAAACATGCAAAATGTAAAAATAGTGACATACATTTACAGGTAACATAGTCCACAGTGATCTAAGTATATAATTTTCTTACCTCCTCCTCTTCCTCCACCATCACCACTCTCTCCCATTCCTCCTCCACTTCCCTTTTCCTTGGGGTTAAACATAGACCCATAAGCAGGAGCTGAATAGAGACCAAATTTACTCCGGCCACCCCTGCCACCATGGCCACCCCCTGATCCACCAAGTACACTGGTATGTTTGTCAAGTCCTTTTCCTGGTCCTTCCCCTATGTCATAACCACTGTAATCTGCATGGAAATCACCTGTTTGAAAGACAATAAGAAGAATGTTGATATATAAGTTCCTTGTCCATAGTAAAACAAATAATGTTATGTAGATTATTTTGAGAAGTATATGCTGTCAAATCTGGATATACATTACAGTAATTAAGTTAGAGATAACCATGGCAAAATCAGCAGGCTATTGCAGCTTGAAGATACAAAGACAATAACAACTCTCAAGAATTTGGTATGATCTATCTTAGAAAGACTACTTGAAGAGTGTAGTTCCTATGTTACAAATTACCTTTCTGAGATACGAGTGTTCAAAGTTTTGAACATTTTGCAGAGACCACAAACTTTAGAATTTTGTCTTTAAATTTGGTAACAAATTCTGAAGTTTGTGGTCTCTGCGAAATGTTCAAAAACTTTGAAGGCTCGTATCTCAATGAGGTAATTTGTAACATAGGTACTTTTAATACTACATCCTTCACTAATCCAATAATTAGTTTCAATACTAGCAAATTATGTAGTTATGCCATTTTTATTGCATTGAGTATAAACACTTCCTGCACACACCCCGTACATTGGTATTCCCTCCTCTGCTCATCCATGATGGCCACCTTAACGATATCACGCAATGTTGTGATTTGTGCTGGGAGTATGATTATCGGGAGCTTGCAATATATATAGCTTGGAAGATGTGTTAAAAATTACTTATTGTACAAACTTGTCAAGGAAATTCTTTTGAGTATTTTCCTGTACTTTACATAGAAGAATTATGAGTCATACACTTTTGGCAGCTTGTCAGTTCTTGCTTGATTTATGGTGACCAATAATAAGAATTTCCATTTTTACACTAGTTCTTACCTGCCACATCAATTGTCACATTTTCTGCTATAAGATGAATCTGGTTCGTCCTCACATATCCCCCTGCATTCACTATCATAGAGGTCAACTTGAGGGTTATCTCGTTACCATCGTCAACTGTTAACATTTGTAATTTGCCATCTGACCTGACAGTCATGTTAACACAATGATATGTTCCTTCCGCTTCATCTTGTGACTTCCCATAAGACCAAAGGTAGAGTTCTCCTCCACTGTCTACCACAAAATCTTGCGCATCTGCTAGTGTGCCGTTGATTTCCATCCAAACATCGCGCAGGCTTAGTCTAGGTGGCACCTCAAGCTGCCCGTATCTGCAAAGGAAAATGAATGGTGTGTTCTAAAGAATCATGCACAATCAATCCAATTATTGGCTATGTTGGTTAATTAACAGCCCCTCAGACCGAAGTAGTGTGCTATCCTAAAGACTCTTTATTATAATACATTTGACCACTGTGTCACCTCCAGCAAAATAATGCTAGATTAAAGGTGTGGCTAGCCATAAAGCACAAACAGATATATAAACTTGTCACCAAACAATGGGAATGATAGTCAATGATTTTAAAAGTCCACCATACTAAAATTAGAACCTGTGACCATACTGGCCCAATGGTATACCAAGATGATTTCTAACTTATATTCAATCCAATTATGATTCTCTTTGAAAATCTCAGAATGAAGTTTGATTTTGAAATCACTGCTGAAAAATGTTGAGAGCTTAAAGTCACTACATTACATGTTATAAACACACAAGAAAACTTAAGTAAAATTTCAGGAAACATCTGTAGTTGAAGCATGTGGCTGGCTACTCATGCACTAACATTAATTAGTTATGGAATACTTTACCTATACAGCTGAACATTTGCTGCAAAGTAGATGTCCACTTTATCAAACCCAAATGTTTGATTTTGTCCAATATGCAAGACAGCCGAGCGATCACCAAATAACTGGCCACCTCTGACCTGGACTGTGTCTTCTGATGTGTTGGTAAGTATTGCTACATGGGCATTTCCTAAGACATGCACCTAAATGACGATTAAAAAGTAATGAAAAGCTCACCTGGACCATTCATAAGTAATCACATTCTAGAAATTCACTGCATAAAATTGTGTTTTTGCTAAATTATTATAATTGTAGTTTAAAGATACAATGCTTCACTTCTCATAATGTATGGAGAAAAAAGATATTTTTACAACAATGAATTAAATATATTAAACCATCTTTACATATCTTAAAGTTTCCCCACAACATTTTAAAGAAGGAAATGAAGTAAATTATAATGTTACAAGTAGGAATATCCTAAAGAGGATTTAAATCAGGACTCTAATGCTCTGTGAACAAATGTATAATGATCACAATGTATAAAATGTACAACTCTTTGTCCAGAAAGCCTAACAAAATTGAAGTAAATTCTTAACTGAAATTCATTACCCTAATTTAATATTTATCACTTAGAATATCCTTTATTGAAAAGGATTAGAAGTCTGTTTTAGTATTGAAATTAACATATTTGCGCTTTGTATCCCTAGGCAAAGGCGCGGTATAAATGTTAATTATTATTATTATATCAAAAACTTGCTTTCAGATTTCAAATCATCTAAATCTAAACATATACATCATTCCATTTTTGTACACACCTCATCAAACTCATAGTTATGAGAGAAATGGTAGAGCCATGTGATACCACCAGATTCACTGATATCCTCATAATGTCCATCAAGAAGATTACGAAGATCTCCATGCTCATAGTTTGCAGCATGCGGATATGGCAAGCCATTGTTGTCCACTCTCAGTGTCTTATGAAGAGTCAGATATTTTGTATTGTCCTGTGTGTATTGTTCAATGTAGACAGTTCCTGCACCACCGACTTCATAGCTACTAGATCCTGAAAAATAAAGAAACACCAAGTAAACAATTTTTCAAATGATAATACCACTTCATGATTTTATAATTATTGTATTAAAACGTTTTAAAAACTCCTATGAAGTAGCTAAAGCTTAATGGAAAACTGTGGTGAAAGAAGAGGTTCCAACTCAGCCAGGTCAACTTAATATTTAATACATTAAATAATTATTTTGGCTTTACATTCTCTTCCCTTGTCTTTACAGTCATTACGCCCTATAGATAAATTATACAAATACAAAATACCAACTCTCTGAAGTGGTGCTGTACTAGCTGCGACTCGGAAAAAGGTCTGTCCCGTACGCGATTATTATTTTCGTACATAAGTTTAACAAAATGTATTTATTTATTCCGTTTTAATACGAAATAAAGCCAAATTCACTGAATAAAATAATTTGTTTTACATTTTTAAACAAATTTTGGTTAAACTCATTTACGAAAAAAATAATGGCGTCCCGTACATAGTCCGGTTTTTTACCGGATTGTATGTTGTTTTATCTTTTATCTTGTTGGAAAGATTTGTGGAATATGTGGTACACCAGAATGATGCAATTTCTGGAACATTTCTGCCTCAGGAAGCTTGCTTTCAGAGCGGGAAATTTGATTATCAGAATGGTAACTTGAGTACTACTAGATCTACGTACGATCACACAGGCAATTATAATACACATCAACACAATGGATGTATTGACCTGCAATGGTCACCGTGTTATGATCAACGCTCCATCAGCTATCCAGAAAATGATGTTATACACAGGAAGTCTTCGTCCAACGAGGCGCAAAACTCTGCCGCGCACCTCCATATAAGGGACACAGGACATAACATTAACAACGATGAAGTTGTTATCCTTGATACGGAGGAACAGTGACACGAAGAGACATAAGTTCATCATGACACAAGAGAGGTATCATGGAAGCCATCTGGGAACGGGTCGAGCAGTCGTCACTCAACAAAAAGGGGGGACTTCGTTTCAATTTATCTCACGCATAGGACAGGGCCATCAAGACGATCCCTAGCCGTCTACTAGCATCACGTGACCAGCCCAACGGGTAAGTCCGATGGTTTCGGACGCAACGTAGCAAGTTGTACAAAAGTATAAGTTCTAGTATTTGATTTATTGCAACAATTCCTTGATTTTACCAACTATGACTAGGAACATTCACTCATTTATTGATTACTGTATTAAAGGCGCTGTGTGCTCCGTAGAGCGCCAAATAAATACTATGTAATAATAATAAATAATAATAATAATAACATTACCTGCATGTGCTTTTATTGTGGCATTTAAATTATGGATGAATTGGCGATAGATGGCTATACGTCCTCCAGCTCCACCTCCTCCACTGGTGTGGCCACGCCCACCATTAGCAGACAGCTGTCCATAACCATCAATCGCTTCACATATAATCCACATAGAGCCTCCTGCACCACCACCTGAAGTTTACAAAAGGGTATGCTATGTATCCAAACTCGTCACATGCAAGCTCAAACATTTTAATTTGCAAGAATTGCATATTTTTTTCCTGATTTGTTAGTTAAAATCTGTAAAACTAAAGCATTTATGTATCCACTATAAATCAAACCATACTGTTTCTTTGGTGTGCAATATAAAGTAACATCATTCTTCTATTAAAAATTTGAAGTATAATTGGGTATTTAAAATTAATTTTGAAAGCAGTAGGCCTATGCTTATGTTGTTTGGCCCTGATGTGTACAGCTGAAGATAAACATCTTAGAAGATCATCTTCAAAATCACAATTGGCTTTAATCCTACCTGCTAGCTGACTATGTGTGGCATCAGGTATTTCTCCATTAGTTGTAATATATCCATCAACTATCATATGCCTAGTAGTTATTCTCAGAGCACCTCCACCACGACCTCCAAAACCGCTATACACGATGGAGTTCTTCAAGCTATTGTCACCAAAGTATAGTTGACCTGTTCAAAATGACAAAAAAATGTAAGCATGAAAGTTTAATACTTCAATCTTTTATTTTGGTACTGGATTTTCATCATTCCTAAAAAAACTGTCTGTCCTCACAAATCATCTCAAGAACCACTGATTCATAAAACAAATATTTGGTCATTTTTTGAGGCTGCCATACAACAAACCTGTTCTTACATGCATGAATGGATTTGTTGGGCAAACTTGACTTTCATTTTTTAGTAAATTATAGATTTCTTACATTTTATTGCTTATCCACTTCAGAATAATATCTATAGTATTTAGTAAATACCATCTTCAGCATTATGATTTCTGAATCCATAACCATGCAATAGGGAATTCTAGACCTATGGGGCTTTCAACATTAGCAATTTCAGGGTAGATACAGTTATTAAGACAGAGAAGTCAGATTTTCAATATTCTCTTCTATGGCCTGATTGGCACAATTATATTTTATTACATACCAAGTTGAGTTCCATATCCACCAGCACTTCCATAATCTCTTGGTTCATAGATAGAGCCATAAGGTTGCCCAACATGAGACTGGCCTGAGCCACGGCCACCACTGCCACCATGGCCACCTCCACTGCCACCTTTGCCTGCTTGAGTACCTACAATTGCAAAATATAGATACATTATAATGACATTTATAACAACTATGCAAAATTGACCTAAGCAATGGCATTTACTACACTGCGCAATTCTCATGGGAGTAGCACCGCTGCTACTCGAGAGTACCACCGTCGACCACCATGACGCAGTGGCCTGGGCCACCGGCTAAAACTCCGAAGTACACTGCGGTGCGGTGTGGTGGCCGATGGTGGTATTTCGTTGCGGGGGTACACCAAAGTAGAGGACCTCTGGGGTACTTTGGTCAGTAAGGTGAGACGAGCGGGTTGCTGGTTTTGCTCTTTTTTGCCATATTGGTTTATATTTTATCGATTTATGCATTTTTGATTTATGTTTCCTTTGTATTTTGTTTGTTTTCAACTAAAGGTTTGGGGAAAAGAGAAAAATTTTAACTCAAAACCACATCAGAAAAATTGTTAATCATTTAAAGTATTTGTATACAAAATAAAATAACTGAATAAATGTAAAAAGTAGGCCTAAATAAATACTTAGGAAAACAAATGAATAAATAAATTGATAGGTGAATGAATAATACGTAAAGACGAATACAATGTCAATGTAATTTTAATCAGCATTTCAAAACATTATTATTATAACTGTGTCATGAGATGACATTTATTATTTAAGTTAACGATATTTGGGGGTATCAGAACAGCTTAAATCCCCAGGAATCTACTAAATGGTGGACAAACTGACTGTGAATCTTACTAGATATTATTTACAAAATACAGAATCTATGGTGTTAATTTAATAAAAAAAAGGGGCGTCTTCAAAATTACATTATTACGTTTCTTATCGTTTATCTTTGTTATATCAACTGATTTTATAATAAAAAATATTTGAAAATACATTTAACCATAAGGAATCGGAGTCTACTGAACATTTGGTATTGCAGCGCCCTCTATTGCTCAATATGTAAAATTGGATTAAGCCACTGGTGAAATGAGTAGAATGTAGATGACTGGGGTTTTATTTTTTACAAAAATAGATCGGAAAAGTAAATACAACTTTCGGGATAGCGTGTTCGCAATCTAGAATTAATATCATTATTTCTTCGAAAATGTGTTAATAAGGTACGTTTAAATTGATAGCTAGAGATAGCAGGAGTTGCAGAGACATCCCGGATGATCAATAGTAAGTGTATTGTGGTTAGGAATGACTCCAGCTCCTTTACCACTTGAGTGCTCATTGCTAGGAATACAACTAGTCTACTTGGTATCTATCCTAAACTACTCCAAATTATTAGATCTTTTCACGTTACATATGGTGGCATTTTTAACTACCCTGATAAATGACAAATATACAAGTCATACAATAAAATATCACATACTGCACTACAGATTAAAGCATACTACATAAAAAGTATCAATAACCAAATCTTACTGGTATCTTATATACTCACCATAGCCAACTCCATGTCCATCATTCGAGTAGCCACCATGATCTAAGTTAATTTCTCCTCCTGAGTAGACAGCAACAAGATGCTGAGCCTCCACATCAAATCGATCATTACTCTTGAACAAACCTCCACCATAAATCTAAAAAGATTGTAGACAAATCAATCCCAACATTGAAAGTAAAGTAAAATATTAAACAAATTCAAGGGATATGTTAATTCAAGTCTTTCAAGTCTCTTGTCCAAACCATGCATTATTACTACTTGACCACATATGCACATGTAGCTTCTAAATGTAGTTAAAACAGTGACATACCAACCTGGACCCTAACAAATGTTATGTTGCTCTTGCTGAAGTACATCCACATGTGATGAAGGTGCCTGATATTTTTTTCTTCAAATTTTTAGTTAAGCCTTGTGACCCACATAAGCTACACCTGTTTCCATTGTTAGAATTTGGCTTGCTTATTTTGCACTAATATTTGCACAGCTTTAGGCCAATTTAGCAACAAAACTGTAACAAAATGCTTAAAAAAAATCCAACTTACTGTAAGGTTAGTCAGAGAGATGTTCATCCCTACATGCATGTCATAGGAGAACATCTCAAATGTGCCTTTGTCTTGTACATGTAATGAGGAGAGTTTTAGTTGCCGAGGGTTACTGTCCATACCCATGCTTCCATTGCTATCTATGTACACATAACCACCATCAAATACATACAGGTCTTCTAGTCCAGTAATCTGGAGTGAGAAAACACAAGGAAAGTGATGTTATGATCCAAAATGTATATGTGTATTTGAAGTGCCGACAGCAACTGGAGAGAGAGGTCCACAGTGCCAAAGTGCTTTCTTTATGGCTGTTCCAATTATTGGCAGTATCACAACAAGGCTGGTAGTATGGACATGGAAGAATCCATGGGCTTGTTGCAAGGTTGAACAAGCCAGGAAGCAGCTCTATCCCATAGCGAAAAAACAGCAGATTAGCGGATAGCTATCCGGTGACCACCAGGTTACCACCGGGTGGAAATGACATGCAAATTAGGTAGTAACGGGTAAATACCCGGTAACGTTTTGGAGAGCAAAGTGGGTATTGCGGATTACTATCGGATAGTTCCCCGAAATAGCAGATGGTTAGCGGGTAACCATCCGGTAATGTTTATTGCGGATTACCATCGGATAACTCCCCAGAATAGCGGATTGCTATTGGGTAACTACCCAGAATAGCGGATAGCTACCGGTTGATCACCAGGTGGCCCCCGGCTGGAAATGACATGTGCAAATGAGGTAGTAGCGGAAAGCTACCCGGTAACTTTTGGAGCAAAGTGGGTGGAAAGCTTGTCACACTTCGGATTACTATCGGGTATACTTCCCGAAATAGCGGGTAGTTTAGTTTGGGAGCATATATACACAGGAGCAGCACCAGTTGTTTTGGAGGTAGGGTGGACAAATCGGGGACATGGGGCGATATGTTCATGAAGCATAAGAAACACTAGACATTTCATGCCAAATGTTAATTTCAGGTGTTTTTAAAAATAATCATTTTGGGGAAAATGGGTTGAGGCTTGATAGCTGACCGTATTTATATTTATACAAGTGCAGTGAGAAACATGAGTATGAATTTCATTGCATGCAGCTTCAAATCAACTTTGATCATGAAATGGTAAGTGTCAACACTTACAACACAGATACCAGTGTAAGTTTTACTAATTGAACCTTACCTTTCCAGAGGAGATCATTTCCACACCTTTGAAGAAAGCTCTTTTTGGTGCATTCATCTGTCCTTGTTCATATATGAAACTATTGACTGGTACATCAGGATTCCAGACATCAATGGTAATGTTTTGATTGTAACCAACATGGAGATATCCTGCATGGAACAGAATAGGTATGATTTTAGTAATTTATTTTTTTACTTGGTGTGAAAAAGATATTGTCACTCACAAACTAATACTTGCTTGGATCTATGTATCTTTTGAAACACCTTGTCAGTTATTCATAGTGCCTGAAAATGGAACATTTATCCAACATGTATATTCCTATTTGTCACCATATTTAAACATGGCACATTCTTACACACTTTAAATAATGGAGCAAAAAGCAACATTGTTTGTTTGTCTTAAGATCCATTACACATTGTCTTATTCTACACTTACATTTAATAGCTACAATTTTCCCCTTATATTAGGCAAGCTATTAGAAAAATACTTTATCAGGTTGAAATATAATTATGATTTTGGATAGAGAAAGGGAAGGGATTGATATCTTATTTGTTCTTTTATTATATTCCACAACTTCCCACATTTAAGGAAAACAGGTCAAAATATGTGTAACTATACTGCATGCGTCGGGCTGCGAGGAAAATGCGCGACGCGACGCAATGGTCGCGCGTTTTTTAGAAGTGTAAGAGTACGCGAACATTTTAGCTATTATTAAATTTCTGACCATGTGGTCTTTTCTGACTTAAAATGGTTAAAATGATAGTTTTAGATGGTGCAAAGCTATAGTAAAAAGATAAGTTGGGTGGATAATATTACACTGTAATGATAGAACACATTATTATCCTTATTAAGTTGAAGAAATCTCAAAATCGGCCTTTAAAAATATTAACAAGTCATCTTGATAGGAAATGGTATGAACCCACCTGTTTTGTCACCAATGAGCTCTCCTACATAAACCTCCACATCTGACGTCAAATCATCTGCAGGGTAAATAGCCAAGTGAGCACCTCCAGTTAGATGTAACTCATCAAATATATACTCATTGGTTCCAGTTTCTGGTTCTATCCAGGTCCTGGCTGGATCTATCTCACGATGTAGATACCTGCGATATAGTTGAGAACAATACAGACTGTTCCAATAAAAACGATACAATGACATTCATATCCTTTACCCATGCATGACACTTTGAATTTGAATTAGCCCGTGCATTGAGGGGAAATGCGCAGTGATCAACACGGGACTGATACGGCTTATGTGCTTGTTAACAATTGGTGTTTTTTCCCCACGTAGTGTATTGAAAATGTGACTTTTGAAAAGTGACTACTTTTCTATAAATAGTGCTAATCATGGTTTATCTTTGTTGTTAGGTGTTATGTTTGGTATCAAAATGTGCCAAAAAGATTCATCCAAATGTCTATTTAGCCTGTTTGGTAAAAAGATAATCGAAAATTACTTTAAAGGACCTAACAAAGGGTATGACTTTCTTTTGTTGAGAACTATATATTTTTAAGTGTTGACATTACTGCCTAAATGAGCTGAAAAGGATAATGACTCAAACAATGTGAATATGTGATAAGAGTATTAAAGTCATGATATACAGTCGCCGGCAAAAACTTTTTTTTCACAGAGCAATATTTTATATGCTTTTTTAGCCAAAACAATAATTTCAGAGTATTTGAAATGGTTTTAAAACTTCAATATCTCATGGCATCTCATGATTTGACATAATTGAACACCTAGATTTAGAATATTCCTACCTGTCATATGTATTTTCACCGTCAACATAAATCTCAATTTCCGACAAGGCAGCAAATCTGTTGTATCCACCAGTACGAGTCGTTGCAAGGTCAAAGGTCAATGTGTCTGCTCCAAATCTGACTGGAACATCCAAGAAAGAATCTGAATTTGTGCAGCTACTGCTTGGCAAGACATAGTTGCTGGTGATTGACGACTGGACACCGGACAATGAGGATGTAATCTGTAGCAAGAACACAAAAAAGTCATTTCCATTTTGCATGAACATTATGTGGAATTTACTTATATCTGTCACTTCAATGAATCATAACTTTTATTCTTTGCCTTTCTTCAGCAAAAGGTGAGCAATTGAAATGCTTTGTAATCATTGTGCATAGCATGAACATATGGTGCTTTACCAACTTATTTCCAATTGTTATCAACATTTAGTAGCCCTACCTTGAATTTGGTTGGATAACTGCAAACAGGATGTATTCTGATGGTATTGATGAAGAAGACCTGCTGTAATGAAATCACTAGTGATGTAGTCGCTGCCTGGGCCATAAAGAAGTGATGTATGTCATCTCTGAATGTCTGGTCAAATAAATATGGTATGTAGTATGAGTAGGCATCATTTGCTATTACTCTTGGGTAATCATATCTCAAATTATACACAGGTTGGCTGGATTGCACTCTTATTCCTGATGCTGAGGTATACACTTGACTTTTACTGTAAGTGTTAGGATTTGTGGTCAAATCCAGACGTTGGCCAATATTTTCAATTTCTTTTGCAACAGGTAGCCGACCTTCATTATCTACTAGCAATGTGGTGTGGTCTTTGTGAAGGTGTTTGAGGAAGACTGTTCCAGATGCACCTGCTTCAACATTGCTTCCAACAGGACCTCCTTGGGCTTTAAAGCTTCCTTGGTAGAGGTTGTGAGTGATGTTGCTGGTGTGATAGATGGCAATGCGACCTCCTGATCCACTGCCACCCCGGATGTCCCCAGAGCCACCCATGGCCTGGATGGAACCAGTGTGGCCACCTGGAATTGAAGAAATATATTTCCATAATGCTTGTAATTTATACTCAATAAGTTCTGTATTTGCAACTTTACTCCACTAAATACTACACAAATTGTATACTCATCACCAAAACAAACAAACAATAAACAAAAGAAAGCCCATTGCAAAGGCAAGAACAAAATGTTGACATAAATCAAATTTGTTAGTGACAAATTCAGCACCAATTTGATTTGTCCAGTTGTAATCTTTTTGCAAAATTTGCAAAACTAAAATATTTGCAAAATATGTTTTGCAGTATGACCCACCTGTAAAAGCACCAGTGTGTATCAAAATGCTACCCCCACTTCCTCCTGATGCCCCGGCTAGGTCAGAGGTCACACCAATGTCCAGGCTATTGGTCTTTATGAACCCATCTACTTGTAAGGTATCCTCCACTTCAATTTCCAAGATCCCGCCACCTGTGAATTTTTGAATAAGATTATAATCAGTCAGTTTCTGCAACATAATAGCTGAAACACACAAAGACAATATCCATCATGATGCATGCATTAACAGCTAATACTGTTCAATTTTGGTCCCTTGTCGATAAATGCTAAAAGTACTTTATTTCTCAATGAGTAACAATCCAATATGGCGGATTGACCATTGCGTGTCTTTTCTCTTTAGATCTTACAAGCATTATCATTTTGCTGGATCACATCGCATAGTTAAATCAAGTACACTAAATGAATACAGGATGAAGGACAAAGTTTTAACCACTCACCTATTCCACCCTTTGTACTGGCTCCACCACTTCCATAAGCTCTAGGGTAGTATATATTACCATAAGGTAGGTTGCGTTTGAGACGGCAACTAACAAAACCATCACATGCCCCTCTACCGCCCATGCCACCATGTGATGCTCCACTGTGAGATGTGGGAGCTTGGTGAGGACTAAGTATATGGGCAATACCTGGAGCTGAAAAGGATGCAGATAGCGAGTCAATGCAATATATTGTTTGAATCAGCCCAAAATTGGATAATGCTGTTACAACAGATGAAAATGTTTTATTGAATCGTGTTGCAGGAACTCATTGGTAAATTTGTCATTTCGCCCATTACTGGTTTAGGCTTTTTTATTAATCGTAAGAAGACAGGTTTATATTATAGTAGCTCATTACTAGAACATTGTTTTTATTTCTAATATTGTAGACAATTGATTTTGTGATTGAATTGTCTATTGCTTGCTTGTTTGCTTGCTTGATCAATTGATTGATTGATGAAATTAATTGATTGATCGATTAATCATTTTATTGATCAATTAAGTATTAACAACATACCTGTGCCAAGTTCTGCCAAGTAGCCACCATCACTGACATCTATTACACCTCCATCATCAACTGTCAGATTCACACTATTCAATTTCAAATTCTTTCCATATACTAATCCTCCTCCTTCAACCACCAGGCTACTGGTCTCCAAATAATACTGCTCTGGATGAGCAAATGGCATCGTGAAATTCATTGATGATCTAGCCTTAACAGTCACTGTCCCATTAAATCGGTAGTTGAGACGTGAAAGGTTGTTGGTTGATCCAGTTAGAAACATGCGAAGCTGAGCTCCATTGTATAAAGTCAAATTATGGATGTAGTCTAAAGTCCCTTCTATATGGACAAACACATAACTCAGTACTGTATCAGGCGCTAAACCAAGATACCCTTGTTGGTAGATGTAAGCATTGAATGGGATGTCCAGATATGGGCGATAGAGATCCATCACTTGGTTTGGACCAATATGGACACTTCCAGACCTGTCGCCTATCATATGCCGAAAGTGCAGCCGTGCGCCATGGTCATAAGGCTCTGTTAATATTGCTAACTGAGCTTCACCATAGATCTGCAATTCTTCAAAATGGTAATCATGATTTCCAGCAGCAAAATGGTGATCACTAGTCTGGGGCAAAATCCAAGCTTTGAAACTATCAGCAGAGATGTCTGTATAGTTTGCAATCGGTAAAACAAATTTGCTCTGCAAGTTAGCATTATCTATGAGCAATGAACGATGTTCATGAAAGAGATTATATAAAAACACAGTTCCTGGACCGCCAGGTTCAGCATTCAGATCACTAGATTTTCCACCCCGAGATTGGAATTCACCAATGTACGTCTGATTGGCTTCAAAGTAGAAAGAAATCCTTCCACCACTGCCTCCACTTCCATGATACCCGCTGGGTTGATCACCACCATTTGTGCTGATTATTCCTTTACCTTTCATTGTTACAGTGGTAACCAAGATGCTTCCTCCAGAACCACTTCCGCTACTTGCATCATCTCCAAATGCTCCTCCTGCAGTCAGGTTACCATCAATAACAAATGTGTCTGAGATATTCAACCACAGAATCCCACCACCACGCCCTCCTTGTGTTCCACCTCCTGAGCTTCCAAATTCTGCAGGCTCGTAGAGATTGCCATATGGTTGCCCAGTATACACAGTACCTGCACCTCGTCCAGCTGTTCCACCATGTCCACCACCTGACGAACCTTGAGAATCTGCTACCCCTTTTCCTAAATTGAATCTGTTTAGATAATCAGTGCCATCTGAAGCCCTGTAACCTTCACTATCAGCATTAAGATGTCCTCCGTCATCAATTGTGACATTTTCAGCTGTCACTGTTAGGTATGTGCAGTGAAACAACCCGCCTCCTTCAACATATAAGGACACTACATTGACAAATATCTGAGGATCAAATGTTGGTGGCCTTGTTCCTAGAATTTCAGCAGAATCTTGGACCCGCACAGTGGTAAAGTTGTAAGTTTCTGGGTTATTTCCTAGTGTGTGGCCATATCTTTCCATCCATAATCTTCCCCTATGATGGAGTGTAAGGAATTCTATGTGTGCCAGAGTACCATGCATCCAGATATCAACATCATGGACAATTGTGTCAGGTGCCATGCCCAAGAAGCCACCTTCATATACACGAGTACTAAATGGAAGATCAATTTCAGGTCTGTACATATCAAGAACCTGGTTCATTCCAATATGAAATGTTCCAGTACGATCTCCAATCATATACAAGAAGAAAAGCGTTGCATTTTCACCCACTGGATCAGTTAGAATAGCAGCATGTGCATCACCGTACACTTGGAGTTCTTCAAAGTGATAATCATAACTCCCATTGGCAAAATAATGTTGCCCAGACTTTGGAAGAATCCATGTCCTGCATCCGTCTGTAGTGAGATCTGAGTAATTATGGATTATATGGAAGTGATCCCGAGGTTGAAGGCCACCATTGTCAATGATAAGAGTACGATGTTCATGCACCATGTGATACAAGAAGACAGTGCCAGCTCCACCATTCTCAGCTTTACTTACATCAACAGCTGGTCCACCTCTTGCATGATAGTTAAATCCTGTTGCAGTCTCATTATTTATAAAATAAATGGCTATTCTACCACCTGCTCCACCTCCCCCTGAAGACATTTCAATATTTGAGCCTCTTCCTCCATCTGTAGCAATTCTTCCGTAGCCTTTGATGGTATGACAGTACATCCAGATGCTTCCTCCACTTCCTCCACCACCACCTTTCTCATCTGCATATCCTCCATTTGCCGTGACTTCACCATCAATGTCTATAGTATTTGTTACATTGAGCCATAGAATGCCTCCTCCTGTGCCCCCTGGTTCTCCATTTGGGCCATCTCCACCTGAACTACCAAACACATAGGGTTCATACAAGTCTCCATAAGCAAAACCTGCTCCATGTCCGTCTATGTGAGATCCTCTCCCTCCACTGCCACCATGACCTGCTCCTGACCCTTGAGCAATTTCTGTATCAGGCATTCCAGGGTTGACATCACCATGTAAGGACCTGCCTCCATGTGTGCCGTTTGTATGACTTGGGTGATATCCAAGGCCTTCAGCTGTCAACAAACCACCATCATCAATGGTTATATTCTCAGCGATAATAGTCATTCGTGTTCCATGTAATGTACCACCACCTTCAATAAATAGTGCTAACAATGTCAACTTTATGCCAGGTTCATGAATTGGATCTGTGGTACCATTAACCGATGCGTCATCTTGGATGTGCACAAATTGGAAATCGTAGTGACTGAGTGCTTCACCGGCAGTACGTCCACCGTGTTGCATCCACACAAAACCACCATGATGCAATGTAAGATTAACAATATGTGACAATACTCCTGCATTGTGAATTTCAACACCATGGACCACTGTTTTTGGTGCTAGACCAAGATGGCCACCATAGTACACATGGACATTAAATGGCAAGTCTATTTCATCTCGTTCTAAGTCCATTTCTTGTTGGTCGGCTATGTGGATAGTTCCAGTCCTATCACCAATCATATGTTGAAAGTAGACAAAAACATCTTTGGGAGAAATATCCGATTTGGGGGCAAATCCTGGAACATTATCGATAGTAACCAGAGTCTCATTTGCAGTCAAAATGGCTAAGTGAGCATCATCATAAATTTGAAGTTCTTCAAAATGAAACTCATTATTTATGCCAGCAAAATCATGTTTCCCTGACAATGGCAGTATCCATGCTCTGCACCCATCCTCGTGAAGATTGTCCCAGTTAATGTCTTTCTTCCTAGGCTTGAATCCTGCATTTTCCACGAACAGTGTCCGATGATCCTCCAGCATATGATACAAGAATGCTGTACCCGCTCCTCCGCCTTCACATTCCTCACAGTCACCTCCAGGGGCACCACCATGTGACTCATAAGTAAAATCATTTGCTGTTTCATTTTGTTGGAAATACACAGCTATTCTTCCACCTGCACCACCTCCAGAGTACCTGTTACCGGCACCCCCATTGGTAGATATAAGACCATATCCTTTAATGCGATTACAATGCATCCAGATGCTGCCACCGCTGCCTCCACCACTTGGTGTAGCATCCATGTTGGCAATGTTTCCATTGGCAGAAACAATACCATCAATGTCAATTGTATCTGTAACATTAAACCAAATGCGCCCTCCACCTGAGCCACCGTAAAGTCCACCACCAACACTACCAAATTCCTCAGGTTTGTACAAATCGCTGTAGGGTCGTCCTGTCAGTGCAACTCCTGAAATGAAAAATCAAAATATATTTGTAAAAAAATAGTTTATACAAGTCATTAGTATTTTCCAATTTACCAATAACGGATACACATCTAGCATAACTGGTCTAATGACTCCATAAACTTGCCATAAGAACACAAAAATAGGTTTATATTATTGCTATAAATTGTATCAAATTCTATTTAAATTTAATATTTTTTACTTCTTTCTATACTTCTTCAATCATATAAATATGGTTAAAATTTGCAATGAAAGTGAACCTACCTTTTCCATGTCCACCACTTCCTCCATGTCCTGCACCTCCTGCTCCTTCTGGACCTGCAATACCCATACCAAAGTTGATAATTCCATGCAGACCCTCTCTGTAACTTCCATCTGGATTTGTGCTACTTCCATCTTCAACTGAATATCCTTGTCCATCTGCAATAAAGCGCCCTCCTGCATCTATTGTGATGTTTTCTGCACGAACATAAAGATGCGTGCCTTTCACTAACCCACCACCATCAACTTGGAGAGTTTTCACAGTGAACGACATGCCTTCATCACTTACAGGATCTGATATCATGTGAATATAACCTTCATCTTGCACATGAACAAAATCAAATTCATAGAAACCTGGGTGTAGAGCTCCTGTGTGACCACTTGGATACAGCCAAAACCTTCCACCATGATGCAGTGTTAAGTTCTGTACAAAGTCCAGGGCTCCACTATGGAAAATGGCAACACCATGCACAATAGTGTCATGTGCAAGTCCAAGATGGCCACCCTCATAAACATGCACATTGAATGGTAAATCAATAGTTGAGCGGAATAAGTCCATAGATTGGTTTTGTCCAACATGAAGTGTTCCAGTACGATCTCCAATCATATTGTTGAAGAAGATGGTTGCATTGGAATTAGGAGGATCTGTGAGAACTGCAAGATGAGCATTGCCATAGAGTTGCACTTCCTCAAAATGGTAGTTGTCATCACCTGAGTAACAAACAAAACAATGTAACCAAACTGCGAATAACACAATGGCCAATGTCATGATGCCTGAGCACCTAACTATCTTTCCATTCAACTCAAGTACTTTACAGCAGATATGCACTTCTTTATAATTATGTTGCAACGTATTAAATGCCACTAAATATCATTGGCTCCTAGAGGAAAATAAGAGAGAACCACAGGCCTGTGTTGTTTTCAACGTTCTCTGCAGTGAACAGGGGACATTTTTGACCAGGAGTATAGTTATTACCCTATTATACTTACATACTCATCATAGAACTTTAATGCACTAAGCACAGTGAATTGACATTTAAAAACACATTGCTATTTCTCCTCTGTAACATCAATGTGTAACAAAGTAAACAAAACACCTGTATAAATAATCGCACTGAAGTGTAAAAAAAATCTACAGAGTGCCGGTCTGCGCTGCAATTGTGAATGACGGGCCGATCGTGTAGTACACAAGCACGGCACGGCCATAAGAACACTCGTTGTGTGCCCAAAGTCGCAAACGATCGCGTACAAGCACAGTACGTTCAACGCTTGACAGATATCTCTGTAGAATTTGATTTTTACTTTAACTGTTTTGTAAATACCCATATTTTCATTAATATGTTCAAAGGAAAACATTATAAATTATGTGATGCATTCATACAAAATGAGTCAGATGTTGTGAATATTAATACTGAGATATGGGCAAAAAACTTGTCAATTTTACTCTGTGAACGACATCCTGCTCATTTTGCTTGATCGCATCACACAGTTTACCTGCAAACTGGTGATCCCCAGATGAAGGCAGAAGCCATGCTCTACTCTCATCTTCAGACAAATCTTGATAATCAATGATCACATTCTCATCAGCTTTAGGTCCTCTCCCTAGGTTGTTCACTAGCAAAGTTCTGTGTAGGTAACCTAAACAACATAGAAAATTACATTAAGTACAATTTGGAAATATGTCAACAGATATAGTTTACATTACAAAAAAAATCTGATATTTTTTTCAATTGAGCCATTTGAAAACAAAAACAAACATAAATTAATGAAACAAACAAGCATGTAATTATGATTTCCAACATTTGCATGTAGTACAAATTACACATTCACCTTTATCAAGCTTTCACTTAAAGGTATATTATGTGATCTTTCCAGGGAACGCCCTCAACATCGAAAAAAAAATTAAACGTAGATTTTCTTGCAGATTTACATTTCTGATCATAAATCGTACATACATTCCAAGTTACAGGGCGATACGATTCTTAATTACTTCAAAATCATGATTTTAGAGTGAAAATAAACTGTCGGATTATCCGACAGTTTATATTTTTCACTCTAAATTCACTCTAAAACCATGATTTTGAGGCAATTAGGAATCGTATCGCTCTGTAACTTGGAATGTATGTATGATTTATGATCAGAAATGTAAATCTGCAAGAAAATCTACTTTCTAAAAATAATAATGAATAGAGGGCGCTCTGTGGAAAAGATCACATAATATGCCTTTAAATCTATTTTTATTTTAATCCTTTTTCCATCTTAAAACTCGGGATTGGGATGTTACCTGACACTTGGTTACGGAACAATGTCAAAATAGGGAAGAGCCAAGGTGAGCAAGACCATGACAATAGCAGTGAATAGCTGCTATTTACAAGATTGATTTGCACGAAGGCGGTCAATGATGCCATTCTTAATTTACTAGTTAATGAATATGACCTCTTCAGGCTTCGCTGATTCAGGATAAAGAACAAAGAAGAATGAATGCCTTGGAAATGCACATTCCTATTTCGACATTGAGAAAGGGCCCATTTTATCCACCAAATGTAAAGTACTGCATTTGTTTTCTTATTATCTTCAACACAATATGCCAAAGCATCTTTTAAGGAGAGGAAATATATACTAGTAAATGTTACAATTCCACACCCTACAAATAATAATGTTAACATACCGTGCAATGTCCTAAAATATGCATAAAACAATGAAAAATTTAAATAATATAGGCCTATTGATTGAGCCACAGATTTGTCTCAGTACAGGTGGCATTACATCCATAGACTCTAGCTTACCTGTATGGTAAAAGAACATGGTGCCAGGACCACCTACACCAGCACTGCTTCCTCCACCAATACCACCATGGGCTTCAAATTGACCAGAGAATGTGCGATTGAGAGCAAAGTAGACAGCGATACGTCCTGCTGCACCGCCTCCTCCTTGATGACTTTGATACACATGTCCATCCCCTCCATTCACTTGAACTTTCCCGTAACCCTGGGTGACAAAATTTCAACAATAAAACATGTAAAGTTTGTAAATTAAAGTGACAGAGAATTTTCTGAACAAAAATAATTACCTCATTGCTCTAACAAATGATCATCAGGTCTAAATGGGTTAATTTGGTCATAATAATGCATGTTTATTTCATAAAACATTACTAATAAATTGATTTGTAAGTGATAACAGCTACCCCAGCATCAAAAGCAACATTTTGTAAGTTAACCATGGTTTCTGAATTGTCAGCCTAGCTAGCACGAGAATAAAAGCATGTGTAAACTTTTTCTGAATTAAATTATTTTTCATTAACATACAATATTATACTGTTTTCATATGTGACGCGATCAAGAGGAATGAGTCGGATGTCGACCCTGGTCGAAAATGAGTTTTTAATACAGTTTTAAAGAAGACACCTATAGCTTACAGAAACTGAAAACCCCATGTCGATACGACGTTTTTTTCCAAAGTTATGTCAAATTGTATACATGAATTTCCATCAAAACTTATGTAAGCCGCCATTTTGAATTGGCCATATCTCAATTTGGGATTCCCCGACATCCGACTCATTCCTCTTGATCGCGTCACATATTGCAACATCCACTCCAGTTCATAAGAACAAAAAGAATACAAAATATAAGAGACTGACCTGCATATGTTTTGTGTTGATACGAATAGAGCCACCACTCCCTCCACCGTTGCCATTGCCAGATGCAGATTCACCACTGGCACTCACTTCACCATCTATCTTCAATGACTCTATTACATTAATTGTTATTACTCCCCCACCCCTTCCACCATTAGGTCCTCCTCCCTTGCAGCCAAGATGCTCTGGTTCATATAAGTGACCAATTGCTGCACCTGTTTTTCTCTGGTTTGTTCCACGACCTCCTCGTCCACCGTGTCCAGCTCCTGAGATGGTACAAACATATAGCATTATATGAAAATGGATTCCTGGCATTGTGGATTGCAATAATTCTGTAAAATCAGAATTTGTTCAAAAAAAGAGATTTGAGGAAGCTAAGTGAGTGGTTTCTTGGTTTTGTTCTGCTTTAACTTTGACTGATTACTACGTCACTGTTTATAGCTCAATGACTACTACAACCTCAATTTAGTCAGAGCTCAGACAAACAAATGTACCAATTTAACATATTTGATTACCTATTTTCATTACTTCATAAAGTTTTGACACACCTGCTATTTCCAAACTAAAAGCAGCAAGCTTAGTTAGCATGATGCAATAAGAGTAACTTACCAGATCCCCCATAGTTGCCTGTGCCATCTTTACCCTGTCCATCAAGAGGGTCACATGGTATGGAGTGTACATCAGCCACAAGCCTGCCTAGGTCATCTACTATGAGTGTATCAGCATTGATTACCATCCGAACCTGCAGGATAAAGCAGTAATTACCAAGTAATTCAAATAAATAAAAAGGCAGTGAGACAGGATATCATTTCATAGGAAAGTGTTTGAAAGTCATAGAGATATTACTGAAAGAGGACATACTACTCCGCCATGTTGTGTCACGCATGGAGGGCCCTAGAGAGTGCCTCAGGATTATTTCGCCATGCGCCAGGCAAACTTGGAATATTAAAATGCATGCTTTTTTGCGTCCTCCCGTGTATGCGATGTGGGATGTGGCGATAATGCGCGCGAAGTGCTATATATGCGCAAACCTTTGTTATGCTTCAGTTTACCGATGCCAATAGCCGTTCGATTTCGCTCCTTTGCGGATAAATGCTGGACAGGTGGTCCTTCATACGAGACAATCCAACATGGTGGATTTACCATAGCGTTACGCACAGGATATTTTGAGTCCATCCTCTTTCAGTAATATCTCTTTGTTGAAAGTAGAACTCACAGAAAAGACAGTCCTTCAAATACACAATTTCTCTACCGATGACCACAGTTAATACGAGCTTTAGATTTTTAAGTGTGGAGTGCCATGCGCTATGTGATATTTCAAAATGTATTTTATCACTATTGATTGAGTGAACTTTTAATAGACTAGCATGCTCACACAGGCTGAATAGCTCTAGGCACTGCACCGAGCTGCATAGCGCTAAACACTCTGCACCTGAATAGTTAAGAGTGAATTTTTTCTAGATTGACAAACTTTTGGACACACATTTTTTAGATTTTGCCTTAAGTTTGGGAGGTGAAAGACATTTAGTAGTTATGTAAAAATATGGTATTAAAAAATTCAGCAACCCTCTGTTGCCATGGTAACGAGCCTATCTTGTTTTAGGTCATTTTAGGGGGAAATTCTCCTAATCATACTGATTTCAGCAACAAAAAAAGTCAAAGTTTGGCATAACTCTACACCAAGGTGGTACATTTTTTGCCCAAACTGACTTCATGAATGAGTTGCCCTATCTCTGGTCTAATAACCAACTGATTTAAATAAGTCAGTGTTGCCATATTGATACCCTGTTGCCACGTTCAAATATCATATTTTGAGGATGTTGAAAAAGTCAGATATAACTAACCGACTTCAGGTAGCTACAGTTCCCCTCGAGGTGATTTGTTTTTCTTTGTACTTTGTTTTTATAACAAAGACCTAATACCCTTTGAGTTAATTCCAGAAAAAAAATGGGGAAACCCGGCACTTGCGTATCACGTGACCTGAAGTCACATGATCCAATTTATGGGAAATTGCATAGCCGGGTGTATATATGGGGGGTTACCGTGCACCCCCAGGACTCCCCCAAACAACTTTTTTCTACTTCCTTTCACTGTCCTAAAACATATTCAGTATGTTACCAGAATGATTTGGGTATGCTAAGGGGTTATTCAAGATGGCGTCGAAAATGGCCGCCAAAAGGTCAAATTTCCTGAAATGACATTATATCAATCAAAATATATTGTGAAAGTATAGTTTTAATAGTGGGACGTATGTATTAGACCACTAGACACTCATATCGATTACATTTGCTTTGATAACATACCTAAATCCAAGATGGCCGCCAAAATGGCTGCCAAAAATGCTAAAATTACAAACATTTGGCATTTATCACCCCAGCATATATGATCAGAGTATAGTTTTAACAATGGGATGTATGTGTTAGACCCTAGAGCTCATATGCTGCATTTTTGCTCTGTTTACAAATCTTAAATCCAAAATGGCCGCCAAAATGACAGCCAAAATTGGTAAAATGACATAATATTAATAAAATGAATGATGAAAATATAGTTTTTAACAATGGGATGTATTAATTTTATTATATCACTATTAACTCATATCCAGGTTTTTTTTGCTTTGTTAACATGCTTAAAATCCAAAATGGCTGCCAATATGAGTCCCAGAATGGCTGCTAAAATTGTTGAATTCCATAAGATAAGGATAATAACGACCAGAATGTATGACGACAATATAGTTTTAACAATGGAATGTATGTATGTATTAGACAACAAGTAACTCATATCCAGTATTTATGCTTTGATAACATACTTAAAATCCAAAATGGTTTCCAAAATGAGTGTGTATTTTGCATCACATTCGCCAAATAGTATGTTCTAAACTGCTAAGCTATTGCATTTAGATATAAGACCCACCTCTGTGACAATTTTTATTCTGTTTCAGTTTCCAAAATGGCTGCCAGATGTTAAGTTGATGTTAAATGACCTAAACAAATTGTGTTGTATTGTAAATGACTGACCATACTATGTAATACCAATACCCCAAATCTAATGGGACAACATTCACTATAATATATGATAAAGCCTAGGGGTTGTATCTATATAGTTTGAGTATTTTAAAACATCTAAGATGTCGGCCAAAGGTTAAAATACCTGAGAAGCAGTATTAATTTATTGTTAGTGTCATTATAGAACATATCATTTGGTGAATGTGATACAAAATACACACTTATAGTCTATTTTTACATCTACAACGACCATTTTGGTGGCAAAATACTGGATAGTAGTAACTAGTGGTCTAATACATACATCCCATTGTTAACACTATATTTTCATCGTACATTCTGGTTGATATCATCCTATTTTATGGAATTTGACAATTTTTGCAGTCATTTGAGACCCATTTTGGCAGTCATTTTGGGACCCATTTTGGCAGCCATTATGTATTTTAAGTATGTTAACAAAGCATAAATACTTGATATGAGTTACTAATGAAATAATACATTCATCTCATTGTTAAAAACCATATTTTAATCATACATCTTGGTTAATATTATGTCAATTTAGGGAATTATGACCAATTTTGGCCATCATTCTGGCGGCCATTTTGGATTTAAAGTATGTTATTACAAAGCAAAAATACTGGATAGTAGTTAATAGTGGTCTAATACATACATCCCATTGTTAAAACTATATTTTCATCGTACATTCTGGTTGATAGTATCTTATCTTATGGAATTTGACAATTTTTGCAGCCATTTTGGGACCCATTTTGGCAGTCATTTTGGGACCCATTTTGGCAGCCATTATGTATTTTAAGTATGTCAACAAACCATAAATACTGGATTTGAGTTACTAGTGAAATTGTTAAAAAACATATTTTCATCATACATCTTGGTTAATATTATGTCAATTTAGGGAATTTTGACCAATTTTGGCCAGCATTCTGGCGACCATTTTGGATTTAAAGTATGTTACTACAAAGCAAAAATACTGGATAGTAGTTACTAGTGGTCTAATACATACATACATCCTGTTGTTAAAACAATATTTTCATCGTACATTCTGGTTGATAGTATCCTATCTTTAATATGGAATTTGACCATTTTGCAGCCATTTTGGGACCCATTTTGGCAGCCATTTTGGATTTACAGTATGTTAACAAAGCAAAAATACTGGTATGAGTTACTTGTGGTCTAATACAATACATACATTCCGTTGTTAAAACTATATTTTCATCATACATTCTGGTTGTTATATCCTTATAATATATGGAATTTGACAATTTTAGCAGCCATTTTGGGACTCATTTTGGCAGCCATTTTGGATTTCAAGTATGTTAACAAAGCAAAAATACTAATTATGAGTTACTAATGATATAATAAATACATCTCATTGTTAAAAACTATATTTCCATCATTCATTTTGCATTCATTTTGATAGTATTATGTCATTTTATGGACTTTTGACCAATATAGGCCATCATTCTGGCGGCCATTTTGGATTTAAGATTTGTGTACAAAACAAAAATGCCGCATGTGAGCTTCTAGGGGTCTAACACATACATCCCATTGTTAAAACTATACTCTGATCATACATGTTGGGCTGATATATGCCAAATGTATGGAATTTTAGCATTTTTGGCAGCCATTTTGGCGGCCATCTTGGATTTAGGTATGTTATCAAAGCAAAAGTACTCGATATGAGTTCCTAGTGGTCTAATACTTACGTCCCACTATTAAAACTATACTTTCACCATACATTTTGATCCCGATTATGATTGATATAATGTCATTTTAGGAAATTTGACCTTTTGGTGGCCATCTTTGACGCCATCTTGAATAATCCCGTAGCATACTAAAATCATGCTGGTAACATAGTGAATATGTTTTAGGACGATGAAGGAAGTAAACAAAAAGTTGTTTGGGGGAGTCCTGGGGGTACACGGTAACCCCCCATATATACCCGGCTATGCAATTTCCCGTAAATTGGTTCATGTGACTTCAGGTCACGTGATTCGGAAGTGCCGGGTTTCCCCATTTATTTTCTGGAATTAACTCAAAGGGTATTAGGTCCTTGTTATAAAAACAAAGCACAAAGAAAAACAAATCACCTCGAGGGGAACTGTAGCTACCCGAAGTCGGTTAGTAATATCTGACTTTTTCAACATCCTCAAAATGTGATATTTGAACATGGCAACAGGGTATCAATATGGCAACACTGACTTATTTAAATCGGTTGGTTATTAGACCAGAGATAGGGCAACTCATTCATGAAGTCAGTTTGGGCAAAAAATGTACCACCTTGGTGTAGGGTTCTGCCAAACTTTGACTTTTTTTGTTGCTGAAATCAGTATAATTAGGAGAATTTCCCCCTAAAATGACCTAAAACAAGATAGGCTCGTTACCATGGCAACAGAGGGTTGCTGAATTTTTTAATACCATATTTTTAAATAACTACTAAATGTCTTTCACCTCCCAAACTTTAGGCAAAATCTAAAAATTGTGTGTCCAAAAGTTTGTCAATCTAGAAAAAATTCACTCTTAAATGCTAAATAGTTGTATCATACTGAAATTCCCAAAATGAGTCTAACTAAACATCCAATGAAATAATCTAAAAGTATCTATAAAAAAACATGCTTACAGAGCATGTATAGACAAATAACCGAAGGGTATACATACTGCATGCATATGACCACCTCCTTGAATATGAAGCTTTCCCACTGTCAATGTAAAGTTGCTTTGAAGCTCATTGCCATCGTCAACCATCGCCACTTCTCCATTGTTAGCAACTGTCAGCGAGTCAAAACGATAATGACCTGCTAAAGCGCCCTCTATATTCTGTAACCTGGTCTCTAAGTTGCCAGTTGACGAGAAGAGAAGTCTGCAACCAGCACCGACAGTCAAATCATGCACGCTGAAGGTACCCCTGGAAAGGTTTTGAAGAAGGTACTATATTGATAAATGTATATGATACACCAATGCATACAGCATATTATTGAATCTATACATTCATATACAAATTAATTCAGAAAATGAAGCAGTCAGTACTAATTAGTCAAAACTGAAGGATGTGATGCAAGCCACTTAAAAGGGCAGAAGAAATTGCCTGCCAAAACTTCTAAAATCTGCTTGTCTTTAAAAATATCAACTTACAATGGTAGGATATTTGCAAGAAACTCTGACATAATCTAACACAGTAAATACTGTGAGTGCATCTGTGAGGAAAAGAACACATGTCACATACAAGTGAACCAATCTGACACCATGTGTTCAATTATTGTTGGGCCATATTTTACATAAATATACGATAATCTTTCCTTTGCCATCATAGTAAAAATCTTTCTGGCATGAAACATTTAGGGTAAATAAACATCTAACAATCACAGTATACTATAAGTCATTGCTGCATCACTCTCATACCTCACCAATATGGTAACACCATAGCATGTGATTGTGGGTGGCAGTATTAATGTACCCCCTTCATAGATATGTACATTGATGTTGAATTCTCCATCATCTGGTAGACTGCTCACAAACACTTGACCAGGGCCAACATGTAGAAAACTGTTTGTATGTCCCTGGAAACTATGCACTTGGAATCTGTTTCAGAAAACGAAAAACAATGTCACGGTTAATTGCTTACAAAAAGGCTACATAATGTGTCATATCTTCTTGGATCTGTTGGATATCATATTGAAATTTCGTCTGATATACTGTATGTATATTAATTAAGGTGACGCTTTGCGATTATGCAGGATTTTCGACACTCTAACAGCATTTACGGAACCTCCATATAAATTAATTGGTCAAATTGGGCTCAATGTGTGCAGAAGGTTCCTATCTTTGCAACTATGATAGTTGTTTGACCCATTTACATACATTTCTCCAGTTACGGGGGCAAGTTCGATCAAAACTCGTCATGTTGCAAATTGCTGTGATTTGCCACTTTAACTGTGGCAATCCAGAAAACAAATCCACCCTTGCAAACAAGTGTACCAATGTGCACACATTGAACCCAAATATCGCAAAATTATTTCTATTGGGGTTCCGTAATTTGTTTTACTCTCAAAAACACTTGTAACTGCCTAGCATTAAGCCAAGTAATGCTATGTTTCAAAGCTCCCGCGCATGTTTGTTTTTCATAGACATTCATTTCTGAAATGGGTTTTTTCCGTAAATGTTTTTAAATAGTTTTTTACTCAGAAGACCCAACCCCAGTCAGTGGTTGTAACCTGTTTTTTAGATTTTATATTTAAAAATATTTAAAAAGGAGGACAAAAAAATACATCCCGCATTAGATTTTGAAACATTCAAGAGCTTTGAGACACATATTTATCTTAACCTTATGTTTTCTCACCTTGTTACATTAGGATGAGCAGCTACATGAGCATGGCGATTAATTTGCATATTGGTGACATCAATGGTACCACTGTCATCACCAAGGAGTAACCATGTACGAGATGCATCTTGTGAGAAGTCCTCATAGTCAGCAATAATTTCAACAGGTGCTTGATGGCCATTATTATCTATCAACAGAGTTGAATTGACAATTCCAGAAAGTGTGTTCTGTGACAATAAAAATACATAAAGAATAAGAGTCATGCAGAATTTAAACTCAGTGACATCTGGATTGTAAGGGCCGCGATATTAAACCAAAAGAAAAATTGTACAATTATAAAATGTTGGCCATTTATTCATCTATAAATTATCTTAATTGTATTTCTTACATTCCGAATAATTTGCTAATGATTTTTTCATATTCCTAACATTACAATTCAACCATTCCACCTTCATGTTTGACACTAGGCAGTGAATTTGCTCTCATAAAAATTGAGCTGGATTGAGTTCTCCTTGACAAGGAACATTATTCCTGATTGTCTCAGTTTTATCAATCCACAATGAGATGCCTGTATCATGGCTGAGATGATTTGCATTGTATAATGTGTAGACGAATCTAACTTGACACATTCCCGCACCTCACCGGCAGCCATGATGGGGGGGGGGGGGCATCTATCGCAGAGCTCTACCGTGGGCGTGCAGCGTTTATCGCTCCTGATGCGACGCAAGTGCTACGCGCTCGTATACATTCGGAACAGTGAGCGTCGCAAATCGAAATATAAGCAAACTAAGCTAGTTTATGGATGGATGCCCCCCCCCCCCCCCCCCCCCGTAATGGCGTCGGTGGGCAGGGGCGGATACAGGATGGTCGCACCCCGGGGTGCTGTGAAAAGACGATCCCCAAAAAATGAAATTGATCAGGTACCATCCAAGCGGTGCGCAGCACCGCCCTCCGAGCTATGCTCTCTTCTGATCTTATCTTTCCTTTTTTGTCTCCTTTCCTTTTCCCCCTTTCCTTTTTCTTTCTCCCCCTTTTTTTCTTTTTTTATTCTTCATACCCCGGGGTGCTGCAGCCACCGCAGCACCCGCCCCCCCCCCCCTGGATCCGCCCCTGTCGGTGGGGCATGGGAGTGTGCCAAGTCGGATTCGTCTGTAATGTCTAAGGTGTGTGTTTCTGAGATGCAAGTCCCTGTTTGTTTCTAAATGGTTTATATAATGTCTTGGACTACCATGATTAGAGAGAGTCTCTAATGTGTATGTAATAATTCGGTTTCTCTCCGATCGTTCACAGACCGGTGGATTCGGGTACGCCGATGGAAGACGCACCGTTCATCTTGATTAATTACTGCTGATTACTGCTGATTATTAAAAACATAATTAAAGTACTTATTTTGATTTAACGATGATTATAGATGGTTCCATGTTGATCTAGAAGACTTTAAATTAATGTTGATTCCATGATCGAGAAGATTGGTTGCGTGATTGCCGCAGATTACGTAAGATTATTCAACACAATTACGACGATAAATCACTAATTATAAGTCATTTTAATCACCCTCCAATTAATGCCATACTTTCAGTGAGGGCGCGCTAACATGACCTTTATGTTCATGCCAGCAGGGACGGGACTACAATATTGAAACACAGTTTTATCACATGTACATAGGCTGTGTGGGTTTGGCATAGCACTTAGACTATGCCATATATTCAGTGTCTGACATTCTTTTTTACTCATACCATTTATTCAGTGTCTGACCCGTTGTCTAATATTTTGCATGAAGCCGCGCCAATGAGTGAATTCCTAATGTTCCTAATGAGGGCAGTATTGTCTATGTTCTGTAATTCTATCGCTATTGCTATTGATATGATATGATCAACAGAGGGCTCCCTTTAGTCCACTAGTAATACAGTGATTGCTCCCGCACAGTGACCGACACGCACCGACTGACGAACTGACGAACTCCAGGTAAGGCTTGGGAAGGTTGGTAAGGATGGAAAGCTAGGGTACGTTTGGGCGGGTAGTACGATAGGTAATCTAGGTAAGGCTTGGGAAGGTTGGTAGGGATGGGAAGCTATAAGGTACGTTTGGGAAGGTAGTACGATTGGTAATCTAGGTAGTATGGATGGTACGCTTGGTATTGATATTCATATATTGATTAATATAGTATGCAAATTGCATTGCATATGAATAATATATGAATAATATATGAATAATGAATTTGAAAATGGCGTATATCATTTGCATCAATATGTGTTACTTATATCGCACAGTTACCAATGTATGACTCTAACGGTGACAAGTAGGAGCGCCCTCACTTATACTACTGTATGATGTTGTTAATGGTAACAAGCAAGGGCGCCCTACATGTACACTCACTTCTAGGTACTGCATTTATATAGGACTAATGAATACGCTGATAAATATTCAGAAAATGGGATAGATCGAATTTAAAATAGAGAAAAAGAAGAAAGAGAAAAAGAAAAGAAAAAAATCGGACTACAGAGTAGTCTACATAGCACTCAATAAATCACCAGCCTTTTCCTAGAGTAACAAATCTGCTTTCAAAGGCTCATAATTTTCCCATCCTTCACTAGCCAACTCACCTTAAGGTAAATGGTACCAGCACTACCTATGCCATATGTAGCTGTTCCGCCATATGCCTGCAACTGTCCTTCCCACCATTCTTTGCCCTTGTAATATAGAGCTAATCTTCCACCAGCTCCACCACCACCATTAGAACCCCCAGACCCACCACAGATCTATCGGGTGAAGTAGTGAACATAACTTCATGAATATTTATCAATTATCATTTTGTAGATATCAACATTATTTTCAGATATCAGCATCAATTTCAGATAGCAACAAGATATTACACCCAGAATATCTTAACATCAAACAATGGTCAGTTAGATGCCTTTTACATAGATTCCTTCTACAATTACTATCTGTATGTTCTTTTTTCCTATTTTGAATTGAACTATGTAATTGCTTGATGCTTTCGTTGCTACCTGCAAATTTCATAATTTTGAAATAGAACAATGTTGGTGTACTGGAGTGCAAGACAAATGTAACAGCCACATTTATGTATTCTAAAGGTAGGAATCTTTTGCACATTTCGAGTAACAACAAAATAACTAATTGCTTCAATTTGACATTCTTTGTTTCAACTGATTTCTGAATTCTCCTTTTGCGTTACCTGTATGGTTCCTGATCCCTCAATGTCAGATGTTGTTATCCACACAGATCCTCCACTACTCCCACCTTTACCAGAGCTTCCAGGCATACCATTAGCCTGAATACTCCCCTCTACCGTTAGTAGATCTATTACATTGAGTCGTAAGACACCGCCACCTACATTTAATAAGAACACAAAATTTAGATCTGCTTTAAAAGAAAAAGGTCACAATTTAAACTACTTAAGATGATGCTTTGCGGTTACAGGATTTTCGACACTTAAACAGCATTTACGGAACCCCAAATAAATTAATTTGTCAAATTTGGGCTCAATGTGTGCAGAAGGTTCCTGTCTTTGCAACTATGCTAGTTGCTTGACCCATTTACATACACTTTTCTAGTTACGGGGGCAAGTTTGGTCAAAACTCATGTCGCAAATTACTGTGGTTTGCCACTTTAACTGTCGCAATCCAGAAAACAAATGCACCATTGCAAACAAAAGTACCAATGTGCACAAATTGAACCCAAATTTTGCAAAATTATTACTATTGGGGTTCCGTAATTGCTGTTTTTACTGTCAAAAACACCTGTAACCGCCTAGCATCACCAAAGCCACCAAGAAGCACTTACACGTTGAGGTTTTGTCATTACAAACACTTGCAAAAATGTCTTTGCAGTTCTTTGGCAAACATCAAAATAAATGAACTATAATGACGTTACATGTATATTGATGATGAAATCTGTACTAAGATATAAAAATAAACTGCATTGTGGTAAACTAGATTACCTAGCAAAAATCTCAATGCAGGTACATTTAACAATGTCAGTCAAATTATTATTCAAACATAAGATGCAGATCCATAATCCAAAACAAAACCTTCAAAAATTAAATAAATGAGAAATCTTACCAGGTACACCAGTACTGCCTGTACCGCTTCCAAAAAAGACTGGTTGATTGTAAGATCCATATGATGACCCTACAGAGATGTCTACATGTGGTACAAACAAGAAAAAGGAATATATAAAAACAATAAAGTTATGAGGCAACAGTAATATATAAAACAGTTCTTACTGCAATGGTAATCATACCAGGCTAGCTCAACTTTTCAAAAGAAAACTAGATGCTCAAAGACTATACATGTAAACATTCCTGACAAGGTATAGCCATAGAGTAATTTATTGTAATAAATATTTAGACACATGTAAGCCCCTACTTTTTGTATATGCAATTTTTACTTTACCCCCTCCCCCTCCCCAAGTCAATGAACCATTACTTGATACAAACATTTCAAATGTCACAGGGCAGATAAGCAAAATACTGCTTTCAATGCCAATTCAAAGCGCACAAAATAGCTGTCAAAAGCTGCTGTCATCACAGACATCAAATGAAGCCTTACCTGCTGCAAGTCCTTTACCACCAATCCCACCATGTCCAGCACCAGACCTGGCAAGGTTTGAACCAGGGCCTTCTAGATATCCCTTGCCATTAAGGGTTATCAATCCTGCAGAATCAATGACTAATGACTCGGCTTGTAAGTCTAATGCTGTAGCGGTCATGATGCCACCGCCTTCAATTGTTACTTGACCTGACCTTTGGCCTTCTCCTTCTCTTCTGACCTAATAAATATGAATAAATTGAGTACAACGTTGATAATTATATGATTTTACTTGTCAGTTTTATAACTCATCTGTTCCACTTATCTCATAAACATCTTAAATAGTAACTTGGTATCAGTACTATCAGTACTACACATGTAGTTGCCACATACATTTTCAGTGATTCAATCCAGTGAAATAGAATGTTATCAATTATTATAGCTCGTATGCTAATTAGAAAATGATTTCAAAATAAAATCGGCCCCACAAAATATGATACATCTTTTGTGGCCAAATATTGCAATTTTCAATTGTAGATTTATCATTGAAGTGGTGTAAGATAATAATTGTATACATAATATCATCCTTTTCTTACCAAAACATGCCACATATCATCCTCTATTCCATAGTGACTCTTAAACACAAGATGGCCACCATCTTGGACTGTGATACCAAGAAACTCTAGTTGACGATGACTAGGCAATTGCAAGGTTAATGTGCCACCTACAGATATTAGAGAGATACAACATTATGAAAGCAACACATAGAAATGATACAAAGATGATCATCATAAACATTGTAACTTGATACAGGATAGTGTTGGTACAACTGAATGAACACATTCATCAGTCACAGTGAATTCATAGGCTTCTAATAAAGTACAGGTGTGCTCTAGCAATCAACCCCTGTTATAAGCCTTGTGTGCAAGGTGCTATTCCTCTTAGCTCAATGTGAACACATCAGACACAACAGTGCATACAGTATGTCCTATTGCAAGCTGGAGTATACACAGACAGGTGGAATTTCTTTATACGCAGAATAGCAATGTAAAACAAATATGAGTGAATTGGCAAGTGGACTGATGTGCAGTCCGGAGGTTTTACAAAATTAATATGGAAGTATGTTATCTAACATAACCAATCGCAGCGCGTGTAATAAAATCAGAGACGAAATCGATAGGTTTCCCAGAACTTTTTAACGGATAATCCCGCTGGTGAAAATATTATGTCCGTCATCCAAAATGTAGAAAAGACGGTTATTTACACGGTAGTATGTACCAATTCTAATAACTACCTCTCATTTCAAATAGAAACCAGCGAAAAGATCAGCAGTATCTACCATGGAAATCTCCCATAGAAATTGTGTGGACTCAAAATGTACGACCGCTTGACTTAATGTGTGACGCATCAATAAATCTCTGCACAGACTTTAGTCAAGTGCATATCGGGGTTTTTTTGTAAATTCAATCCGAGTGGGAAACAACTGATTGGTAAAAGAGTGGTATCGTCCTTATTTGGAAAACCTCCGGACCGGTGTGATTGCTACGGTTCTGTTGATCAAGATAATTTTTGATGGGAACACTCACATGGCTAAATCTGACAACACACTGCACATGTCATCCTCATGCCACTGCACCAGCAAATTAAAGGGCATAACAGTGATGCAGGCAGTATGTGTGATGTACTCTTGCACTTACATCTTTGGGGCAGAGGAAGGATAAAACCTACCCACCCCTATCATTATGTTCCCGTCCCTTAACACTTTTTGACCGGTGATTTTAAAATTGCGACGGTAATAAATCATCTAATATATTGTCAACCGCTGAATACGTGACCCATTTTCAGGGTTATAAAGGTTAGTTTATGCCCTTGAGGCATAATTATGTTAATTGCAGTCTTTTAATTGGACCACATAGTGGGAAATAGACACATCCTTAGATGATTTATTACCGGCGAAATGTCAAATCACCGGTCCAAAAGGGTTAAGGGAGTGGGAACATTAAGACTTCTAGGGGAGTGTGAGGCCAACAAAAGCAGTTTTAATGCCTTATCAAGACAGTTGTCTGTTTACCTGTGCCAACAAGAAGATGAGCATTGGAACCAATCAGAGTGCCCCATAGAGTCACATGACTGCTGATCACCATGCTACTGGGACAGGCACTGCGTAATTCTGTCCAATCAAATGATTGCCTGAATTCCACTGTCGCTGTGGGTAGTATGAATGAAGCACCTTCATAGATGTATGGTGCCCAGGTTATATTCAAACGTTTGTATGGCGAAACCTTTGCAATAAAAAAAGTAAAATGAATCGGTAACACTTATAACACTAAACATAATAATTTTCAAACTTCTGACCCCAATGGTCTAAAAACCAATGTCATTATACTGATTTAATTGTGGTGTGCTTTATCTAACACAGGTTGACAATTATTGACAGTGATGTGGGGTATAGTGCTGCCATCATCCATCCTCCATTTTAGGTGGTTGCTAGTTGGTAAAATGGATCACATTTGCAGAGCAGAAACCATGGGCTGATCAATATGGTCGATAGTAACAAAAATACTAAGAATTAAAATACAGTGGTGAACATTGATTGTCTCCCTTACCCCATTCATATCCAATACATGGTGAGGTGCAACATGCAAATATCCTGTATCATCACCTATAATGTCCAAGGAGTGGACTATGGTTCGATTCCTGGCAAAAGTCAGTTGTGCACCACCATAGAGCTCAATCAGCGTGAATTCATATTCAAAGTTTTCTTGTGGTGGCAGCAAATAAGCAATGGCACCTGAAAAATAACATAACAATCAATTTTAAAAATTAAATCAGAATTTTATACTAAATAAGAGCATAATAACATTTGTTAACACTTTGTAGTCAAGTAAGTACAGTTCCTTTGGTAAGGTTCCAAACTCTGCTGCTTGTGTGTGTGTGATATATTTTGAGACCATTTAGTAATTTTATTTTGCTCTTTAGAACAACTGAGCAACCTTGAAAAAATGCTACTTGTCCAAGTTTTCCACATACACTCTCTTAAAAGAGATAAATACTAATCAATTTTAACATATTTTCATACCTGTTGAAATGTAGTTGTAATAATCTTCTTCAGTAGCTCTGTCATTGCTTGGTATAGTCACCTAGAAAACAATGATCATTGGAAGATTGAACTGAAGTAATCTACAGAGCGTGTAACATAATAAAGGACAAGATTAAACAGTTCTTGTACAGGTTTTTTTTAATTTTTAATTTTTTTTTTACCATTCATTTGTTTTAATGAAATTTGTTCTTTCTTTTCTATTTTCATTTTTTTTTCTTTTTTCAAGGTATCATTTATATGTTAAAACTGTGTATTACTTGTTGAGAGAGAAATAAGACAAATTAATGCATGCGCGCTTAAATTTTGATGCGTATAATGCACGAGCCCCGCAGGGGCGAGTGCATTATACGCATCAACATTCAGCGCAAGTGCATTGCAAAAAGTAATACACAGATTTTAACCTAATTAGTATATGACTATGAAAAGCCACAACTGTTAATATTTTTATAGAATAATTGTCACTTAAATGTCGAAAAAATACTATCATTATAAGTGCATTCATCTCAAAAGAAAATGTATTAATCCTACACGAGGGTGAACGCGTTCGAAAGCACTGCACGTTGTACGTGGAATGACATTATATATTAATACACTCCGCGTATTTTGTAACATCTTTTGTGATTGGCTACGTGGTTCAATTATGGTCTAACGGATTCAATTCGTGGTCCAACGGATTCACTCTCGCTCCACAATACAAAGGTTGTGGGTTCGAGCCCCGTCGGTGCCAGCGTGTTGTGTCCTTGGGCAAGGCACTTTACCGCACTTGCCACGCTTCACCCAGGTGTATAATTGGGTACCGGCATTAATTCATGTTGGGAAGTAAAACAGACTCGCTGTGCGGGAGGAGTGGCGAACCCCCACAGCCAAAAAGTACACGGGGGAGTCTGGCCCGAACGCTAATGAAAGAGAGATGGGCACTCCGCGCGCGAGCTTAAGAAGCTCGGCGCGAGTCTTTTACTTACTTTAAATACTAAGTATTAGTTTGAACTTTTTAAAGACCAATTGTTTGGGAAAACTTGATCAAATTGAAGGCATTTTGGAATTTTAAAATATCACTATGATATCGAGAAAGAACAAATATTTCAATGGTTACCTGTGGACTCTGGCATTTATTATCAACTCGAAGGATCTTAGTGACTGGTGTTTGGCCATCCATGTATGCTACCCCTGGTCCTCCAGGCTCTGCATTGCTATTCTCTACAGCACCACCTTAAAAGCAAACAAATTAAAAAACAGAACAACAAAATATAAAATTATACTTAATATTAACACTATGTGCTACACATTCTGCTAGTGGTATGAATGATTTGTACTTACAATGCACGTCAAAATTGTTGGAACACTTTGAATAGCGAGGTGCAAATGAGACTCACACTGGTACACTTTTAGATAATACCCTTTGTAACTAATAAGGATTACATATAATAAATACCAACCTTTTGCTTCCATATGTCCACTTTTGAAATTTCCATTTGTGTAATACACAGACATTCTGCCTCCTGCTCCACCACCACCATAACCTTTCCCTCGGCCTCCATTACTATAAATGTAGCCAACTCCTAGGAACTCAACACATTTTACCCATAATGCACCACCACTTCCTCCACCAGCATTGCTTCCCTGTATTAAAAGATTGACACATTTATAAACAGTATGTTGTAGAACTTATTACTTTCTCAATATGCTCCCATGAAATGCAAAGAAGAGGAGCCACTAAACACCAAGAACCAACCAGTCCCTATTTGTTTTTCCTCTTTTGCATGTTGAGGGTAGTTTATATTAGAAAAGAAAGTTCTATCGGGTAGGACTATCCCCTGTTTGACCACGTGACGACGGGTTGGCAGCTATTCAAGCATCAGGTCATGGCGAGGACAGAATAAGAAAAGACCTCACCAAGATCCTACACTCACTTGGCCTAAAAATCACTGTCTTAACAAATCTTAAACAAATCACATTTTTGGATAATCAACCTTGACCTATGTTCGGGCTTGCACAAACCATACCGAAACCAAATGACGTCCCACTAAACATTAACGCAGAATCGAACCACCCTCCCAGCATCCTCAAACATATACCCCAGACCATAGAGAAAAGGTTATCGTCGCTGTCCTCAGATGAGAACGTTTTCATGACAGCATCCCCACGTACAATAAAGCCCTTCGCTCCACTGGTTACTAAGATTGTAAAATATCATATTCCAAAAGAACAGGCCGGCCAGCAGAATAAGGAAAACACACGTGCCAGAAAGAGAAAAGTGACATGGTTCAATCAACCCTTGAGCAAAAACATAAAAACCAATGTCAGTAAAACATTTCTGCAATTAATTGACAAGCACTTCCCAAGTGGGCACGCTCTTCATCAAATTTTTAACAGAAACACGATCAAAGTGAAAGCCAAAGCTATAATCAATGCGCACAGTTCCCGCACCATCAAAAACACCAAGCGCAAGAACACTCCAAAGACATGCAACTGTAGAAAAAAAGGACAAATGCCCTCTACTCGGGAACAGCCTTGTCAAATCGATTATCTATAAGGCTACCGTGTCACCAATCAATGACACACAAAAAAGTGTACATCGGCCTGTCGGGTGGACAATTCAAATCAAGGTACTACAACCACACCAAATCTTCCAGAAAAGAAAAATACGCAAAAGACACTGAACTTTCCAAATGTGTATGGTCATTAAAGAATAACAATCAAGATTTCAATATACAATGGGAAATCTTTAGAACATCTACACAAGCATGCGTCAATCTGGTATATATATCCTTTGTCCAGAGGAAAAGTCTAGATATTGCAAATGAAAGGCAAATCGATCAATAAGAGATCAGAGCTAAGATCAACCTGTCGCCATAGACCAAAACCGCCCACCCGAGTGAAGATGAATGATAAAAACAAATAGTAATACAAATGTTGTCAGTTGGCCGATGATCGCCTTTTAATAGTAAAAGACAGGCGTGAAACCCAGGGTACCACTCTATGATGCTATAATTGTATAAACCTCAATTATATTATTCACACTACTCCGGTATTGAGCACTTTTGCTGCTGTTTATATAACTTTTTACAGTGTAAATTATTGCTCCCTATCGGTTGAGCACTCTTTATGCAAACAGCCGTGTTATACAAGCCACTACAGCCATGGAACCGTTCAACTTTAATTACTCAGGGAAAAACATCTCCATCCCACATGCACCGTGAGTACGTAAAACGACTGATGGAAAAAGTCGAAAGCGTAATAAAGCGATGCGGTGGCGTGCTTTATTCTTTCTGAACCGCGAAAGCGATGACAGCGACACCAGCACCAGTGATGATGATGAAGATCATAATGAAAGCTATGGATTTAAATCGAAGAAAGCACCACCTCAAATTGACGAAATGGTAACCTTTGAAAAGGATTTGATAGCAATGGTAGAGAATCTGGAACTCAGGCAAGTCAATAGTAAATTCCAATCCAGTCTTAACAAAGAACAATCAACTCATCTGACAAAGTGTTTATAGAAGCCGACAAAACCAGACATCATGTATGAAATGGATCCCGATAAATACAAAAAACAGCTCAATAACAATAACCCAGAAATACAAAACTGCCAACCTGAACACTGTCAAAGATATATAGGCACCGAATTCAATATCATCGCAGAGAAACTAAATATCAGCAAAAGAATAGACAGAACTGAACAAAAACATGTATTCATAACTCTCAAAGATCATAAAGACAATTTCGAGACCAAAACGCAATGTAGACTCATTATTCCTTCAAAATCTGACGTTGGTCGAATCAGTAAATTGTTCCTCGACCGAATAAACAACGACATCAGATCCAAAATAGATGTAAACCAATGGCGCAATACCAACTCAGTAATTGATTGGTTTAGCAACTTCAGAACAGAAACAAACTGGTTTTCCTTACGTTTGATATAGTTGACTTTTAGCCCTCCTTTTCGGAAGAGCTCTTGACCAATTGTCTCAAATGGGCCAATACCCACACTCGCATTAGCACCATAGAACTTGACACAATCCTGCATGCCAGGAGGTCGTTGCTTTTTGATAACAACGGAAAAGCATGGGTCAAAAGAGATGCAGCAAATTAATTGATGTGACCATGGGTGCCTACGATGGGGCAGAAAGAGTTAGTTGGGCTATATGTTCTGAACATTCTTAAAAACAAACTCGCCCAAAAAGAAGACGGCCTATACCGTGACGACGGGTTGGCAGCTATTCAAGCATCAGGTCATGTCGCGGACAGAATAAGAAAAGACCTCACCAAGATCCTACACTCGCTTGGCCTAAAATTTACTGTATTAACAAATCTAAAACAGGTCAACTTTCTTGACATCAACCTTGACCTATCTTCGGGCTTGCACAAACCATACCGGAAACCAAATGACGTCCCACTATACATTATCGCAAATTCGAACCACCCTCCCAGCACTCCTAAAACACATACCCGAGACCATAGGGAAAAGAATATCGTCGCTGTCCTCAGATGACAACGTTTCCATGACAGCATCCCCTACGTACAATGAAGCCCTTCGCTCAAGTGGTTACAAAGATTGTAAAATATCATTCATCAAAAGAACAGGCTAGCAGAAGGAAAACACACGTGCCAGAAAGAGAAAAGTGACATGGTTCAATCCAACCTTCAGCAAATACATAAAAACCAATGTCGGTCAAACATTTCTGCAATTAATTGAGATGCACTTCCCACGTGGACACGCTCTTCATCAATTTTTTATCAGAAACACGATCAAAGTGAGTTATAGTTTCTAGAGGAAAAAGTCGAGATATTGCAAATGAAAGGCAAATCGATCAATAAGAGATCAGAGCTAATATCAACCTGTCGCCATAGACCAAAACCGCCCAACCGAGTGAAGATGAAGGATAAAAACAAATAGTAATAGAAATGTTGTCAGTTGGCCGATGATCGCCTTTTAATAGTAAAAGACAGGCGTGAAACCCAGGGTACCACTCTATGATGCTATAATTGTATAAAATTCAATTATATAATTATTAAATCTGTGGACTCTACCTTCTCCATCAATGACTCTGCCTAACTTATCTAATACAATAACCTTACCTGTGCATCAAGTGCAGACAGATGTATATTTCCATTCACAACAAATCTGTTGGTGATATCCAGATGCATCATTCCTCCACCTCGTCCTCCTGCACCTCCACCTGACCCGCCACCACTACCCCATGATCCTGCATCAAATATACTCCCATAAGGTAAGTTGATGGCTATGGTCTGCTGACTGCTATGACCACCTCGGCCACCACGCCCACCATGGCTTGCTCCAGAGGCACCACTTGCATAGAGGCTTCCCCGTCCTGTTTAAAAAACAAAAGCAATAAAACTTAGGTTAGTTAAAAGTTTAAGCCCAAGCCAGAAAAGAACCATTTCTTCTCAGATTGGACAGTTTTTTGAGATAATGAACAAATGCACCAAAATGTAACAGAGTTAAAAAGGTGTTAAGGTAAAATGGACAATCAGGTTAAAATGAAAAATGGCTGACTAGCTGACATACTTTAAGGATATAGGAGGAAGGCAATTAAACTAAATCAGTCTTGATTTTAACGTAACATGTGTGATATCACCTTCAATTGAAACTACACAATATTTATGCTTTACATGTTGAAAACATTCACAGAAAATGTCATATTAACAATAACACATATTAATAGAAACAATACTTTGATACTGTAAACTCACCAGGTCCTTCATCGCTATAATGTCCTCCTCCAGTAACCATGACAACCCCTCCTTGACCAACAGTGAAATCATTACACACTACTAGCAGTGATCCAGCTTGCCATGTTCCATCAATCTCGATAACCTCAACATAAATGGTGGAATTTTCTGCCCCCTCTCCAGGAGCCACTCTTGGTCCTTGGTAATCTGTGTCCAACACTCCCCCAGATGATACTACCAGTGTTTTACCAATCAAAGGAGAAGCAAAGTTGAATGGTGTATATGTGGTCACATGACCAGCAATGTTTGTCTGTTCGATGTTATATTCTCCAGTAGGCTGAATAGTTACATCACCTGATGCTGTTACTGTGAATGTCAACAAGCCTTCAGCAATAGAGAGAAGACCAGCTTTTAAGGTTCCACCCACATTCATATGATCCAGCCAAAATACAGAACCTACATTAGAACTCCATGTGTTCCTTCCACGTTGGGCTACCAATCTGTCCAAAGCCATTACACCATTTATTTCAATGCTTTCAATGTTATCAGTTGAGCGTCCTCTGAACACACTTTGAGAATCAACATTCAACGTGCCTCCACTGTTGATCAGTATAGAATCAAAGATCTCATCAGTACTTGGCCAGAATGAGAAAGTCCCACCTACTGTGATGTCATAGGCAATGATTGACAGGTTGTTGGCCAATAAGGTGCCATCAACAGTGAGTGTATCTGTCCAGACTACGGAGTAGGATAAATTCACAAGTGTAGATCCAGCAAAGCTACCATGGTCTAATGTAACACTGGCCCCTGAACCTGTATAATTGCATAAAATATATGTAAACATCAGATGATCAATCACTAATACAGTCAGAAAGGACAACATAGTTACATTATAGTGAATGAAGAGTACAAACATTCACAAATTCAATTGAAACAATGTAAAAGAGGTTGGCATACTATTTTTTCTTTCAATCAGTACAGAGATACTCCTGTTAAAAATAAGTTTATTTTCCATGTATTGGGATGTCCAAATTCATTCAAATGCGCTGTATCATAAATGTAAGGTAATTTATCTTATCCATACCTCCCACATCTCACACTCAATAGCATACTAATTTGATAAATAGAATACAGCAAAGGAAATGCATTATTTCATATACTTACCTATGTTGGTATTTTCTACATGTGTGTCATTTCTGCCATGAAAAAACACTGGTCCAAGGAACGTCATCCTGCCTCCTGGACTCATAACATCTACTTTGTCAACTGGGAAATCTGCCATCTGCAGAGTGAAGTATCCAGATCCACCTATGGTCAAATTATGCCAGCCTGACCCAACATCTAACTCACCAGCATGAAATGTCCCATCTACAATGACCTCATCAACATAGAGCTCAGATGAATTATGTCGCCAAATGTCCCAGCTACCTTTATTTGTATCCAGAAGTAGTTGACCTTCGATGATAAGATGCTTTATATTGTCATGGCGATTACCATGGAGAAATATTGAATGGAACACCTCCATAACAGCACTATCTTGGATTGTTATAACATCACATGGGAAATCTGTCGCTGGATCAAAACGGAATTCTCCACTTCCTGACATTTCTAAATAGTCCCAGCCATCAGTAGTTGGGTAATTATTACTGAAGAGTCCTGCATACAACTTGCCTGAAATACTGACTCCATGAGCTGCTATGTAGGAGACATTAGTCCAGGATTCTTCTGATCTACCATCAGTATCTAGATGTATTTCACCTTCTATGGTAAGATCTCGGATTTTATCATTGACATTGCCATGGAGAAAGATTGAACGAAACACTTCCATGATGGCTCTTTCTCGGATTGTGATATGGTCACAAGGGAACTCAAATGTTGCTGGATCAAAACGGAATTTTCCACTTCCCGACATTTCCAAAGAGTCCCATCCTTCAGTGTTCGGGTAGATGTTGCTGAAGAGGCCTGCATACAACTTGCCAGCAATATTGACTCGATGAGCTCCTATGTAGGATATATTGGTCCAGAAACCTTCTGCTCTGCCATCAGTGTCCAGATATATTTCACCTGTGGTACCAATGGTTATGGTTGCTGTTCTCTCATTGGTGGTGCCAGTAATACTAACAGGATTCTTGACATACATAAGGCCATCAACTTGCAAAGTGTCCACAGGGAAAATATCTGGTAAAAGAAAGACACGAAGGAAAGGGATAATTGAGTTTTTGAGACGGATTAATGACCTCAGGTTAGCTGAGACCACAGACATATCATATGCTTCAAATAAATAAAATATTTGATGGGGAATTTGAGAGTAGACAATTGATAAATAAACTTTATAACTTCATCTCAGGAAATTCAATGATAGCCTTCAAAAGGTATTTTCACTGGTATTTAAGCATTAACATTTCATTCATAACACTACACTGTAGTTTTTACCTCTGTAGAATTCTTTTGAGTATATTGATATTATCCTTTTGTTTTTATTTCTTTGTCTACATGCATTCTCCATACACACATCCATGTATGTACCATGTAGTAGTGATAACAAATCTAAGAGAAAAAAATCCCAACTGACTTGTCTCTCTGGTAGTTGGACATGGTGTGGGCAAACAAACAACTTCATGGATGGGCCTTTTGACTCACCAACTACGGTTATAGTAACCGTCCCATGTTGAGTAATGGTAAATGCAGTCAATTTCTCTGCGAAATGGACTTTTCCAGCTTCAAAATTACCACTGACTGATACATCAAATGCCAATATTCTTGAATAAGAACTTTCATTTCTACTGGCAAATTGGTGACTATCCAATATAACTGAGCTGTCATGATGGGTTACCATGGAAACACGGGTTGATTGATTAGTTCCTCTGATGTCCATTGGATTAAAGCTTTCCAACAATCCATAGATACTGATGACAGATGTTGAAAGAACACCTTCAATATAATGAAATATATTGTTAGTTTAGCAACAGACAGGTCTTATTAAATAATTAATCAAATAAATGTTAGTGCTAATAATATATATCATTTTTCTATTAGCTCAAAGCACTTTATATTTATTCTGCCTATAGGGTACAAAGAAATCATGTTGTTTCAATGGTAGCTAGTTATGTGCACAGACCCCTCAGCACTAATAGATTGTAACTAACCCTAACAGCTTCCCATTACACCTGGGTGGTGTGAGGCAGGTGATGTAAAACACCTTGTCCACGTGTAAGCCACTGTGCCCCACATAAAAAGGGGCAGTATCAACATTGAAGAGCGCTATATAAGTCCACTAACTTAGCAGAATAATTTTACTGGCCATCTGTCATTATATTGGGCTTTTTTTTTTTTAGTAAATCATAGGATGGCCCTTTGTTAGTTCGAGACTTACCAACTGATGTCATCCACATTTGTCCATGCTCACTGATTGTAAAGGTTTCAACATCATGAGGAAATTGAAGTTCATGGGCAAGAAATTCACCACCAATCATTATTTCATGAATCCAGAGTTGACTGAAAGAATTGTTTGTGCTAGTGTTATAAAAACGGCCGCTGTCAAAGGTCACGACACTTCCTTGTGATGTTGTGAAGAAATTTGTAGCGGTTTGATTACGACCTTTGATGACAATATGGTTAAGGCAATTAAAGACCCCATCAATTGTGACTTCATTGATAGCAAAGTCTCCATCTGCTTGCAAGGTCAAAGTACCTTCTACCAGAAGAGATTGCCAGCCAACATTGATTGCCAGTTTACCCGCATGGAGTGTCCCACTAACTCTAACATCGTCAGCGTTGATTTCAGATTCTTCATTGAGGAGAATGCCTTGTTGTGATCTGCTCGAATCTAAATTAAGTTCTCCTGTTTGCTCCACTGTGAATTCTGTTACCAAACGGTAAGTTCTACCTGTAAATGCCACAGGGTTATTGATTACTACAGAACCAGAAATTCGGAACACATCTGCTTTGAAGATTCCATTTGCAGTAAACAAGACATTGCCAGCATTTCCAACTTGGAAGACAGCAAACCCTGAACCAAACGACAAGCTACCAGGTCTAAACATTCCGTTGATTGAAGCTGTGTTGCAATCTAACATGGAATCATTACCAGCAGGCCAAGATACGGAACCACCAGATGAGATTGAGAACTCAGCACCATGAATGGACAAAGGACTTGATGCAGTCATGCTACCTTCAATAGTGATGTATTTCACTTGGAAGGATCGTGTGCCAGGCTCAAACTGGAAAGCTGCCGATGGAGAAACATTTAGATTGGCACAATCTACCAGGGACAATTGTCCAGCATTGACTTGTCCTGTGACTATCAGTGAATTGATTTGAAACACAGATATGCCTGAAAATACACCTGTTGTTTGGGATGCCGTGTCGAGTTGAACGTTGTGCAAAGTTGCTGAAGAAACATCTAATTTCATATTGCAGGCAACTGACAATGAGCTTCCTGTTTCCATAACAACCATCTTGTCTCGTCCAATAATATTCAACTCATACCCACAAAGGCCATCTATATGTGATTGCCGTATTTCAAGGGTGGAACCCGATTTCAATCGAAGTGAATGTAAATTAACTGCATGGATTTGTGGATCGGATGTTGGTATCATTGTAAATACAGGACTACCTGTCCCTCCAAAAACTAACTCTGTGGTAGGGATTGTGGCAAGATGTCCACGAATCGTAGCCGATTTAGTCATCTCCACCACATGATCTAGCAGCAAACTAGCCCCGTCCTTGACTTCAATCTCTGCATCAAGTTTCGTTATGAGCCTAGAATGTCCGCCAGATACAACATGTATTGCGGATGTTTCATCAGCAGATGCGGAGGTGAAGGTGATATTGGTTGCGATTACAAGATGAGATTGGTCTGTCAAATCTATGTTGAGGATGTTGTACTCAGTACTGTCATATGAAAGCCATGCAGATGCTCCTGTAAATAATAATATGAATGATACACACAATAATAATGATTGTCTTTGAGAATGTGATTCATTTATTAACATTTTGGACTTAATTAATACCCTAGGCATATGTTAAAAGCATAGAAATATTAATACTTTGTATCTTAGAATACCTCTATGTCTATGTAATTTTCCACATGAAAAATTAACTAGAATTGCGCGGTTTTCGGCTAGAGCGGTTAGTATATTTACAGAGTATTGGTAGGCCGCCAGTGCAGGGTTAACATTTTGGTCACATATATCCATCCACACCCCACAGACACACACACAACAGAAAACAAAGTGGTCCGTAAGGCGGCCCACAACAACAACAACAACAACAACAACAACAAAAGAATTCCAGCTTTGGGCCCAAAATAATACTAAAATGGGACTAAAATCATAAAATTGATACCCCTAACGGAAGTCCCACTTTTTCCTCTATTTTTTTGTTTTTGTTTTTGAACGAGCTCTATTCAAATACATGCTGGAGATAAGCAGTTCAAGCTCAACAGGTTTTCTTTCTCCACTGATTCTGCCAAGCCCATCCCTTGGCTTTTCAATGGGAAATAATGTATTATGCAAATTACCTACTTAATTAGCATGTATTGCAATGGAAATATAATCAACTATGTGGGAGATATCCTCTCCTCCACCAAGCCCCATGATCATACATATTACGAGTCTTTCAATAATCTGTTCATAAGCTTCTGTACAGATGGACTGACTAAATGATGTATGCAGAACCAAATGGATGGACGAACTGATGAAGTGCTTATTAAGTTAATTAAGTGTAGTTATTACAAATATTTACCTGATTCTTCAAAGAACCATTCTGTACAGTCACTGTTCTTTTTTGGCTAAAAAATGCAAGAGAAGAAACAAAAATAGTTAATTTATTGCCAACTGAAATATTTGACAATTTTATGAAAATAAAGTGCGTCTTATTTTATCTAAAGCTGACATCAATTCCACATATACAAAGCTTATATTTTAATAGAGAGCTAGCTTATCTCACATGGAGCCATATCGCCAAAAACATCAGATCCAAATTTTGATCTTAAATTGCTCCAGCATGTTGAATATTAGAAGCAAAAATGTGTAACACAATGTCTCACAGAACAAGTATGTGCGGTAGGCCTACACCTCAATAGGGTATGACAATATGAGGCTAATACTATCTTGTTCATATCATCTATGATTGTATGAGTCAGGCCCAGTGTCGTATCTAGAGGGGGCCAGGGGCGGCTCCGGCACATCGCGGTATGTCGGCAAAAAACCGGCTAATTTTGTCCAGTTTCAGACACAATTAAGCTCATTTAGGTAATTTTCAAGTAAAAGGAAGAAGAAGAAAAAATCGCACGCTTCGCGCGCAATTCAGATTTTTTTATCAAGAAAATCGGTACATTTGCAATTTGTACCTCCTTGTTACTTTAGTCGGCAAACTTGCCAATTCTCTTCAAAATCCTGGCTATGCCTCTTGCCAGGCCTAAATTTTTATTGGCCTTATGAGAAAAATATGAGCTTTCTTCTCATACTAAAATCTTAATTTGATGGGGTAAAGTTCAGAAATGAGGAAGTCAATTACTCACCTTTAATGATTCCTGATGAATTTTGAAAGGGAAATATGTCCACTTAACAAAATATAAACTCTCATTAACCTGACTTGAGAAGAGCGCAGACTTAATGCTTAAAAATATGGTTTTGTTTTGGATATATCCATAAAAAACAGCAGTCAGGAAAGTGGAATACACCTGTCAAAGCAAATTCCTGTTTTGAATGAGCTCCTACCTGTGGTAAGTTCCCCATATTGTTAATTTTAAGAGATGATGGTAAACTCAAAAACACAGTGCCTGGCCCACCAGGTTCACCATCTGTAAACATAGCAACAGAAACAGAACATACTTCATGTTAATATTACCAACTTAAATGACACATAAAAATGTCTGAGCAACAGACTCAACCCAATCTGGAATTCTTTCTTAATCCCAACACCACTGAATCTCACAATATACCACGCACGGAATCAGAAAATAAGACTATGTCCGAAAAAACGAACCAGGCATGCTCGTGTGATTGCGCAATCATCCGTATTCATTGGTAGGCAGGGAAATGAGAGCCGGCGACGTTTTTTTTCTCTCCTTAAATGCATTAAAGACCATTATAAACTGTTTAATCTCAAAGTAGGATTTTGTCCCACTCATCTAATATAAATAAATGCAATAAATTGTTGATGCAAAATGTTTTACAAAACACTAAAAATGAGTTATAACAAACATTGCCTTTCATAACTTACTATTTCCAGGATCGACTTCACAAAGGTCTGTCTCAGCACCTGTTGGTAATGTGTGAAAACAATGTACAAGTATCACTGATTATTATTCATATCATTTATAGGAACTACTTGCTGGTAAGAAATGATTGGATTGGTTACATATATCATGTATTGGGCCAATCAGAGACATGGTGAGATCAATTAAACTTAAAAGTGACTTAAGAGATCTAACAGCTCAATTTTGATTGGTTAATCAGATAATTATATTACGTAATCTACCAATCAGGGGCCCTGTAGGATGAAAGTGGTAGCCATGGTGATATATTTTAGTTGGCCTAGTATACATTTAGACCCGCTTCATCCTTTTTATTCAATGTCGTATACTTTCACGAATTATTCAATATTTAACATGTTTCAAGTCATATTTTATATTCTAACGAGCGTTTGTTGGCAAAAAAGCAAGTATTCGAATTCGAATAGTTTGAGAACTATCTCACATTGATTATTAAAAGGCGATTTCTGTCATTGAACACTAGTTAGAAGATAAAAATGTATTGCAACATATTATATAACAAATACTTCTTGAAAGTATTTGATATCAAATTACAAAAATTATGTACAGGCCCTAAATCAAACAATCAAGCACAATTGTAATAAGTATCAAGCGTCCCATGCAGAGGAAATAAATATATTTTGTTGAAATTCTAAACACCCCAACACCTAGACAGCAACTGTTATGGCATAAATATAATGTAGAAGTACCACCTAATTTTGAGCAAGATTTGAAGTACCGGTACTTGCAAAAATGCAGAAATGACATTTGCATACATAATTTACATACCAGGTACATATCCATAGAGTTGTACAGCCAATGAGATTCCTCTGCTCCAAGATGTGGGACGAATTCTTATACGTTTGGCCTTCACTGGTATTGATAGATCATGTCTGACTACACTTGAGCCATCTGTATTAGCACTGAAGACATGAGTTGGTGCCTCCTGAATAATCTGGAATGTTTTTTTGTTTGTTTATTAAAGATTAAATAGAATAAAGTTAGTTCAATTTTAGTTCCACATAACAATGCATAATTAATACACAATAACAGTAGTCAACAGGAAGCCAACAGGGGCCAGTTTCTGAGCGCTCACCCTACCAATGTGGACATTTTCCCTGGATTTTCTTTTAATCTTTACATCATTAAAGATGTGACAATCAAAATGTTGCTTAGTTAAGCGTATAGGAAATTGACCCTAGAAATTCAATAATTAAGCTTTTTAAAGCTTAATTATTTAAAAACATGTTAAAGGGGCTAACAGTGATCTCTGCGAAGTGGTGAGAACAAAAATGTACAGAGGTAGCTTAGAAGTGAAAAGTAACTGTATAGAATCCCCATCATGAATTGTTTTCACATGAAAAACAAACAAATATATACTTTTAAGTATAAGTATATAAAATACTAACATTTCAAATTGTATCTTTATTTGGTCGCTTTCCGTCTTATTATTTGTAGGGTATAATAGCACACCTAAACTACATACAAATATGCACACATCTGATTTAGCAAATCCGAGCAAATCACTGCTAGTCCCTTTAAGCAAGCCTAAAGGCTTGCCTTAGTGTACATTTTGATTGATATAGAAGTGCACTCTGATCAAAATTATCCCAGCTAATGTCGAGTTTGTAGCTTCTTGCTACTGGTGCACAGGTCTAAGATTCAATTTCATCTCATTCCCATCCTCTTCTTTGTTCTGACAAGACACTACCATGCATCCTTTGTTTCACTCCTTTTGGTTATATACTAACAGGTAGAAATGTACATGGAATTTCTTTCAGGAAGCTAGAGCAAATCTATTTCAGCAACAGCCAATCAGAAAATTGTATAACCGTACTTTGTTACAAAATGTATAAAGGTAGTTTACTTATACCTTGTAACTTCTAAATGCTCCCGATCCATCATCAATTTCTAAGGTATAACTACGCACAAATTGCGGTGAGCCATCACGTGGACAGCTAGAACTGCAGCCCTTGGTGGCTATGCCAGTCAAGTACAGGATACCATCCAAAGTAACCTGTAACCATTGGTTGTTGTTGTTAGAGTTGGCCTTCCAGTATCCATTATTGCTTATGAGTCCCTTGGATGGCACATAGCTGGAGTAACGAGATGATGATGATATTTTACTTGGATCTACCACTAGTGGTCCATCTGTATCTATGGTAATATAGGTGAGAAGAAAAAAAAGAAAAAGGAATTAACTTGTTTTATTTTATTTCTTCTTTAACCCCCAAAGAAGATTTCTTGATGTACCCCATCATGCTTAGCGCCCCTACAGTACCAGCATGGGCTTATCACCAAAACAAATAGTGCAACAATGTGTTAAAGTAATTAACAGCTGGAGGTCGTCTGACCTCTACCATAGTAATACATGTACAGATAGGGTAAATTTTGCCACAAATATGAAAGAAGTTGAATCCCAACTAAAACTTGTATTCTTAAAAATATAGGGTCTTTAAGAAAATCAAGAGAGAACTGTATTAAAGACACATCAATCATATTACTTGCAACAGTATTTTCTTAAAGACCCTCGTTTAACAACTTTATAAGCATGTCATTGCACTGTTATGTCAATGGGAACCAGTAGACACTGGTGATAGAAGTCAGTGGTCATGTGATGAAAGTGAAGCATCCTGGGGTGCATCAAGAAATCTTCTTTGTTTAACCCCAGTCTAACAGGAGGAGTTGTTGCACCCACTCTCCTAAAGTTTTTCCTCTGGCATGCTAATATAATTTTATTTACACAAAAATGACTTAGGATATTGTTTTCCCATCCTTTACGCTCACTTTGGTGAATTATTTTGACCTACTACATTACCTGAGGATAGGGACCACCATTCAAAAATCAACTTTAGCCTATTTTCTGGGATTTCCCATATTTTTGAGGCCGCATATAGACACATATCATAGATACATGACATGGAAAATGTTGGTACTTATTTTGGTGTTGTTACTGGACAGAAGAGACTCAGAGCTATACATAGGTACCAAATAAACTGCTAACAAAAAGTATCGAAACACTTAGATATGATCCAATATATAACGGCTCGAAAGGGTATGCATTAATCGAAGCAAATAACCAAGTGCATAATTTTGTTCTGCGTATTTTGACACCTCGATCGATGAGATACGATGTTGCAGAGCGGAATTATTGTCATTTCAATGGTCGTGGGTCCAGTTTCAAAAGTGACAATCATCCTATAGAAAGAGGTTTGCATTCTGTTTAGAATGATCAGATTCGTCCTTTTCAATAGGGATGAGTGTCTCTTTTGAAACTGGACCCACGATCATTGAAATGACAATAACTCCGCTCCGCAACATCCTATCTCAACGATCGTGGTGTCAAAATACGCAGAACAAAATTATGCACTTGGATATTTGCTTCGATTAATGCATACTCTTTATGTACTGGATCATTTCTAAGTGTTTCGATACTTGTTGTGAGCAGTTTACAACATTATATGAAGCAAAGACCTGTGCTCAACAAACCAAGACACATTGCCATTGTATTGCATTCAATGATGTCCCCCGTCTAATTTGAGTGACATGTTCATGAACATTTGAAGTAACATGCCCTATAGAAAATCACAGGGGACAGGGGTTGCAACAAACCCCCTAGTGAGGGGTGTTACAAATATGGCTTGGTTAGATTAGGGTTAAAACTAGTTGCCTCATACAGTACTCTGTTGAACTGTTCTTCCATGAGGTTCAGTTTCAACCACGTTAGCAAGCTGCTTAAAGATGTATACCAAAAAGTGAATGCAGTTGATATTAAATTATACATTCTTCTGAAGAGATAATACTTTCCAGTAATAACTATGCTACATTAAATTGCATTATAAATTTGAATTCGCATACCTGCTCTTCCACCAAATGCAAATGTCTCCCCTTGAAAGCTTCCAGTTTGGTAGTTTATGGCTATTCTTCCTGCTGAACCTCCACCCCCATTCCCACTTCCTCGTCCACCATTTGCATTAAGTCTTCCTGTTGCAGATATTTGGACTGTGTCAATGAAGATACTGCCTCCACTTCCTCCTCCATTATTGCCACTGCTGGCATCAACTCCATTGGCAGACACTATTCCATCAATCTCGGTGCTATAACACAAATAGTTAAAGGGGCATTAAGAGATGTGGTGGAAGCAGCGCCCTCAATTACAAAAATATATGATAAAAACTGGGATTTGTATATTTTTACAATTGTATTACATGTATGAACTTACACCTATACGGATTAAGAAAAAACAGCCCTCTTTGTACAACAAAACGTCGATTAAAAAATACTAGTAGAGCCGCAACCAGCATTTTCATGGTTAAGGGTGGTATTTCAACATATTTAAAACATTGTTTTAATCAAGTTTTGCTCGTGTGTTTTTTAGTAGAAACAACAATAATGGCAATTTTTAATGTTCATCTTGAGTTCTGAAGTAAATTAATTAAAATTAAAAAAAATTCAACATGACATTGTTTGTGTCCCTTTAATTGATTATAAAGTGTTAAAGTTATGGTCCAATTACATTCTGATGGGTTTAACAAATTGTATGACTTGACTGCAAAATACCACTACCTGGGGTGCCTCCCCTTGGAAGGGGTGCGGCACAAAGGACACCCTCACCGCTCCCTCCCCATGGAGCATTTCGGTTAAAACCCCTTTATTCCCATCAAGTGACCATGGCTAGATCAAGCATAGTGCTAGAAAGGCATACACATGGTATTGTTTTCACATAAAAAAAATGATAAAAATGAGTAAAAACTGAAGTATTTTACTAACTATTACTTAGAAAGAAGCCTGCTTACCTTTCAGTTGATAATTAAAACTTAATGTATATTCAAGTATATGCAAACCACCTAGAATATATTACTACCACCTTAATATATTTTCTTAAATTAAAAATACCTATATTTTTAGCTGGATATGCACATAAAAAAACCACCAATAGTGCCTTATAAATTAAAAACTCAGATCAACACATTGGTTACCTTGAAGCTTTGATGTGTACAACACCACCACCTGCACCTCCTCCAGAACCACCACCACCGCTACCCTGATGAATGGGTGTAATCACAGAACCATAACTCACTGATTCATTGATGGTCAAAAATTGACCACCAGATCGTCCACCTCGACCGCCGTGACCTCCTAAAATTTAAAACAAAAACACATCAATGGTGAATGACATGATATGAATCAAGAAAATGGAAGAGAACAATCACAGTTTGATCCATTTTTATCATATTATTTATTGAACAATTTTCAAACACAAAATTCACTGAAGGTTTTTAGGCTACTTACTTAACATTGTACTTGTGAGGGTAATAGTTTCAACACACACAGTAGCTTTTTAATTTCCTAGTTTGGAACTTAAAAGTTCCAAACTAGGAAATGATATCTTAATTCTAATCTGACGACTGAATGTCTTGCTGAAAGTTGTATGTGCTTAATCCGTTGTGGACTGAAAGACACAATGTTCGGCTCATATTAAACTTATACATGTATAAGGTCTGATATGAAATTATTTCAAGTATATATTAAATGAATTAAAAATCGGTCTAGGTTTCGTTTTTAAAACAGCTATTCAAAATGATAACTTCTAGAAAACCTCACTTGCCTTCTTTATTTAGAACAAACTTAGGAAGGAAACCGGTTGTTTTATTGCCAAAAATAAATAACCTGACATTCACGACTATGAATTACAGGCAAATCAAACTGTTTGCTTAAAGGAAACCGCTCGCTTTCTAATTAAAGATGGTTCGGTGAACTATTCAATAGTTGATTCGATCCAATACTTTGGATTCATACGGAAACTGAACCGTTCATTCTTAACATTCTAGAATGTCCTATATAATAAACAAAGAATAATTATGTTCTATTAGATATTCATCCTCGCGACATGAAAAACCTGAAGAACTAACTACACACGGAATGTTAAGTAGAGATTACAAGGCTGAATGATCAGAAGTTTCTTAATTAAAAAAATTCTATATGCTTTTTAAAATTTTTATTATGTTTAGCTTTAATGATGAACATGCTTTTTACCTGATTAGATCAGTAAGAATATAATTATTACTAGCGAACTGATGGTTTTATATTATTTTAATGTTTATTTGGTTAATCTTGCTGTTTAAATGTTGAATTCTGATTGTTTTGTAAAAGCAGCGCTGAGCACACATTCTTATATCTACTTATAAAGTCAAGCCACTCAAAATACATTTTTGATACTAATATTTCACTTAAAGTCAATTTGTACTAACACATTATTAGGTAATAGGATTTTTCTCTTTAGAAATTGCACTTTTGAAATCTAATGAGCCATTGGTTATTACATATCTGTCGTGGTGGCTCAACTTACCCGCCGTCCGGGGTAAGTTGATCCACTTTGCCAACTTTTTTCTAACTCTTCCCATTCAAGCCAACTCTCTAAGGTTTTGTTTATGACATTTGGTTTGGGGTTTCTGTATTAGCTTTGTTCAGAATGATGCAAAATATAAACAGTGACTCATCTCACCCCACTCTTGCTTGCAAATATCTTAGTTTTGCCGAGATTCAGGTCAACGGTCAATATCGTCATAGCGTCGTCATTATATGTCTTTTTTGTAAAAGAAAATTAAAAATTAAAAATTAGGAGAAATTTTACAAATTGCTTTAATCCTGTTCATCATATCTGTTGGTCGCAGAACTAATACCAATTACATCAACTTTAAAAGACGACCCCGGGTACAACTTTTCTTCCCAGGTCACGTCATGTATTTAATTTGTATTTATTTATGCAAAATTGTTTGCCAATCCGGCGCCAATCGCCAGAAGAATTGGATCGTGATAAAATACATGGTATGAGACATAATCGAGGTTTTTGAAAGCAAAATGGGTAGGTAATTTCATGGCCGGGTAAAAGAAGAATATTAGTTCATTGCTTATGTCACAATTTCATAAAGTCATGCGTGCCCAATTTAAGTAAGACTGTCTGAGCCCATTCACAAAGGACACGATTCAAGATCTTAAGCACCATTTGACTGCCAAAATGTGAAGAAGAAAAAAATTGGGGTGAACAAATTATGAACATTTGCAAATGTATTAATGTATCATTTCTTGGGTAAACTATCAGTAGTTTCTATTTTTGCTGGATACGCTATCAATTTTTTTCTTGTAAATTTTAGTTTTTGTTAATATTTTTTTATATTTCACAGAATACGTGAATAATTGAATATTAACTAATGTGATAAAAGTTCTCCCTGAACCCAAGTTAAATAATACTAAAGTAGGCCTATATACAGTCATTTGAAGTGACAATATTTGGACATGTTTCACACGTAGGCCTATCGCTGCTTTTCAACTATTGCATTATTTGCATGCCTTTTGCAGACAAATCTAGGCCTAAATACATCCTGGGGAAATACTTGTACCATGACACCACTTCCTTATTTTGGATATTGAACACCAACTGGGTCAAGTGTCCTGGGTGCTTTTTTAAAAATATATTTCAATTCTGTATTCGTGCAAGGTGAATGTACAAGGTCGTATATAACAAATTGGTTACCGGTATAACTTTGATGCAAGGCGAGCGTGGCACTGTCGGTGCTCGCCACTGGTACATATAAGGTCAGGGTTCTATTCCCGGCAGTGGCGAAATAACTTTTTGGGGTGTGGCTTTGGAAGAGTTTAATGTAATTGGTAGCATCTATTAAGTTGCGGCTTCATTCTCCCCATACATTTAAAACTGGGTAATGGAGTAAGTGCCCCGTTCTTCGGAGGGGAGCCGTCGGTCCCGTGTAAAGAGGTGTAAAGAGAGTCAAGCCAGAAAGAGGAACTGAACATGCAATAACAATTCAATAGTATGTTCTTTGAAGCAACTTAATGATACTTACATAATTGTTAAGAGGATCTTAAATGAACATACGATTGCGGGAGCATAATCTTTAGGGGGTCGAGCAATTTCAATTTGATATTTTAAATTTGGAAAACGCGGTGACCAGAACAACCAGAGGGGGCAAGACCATGGTTAGGGGCGGGGCGCAATTGCCATAAACGAAAAATGTGGGTTTAATCCGCGAGAAGCACGCGAAAAATAGCCACTTTCACTATACATTGGTCAACATTTCGACCATTTTGGACTCTACACAACAGGAAAATGATAAAATTTAAACATAAAACCGGGAGGAACCCTCAGGATTGTTAAAAAGGACATACAAATTTAGGGGGGCGTGCACCCCGCAACCCCCCCCCCCCCCCCCCCCACCCACCCCCGGCTTCCGCCGCCTATGTTTATACACACAATATCACAAACGCTAGCGATTAAATGTCGCAAACGTAACCATCTCAAACAACCAAGAATGTGGCTAAAATGCAACAAATAATTCTACTTTTGCTCTCATTTGAGACTAAAATATCTTTACCACATCATTAGTTGTATAGGCTACCAACCACCCTATATAACTGGTACAAGTTTGAACCGAAAGGTCTTATCTGGGGCTCAGAGTAACTTTCCTAACAAACCAAAGAAAACTAGAATACATCATTTTCCGTCAAATAAATTCTTTACCGGTATCATACAGGGTGTCTCAAAAAAAATTACAACGCTCCGTTTCGTGAACGTAACTTCCAAAATGATAATTGGAACAGAAAATTTGAACTGCAAAATAAAGTCATGTTTAGTTGGCTATAATTGAGAGAAAATTGCATTCGATTCGGCTCAATGGTTACGGAGAAATGAGCGATTACGTAAAAGTAGGTATAGAACCCTTCCATCCAAGTTTGCTCAAATTGAGTGATTCAGACAGCACACACAAGAAATTAATCGATACTTCTCTCGAAGATAATGATCATAACTTTACTAAGTACTCTAATGATTTGAAGAATTGCGTTAATCAAGGTATTCAATGGTGCTATCTACATTATTTGAGAATAGAAAACCATATCTGCGCAAATCAGTATATTACGCAAACTTGGATGGGAGGGTTCTTCACCTACCTCTATATAATCGCTAATTTCTCCTGAGCTGAATGGAATGCATATTTTTAAAAATTATAGCCAACTAATTGGACTTAATTTTGCAGTTTAAATTTTTCTATTCTGATGATTATTTTGGAAGTTACGATCACGTAAAGGAGCGTTGTAATTTTTTCTGAGACACCCTGTAGTACGAATTTTTATTTATGTCAGTTCGTCTATATTGACGGTGGTATGTTTTCATTTGGAGGGGATGCTGTTAGATTAAAACTAAAAATCGAAGATGTAGTGAGTGAAGTAGATGACTGTATTAAATGCCACTTTTCATGATATTACTGATAAAAGCTTCAAAATCAGGTGAATTAAATAGATTTCAATTGCACGATTACTTACCGGTAAAATACAGCAAACCGTAAACAAAGATATACCGTTTTACAGTATACATTCCGATTTTTAACGGTATTCAACGTTTAGAGAAATACAGGGAAAATGACTTTGTTTACATGTTTGTTTGATGAGATAGCGTATCCTTTATTACATTAGCATATAGCAATAGCAAATAATTATTATCTAGACGGGGATTCGAACTGGGGAACTTAGATTACAAGACTAACCACTTTAAACCACTACATTACTTAAACCTACATAAATATCTAATGACATTTAACAATAATACATGATCATTTTTAAAAATGAATAACAACGTGAAGGACAAAAAATTCAGCCATTCAGTTCAATCCTGATCCTCTAATATCTTCTCATCCAAGAAGCTTAGAAAGAGGTCCCAGGTTCAAATCCTGGATGGTTAGTCATTTTTTCACTGTCTGACTCTTTCATGTTGTGTGGTTGACTAGTTAAAAAAATAATCATAAATGTACCCACACGAAGAAAGTACCCTGTCTACAAACCCTAGTAATTCGGTGATTTCCAAATTAAAAATCCTCTTTCTATGCTATAGATTAAAAATATCCTGTTCTTCCCCATTTGACTTATTAGCTCAGTTGGTAGAGCATTGAAACGGTAAACCAAAGGTCCCAGGTTCGAATCCTGGATGGTCAATGATTTTTTCACTGTCTATCACATTTGCCGTAAAAAAACGGACCACATTTAAAGTAACGATATATTATTAAATGTACGATAAAGCGAACATATACATTTCTCGTACTTTAAATGTAAATTTATTTACATACGGTAACAATAGTATAATTTTCAGTTATTTCTAACAGTGTACGACATTCATGCTGTGAAGCAGAGAAGCATATAATAATTGAAAAACTCTTTCTATACATGTATAATTAACCTTGCGGTATTATAATAGATGTACAAGCACTAGCAAACATATTGAATTCCATGAAGAATGTCCCGGCAACAGCCTCTTTTACATAATTTGTTCCAGGTAATGCGAACTTAAGTTCGGCAAACCATGTATACCTAGAGCGGTTCTCGGCTTTCGTGGTTCTCGGATTCGCGGTTCTCGTTAGGGTATTGTTAAATCCTCACTTGGTCGTTTGGTGTATGATGGATCTTCTCAGAACCTTGTGTGGGCGTAATTAATTTATTATAAAACACCATTACTATTATGTAAACCTTTCAAAAAAAAAAACAATTAAAGGTAAACATAACTTGTGTATTGTATACACAAAAATACACAAGTAACTAAAACGCATTGCTATAATAGGCCTATCCATGTTTACTTTTTTTTTCTCTTTACATGTATGTGTTTGATTAATTTTTCAAAACTCAATGAGTTAATTAAAAGCTCAATGGGACAGATCCCTGAACAGATACATACCATGCACGGAATTAACAATAATCATAAACTCTTATAATAGATTACCCAATGTTGGATAAATAGGGAACATGGCTAACAGGTTGGGTAAAATCCTGCACAAAATTTCCCAATATTGGGTAATTTTGCCAAATATTGCGTAGGTATTTAATACCAAATATTGTACATAAATGTACCCAATCCGTTAACCATGTTCCCTATTTACTCCGTATTGGGTAACCTTTTTAAGAGTGTTTAAGAGTGCTTATTTATTAACTAATTATGTTTACTTTCATGTCGTTTGATATTGCAGCAATATGCTTTTACCAGAGAAGATGTCAAAGAAATCTTCTCTGCTTTTAACAAAAAGGACATAAAAGATGAAACTGACTTACCACCTGAACCCTCTGCATTCCCTGCTCCGGGTCCGAGACCTGCTGCAAATCCTTGTCCATCAGCAGTTATTACTCCTGTTGAAAAAACTCGTACACTCTGCGCTTCAAGAATCACATGGCCCGAACCAGAAGACATCAAAACCAGAGTTCCTCTGACATCAATAGTGTCCAATGCCCCATTCAATCCATGCAGATCAATCTGACACGATGTACCTTCAGGGATGTTCAGATGCCCTCCAGGGCCAAGATCAAAGCAAGTTGTTTGACAGGAGACACATTGCACAAGAATTATTAACACTAAAAAAACGACAAAATGTTTTGATAAAAAACGCTCCATTTCAACAAACATGAAGCGAAATCGGAGTGCGTTTTTCCAAAGTGCTGTTGTCGACCTCCGGGTTTCGCTTACTTTCGCATAGTAATTCCTCAACGTTGTTGTCTGTCCTAAGACATTACAAGACTAATTGCTGCTAATATCCATATTGTGTTCCTTGAAAGAACTTCAAATTATTTGCACTTCAACAATGAGTGTTGCCTTCATAAAGCACTTTCAAAAAGTGTAGAGTTTCATAACAAAGTAAGTACCTTGCACTAGCTGTACACTTCGGCGTCGAATGCCATGGTAACTACATGTGTAATGATCCTGATAACCATACATAATCAAGACAAAACTGTAAATGGTTCAACGAAACACTGCCATTTGCTGCTATATAGGCCTATATAACACAATATCCAGGTTACTATAAAGTCAAGTTGACCATGACCGATATACAATACATCACTAGTTCCGCTCATACCTATCTGAATATTTCCGAGGGATGTTCTTAGTTCTGGATTGTTATGGGTATTTACACAATATTAATGCACGTGCGTTTTAATAGCCAAAATACAACAAGGTGTAGAATTGTAGATAAGACCAAAAATAATTTATGCGAAGAGAATAAATTTGAAGAGTTCCCATGGACTGGCGGATGCAGGATTTGAAAAATTGCCAATTACCCGAGAGCCCCCGGGCCGTCATTTGGCAAAACACTCTAACTACAAAATGTGACTTTTTGAGATAAAATCATTTGTCGGCAATTTGGGGCGCTGTTTCTATTTCTGAAGCTCTCCAATTCCCTAGTGCTTCCTTTTCGAGATAGCAACCCCTAAACTCAGGTGTTTGTATGCACATTTACAAAATTGGCAAAACACTGTAAGTCGGAGTTACGTGGAGTGTGCGTGTAAATAAGTGGGTGTTTTTGGGGGCAAAACACTGTCACTCAGTGAGATACAGTGTTTTGCCATAAAACTGTTTATATTCAAGGACAGCATCTATGAGATACAGTGTTTGTACATACACCCTATGCACATAATCTAGGGCATTTTAATGATTGTAAAAATTACATTGTGTATATAAATGAAAAATATTAGTGATAAAATGTATGGATAATTGAAAAATACCAAAATAAATCATGTTATCAGCCAGCGTTCGAAATAAGCAAAATAAATTGGTTATCCGGCGGATAACCTAGGTTGACATTTTGGATATCCGCCAACATTTTTGGTTATCCGGTTTTTTCAGTTGTTCAATGGTGTAATACTTATTACTTGTTTTCTGTTGTCCGTTCCGCCGAAGAAAGTATGCATTTTTCACCATTTTGCAAACCCGAAAGTGAAATATCACTGTTTATGAAGACAAAGTTATAAGCATTGTATACTGAAATTAACTTCATCGCGCTTCCAAGCGCACTCGGTAGATGAGGCACCCACTACATCCTCAATCACAGCGACATGATTCAGTTCATACAATGAGAGTGAATGATAGGGGTTAGAGATTCATAGCCATCTATACACGTGACTTCTTAAAAGTGTGAATACAAATTATACTTTCCTACACACAGACCGTCGGTCCGTCGCCCAACTAACAGCTGGTTTTCGGCGAGCAATTGTAAATTTATTCAACAGAAAAATAACCGGGCTCTATAAAAGTGCTAAAATATTCTCGATTACAGCGACATGGTTCAGTTCGTACAACGGGAGAAAATAATAGCGGTCAGAGATTCGTAGCCATCTAAACAAATCAGATTTACTGTTTACAAATTACAACAGAAGTATAAATTAGTGAAATGATGGAATTGTGAGCTCAAATAACAGTAAATCAGATTACAATATGTTTTATATCGAAAGGTGTATTACATGTCGGTATGTTACCATAAAGAAATTCAGAATTCAGAAACTATAGAAGTCATTCAGAATCGAAATTTTAGTATATTTTTATCGGTATTTATGAGACAGGTATACGGATAGAATAATACCAATTCAAGTTGACCTTTGAACACAAAACCTCTTTACACGCTTCATCAATCGTCAATGGTAAGCAAACACGCTATTGATGCCACATATCTTGCGTTACTGTTGCATATAATGTATACACATGGAAAAAAGTATCGCACCACTGTTTTTTTGTTGAAAAGTGCAAATGTGGCCTCGAATTTTGCCGAAATGTGCCGGAATTTTATACCGGAATTTTGTGCCGGAATTTTGCCGGAATTTTGCCTAAAGTGGCCTCGAATATGGCCTCGTATTTGGTCTTTGGTCTGGTCACTGTCACTGGGTCAATGGTGCCAGTGATTGGCTATGGCTGTACATGTACATAGTCAGTACATGATGTTATGATGTGCATTACATATTAGTGTATGGTTGGTGTAGGCAAGGCATGCCTTGGTGTAGGGGAGGGGGTGGGAGAGGTTGATGAAGGGGTGGGACTAAGAGTGGCTCTGTAGCAGAGCTACGCTAATGCTGTAATGGTGATGTTGAAACACCGTAACACATTCTCTTCCCAGAATGCATTGCGATAATTATCCCTTTATTTGGCTACACTAAACAATAACTGAACACAATAAATGTATCCAATAAATAATATTGAAATTTTAAACAGGTTGGGTCAAAGGTCAATCATGTGCTAAAGGTCAACACTGGGTCAAAAGTAATTCAGGGCTCATTTGGCCAGAAAACACTATAAGCTTTAGTCAGAAGAACCCCTGAAATGTTAAAGAGCCAGAGTAGGGTCGGTCTATATGATTTTGATGCAGCTACAGGTGCTCTAGTAAAAGATGAAACTGACTTACCACCTGAACCCTCTGCATTCCCAGCTCCGGGTCCGAGACCTGCTGCAAACCCTTGTCCACCAGCAGTTATTTCTCCTGTTGGAAAAACTCGTACACTCTGCGCTTCAAGAATCACATGGCCCGAACCAGAAGACATCAAAACCAGAGTTCCTCTGACATCAATAGTGTCAAATGTCCCATTCAATTCAGACAGATCAATCTGGCACGAAGTACCTTCAGGGATGTTCAGATCCCCTCCAGGACCAGGATCAAAGCAAGTGGTTTGACAGGAGACATATTGCACTAGAATTATTAACACTAAAAAACCGACAAAATGTTTTGATAAAAAACGCTCCATTTCAACGAACATCAAGCGAAATCGGACTGCGTTTTTCCAAAGTGCTGTTGTCGACCTCCGAGTTTCGCTTACTTTCGCATAGTGATTCCTCAACGTTCTTGTCTGTCCAGAGACATTACAAGACTAATTGCTGCTAATATCCATATTGTGTTCCTTGAAAGAACTTCAAGTTATTTGCAATTTTTGGTTTAGCCGCCAATCAATAAGTGTTGCCTTCCAAAAGCACTTTCAAAAAGTATAGAGTTTCATAACAAAATAAGTACCTTGCACTTTCTGTACATTTCGGCGTCGAATGCCATAGTATAGTATAACTACGTGTATAATGATCCTGATAAGCATAGATAATCAAGACAAAACTGTGAATGGTTCAACAAAACACTGTCATTTGCTGCTGTGTATTACACAAAATATCCAGGTTACTAAGTAAAGTTGAACAGTAGAGGTATACAATGCATCACTGGTTCCGTTCACCTGTCTGAATAATTATCATATTTTTGTCCAACTTTTATCGAATGTGCTTACTTCCAATTCCAAGGTCTAAACTCTCATTTTGTGTATGTGCCAAAGTTAGGTTAAAGCGGTTAGGCCTACATGTATTGTGTGTAATCCATAACTCAGTGGTTGAACTTTTTCAAAAGAAAATTTGTTAAGTGAATAAATAGTGAATACAATATGCTTTATCTACTGAAATATTATTAGTAAGAAATGAGCTGGAATAAGGAAGCAGTCAATGATATATTCAATATACCCTGTGATTTGCCTATTTAAAGCTGTGTATACTAATACTGTGGCCGTACTATATCCATGGATGCTTACTGGTTTTTTTATATATAACGGTAAATGACGAATAAAATTCACTTACTTTTTGCAAATATTATCCATAGCACTTTTACTTGCATCTCAATTTTGTTTATAAATAATAACATACCGGTATAAGTTAGGTAGGCCTATTGGTCACACGTTATTGCGTTATTTAATAATATGCAACTGTTAGGTATTGGCCCAGTTGGTTTCATAACAAACTCGTCGACACTTCCAGATTTTACTTAAATACGTACAGTTAAATGTTAATCAATGAAACAATATACTTTGAATGAACGCACCCCCACACCCCCACACACATCCCGCCCATTTTATAGACCGATCTTACTAAAAAATATCTGCCGTTGAAATAGGAAACCACGCGCAGCCTATTGCCTATTGGTGGAAAACACATACCGTTATGCCTATAGGCAAGTGTGTGGACCCAACAAAAAAAATCCTATCCAATAGGGAGTAAAATATTATGTTCGTCTTCTTCAGAGATTTTTAAAATACCAATTTGATTACCAATCTCAATCAAATTGGTGCAGTCTGGACAAATTTAACAGCAATTAACATTAGTATATTCATTTGGTTCCCTAAATAATGTTTATCACCATACAAATCAATGATACCCATTTTAAAAATCATTTGCTACTACTCGTTTGTTGGGCCTGGGCCTGGTCACTTTAAACCATCATAACTGTAAAAGTATCCATTCGGTTTTTATGGCTAAGGTGTCAGATTACGGGGTTGGAGTTTGCGCATTTGATTCGAGGTGGTAACTAGTCAAACGCTCAAAGATGGATCTAAGTTGAAACTTAGCGATAGATCGTTCTCAACGGTCAGAATGAGCGTAACATTTCCGTTCCAGATATATTTTCTGATACAATTATTGTTCAAAGGAAAAATAAATGCCAAGAAGAAAAAGGCAATATCATCCGTTCATATGAAGTAAGACTTCGTATGAACATGTTATTAAAGGGAAACATCATCCACAGTAGTGAAACTATTCTTTTGGTCTCATAGAGTAGCTTTCGATTATTTTTTGACCAAACAGACTAGATAGACATTTGGATGAATCTTTCCGGCACAATTTGATACCAAAGTTGTCACCTAACAACAAAGATAAACCATAATTAGCACCATTTAAAGAAAATTAGTCACTTTTCAAAAGTCACATTTCCAATACACTACGCGGGAAGAAAAGACCACATGTTACCTGTTCATAATCAAATACCGGTAGCCCACTCGCTCAGGCAGGACCAGGGCTATGACTCTCATATCTGCCCATTAGGGGGGGGGGGGGGGGGGGGGATACCGCGCCATTTTGTCCCGAAGCAATGGTTATGACGTCATATTTTTGTCGATTTTCAGAACTCTTGTATTGGATTTACGTGCAAAAAATATGCCCTTGGCATCATACTTTCCCAGGTGTGCAGTTCATTTTAAATTTCAGATGTTCTAAAATGGATGGTTTTCTAAACAATTCGAGAAAGAAAATCGAATTTCACACCTCAGAATTGCAAAAAAAAGCATAAAACAAGTCAACTTTTTTGTGCCTTTGAACAGAGTGGCGGCCGGGAAACGTGGGAATGATAATTTAACACAGTGCATTAACCCATGACCCATGATATAAATAAATTATTTGCTCATGTGTTTTTCAATTAGCACGTTTAGTGTAGTGGAGAGAACGTCGTCTTGGGAGCGAAAGGTTGTGGGTTCGAGCCCCATTAGGAGCACTTTTTGTTTTATATGCTGGATTTGCTTAGCCTGCCGGCATCATCTGTATGCTTGTCCACACGGACTGCTGGAGTTTACCGTATCAGTTACGCCATTTTTGTTCTCGAAAATGTCAAACAAAATTACCGTTCTTTTAAAAATAAGGATTATAATCAAATTACAAACACATTTTGTGCGAGAGCAACACACACATTTGGCAAAAATGGCACAATAAAAATCCGTTCGTTATAAATAGATAGATATGGTTAAATAATAAAACTATCACAATTACAGTCGTTGATCTCTGTGGCGTGCGTAGGTTGACCATGTCGTTGGCAATCGGAAATCACGGGTTCGAATATTCCTTTTATTTTTCTATTTTTTAAACTTGATGGTAGATTAATGTAACATCATTGTTATGTCAATTTTTATCAATTATAAATGCCGCCCATGCGTTTATAGTTTTCTTTTTATTTATTTATCTATCATAAATGTATCCTTGATTTATTTAACTTTGTATCTAAACAATTAAAATGCGTAAACAATTATATTATTGCTCGATAAATAGAGTGATTTAACTTGAGTTCAGTTTTATTAATGATAGCAAAACTTGTTGTAAAACCATTTTTACCAGTGTGTCCAACAATTTCTCCTTTGCACACTTTGGTATACATTCAGAGATGTCATTTTTAGCTTGTTATAGCTAGGTTATAAGCAAGTTTGCGACCGGGTTTGCGACCTCTATGATTTTAGGCTGGTAACACAAACCCACAGTGCATTTCGTTAAAACAGTGTAAATTATTTTTCCACGATACGTATCACGTGATAACCACGATCGATTTCGCAAAATATCGCAAAATGGCGCGGTACCCCAACCCCCCCTATCTGCCCATTGTTGAGATTTGGTTCACAGAATAGCGCACTCTATCAGTCCTTCACCCGGAAGTTAAGCGTAAACTGTCAATCATTCGTTGTAAATGAATATTCATCCATGACTATTCATGACCTCACACGATGTGATCGTCGCGATCCGACGTCCTTCCCAACTGATCTGATTACAATATTCATAAAATGCAAATAACGCCACGCCCCTCTGTCACTGCCAGACGAAGCCATCCACAATTTAAAATTCGTATTTTGTTCTACGTAAATTAATTTCAAATAACCAATTCTGAATGTTTCGTGTCATATAAGAACTAAAGTGTGCCATCATCAAAGCAAATCAGTTCTACCCTAAAACACAATCAGCTTTTTTTACCATTGATGTACTATTTCTGTGCCACAAATCATGTTTTGAGCCGATAAAAACCACCACGTCTCATGTCGTCTGGTTTGCTACGACCATTATAGTGCGCCCCCTATAAAACCTTCACCCGTGAATTTGATTTTAGTAGGCGAAATTTGGTCTGAGGAGTGACCTATCCCATAATTATATAATCCCTGGCAGGACCCAACGCAGTGCCACGCACACGCACAGCATTTTCTCGCGGCTTGCGTGCGTTGAAAATGTGACTTTTGAAAAGTGACTCATTTTCTTTAAATGGTGCTAATCATGGTTTACCTTTGTTGTTAGGTGGCAACTTTGGTATCAAATTGTGCCGGAAAGATTCATCCAAATGTCTTTTTAGTCTGTTTGGTCAAAAAATAATCGGAAGTTACTCTACAGGACCTAAACAAAGTGTATGACTTTCTTTTGTTGAACACTTTAGTAATATTTATCAGCGGGCCCAAATGGAAAACCTACTTGCCCACCGCTCACTGACCTTCTTATGATGCGCAAACGCACACTTTTACCTCGAATATACCTAAAGGGATAAGAAGCACTATTCAGTCATGTGCAGTGATCCAGGTCTAACACGGTATAGCTCTAGTTATTGGCCAATCGATACTCACCATTCAGTATAATTTGTAGCACGACCTCATTATTTGAGTTAGCGCGCTATTATGAATCCAGTGTTATTCACACGTGTATAACAATTGTTTCAATAAAATGAGGATGCTTCTGACATGCAGACTGTGATAAGATTTCAAAAAATGTTTATATATTTAAATTGCCAAAATTATGGCTTTTCAGGAGAATTATGCCAATTCAAACTACAAGTGACCCGCTTGATTATACAAATAATGTATAATAAAATTCAAAGTTCATGGTTTGTGTTTATATATAATGTAAATTGAAACACAAATTTGATATTCTTATTGATAAACAGATAAGTTTATCATCCCAACCACATCTGACCATTTGTGTTTCCATTCATATTATATCTAAACACAAACCATGGTCTTTAAATATATAATACATTGTTTATGTGTTGAATGGTTGAAGCAGGTCACTAGTAGGTTTTAATTGGCATACTTCTTTTGATATTAGCAATATACGAGGGGGTATCAAAAAGTTCTTGAAATCACCAAGAAATGAAGGAGCAAGAAACTTTTTTTGATATGTGACCCTTCAGACATCTTTAAAAAGTCACTGTGCAAAGTCACACATTTCTCCCACTTTTTATTTCCTGTCCACAGACCGCCATTGTAGAGATCCTCAGATTGACCGCCATTGATTGATCCTCAGATTGCGTTATTCAAAAAACAGCAATAAATGGTTTAAAGTGTTGAACAGAAAGGGGTCAAAGGTCATGTATGGGTCATTAGAGGTCGCTCTGTGTACACCCCATGTTACTCATAAGATTATTGTCACCAAGCTAGTTTGTAATGACCTTTGACCCCTTTCTGTCAAAACTTTAAACTATTTATTGCTGTTTTGGTGAATAACGCAATCTGAGGCAATCTGAGGATCAATCAATGGCGGTATATCTGAGGATCTCTACAATGGCGGTCTGTGGACAGGTAATACAAAGTGGGAGAAATGTGTGACTTTGAACAGTGTCTTTTTAAAGATGTCTGAAGGGTCACATATCAACAACAAAAAGTTTCTGGCTCCTTCACTTCTTGGTGATTTCAAGAACTTTTTGATACCCCCTCGTAAATGCGTAATCATTTTAGAAATCTATCGCAGTCTGTATGTCGGTAACCGTCCCATGCTACGGTGTGTTCAGGCTGTTTAGAAGATCAAAATACACATGTGGATAACAATATACCTCCAGCCGGCCTTGTTGTCAGTTGCATCCATAAAATGTATTTGGTTTCGATTTGTTTATCAAATTACTTATCTGGACAAGCCTTAGGAGTGCCACGCCCTAACCAGGCTACCATGACTGACTAAAAGGCATACATCCTGCACATACTGCGTAAAGAATGATCCATCCATATGGAGCGTCACGTCAGTGACCTGACAAATATTTACTGTGGAATTCCTTTTGTTTAATCACAGTCTGCAATTCAATCACGTGACTTTAGATCATCTTCTCGCGCCACCTGTGACCCTGCATTATCCCATGTCCTTCTGTGTATTGTTTCCCCTGACATGTCTAATGAATTACACTCAACATAGTATCTATTAATGAACTGCCCTAGTGTATATATCACAATAGGCCAGGACATTGCAGATTCAGCTTTTATACTACACTATACCACCAGATGGCTGGCTGTTTTATAAACGAGTGGCACCGGCTTTTTCAATTACACAGCATACAGGACATGCCCATTGTTTAAAACCACTATTTTCGCCGGGTGTTTTCCCGATAATTTAATTTTGAAACAAACATTTTCAGATGTCGAGTTCTCCACAACTATCGTCGTTTTGATGTAAAACTTGATTTCGTTACAAAATATTGCGATATATATGGGTTTACTGGAACGCAGTTCACACGTTGATTTGTGCTTACTCTTCTGTAAAATCACCACCGTTACGTGATCGTGAGAGCAAGATCGAAATCTCGTGAAATTAACAGATTAGCCAACATCTCCGAAAGAAACACTATCTAAAAAAGGATTGTGCGTGACTGTGGTTTTCCTCCCAAGTTGAAGTTTACTTTACCTGTTGAGACCAGTGGGACTGTCTTACTGATGCTTCGCCGAGAACGGCCACCGAATTGCCTCTCGTGAGTCCAAATAAAATGAATTCAATTGCTTTGCTATATTTGCCTTGTTTTAAATAAATTGAATGACTGCAGACACAAAATGTAGAATCAAATCAATTTCATCACTTTTATTTCAGATAAAATATATTTAATCCTAAGTTTTCTTTTCAGAGTGAAAGAAATTGACTTAAATCCCCATCATATACAGTATATTACGACAGGTTGTCTCATATTGAGAATCGGATTTAAACACAATCTGAGGTCCCGTGTGCATGAAAGAGGCCCTCAGCCTCAGGTACTCTTCACAGCAATAACCTAAACCATCAGACATAGCCCATCAAAAAAATGTATCTGAAGAAATTGAACGTCAGGGCTGAAAACAGGTTAGACTATTGAGTGGGTAGGGCTATGGCATAGAGAGTGGATCTTGCAATTCGTCGCTGAGTTAAGTTGCATTTTATGATCTACAAGTGAAACTCTTTATACTCCAAAAAAATTGAGACAAAAGGGTAATTAATTAATGAGATACCGCACTAATTAGTGTCATATGCCAGGGTTTTAACATAATACCGGCATGAAAACCTCATTTTGTATTCTGACATACCGGCACATCACAATATTCTGCCATAGACCACCGTGTAACTACATACCGGCATATCACTGGCATATCGCTGTAGGACTGTCTGACATACCGGCACATGACTTTATGACATAATTACTCCTAATCAATAATTATAATTTGTTGTTGTAACATGCTCATAACAAACATAAGTATATATCTATTAGTATTCTTTGACAATGATAGTGACATTCGATGTAAATGCTCTCCAACAAGTCTTTAAAAATTGGAAAATTTTCAAACACGATTTTCTCAAAACGCTGTTTTTCGTGATGTGCCGGTATGTCAGAACAGCGACGAATTGTTTAAATAAATAAATAAATAAACAAACAAAAAAGACACACATAGTGGAGATAATAATGTTGCTGTCTATCCGTTCACTTTACGTTGACATTTGGTTTTCACAGCTTCTCCAGAAAAGTACAACGAATTTGTAGCTAAGGTTCAAAGTTGTAATTGTGGAATATTTCATAAAATTGGCTTATATAATGTATAGCAAAGATATGAGGTATGATGTAGAACTTATTGAATGACCCTCGTACCTAACATCATAAACATCTTCGTACATAACATCATACACATCTATAATATTTAATAACGATTTACTATTGATATTGATATTGACATTGTCATGTGACTTAGGAGATATCAGTGACAATTCTCTGAGGATCTTACAATTATTAATATTAAAGGTAAAATGGTTATACTTTAACTTGCATGGGACATTGCTGTTATGTGTTGTTGCTATTTATTGTTATATATGAACATGATGAATAGCAGCTGATTGTAAGGTTGATTGACCTTTACCTTTACTATAAAGTTTGTAATACATTAAATGGTGGTTGGTGACATTAAAAGAACTTCATTTTAAAATATGCTTGCTACAAATTTGTCAGCCCTCTTGCTCAAAGTTAATTTAATAACTTTAAATTATTGTCTGACCAAGCGCCATAATCACTGACTAATGACAAAAGCGTAGTCAGATATGGTTGTTTTCAATATTATGTCATTACATTTGACCATTCAATGCGTTGCTGGTGGCCATTCTAACCATTTGTGAGCCATATCAAACATCTAGAAAAGCTCATTATTTACTATGCAGCTCTAAGTTATGTATTTGAGATACAACAACATTACACCAAGGGTACTTCCTCATTGTTGGATATTAGCGGCTATTTTGAAAACACCTTCTAGTGGACGAACTGCCAGAATACCAATTATACTATCACTTTTTGGTAAGTCATTGCTGTGACCGAGGAGTGCCTGTTTCAAGCACATGATGACCTCCCCAACCTCCCTCCCACCAGATCAACTACCCAGATATGGTTGCATTTTAGGCGCAACTGCAAAATGCAATGCACATTCATTCAATTAAGACGCAACGTTTGTATTATGATTGCTTGTTTGTTTTCTGCTAGTGCTTGTTTTCTTCTAGTGATTGATAATACGTGCAAATACATCCCATCAATAAAATATAAAGCATGCGTTTACTGATTTCAGATGAATATATTATTAATATGGGGCTATATTATGCATTATTTAGACCCATCATCCATATGCAACTTGCAGATATAACATCGACCGTGCGCAACTGCAGAAGCCGCCTTGTTCCATCCATTCACTCCGCTGATTAATTGCGTCATGTAGAGGCAAGGGTGAGCAGCGGGATTCCCGTACCATTTGTACCGATAATCGTTGTAGCTACCGTCACTCCACACGTCGTCTTTAAGACCAATCCAAGTTTGGATAGACCGTACGTCATTGGTGTACTGAGGCCGTTGCGCTTTATGCAATTCAAACAGGAAGTGGTTTTCTTCTTCACTGTGCACGGAGGTTAGATGACCGATACCAAATGTGTTGTAGAAAGACTTGCAATGAGCTTCAGCATCATCCCAGGATGCCAGATCGCTGAACATACGATAGCAATACACACCGAACCGGATCCACAATTGTGGGCACACCTCACAGCATTGACGGTCACCGGATACCTGCATTCGAAAATCAAATAAGGGGGGAATCTAGTTCAAAATCTGAAAAAGTTGGTAAAATGATTTTTTTTAACGAATGTGTTATCTACAAAGTATAGAGCTTTTATTTGCTTTTTATTTGGTTAAAATCGGACATTCACACCCAAAGTTATAATGATGATAATAATAATAATAATAATAATAATAACACTCATACTAATAGTTGGAATAAGGCGAATTTCTTTTGAAAAGAAATTCGCCTTAACGTCATTTTAAACAATAGATTTCGCCCTAACGAACAAAAGACGGAATAAATCGCATTGTTCTCTTTCGCCTTAAACGCCTTTTAGCCGTATAATAATCTCATAATAATGGTAATTTATAAAGCGCCGGTATCCAACGCAAGCGACGCTCATGGCGCTTCTCTACATAACAACCAAAATAACATAAAATACATACTAAAAATGCATAAGAACCAAGATGAGGAGAGACACTTCAAGCAAATGCTTCAGACTACAAATATCTCTTCAGGTATGAATAAAAATATGTGAAGATATGACCAAATATAAGATGATCGGAAATGGCTAAAAGAAGCAGAGTGTCCTATGTTATTGTGTATTTAATTTCTTTTGTATTTCTTTTTTTTTACCAGGCGATATTTAAGGAAATACAATAACGAATAATTGTTAAGCTTAATTTGAACAGTGTTTTGGGTTTTAAAAAAATATGATAATTTAGGAAAAATATAATTCTTTTAACAAAAATATTTTCCAAACATTTTTACCTTTAGAAAAAATAATTTTAAAATAGCAAGTGTTTCTAGTTTTTAACAACTGTAACCGGCATTTCATTACCGAGTTATCAGGCAAAACGTTAGTTGACCTTTTCATTGACCTTTATATAAATATCTATGTATTTTCTAATAGTTCAATAAATTGATGTTATTGTAATGTAAAATTACATCTTGAGAACGTCTGAGTATACATAATAAATATTGGTCTCGGGCGTTGTGAGTTCTAGGATGCAGGGTATGTGTCCCTAAAAAAAGGTGTACGTGTTCCACGTCATCGCCCTCATTGATTACTACTCAGTACTTGGCTGTAATCTTTATATATATATAATCTAAAAGATAATTTAGTTGGCTTTCAAATGCCGTTTATTTGATTGTGTTTACTTTTCTCAATTTAAAAATATCAACATTAATAAAATGTGCGCGCAGCGCGCGGGAACAAATTGCCTTATAATGCTAAAATTGTTTTCTAATTTTAACTAAATTTCATTTTTAGAGGGGGGAATGCCTCCCCTGTCCCCCCTGTAGGGCTGCCACTGGGGCCAGTTTTTTGAACGAAATCATCCATGTGTAAAATTGCTGTTACGCTTTGAAGCATTTCTTCTTTAAAATAGCACAATTTGCCTTTCTGCGATCAACTTTAATCAAGCATATTTTTCGATAGGATAAAGCAAATGAGACCAAACAAACGGCATTTGAAAAGTACCGTAGTCATCTTGAAGCTCATATAAACGTCAAATACTGATTATTTAATGAGAGAAATGACTCTTTCCACAAGCATCTTTATTCCTTTAAAAGTGGCACAACTCGTGTTTAAGTACTCGTGATTGATCAAGCGTATCGTTGGATTGGGAAGAGCAATTACAGCGTGTCCCAAAAACCTGGGTTCAAAAGTTTGCGAGCTTATAACGAAATAAGTAGGAAATATGGATAGTTTATATTTAAGGATATCAAATAAAATATACCCGACCTTAATTGGGTGAATTCGGAGACTAATCCAATGTAAACTTTTTGAAATACAAAGATTTGAATAGAGCGTGGTCAGAACCCATTTGTCCCGATTTCACATGTTTAAGGAATAAACCATCCATGATGCAACTCTGCGCTACGTGCAGTATTCCCGGCATGGGGTTTATTCTCCGAAAGAACTTGACAATAACTCGGACTAAAACAAAGAACATTTTGTTTTAATGTTACGTAAATAATGAACTTGCTTGATTGCAATATGACCCACATAATTTTGTTTACTGCCCAAGTCTTTGTAAAGAATGAATGCAAGACAAAACTTTATTGAAGTCACAACAATGCGCAATTGCAACACATGGGGTGTTCCTTGAAAAGTGGGACAAATGGGTTCTGACCACGCTCTATTCAAATCTTTGTATTTCAAAATAGTTTATATTGGATTGGTCACAGAGTTTAACCAATTAATGTCAGGTATATTTTGTTTTATATCCTTAAATATAAACTATTTATGTATCCTACTTTTTTTAGTTAAGCTAGCAAACTTTTGAACCCAGTTTTTTGGAACTCGGCCTACGTGACAAAGTCTTTGGTGACAACTTGCCATATACATGTAAGCAAGGCATTACAAGTCTTTGATGTAAGGCAACTCGGCCCACAGACTCGTGTTGCCCTTGGCATTTTCTTACTTTCTATATATATAACAGAACAATTGTTTCCATTATAATTGTTGATGTATCGCGTTCTGGACATCAAATAATATACACATTTTCCCCCTAGCTAAATAGCCAGAAGAGGATTTTGTTATGTTTCGCGTGTGTGAGGGGTGTGTGAGTTGTTGTATGTAGGGATATAGTATATGTCTGTAGGTGTTAGCCCATTTGATTAGGTTGGACTGTTCAGTGCTCTCATATGAAAAGTCAGACTTCAACCCGGGGATTTCAATCACTAGTGTCACTACCAAACTTGGTGACAATATTCTTTGGGGAAGAGTACTTATATGATGACCCACGTAGGTATACAACGAGTATGTTATTAGTTACTCACAAATTTCACACAAGTCTTATGTAATGCCATTAACCCTAACCAGTAAAGCTAGTTTTTTGTGCGTATCGGGGGGAGGGGGGAAAAAGTGCTATTTTTTTTACCCGAAAAATCACCCAGCACCCCCCGGGATTCGATCGCCGGACCATCCGCACTCAAGTCTGTCCCTCTACCGACTGAGCTAACTCCCTAGGTCATATGCGGCCACAAACTCCGTGGCCACATATGCCTGCGGTAGGTGACGTCATCGCGGCAATGCAGCAGCACGTGCCTGGAGATAGTTTCTGGCAGTGAGATTTAGTGAGATTCAGTGGGGTTAGGGTTAATGTTATAACGAACTTTAAAATGGCAAGAGATCAGAAAATGTGTACGGAATGCGTCGTACACTTCCATAACTTCGAAATACGCACAATCCACGCAGCGCAGCATCGATGAAAATTATGATCTCGTCGTAACTTCTCCCGATTTGGGATCGACCGATGTGATCGTTCCATGCACGGCGAGACTTTCGTTTAGAGTAGAACTTAGTTCAACCTGCAAAAATGCCGACGCGAACGGAACGATTGTAAATAATCTTGGAAGGGCAATCGTAAGCGGTAAGAACGACGTGAAAGACGTCGCCGTTGGAACAGCGTTTTACAATCTGTTTTAAAATGTTAAGCTCTCACAACCCATTTTTGCAATACGAGCTCAAAGATCGTCTTTCTTACGAGCTTACTTTAAATAGCTACGGAAAATTATTGGTAAGTACCGTAGCACCAACACTGTAACTTGGAATGTATGTACGATTTATGATCAGAAATGTAAATCTGCAAGAAAATCTGCTTTCAATTTTTTTTCGATGTTGAGGGCGTTCCCTGGAAAAGATCACATAATATACCTTTAATGTATATCTCAGATTTTTGGTACCGATTATATATTTTGGATTAGCCAACCTCAAAGCACCTGGTCAGGGACTTTATGTGCTAGGTATATGGTCGAATCCAACGAAAAGTGTACACGTGATGTTCAGGCCTATAATAAAATAATCTATATCTTGACAATTTTATTTTTGTGTTATACGTATCCGCCTCGATGAGACGCTTCGCGCCATATATAATATGACTAACTTCTATGCACAATTGGGCGTATGCGAACAATAAACCTGCTATTTTCACCCTTTTTACAAAATATTTGTTAAGGTTTTATTTTAGACATATAACCGTTTAGATGAAAACGAGCTTAAGCGGAAATAATTTTACCTGTTTGATTGGTGGATATCTCAAGAATGCCTCTTGTAATTTTTGTTACTTTTGATCAATCCCCTGAATTGTTGTGATTTTTTTGGCTGTGGTAAGTTTTGACGTTACCTACCAATACATGTTTTGTTAAATCTCACTTTCGGGGAAGAATTCGCATGAGGTAGTGTAATTTGTGCTGTAAGGATACCTAAATATGTTAAATACTTAAATGCATTGTCCACATTCAAGTCGATTTTTTGATAAAGCTGTTAGAAATTTTAAAAGCGGAAACGATCGGTTTGGTAAAAAAAATGCATTACCTCCGAATACCTATTTAAAACACGGCCATTTTAATATAAACACAGATTAGTGAATGATATCTATAGAATGAGCGAAGTGTGATACAATGTACATGTGTGCCAAGTTTTATCATTTTGAAGGCAACATTTTTTGAAATATCAGCAATAAAAGGCTGTATTCGTAGGCAAATTTGAAATATGAACTTTTACCTTCAAATACAAATAACGATACCGTGGTTATTCCCTCTGTTGTTACATACTTGTATCGACTGGAATAAAGTAGAAATGTGCGCTGCGTTCGGCAAGCCACAGAGAAGTTTTGCATCAATCTTTCAGCTTTTGTAAGTAACTTTTCACAAAATTCTGTAGTTTGCGTACAAGTGCATCAATAATTTGTTGTTGTCTTAAAAGTTGATTGAATATAGCCTCCCTATGTCTCAATCTTGTTACTCCTATTAGTGCAGTTGTTTATGTTATACACGTAAAGACATCCTCTGACAGTTGATTTAAATCGCAATGGGGGTGATTAATGTTTATATAAATAATCAGTAACAGCTTCTCGTGCATTGACTTCATGTTGTATTCGGAGGTAACATGTATATGGAGGCAACATTCAATAATATACACGGTGCATATTGGCCCTAAATGATTTTATTTTACATACAAGCAGTGCGCAATCATACAATCTGACTGGATATATTATTATATTTATATTTGGAGGGAAAAAATTAATATTCCCGTATTAAATGAAAATAGGAGGTGTTAATTTAAATAAAATGCATGGTGTAATCACACTGGTTTTGCCGAGAACATATTTTTTGTTGGAGTTAGAGTGAATGAATGTTATTTATATCCATAGATTACACGTTGATCGTCTTAAAATGGGTACATTTAGTCATAATATCCATGAAATTTCGGCTTCATAATCAATTTTCTCATATTCCATTTTGTATTCGTAGGTAACCTATATATTAGTTAATGAGCATGGTACAATTCCTGTATTGTTTTTCGCTTTCATTCGCACCTTATATTGTGTAAATATTTAGCAGGAATGTATAAGACGGGAATAATATCGTTTGGTGCGTAATATTGTTTTAAACCAGCTTGTCGATGATGTATACGTAGTTAACCAACTCCCTCTGTAATTGCAGAGAAGTGACTACCGAGGTACATAATATTGGCCATTATTGTAGTTGTATTTGAAAATGGAATTCATGTGTCACAAATATAAAATAACTTGCTTCAATTTTGCTCGGGCAGGTTGTGTAATGTCACCGAAACGTATTTTAAGTGAACAAGACATTTAGTAAAACATTTTCCCTTTTTTTTAAAGGTGGGAGGTAATCAAGGGTAGGCCTAACTGATTTCAGTCTCAAATCAAGAATTGTTCATGAATAATGCTTCCGACATTCATTAATTAGTGTAATTGAACTAAGCAGTGGTTGATTTAAAAGAAAATCACAATGAAAGGCACATGCCCGACAATATCTCTGTCGTGGCAAAACCTATTAGATTAGTGTTTTTAAATCAAACAACATTAAATTGTTAAACATAAAATTCCTATTTTGTCTACATCTGACAAAATATTTCATATTGGTGATTCTATGTCAAACGGAATCTGCCTCCGGTTGAAACTCGATAAAAACTTACTATGTACGACTTTTAGAATGATACAATTCCAAACTAGGAAATTATATCTTAATTCTAATCTGACAACTGGATGTCTTGCTGTAAGTTGTATGTGCTTTATTCCGCGCGCTGTGGACTGAAATGCACGACATTTGAATATTCTAGACTTTGAACATGTTCGGCTCATATTAAACTTATATATATAATATAAGGTCTGATATGAAATTATTTCAAAGTATATATTAAATGAATTAAAAGGCGATCTGGCTTTCGTGTTTAAAACAGCTATTCAAAATGATAACTGCTAGAAGACTCACTTGCCTTCTTCATTTAGAACAAATTGAGGAAGACAACCGGTTGTTTTATTGCTTAAAACAAATAACCTGACATTCAAGATTATGAATTACAGGCAAATCAAACTGTTTGCTAAAATAAAACCGCTTTCTAATTAAGGATGGCTCGAGGAAATGTTCAATAGTTGATTCGATCCAATACTTTGGATTCACATGGAAACTGAAACGTTCATTCTTAACATTCTAAAATGTCCTATAATAAACAAAGAGTAATTATGTTCTACTAGATATTCATTCTCGTGACAAGAGAGAGATGAAGAACTAACTACACAAAGAATACAACAAGATCCACTAAACTTTTTAAGTAGAGATTACAAGGCTGAATGATCAGAGGTATCTTACTTAAAATGTTTCTATATGCTTAATATTTCATTATGTTTAGTTTTAATGATGAACATGCTTTTTACCAAATGAGATGAGTAAGAATATTATACTAGCGAGTTAATTGATTGTTTAACTATATACCTTTACAAAATTTTAACCCAGTACGATATGTATGTTGTCATCATTTTGCCTTGTATCAGATGTTATTAAAATATTACACACTTCTGACTGTTTTGTAGAAGTTAAACGCACATTCTTAACAATTGAAAGTCAAGCAAGAAAGACACTTACAAAATTGGATGATCAGATACGTTAGCATAATAAAACATTTTCTGCCGTAATTATCATGTGTAAATTAATTTTAATCAACATTCCTTAACCAAATTAGATGATCAATAATACTAACAGTATAGGCCTATTGAGTTTATTGATGTTTAGGATGTTTTCTTTTATATCTTAGAAATAGGAACATAGTTTTATATAATTTTAATGTTTATTTGGTTAATCTTGCTTTTTATTCAAATGTTGAATATTACGCAATTCTGATTGTTTTGTAAAAGCAGTGCTGAGCGCACATTCTTATATTATCAACTTTTAACGTCAAGCAAGACACCTTTTTATTTTGCTGTACGACATTCACCCTCACACGCGATTCAGGGCATAACAACTACGTCGAGTACAATTTTGCCTCTTAAACATATGTAAAATCAAAGAATCCAACCGTTCTTAGTCAACGAAGTTAAAGTTGAGAACAAATGTGTTACCTATACGAATACTTTGATTATTGCAATATTAGCTACCGCGCTTTAAGTCTTAACATGTTTTTCTCTTATAGGAATGCTTAAAATTGTTGCCTGATATTTTGTTCTTAATAAACCTATTCAAAATCACAACTGAGAGTTAGATATTGTATATTTTTTCAACATTAAATTAATATTCTAGTATCTATTTAAAGTAAACTATTGGGGAATATGTCCATAATATTAGGATTTAAACATGTTTTAACATGTTTATTTAAAAACAAATATTGTTAACAACCCTGCATGATCATTTCACCCCCAAAATGCAGCATAAATTAAGTACAACATTAATTTATTACAGTTTTACTTTTCTTATACCTACGTATACATTAACTGTTACCTACGAATACAAAATGTCCACATTCCTCTATGTACTTAAGTTTCGGGCGCATGCTCAAAATTCTAAATTTTCCAGAAAGGGTCATTCCCCCTCTTTGAGGTACATGAAAACAAATATTCATTAAAATCATCTTGGTGAAAGTATACAAAGTGACTCAACCTCATGTTTCAAAGTATTGAGAGCCTGAAATTGCTACCTAACTGTGTGAATCTAAAATGTAAAAAAAGATGAGTACCTGTACAAATATGTCCACTTTCTATCAGCATTAGCATCTTCTGAATACAATACAATCACAAATTTGAATGCAATATGTAAATAGGTGGAATAATCATCACTTAATCAAAATATGGTACTTGTATTTGTAGGTAATATTGAGAAGTGTACCTTCAACTTCATCATTCCGCCACGTGGTCAATTGGAGAGATTAGTGATGGCACTTTTTTTTCCATACAAGCTTGATATGTTGACTTTGAGTGGGGAAAAGGAAAAAGAGATCGAAGCATTTTGAAACTGGACCCTAAAAATCTAGCCGTGTACACTTTTCGTTGGATTCGACCATATATCATGTGGCGTGTTTTCACAGATCGCATCACATTTACTTGGATAATAAATGCTGTTCGTTTGATTGTATTTGCTTTGACCAATCTAGCGATATGTAATGTTTGAGGATTGTGTCACTTTAAACAAACAGCATTTATAAACCAATAAAATAATCTTTTAGCTTGTATAAACATTAAGGGAGCACATCAAAACCCGACCCCGCGGCAACCGCCGGTTCCGCCCGGTTGGACCGCATATCATTGTTTAGAACAATAGAAACCGGCTGCAACCGCACGGAGCCCCACGGAACCGGCGGTTGCCGGGCGGTCGAGTTTTGATGTGCTCCCTAATGCCAAATACTGAATATTTTTTTAAGGACACCCTGTAGTATTTGCCTGTAATTTAATTTTACAAAACAATAATACTACCGAACGCATGTCAAACAATATAACACTGGTACGGTCTAAAAACAATAGTTTTATTCTCATTCTTAAACAGTCATACCTAAGACATTATTTGTTAAAATCTGTACCTTTTATTGCCCACATTTGTCAACTTTTACCCAGTTAGTATCGAATAACCCACAAACATTGCAACCAATCCCGTGTCGTCGATTTGTCTAGAATTGCTTAAACGTTCATAGCAGAATTTATGATAGACCCGTATAACATACCAGTGCTAATGCGGATTAATGGAACTTCGGAGAGCAAATCCGAGCTTTTGCTCGAAAAGTAATTGTTTTTTTAAAATTTATTTCGAACAATCGTCTCTCGTTATGTTGGTTTAGTCATCACTAGTTTCAATTTTTGAGCATTAGTTTAACTTATATTTCAATCCAATTCTTATCTATCTGTCTTGGACTACCTTATAAGGATGTTTTACATCTTACCTCGTCTTCATCATTTGCCATGACACCGACAACGACGACGATGAACACCATCAGCAGGTACTTCATTATTACCATGGTTACGGCTGTCTCTTCGTTTTGTCGTCCTAACCTCGATCACATACAGTATGGAGTAATGTTATTACGAGTCTCTGTCTGAGATGTGTTTGAATTCAGCACGGTATCTCAGAGCTGTTCTAGGATCGACGGTGTAAGGTTGAATGAGGTAAAAATCCGGCACCAAACAATTGTATCTGTAGTTGTGTAGTTTAATTTGGTTATGTGACAAAGTATTGTGTAGGCGTAAAACTACAGATGGGGCTTATTATGTTGGTAGACATTGGACCAAAAGAAACAGGATGTATGTTGATCACACATGTTAAACATGTTCATCTGTTGGCTTTAAGGACGAGATGTTTGGTAAAATAAGTTATACAGTAAATATATATATCGTTCGGGTACCAATTGATTTCTTGGCTGTACGTTTTAAAAGACACTTTTGTTTTGTTTTCGACTGCTAGGGTGCTTTATTCAATAGTCCCCTCGTACACCTTGATTCATCGTGCATTCTCTTATAGCGCTCTCTTTAAAAGGAACCGCCGTGAAATAATACTCACATTTTACCCGCGCATTTACTCCGACTGAGCTTATGATTACATCTGGCGCCCTTAAGCATCACGCAAGTTTTCCATAATCATGTAAAAGTTTTTGTGCAGAGAATAGTGTTTTGAACAGGTGGAGCGTCCTGGACTAACGCATTGTTACACGTAACCTATTATAATCGTTAGTTTCTTTGCCCTATCAATATTTTTCTTAATGTCGACTAAGCCTATTTCGAATAACTTTGAAGTTAGGACGCTGTCAGACCGAGGCTATATTGTCCACACTGAATACTGGTTTGCTTACATGCCTTGGTTATAACAAGTATTATTTAGAACATTGTTACAATGTTGGAAAACTTTGATATTCTTATACCTTAAAAGGTTAAAAGGGCCAGGGGCATATGACGATCTTGAATATGTTGTCTGATGTAGCCTACTCAACTGAGCGAAAATGCCCAGACCGACATGCATATGTCACCTTTTTGTATGAAATGTATTTTCTTTTCAAGAATTTTTATGAAATTCTTTATCTTGACAAGAATTTAGAATGTTGATGACTGGTTTTAAAAGTGAGCCATGAAGCTTCATGAGTGAACCCACGTACTCTTGTTGAGTATCCGTGATTGCTTCTACCTTCATTGTAAGCTTTCACGAAACTAGTCTAGCATGAAAACTTCAATCAGGGATTATAAACTTTATTCCGTATAATCCCTCAATGAAGTATTTACCCTAGACTAACTCTGGTTCTCGTACATAAGGTGACTTGACGTATAGTACAAAATGCAATTTTTAGACCAATCGTAAGTCTTGAATTTATACCACATAACTTCATATCCTCCTGCTCGCGCCACGCATATCTCTATATTTAGCCATTATAGCATGTTCTCTGTTTGAGGGGTTTTCCCCTTATATGATTTTCAGTACAGTGAATTGACCTTGATCATCGTCGGGTGTTATATCGTATTGTCGTATATATCCTTCACAAAATACCAGGACCTTGCATTCAGCTACAATAACACCAGGTGGCTTGCTATGTACGCCGAGAAAATTGTCAATAACTTTTAGCTGACAAGAGACAGGATATGCCCGTTGTTTCTTTTCACTGGGTGTTTTCCCGATGATTTGCTCACACAACAATAGACACGCCCCATCCGACTAATTCTGCACACACGCCTGGGATTATGGCCCTATGTATGCTCCTGGACTTCTGGAACAGCTTGAAATCCTTTCTTGCTCCTGGAGAAGCGTTACGGTTAGAATTTTGACAGCAGGGATTCGGGAATGGATATAAGCGAATCTAGAAATACAAGGCTTTTCCCCTTTTGTATTAGTTGGGGTGTGTGTGTGCAACATACAAATCATTTCATACCAAAATACACTTTAAAGCTAACGTGTTAACACAAACTTGAATATGAATACAAGGCTTACACCATAATGGATACAAATTAAATGACCGAGAATAAGTGTTATGCTTTACTTCGTCTTTTGCATACTCCGTCAATTCGTATTGAATAGAAACACCTCCTCTACAATATTTTACAACTATTGAATTAGTGTTGTATTCCAAACACAAACAGTTCAGCTTGTTAATTGATGCCCTAAACTTCCTTTTTGCTTGATATCGATTGAGAGCTTGCATTCGTACACGGCGCTCGAGAGAGCGGTTACCAAGCGAGAATGCACTGTTGGCGAATCGATTATATATCATACATTTCGAGAAGTGTGCAAATATCTGCTGTAAAGAGTGGTCAAATTGTGATAATAAAGTACAACCGTACCAAAAATATATACTAGGGTGTTTTCGATTTGCACGACGGACGCTTTTACGACGGTAAAACACAAAACGTTGCCGTCGTCACCACGGCCCTTTACGTGTTGCAGCATTTAGAGGACTGATGGATGACAAAGTTGACGCATGCGCACATGACTCAAAGTGTCATTCAACCGTTCTATATTCATCCGTCGTGCAAATCGAAAGCTCCCTACTATCGCAGAGTAACGTACGTCCGGTAGTACGCCTTTAATCTAAATCAGCTGTTATATATATAGCGTTGCCATATGGTTTCAGATATCGGGAAAACCCCTTACGGACGCCAATCAAAAATGTGTACATCGCACACAAGATACTTTTGAATACGCGTCTCAGGTTTTCAATAATCCTGTATATACGATTTGTGAGCTGTCAAAAGTGGGGCCATTTCGCCCAAAAGAAATCCCCTTTTCTGCCCTCCGGGCGCTGGCACCTTAAAAACAGTTTGCTTTTAACCTATTATATATAGTCGTGTCTCATGCCCAGGTCTATGGGAAATTAGAACATTTAACATGGGAACTGGGCACGGAACACGACTATACATACAGTATAAAGTCGTCTTCCGTGCCCAGTGCCCACGTTAAACGTTATAATTTCCCATAGACCTGGGCATGAGACACGACTATATATAAGGATCAAAACAAACTGTCCTTCAAACGAATTATTCATAATTGTCACTCATACTGTATAATTTTCGTTAATTGCTATTTATTTATGAAACACTTTTTAGAGTGTATCAACTCAATCTAATAATATCGACAATCGTATCGTATCCTGCTCCCCGACAGTTGGATAATTGCGCTTATTCACAGTGCGCCATCATTGTTACTAGCGAATTTCATATCGTACGTAATAAATGCCACGAGAGGGCAGCACAAATATCGTCATTTATTTCAGACGACGCTGGACACGAGCGTATTCACGAGTATTCAGGTTAAAATATGCGAACGAGGTTACGTGATCAAGTGAATGGGACGAACGCTTAACAACAGTTTAAATTCAAAAAATGATACTGACACTGCGGGTGGTTAGCCACCCACAACGGTTTTGAATTGGAATTTTTTTCTTCTAACCTATGATGAATATTTCAAAATGATTAGGGGAGAGCGTGTTGGCGCAGCGGTAGATAAGCAGCGGTAGATACCCTCGCTTTGCACCAATGAATCCCGGGTTCGAAATCTGTGCTCGGTCGGGCTTTATGTGCATTTGGTTTATCACGATCCATACACGCTCTCGCAGGTTTTCTCCGGGATCTCCGGTTTCCTCCTGCTTTCAAAATCTGTGAATAGTTGTTTCGGTTATCAAAAACTTCCTTGACCCAATGGTATTTGGGGAGCTGCATTTAAAAAAATGGTGGATGTTGTTCATGTGTGTTTATATGTCGCAACTTGGCGCTGATTTAGCTGCTGCCTGGACGTTGCATTGTTTAGTATGATTCACCAGCAGCGAAATTACAGCGCTTTGAACCTTTGGAAAAGGCGCTATATAAATACTGATTATTGTTATTATTATTATTAGATCAACATTCGCGATTACGTGTTATTCCAATACGAATTCAAAATTTAGGTTTTCGCTTGTCCATCGTCGTCTGATTTATTTCAGCCCCGATTTATTTTTCAGTAACCTAGGGGTTCTAAAAACGTCACTTCCGCTCACTGGGCAGAGAACACGACATTGCCCTCAAAGGAAGATCAAGATCATCGACACTGCTATGGAGTAGACTGTCCACATGAACGGTGGAAAAAAGAACACCCCCAAAACAACAACCCAAAAACCAAGTGCTTCTAGCGAGATTCGAACCGTCAATCTTCGTTTTACCAGTACAACACGTTAACCAATTGAGCCACAGAGAGAACTGACAGTGGTGGTGTGTACGATTTAAATCTATATGTCATGATGACTCCATCCGAATCTAGCTAGCATACAACAGCATACCTACATGAAGAACGCCCGGTTTAGTGCACGTAATTGTATTTTTAAATATTTTTCAGATGTCAAGTTCCCCGCAACTAACGTCGGTTTGATGTAAAACTTCCTTTCGTTACAAGATATTGCCATATAATTATGGGTTTACCGGAACGCAGTTAACACATTGATCTGTCTTAAAGGGACACCAAGAGATGTGTTGGAGGCTGCGCCTTCAATTATGATAAAAACTGGGATTAGTTTATTTTTATAATTGTATTACATGTATGAACTTACACCTATAAGGATTAAGAAAAATCAGCCCTCTTTGTACAAGAAAACGCCGATTCAAAAATGCTCGTACAGCCGGGACGAGCATTTTACGTCCGACAGTATCCTTCTGCTTTTTTAATGTTCATCTTGAATTGCTGTCACACCTAGCCGATTTGGCTCGCCGATGCTCTACCGTAGCATAAATTTGGCGAATTTCGGGGATGTAGCGCAACGTTATTACATCGCAAGAACGGTAGTACATCGTTAGTACATCGGCAGGACTACCGTCAGGGATTCTAGCCAATTTGGCTCTCCCGAGCTATACCGGAGCACACATTTGGTGATTGCCGGGGATAGGTTCTAGTACGGTAGCACAACGGTATCACATCGGTAAGAACGGTAGTAGATCGGCAGGACATTGGCAGGACTCGGCGCAAAAATTAGCAACGGCAGGCGACGGTAGACATTTTTGAACATGCTCAAAAACGTCTGCCGTTGCGCTACCGAAGCGAGCAACGGGACTACAACGGCAGTACGGGTAGCGGTATGGTGTCGGTAGAGCATCGGTAGCGCTCCGTAATAGATGCGGCGGCTCTTCGGTGGCCTCATGGTATCAGAGGTGTACCTCTTAACTTGCCGATCTGAAGTTACTTTTATTTTACCAGTGACGTCACTGGAGAGTGTCCCAATGTTGGTGGCGCTGTTTGTGTCGTCTGCTTTAGGTATTAGACTTAATTGAAGTTTACACAGAATTGTTGGAAAAATTCCCCCAAAATGGTGGGGTTTTGAAAGTTATGACAAAACGTACGTGCTGTACTGTTTTTTACAAGCCTGAAATATATGATACTTCACGTTTCATTATTTATTTTAGATATTTGAATTAGTTCTTTCACTTTACGCCATACCGTCATTGTTAGTGTCCTATGGACTTGCTGCAAGTCTATGTTCTGACCATGTCCTGACGATGTACTACCGTTCTCAGCGATGTGAAACCGTACTACTGGAGTAGTACCTACCGTACTGCTACTACATCGGTATTGCTACGTCCAATTGTAATTTTTTAAGCGTTTTTCTCGACGTAGCGCCACCGATTTTCTCTCGTTTTAAATTGTGTACTATGGTTTTGCTACGGCGAACCACGTCGGCTAGGTGTGACTGCGCCTTTACCAAAGACGGCAATACCGTCTTAGGTCTTACTCTTACTCTTCTGTAAAATCATCACCGTATCGTGTTCGTGAGAGCAAGATAAAAATCTCGCGAAATTAACAGATTACACAACATCTCAGAGACTAAAAGGCAGGGTGCGATACTTTTTGTTTTTAAGTCGAAGTTTTTGTTTAACCTTTTGGGCCATGTCGGACTGTCTTACTGATGCTTCGCCGAAAATGGCCACCGAATTGCTCTCATGAGGAAATGCTTGGCTGTGTTTGCCTTGTGTTAAATAAATCGAATGACCAGACTGCAGACACAGATGTAGAATCATATACATTTCATCAATTTTATTTCAGATAAAATAAATCCTAAATTTTCTGAAGAATGAAAGAAATTGACAGCAAACCTTAATCCACATAATACAGTACATTACGACAGGGTGTCTCAAATGAAGCAACTCTCTTAAATCACGCCAGATTTTCATTTTCAAGAGTTTCCAATTGTCAGTTACGTAATTGATGTTCACTTCATTGAAGAAAATGAAATCAGTTTCATCGGTTCGATGACTCGATCCTCAGTCTTACTCGATCACTATATTCTGTCAATTGTTGATATTATAAGGATGACTTATTTGCGTAACTGTTATTTAAAAGATCTTGCCCAGTTTATAACAGGACAAGCGAACGTGTGAGACGGCAGTTCGGAAATATATAGGCTCTTTGCCGCAATGCTGCCGTCTTAAATTTTGGCCAGGTAGCATTTAGGGTTTGTTAAATCTAAAACAACAGATGGCGCTATTCAAGCTATTTAAAAATCATTAATAATCCCTAAATTAAAGGACCGCAATCTGAAAATTAGTTTAACAATTATTTATATGGGATCAAGCTAATCCGGTCAGATGTTGGGATATGTTAATGTATATTGAGATATGTGTGATGTATAGCTGCAGAAGGGTCAGAATATCAAAATTCAGGGGGGGGGGGGGTTCAAAACATAAAAGGGGAATCGTTAAATGTCTCATTTGGTAAAGTTATTTTGTCAAAAATCCATCGATAAAGGGTAACAGAACATTTTTTTCTGACAGCTGTCTCAATCGCTTTACTAAACAAGTGCAATCTTTTAACACACTTTTTCTCCGTTTCAGTCTTTACAATGTCTGGAGCTTCACAACATTATAACTTGAGTACCAAAGGACGCATAAACATTGGGTTAACACCAAGTTAAAGCTTTAAATACACCCCAGTAGACAAATTGAAAACAAATTGATTTGCGTTGACATCAGACCCAATCTGCGTGGTCGCATGGTTAAAAAAGTAACCGATGAATGCATAAGGCAAACTAGTCAATAATATTAATACTTAAAATGTTCTTATTCTTATTCTCTTTTTCAGGGTTTGATGTCGTTTACATGCATAGCAACCAGGATTATATTTCTTGAGACACCCTGTCAGTCAAAGAGCATGCATTAACACATTTTAAAACGAAATTGAAGTGGGTATATATAGCGCTTTAATTCCCAGTGTTTATGGGCAATTTGCAGATAGAAGATCTGCCGTGTGTAATAGTAGAAACCGCCTTGTTCCAACCGTTATCTCCGTTGACCAATTCCGTCATGTAGGTGCAAGGATGAGCAGTTGGGGTCCCGTACCATTTGTACCTATACTCGTCAGCACTGCCGTCGCTCCACGCGCCGTCTTTAAGGCCAATCCAAGTTTGGATGTAGCGGACATCGTTGGACAGGCGAAGCAGTGTTGTTCTCTGCAACTCAAACAGGTAGTGGTTTTCTGTTTCGCTGTGCACGGAGACTAGGTGACCGATACCGGATGGGTTGAAGAATGTCTGGCAATTAGCTTCAGCATCATTCCAACTTCTCAGAACGCTGAAAAGACGATAGCAGTGTTCTCCGAACCTGGTCCAATATTGTGGACATACCTCGCAGCATGGACCGTCATCGGATGCCTGAAATAAATTAAGAAAATAGTAGCGCTCGTTATTATAAAAAACTTACTCATTCCTCAATCATCATTGATCATATACAATTTGGTACCGAAGGATCTGTCGTCTAAGGCCATTTTTCAAGGCCACGTACGTTTTCATACTTTGATGCAGTCTTCAAAATAAGTAACTGACCAGGTAATAAATATGCTCTCAATTCCAAAACTAAAGCTCCGACGTTAATATATTAAAGTTGTAAGGAAATTTTAGATATTACACGTGAAGATCAAAGGAGTATTAACCTAGTTATGTGCCCAAAACCAAAGCAAAGTCCATTTTTCATTTTGAAATGTTGTTCGTCCACACGCAGCCTCAGACTGGCAACAGGTAGATTATTGATAAACTGGTAGCGACAACTCACAGATCGATAGTAAGATGAGGATTGGGGATGCTTAAATTGCTTCAAAACCCAAGTGTGAACATGTAACCTACACGTTGTTCGATCCTTTTCAATGTAGCGGTGTTAAGTCATTGAAAATGGATTATCCGACTCTTTTCCTTTCCAAAAATGTATGCTCTTATATGGTTCAATCCCCCCTAACGTGACAGTGTCTCTTCAAACATTGGGGAAAACTTCTTTCACCTCTAGGACGAATGCTTCCTACAGGGCCATCAACTTCATAAACTTCTCTACAGAAACACCATCAAACTTAGCTATTGTTGTATGCCCAATATGCAAAGGATCATATCTACCCATAACAAATCTGTATTATCAAAACTTGAACCTAAGCAAACAGATAATGACAGCTGTAACTGCAGAGCTAACCAGCAGTGCCCACTAGATGGGAAATACCTCACCTCTGGTGTTATATATCAGGCCGCAGTTACCCGTCAGGATAACATGGACGAGGATACATGTAGGACTTACATGTAATAGCTTCAAATCACGCTAGTCTGGGCACATCTCCAGCTTCAAGAACAAAGAAAGGAAGAATGCCACAACATTAAGTGAACATATTTTGGATCTAAAGGACGACAATGTACAATACTCAATAAAGTGGAGAATCATAAGCAAAGCTAAGCCTTATTCATCAGCTAGTAAAAAATGCCACCTTTGTTTAGAAGAAAAGTACAGGGTGTCTCAATAAAAACCGTGCATGTGTTTACCAAACTTATTGACCATGAACTTCTAGAATTTGGTGTAACAATTGTATACATATTGATAGACTAAACGCTTAGCTTTCATATGCCGTTCATTTCATCTGATTTGGTTTGGTTAATCTTGAGATATGACCAATTAACTAAAGCTACCTAAAATCGACATTGTGCCACTTTACAGTTTGCAATGAATAGAAAGGGTTCCGGAGAGGGGGGTTGGGGGTTGTTACCACCCCTAAACAAATCTAATCCGAAATGCAGAGTATGCTTATTTGGGTACCATGGTATAGCTAGAGGTTCCCTCTATCCATACATACCAAAACAAGTATAAACATTATACGCATGACGTCACAATGACGTCACCAAACATGACCGACCTCAAAATCCCGCCGTATTCGCTACACGTGAAATAGGCCAAAATAGAAATCTTCGCCAAAAAAGTCCAAATATCGGAATTTCACCCGGTTTTTTGCTTATAAGTGAGGGAAATGGTGTTTATAACATAGGCCTATGCTATAATATTCAGGACCATACAATTAAAAAATCTTTTCAAAATGGCGATTTAAACAAAATTGTAAGATGGCAACCACCCCCCTACTATCGGACTTTGACGGCTTACCTTACCCCCGGGTAAGGTGGCACCCTCAATTTGTGTTCGTCAAAATTAACGCAGGGGATGTTAAAGCGATCAACTAGACGCCCTAGGTCACTGTTCTTTGCGTTTTAGCGCAATCGGCGACCACCCTCCCTTAGGAGGACGAGGGTTTTAATGCTTATCTTAAACATTCTTTCTGTAAAAGTGGCACAATGTCGACTTTAGGTAGCTTTAGTTAATTGATCATATCTCAGGATTGACAAAACCAAATTAGATGAAATACACGGCATATGAAAGCTAAGTGTTTAGTCCATCTATATGTATACAATTAATACACCATATTCTGGAAGTTCATGGTCAATAAGTTTGGTAAACACATGCACGGTTTTTATTGAGACACCCTGTACTTCATCATTCACAAACCAGATAATGTCTTATTTGAACAAAAGAAATGAACTCACAAGTGCATGCCGCCATAGAAAGAAGAAAAAAACTTATTGTGTAACTTCATACATGATAAATAGGCATGAGGCCTAATCATATTAATTTGTGTGTCTGAAAGCTCAAGTATAGGATCTATCAATTGATAAACTCAAGGGCTCTTGACACTATGCATTTTGAGTGACTTCTTGTGATATATGAACTGTCAGGTTTTTATGCGTAATCAATCATGTGTACATGATTGCAGAGGTGTGTGTATTATAATTGTACCATCATTCTGTATTGAGTTTCTGACCCTTACGAAACAGATCTGTAAAACCATGAAACAGGATCAAGTCCAAATTTCATATTGTACTCTTATACATCATATTAATAGTTCAAAAGTTACAGCGCTTGATAAATTTCATGTTTTTAGGGTTAACAGCCCCTTTAATCGTTCTGGGCGCAGGTGCTGTTTTTTGGATTATGGACTCGGAGTAAAAATGAGCATATTGAAAAACAATCACCACCACTCGAAATGGTTCAAAAGAGTTAAAATTGTTTACAATGGGCCGCTAAAAGATTTTTATAGTGAAAGCCCGCAAATATGGGGCAACTCGAAGCCGAAGATATCGCAAAGCTGACGGTTAGTATTTTTGAAGCGACGCTAATGAGAAACTGGCTGGTAAAACAAAACATTATTCCTGAAGATATTAAATTCGATGGTTAAATAAATGGCATCAGAAATATTAAGACAAATTACAGAACGACAAAGATCTGAAGATGCCAGGAACGAAAAACGTGTGCAACGTATCGATTACATCAACGAATAACTAAAGTAGCAAAATCACGCCTAAAAAAACCGAAAACGTCGGCGATGCGATGAAAGCTTATAACAATTTAATCGGAGTTCGCCTTGACGATTTTCCGGCGGAACCGCGATTGCACAATTACCTTGATAAAGATCAGGAAAACGCGATGAAAACCGTCGAACTAGCGATCGTGGGTTTTGGAATGGTCAGAACTGGAATGTTGGTGTATAATTTCATATATTTTGTTTTAAATACATTTTTAAAAAGCCTACCACTCGATTAACTGAGGTGAATAGGCTTTCTTGTTATTTTTAACGCCGGTCACCAAACAGATAAAGATGCTGTTGAATTTCGCAGCAATCTGGACAAACAAAATGTTAACGTATCGATATTGTCGCTTTCGCATTTTTTACACTTAAAAAACCTATCCATTTACGGGGTTTTTCTTGCGAAGGAATCGCGATGTATTTTTCAGCTATTTCTATGTATTTGGAGTAAGGATATCATTGTCTTCAAGAAATCGAAAAATGATACATCACAGGGAGCAACTATTTGCATGGTGCTCACTTATTCAAATCGATCGAAAAACACCCGTGCAGTCGGATTATAAAATGCGATTATTTTTTTACCGAGGCGATTAAACTTGAAATGTCTTTTTACATTAATTAATTCTTAATGTGAAGGTCTTTTTTATTTTGTTTCTTTGACCGGCTTTTTTCAAACAACCTTTGATTGTTATAGTTTTTTCTCTCGATAAACCAGGTTTATCAAAAAAAATTATGACAATCGAATACGTCTTTTACATATATTATTTCTTAATGTCTAGGTCTTTTTTTATTTTGTTTCTTTGGCCGGCTTTTCAAACAAACTTTGCACAAACGCGCGTTCTTCTTTTTCAAACAGTTTTTACACTTAGAATTTTACTTTCATAATACAAGGTGAAACAATTCACCAAAGGCATTGTATATTTATTTTATTTTATTTCTTGCATTTTTTTAAAACTCTTCACCAAGTCAAAATCGTAAGTTGCGATTAGGATTTGTTGTGCTTGCTTTTTTATCATTCATTGGGTTTAACCCAACACGGCAATTTTACATCATCGTTTTTTTAATCGCTTAGCAAAAATGCGAATGTGGTAAAAACTGTCTGTGTATGCGCAGACTTGTCCGTATTTTGTATCTATGTCATTCAAATCCACGAATTTTTCAGTTTAGACAACTTTCAATTCTCTCCTCTTCGATTTGCGTGGGTTGTTTTAGTTTAGCTAAAAATTGTTCAAAATGTTCGTTTGTCAACATTCGCTCTTTAGGATTTCCATAAATTAAAAAAATAAATCAAATTTAAAAAAGACTTACACCTGCCAGATTATCAAGTTCACATTTTTTGTTTTACCGATTGGCAACATTTAAGATTGCCAAAAGAACGATTTCTGCAGATAACATAATGCCGGCTAAATACAGAGATTGTCTGTATAATTATAATAATATTTAATTTTACACAGAAATTACACGGAATGTTTTTGACTAGTTTACCCAGAAATTACACAGAATTTTGATAATGTGCAAAACACTCATTTTACAACTACTAAAGAGGATCAGAGGTCTTCTTTTGAAAGATACGAGCTTCAAGATAACAAAATTAGTGTTCAAATACCGTTTGTTTTGTCGTGTTTACTTTAGCCTATTCCCCGGCCTATTCCGTAATATGCTTGCTTAAACTTGAGCACTTAAAGACGAATTGTTACCAATGTTTGATGAAGAATGCTTGTAAAAGCCAAATGTAACAGAGGTTTTACATATGGATTACCGTATTTCATAAATTGACGCAACTTTGATAAAGATTTCCTCATAGTCAACCAACCATATCTTTGGATAGGCTGAAGCAAAAGAGACATAATAAATAGCATATAAAAGTTGGTTCCAAATATGGTGATGAAATTCAATAATTTTGTCTTTTTTGTAACTTTTTGTGACATTTTGGAATGTCGTTTGCAGACGACTGCCGCATGGAGAGTGGACGTACGTGTACCATGGATATAAGATAACTTATAAAAAGAGCATTGATTTTTGAATAAAATAAAAATGTGTCACCTACATGTACGCTGTGTGAATGCGACAAAGAAACAACAACAATACTTCAATGTTGAAATGTTCTCGTAAATATTGTTTACAAATAAGAAAATAAAGGGAAACAATGAATTTAGTTGTCTTGTGGCTCATATAAATATCAAGACCAAACATTGACATTAATGTTTATACAATCTACCACGCAATTTACTTGGCTTACAAAAAAAACCTGTTTGTTTGATTGTATTTGCTTTAGCCAAACAGCTGTCTTAAACAGTGAAATTACACAATTTTCGTGTATTGAGATAAATGAGGGTTTTAGCAGATATTATTCTTAAATCGGTTTTACGGTGTGACTATTTAAGTACATTAACACTTTCCACGCGGCAGGCGGCTGCAGACGACATTCAAATATTTCACAAAATGTTTAAAAAATGTCAAAATTATTGAATTTCATGACCATATTTAGAACCACCATGAGAAATGCATTGACATGAGTACAAACATGCCTAGTTTTGGGTCAGTAATTTTGAGATAGACTTTGAAAATTGTGAAAGGTTTCTGAAAAATCTGTTCTGTGTATGGTAAAAATAATAGCCGCGTGGAAAGTGTTAAAAGTCATTTGAAGTGAGAGCAAAATTTGGAACCATTGTCAATATTTCATTTGTCCATTCGTGTGCGATCGCGTTATGTTTTCATTTTTAAACGGATTGCGGGCTATGTGCATAAGGAACAACTTTGAGGAAATATTTTTCAACTAACCAAAATAAATGTGATTTCCTTTTTATTTAACAGAATAAATGAACTTTTTGCCTTATGTGGCTCTAGAAACAGAGTTGATAAATGGTTTGAATCTTTACAACGTTTGTAAAGTTTCCCAGTTTAGCTCAGTTGGTAGAGCGTTCGCCTTCAGAACAGGAGGTCCGGAGTTCGATCCTGTCGCTGACCACAATGTCATATGATTTTTTGTTCCGTCGTCAAAATCAATGTTGTTGTTGGGTTTTTTGCTATAAACTATATTTTTTATATTGAATTTATTTATGATTGTTTGGTTGATTTCTTTCGTGAGTTCACATATCCCACCATTCTATAATCCCAAAGCGATAGGCCTACCTCGATATGCTCGGGAGTGACTTATTATGCTCGGGATCAGTGACTTGTATTCATAAATATTAAGACGTGACGTAATCCATAATGTGAAGTTCTGAAGATGGTTTTTCATGACAACAATTAATGTTTTGCTGCATTTATACCTGATTTGCCTCATTATTAGCTACAATCCTGGAAAAAAGTCTTGGAACACCTGCGTGTGATTAACGGAAAAGTGTCACCCCACTCCCTCGTACAATGTTGACCAAGCCCAGTGGCTCCTGCAGCTTGCCAGAGTGTCCCAACATTGATCGATGGGGGGTGGGGAAGGAAAAATCTCATTTGAACAATTTCCATTTATAACAGAAGACACTAAGTATCAATACATGCACGCAATACCCAGCACGTGTGCTCAGCTCAGCGTTTGCGTTCCAAGGACTTTTTTCCAAGATTGTATACGCAGATTGCAAAAAAAAATCATCTAAATTTGGTTTTTCTATCATATCTCGAAAACTAAATGTCACATGTATCTCAAATTGCACATTATTTGGCAGTGGACCATAGGCTTGGCAACCCCAATATTTCTTTTTATAAAGACATTCATTTAATACGGGAACGTTCAGTGAAAACAATTCCCTATAACTAATGCATTTCGAAGATGTATAATAATTGCCTATTATTGCAATGCATAATGTGGCGTTTTCAGATACTCCTACGAGATTTATTGATGTATTGTCAGATATGCAAAAGAGTGTCTAAAAGTAAAAGTAACGGAATCTATATATGGGGTTGAAAGTAACACACCTAATTGTAAAACAACTTAGGCCTACTTGTAAATAACTATCTTCAGTAGATAGCAGTAACTTCTTGTTTGACAGATTCGACAGCTATCTTTTGTATTGCATTAACGGGTTGTAATATAATAATAGATGCTCATTATTCATATGCCCATCTGTTATTATGTATTTTCTGATTTTCGGTCGTTGTTTTGCATCACTTGTGTTGCAAAGGGACGATGAATCCCCCGGCCCAATAGTCACCAAGAAAAAATGCATGAAAAACACCTTTTTTCAAAACACGTTTTTTCTGCTCGAATGTTCATAAGCCTATACGTACACTTTGTTGGCTGTTTTATTAAAAAGAATTTTTGAAAAAACTACATTTGGATTTAATTCTACATTTCCACATACTATTATCAACCAACATTTTTGGCTCAAATTGTCAGAGGGCGTTTTTGCCTACAGTTTTTGGAATTTATTTTGAACATTTTGAAATTGCTGGTATTTTGTCCCGACATGTTATTCACAAACCCTTATTTTATGGATTTTTTCAAATATTACTTTTTTCTTACTCTTTTTTCAAAACTGTTGGTATTTATTTTTTGGAAATATTTGAAAATAATTGGAAAAACAATAGTTGGACATGGTTGGATGATGAGTAAATGTTTCTTCTTACTCCACAAATTATAAATGATAGTCAGTAAAAGAAATTGCACATCCAGGATTTGAACCCGGGACCTCCGGATGGTTATAGACTAGCGCTCTTATCAACTGAGCTAATGAGTCAGATGAGTAAGCACGACGATAATATCATCTATAGGCCTTCAGTTCAATCTCATCCTCAAAAGCAACCCAAACAACTAAATAAGTGAATACATAAACCATTTAAGTAATATATAATATACGTGAATACATAAATAAACCATTTAAGTAGTATATTTTATTTTATTTATTGATTAAAATAGCACTGCGATAAATGAATTTAGCTTTATTCACAAAGTTATCATCAGACGAGTTGGGACGGTAATGGTAAAGTGTATGGTAAAGTGTATGGTAAAGTGTTGCCTTGAAACACGTGTTCATTGAGCACTTTACCGTCGTTTCTATAGTATAATATTAGTATACATATTTTGTTTTCATTTTAAATGGTAAACTGTTATCAAAATGCGTAGATGTGACCCATGCGGCTTATATTTCGGTGTTACAACATGCATGATTAGTATAGCTAACACATATGCATATCTTGATAACTCAAAGGCAGTATGAAAAAAACGTTTAATTGCCTATTTTAAGTAAAATGTCCCAATGGTAAACTGATGGTAAAGTGTGTGTAAAGTGTGTGATACTTTGCAATAATGCTTTACTATAACATGTATAATAAAACAAATCCACGCTTGTGTAAGCACTGACCGCTTGGCCCAGTGGATAGGAGCGTTCGTTGGCACCATTTATATAGCCTGCTTGGCGTCGGTTCGAGTCGCTCTCATGGCGTGACTTTTTGTCCTTTTTTCTGTTATGAGCTATCTTCAATAGATAGGAATAGTATTGCAAATAAACGTTTAATGCTCGGCAAATGTTAACACTTTCAACGCGGCTATTGGTTTAACCACGGTACAAAACAGATTTGTCTAACTTTTATGTCTATCTCAAGGATAACTGAACAAATAATAGGCACGTTTTTGTACTTATTTGAATGCATTTCACAAGGTGATTCCAAATATTGGTAAAATGACATTCAATAATTTTGACATTTTTGAAACATTTTGTGCAATTTTGGATTGTCGTCTGCAGACGCTTGTCGCGTGGAAAGTGTAAATGTATAGTTTCATATTTCAAATAACAAACAAATAGGCAATGTGATAACATTATTAAAAGTATAAAAATGTTAATTTCTCAGCAAGAACTTTATACTTTTGCTTTATTGATTTATAAACATTAGATTATTGCGCGCGGGATCAAGAAACGGGTCAAATTGTAGTTAAATATGACATAAATAATTGTTTTCAGTGCCCACTCCCTAAATAAAATTAATTCCCTATCATCATTTTTATAATATTTGTGATGCCCCTATTGTTTGCTCAAATCGTGTGTAATATGAGATTCATACGACATTCTGTTTTTGATTTATGATAGAAAAACGAAATTTAGATCAAATATTTTGCATTCCTCTTATACATGTATACGCAGATTGCAAAAAAAATCATCTAAATTTGGTTTTTCTATCATATCTCGAAAACTAAATGTCACATGTATCTCAAATTGCACATTATTTGGCAGTGGACCATAGGCTTGGCAACCCCAATTTTTCTTTTTATAAAGACATTCATTTAATACGGGAACGTTCAGTGAAAACAATTCCCTATACTAACTAATGCATTTCGAAGATGTATAATAATTGCCTATTATTGCAATGCATAATGTGGCGTTTTCAGATACTCCTACGAGATTTATTGATGTATTGTCAGATATGCAAAAGAGTGTCTAAAAGTAAAAGTAACGGAATCTATATATGGGGTTGAAAGTAACACAACTAATTGTAAAACAACTTAGGCCTACTTGTAAATAACTATCTTCAGTAGATAGCAGTAACTTCTTGTTTGACAGATTCGACAGCTATCTTTTGTATTGCATTAACGGGTTGTAATATAATAATAGATGCTCATTATTCATATGCCCATCTGTTATTATGTATTTTCTGATTTTCGGTCGTTGTTTTGCATCACTTGTGTTGCAAAGGGACGATGAATCCCCCGGCCCAATAGTCACCAAGAAAAAATGCATGAAATACACCTTTTTTCAAAACACTTTTTTTCTGCTCGAATGTTCATAAGCCTATACGTACACTTTGTTGGCTGTTTTATTAAAAAGAATTTTTGAAAAAACTACATTTGGATTTAATTCTACATTTCCACATACTATTATCAACCAACATTTTTGGCTCAAATTGTCAGAGGGCGTTTTTGCCTACAGTTTTTGGAATTTATTTTGAACATTTTGAAATTGCTGGTATTTTGTCCCGACATGTTATTCACAAACCCTTATTTTATGGATTTTTTCAAATATTACTTTTTTCTTACTCTTTTTTCAAAACTGTTGGTATTTATTTTTTGGAAATATTTGAAAATAATTGGAAAAACAATAGTTGGACATGGTTGGATGATGAGTAAATGTTTCTTCTTACTCCACAAATTATAAATGATAGTCAGTAAAAGAAATTGCACATCCAGGATTTGAACCCGGGACCTCCGGATGGTTATAGACTAGCGCTCTTATCAACTGAGCTAATGAGTCAGATGAGTAAGCACGACGATAATATCATCTATAGGCCTTCAGTTCAATCTCATCCTCAAAAGCAACCCAAACAACTAAATAAGTGAATACATAAACCATTTAAGTAATATATAATATACGTGAATACATAAATAAACCATTTAAGTAGTATATTTTATTTTATTTATTGATTAAAATAGCACTGCGATAAATGAATTTAGCTTTATTCACAAAGTTATCATCAGACGAGTTGGGACGGTAATGGTAAAGTGTATGGTAAAGTGTATGGTAAAGTGTTGCCTTGAAACACGTGTTCATTGAGCACTTTACCGTCGTTTCTATAGTATAATATTAGTATACATATTTTGTTTTCATTTTAAATGGTAAACTGTTATCAAAATGCGTAGATGTGACCCATGCGGCTTATATTTCGGTGTTACAACATGCATGATTAGTATAGCTAACACATATGCATATCTTGATAACTCAAAGGCAGTATGAAAAAAACGTTTAATTGCCTATTTTAAGTAAAATGTCCCAATGGTAAACTGATGGTAAAGTGTGTGTAAAGTGTGTGATACTTTGCAATAATGCTTTACTATAACATGTATAATAAAACAAATCCACGCTTGTGTAAGCACTGACCGCTTGGCCCAGTGGATAGGAGCGTTCGTTGGCACCATTTATATAGCCTGCTTGGCGTCGGTTCGAGTCGCTCTCATGGCGTGACTTTTTGTCCTTTTTTCTGTTATGAGCTATCTTCAATAGATAGGAATAGTATTGCAAATAAACGTTTAATGCTCGGCAAATGTTAACACTTTCAACGCGGCTATTGGTTTAACCACGGTACAAAACAGATTTGTCTAACTTTTATGTCTATCTCAAGGATAACTGAACAAATAATAGGCACGTTTTTGTACTTATTTGAATGCATTTCACAAGGTGATTCCAAATATTGGTAAAATGACATTCAATAATTTTGACATTTTTGAAACATTTTGTGCAATTTTGGATTGTCGTCTGCAGACGCTTGTCGCGTGGAAAGTGTAAATGTATAGTTTCATATTTCAAATAACAAACAAATAGGCAATGTGATAACATTATTAAAAGTATAAAAATGTTAATTTCTCAGCAAGAACTTTATACTTTTGCTTTATTGATTTATAAACATTAGATTATTGCGCGCGGGATCAAGAAACGGGTCAAATTGTAGTTAAATATGACATAAATAATTGTTTTCAGTGCCCACTCCCTAAATAAAATTAATTCCCTATCATCATTTTTATAATATTTGTGATGCCCCTATTGTTTGCTCAAATCGTGTGTAATATGAGATTCATACGACATTCTGTTTTTGATTTATGATAGAAAAACGAAATTTAGATCAAATATTTTGCATTCCTCTTATACATGTATACGCAGATTGCAAAAAAAATCATCTAAATTTGGTTTTTCTATCATATCTCGAAAACTAAATGTCACATGTATCTCAAATTGCACATTATTTGGCAGTGGACCATAGGCTTGGCAACCCCAATTTTTCTTTTTATAAAGACATTCATTTAATACGGGAACGTTCAGTGAAAACAATTCCCTATACTAACTAATGCATTTCGAAGATGTATAATAATTGCCTATTATTGCAATGCATAATGTGGCGTTTTCAGATACTCCTACGAGATTTATTGATGTATTGTCAGATATGCAAAAGAGTGTCTAAAAGTAAAAGTAACGGAATCTATATATGGGGTTGAAAGTAACACAACTAATTGTAAAACAACTTAGGCCTACTTGTAAATAACTATCTTCAGTAGATAGCAGTAACTTCTTGTTTGACAGATTCGACAGCTATCTTTTGTATTGCATTAACGGGTTGTAATATAATAATAGATGCTCATTATTCATATGCCCATCTGTTATTATGTATTTTCTGATTTTCGGTCGTTGTTTTGCATCACTTGTGTTGCAAAGGGACGATGAATCCCCCGGCCCAATAGTCACCAAGAAAAAATGCATGAAATACACCTTTTTTCAAAACACTTTTTTTCTGCTCGAATGTTCATAAGCCTATACGTACACTTTGTTGGCTGTTTTATTAAAAAGAATTTTTGAAAAAACTACATTTGGATTTAATTCTACATTTCCACATACTATTATCAACCAACATTTTTGGCTCAAATTGTCAGAGGGCGTTTTTGCCTACAGTTTTTGGAATTTATTTTGAACATTTTGAAATTGCTGGTATTTTGTCCCGACATGTTATTCACAAACCCTTATTTTATGGATTTTTTCAAATATTACTTTTTTCTTACTCTTTTTTCAAAACTGTTGGTATTTATTTTTTGGAAATATTTGAAAATAATTGGAAAAACAATAGTTGGACATGGTTGGATGATGAGTAAATGTTTCTTCTTACTCCACAAATTATAAATGATAGTCAGTAAAAGAAATTGCACATCCAGGATTTGAACCCGGGACCTCCGGATGGTTATAGACTAGCGCTCTTATCAACTGAGCTAATGAGTCAGATGAGTAAGCACGACGATAATATCATCTATAGGCCTTCAGTTCAATCTCATCTTCAAAAACAACCCAAACAACTAAATAAGTGAATACATAAACCATTTAAGTAATATATAATATACGTGAATACATAAATAAACCATTTAAGTAGTATATTTTATTTTATTTATTGATTAAAATAGCAATGCGATAAATGAATTTAGCTTTATTCACAAAGTTATCATCAGACGAGTTGGGACGGTAATGGTAAAGTGTATGGTAAAGTGTATGGTAAAGTGTTGCCTTGAAACACGTGTTCATTGAGCACTTTACCGTCGTTTCTATAGTATAATATTAGTATACATATTTTGTTTTCATTTTAAATGGTAAACTGTTATCAAAATGCGTAGATGTGACCCATGCGGCTTATATTTCGGTGTTACAACATGCATGATTAGTATAGCTAACACATATGCATATCTTGATAACTCAAAGGCAGTATGAAAAAAACGTTTAATTGCCTATTTTAAGTAAAATGTCCCAATGGTAAACTGATGGTAAAGTGTGTGTAAAGTGTGTGATACTTTGCAATAATGCTTTACTATAACATGTATAATAAAACAAATCCACGCTTGTGTAAGCACTGACCGCTTGGCCCAGTGGATAGGAGCGTTCGTTGGCACCATTTATATAGCCTGCTTGGCGTCGGTTCGAGTCGCTCTCATGGCGTGACTTTTTGTCATTTTTTCTGTTATGAGCTATCTTCAATAGATAGGAATAGTATTGCAAATAAACGTTTAATGCTCGGCAAATGTTAACACTTTCAACGCGGCTATTGGTTTAACCACGGTACAAAACAGATTTGTCTAACTTTTATGTCTATCTCAAGGATAACTGAACAAATAATAGGCACGTTTTTGTACTTATTTGAATGCATTTCACAAGGTGATTCCAAATATTGGTAAAATGACATTCAATAATTTTGACATTTTTGAAACATTTTGTGCAATTTTGGATTGTCGTCTGCAGACGCTTGTCGCGTGGAAAGTGTAAATGTATAGTTTCATATTTCAAATAACAAACAAATAGGCAATGTGATAACATTATTAAAAGTATAAAAATGTTAATTTCTCAGCAAGAACTTTATACTTTTGCTTTATTGATTTATAAACATTAGATTATTGCGCGCGGGATCAAGAAACGGGTCAAATTGTAGTTAAATATGACATAAATAATTGTTTTCAGTGCCCACTCCCTAAATAAAATTAATTCCCTATCATCATTTTTATAATATTTGTGATGCCCCTATTGTTTGCTCAAATCGTGTGTAATATGAGATTCATACGACATTCTGTTTTTGATTTATGATAGAAAAACGAAATTTAGATCACTGAATATTTTGCATTCCTCTTATACAATCCTGGAAAAAAGTCTTGGAACACCTGCGTGTGATTAACGGAAAAGTGTCACCCCACTCCCCCGTACAATGTTGACCAAGCCCAGTGGCTCCTGCAGCTTGCCAGAGTGTCCCAACATTGATCGATGGGGGGTGGGGAAGGAAAAATCTCATTTGAACAATTTCCATTTATAACAGAAGACACTAAGTATCAATACATGCACGCAATACCCAGCACGTGTGCTCAGCTCAGCGTTTGCGTTCCAAGGACTTTTTTCCAAGATTGTATACGCAGATTGCAAAAAAAATCATCTAAATTTGGTTTTTCTATCATATCTCGAAAACTAAATGTCACATGTATCTCAAATTGCACATTATTTGGCAGTGGACCATAGGCTTGGCAACCCCAATATTTCTTTTTATAAAGACATTCATTTAATACGGGAACGTTCAGTGAAAACAATTCCCTATACTAACTAATGCATTTCGAAGATGTATAATAATTGCCTATTATTGCAATGCATAATGTGGCGTTTTCAGATACTCCTACGAGATTTATTGATGTATTGTCAGATATGCAAAAGAGTGTCTAAAAGTAAAAGTAACGGAATCTATATATGGGGTTGAAAGTAACACAACTAATTGTAAAACAACTTAGGCCTACTTGTAAATAACTATCTTCAGTAGATAGCAGTAACTTCTTGTTTGACAGATTCGACAGCTATCTTTTGTATTGCATTAACGGGTTGTAATATAATAATAGATGCTCATTATTCATATGCCCATCTGTTATTATGTATTTTCTGATTTTCGGTCGTTGTTTTGCATCACTTGTGTTGCAAAGGGACGATGAATCCCCCGGCCCAATAGTCACCAAGAAAAAATGCATGAAAAACACCTTTTTTCAAAACACTTTTTTTTCTGCTCGAATGTTCATAAGCCTATACGTACACTTTGTTGGCTGTTTTATTAAAAAGAATTTTTGAAAAAACTACATTTGGATTTAATTCTACATTTCCACATACTATTATCAACCAACATTTTTGGCTCAAATTGTCAGAGGGCGTTTTTGCCTACAGTTTTTGGAATTTATTTTGAACATTTTGAAATTGCTGGTATTTTGTCCCGACATGTTATTCACAAACCCTTATTTTATGGATTTTTTCAAATATTACTTTTTTCTTACTCTTTTTTCAAAACTGTTGGTATTTATTTTTTGGAAATATTTGAAAATAATTGGAAAAACAATAGTTGGACATGGTTGGATGATGAGTAAATGTTTCTTCTTACTCCACAAATTATAAATGATAGTCAGTAAAAGAAATTGCACATCCAGGATTTGAACCCGGGACCTCCGGATGGTTATAGACTAGCGCTCTTATCAACTGAGCTAATGAGTCAGATGAGTAAGCACGACGATAATATCATCTATAGGCCTTCAGTTCAATCTCATCCTCAAAAACAACCCAAACAACTAAATAAGTGAATACATAAACCATTTAAGTAATATATAATATACGTGAATACATAAATAAACCATTTAAGTAGTATATTTTATTTTATTTATTGATTAAAATAGCACTGCGATAAATGAATTTAGCTTTATTCACAAAGTTATCATCAGACGAGTTGGGACGGTAATGGTAAAGTGTATGGTATAAAGTGTATGGTAAAGTGTTGCCTTGAAACACGTGTTCATTGAGCACTTTACCGTCGTTTCTATAGTATAATATTAGTATACATATTTTGTTTTCATTTTAAATGGTAAACTGTTATCAAAATGCGTAGATGTGACCCATGCGGCTTATATTTCGGTGTTACAACATGCATGATTAGTATAGCTAACACATATGCATATCTTGATAACTCAAAGGCAGTATGAAAAAAACGTTTAATTGCCTATTTTAAGTAAAATGTCCCAATGGTAAACTGATGGTAAAGTGTGTGTAAAGTGTGTGATACTTTGCAATAATGCTTTACTATAACATGTATAATAAAACAAATCCACGCTTGTGTAAGCACTGACCGCTTGGCCCAGTGGATAGGAGCGTTCGTTGGCACCATTTATATAGCCTGCTTGGCGTCGGTTCGAGTCGCTCTCATGGCGTGACTTTTTGTCATTTTTTCTGTTATGAGCTATCTTCAATAGATAGGAATAGTATTGCAAATAAACGTTTAATGCTCGGCAAATGTTAACACTTTCAACGCGGCTATTGGTTTAACCACGGTACAAAACAGATTTGTCTAACTTTTATGTCTATCTCAAGGATAACTGAACAAATAATAGGCACGTTTTTGTACTTATTTGAATGCATTTCACAAGGTGATTCCAAATATTGGTAAAATGACATTCAATAATTTTGACATTTTTGAAACATTTTGTGCAATTTTGGATTGTCGTCTGCAGACGCTTGTCGCGTGGAAAGTGTAAATGTATAGTTTCATATTTCAAATAACAAACAAATAGGCAATGTGATAACATTATTAAAAGTATAAAAATGTTAATTTCTCAGCAAGAACTTTATACTTTTGCTTTATTGATTTATAAACATTAGATTATTGCGCGCGGGATCAAGAAACGGGTCAAATTGTAGTTAAATATGACATAAATAATTGTTTTCAGTGCCCACTCCCTAAATAAAATTAATTCCCTATCATCATTTTTATAATATTTGTGATGCCCCTATTGTTTGCTCAAATCGTGTGTAATATGAGATTCATACGACATTCTGTTTTTGATTTATGATAGAAAAACGAAATTTAGATCAAATATTTTGCATTCCTCTTATACATGTATACGCAGATTGCAAAAAAAATCATCTAAATTTGGTTTTTCTATCATATCTCGAAAACTAAATGTCACATGTATCTCAAATTGCACATTATTTGGCAGTGGACCATAGGCTTGGCAACCCCAATTTTTCTTTTTATAAAGACATTCATTTAATACGGGAACGTTCAGTGAAAACAATTCCCTATACTAACTAATGCATTTCGAAGATGTATAATAATTGCCTATTATTGCAATGCATAATGTGGCGTTTTCAGATACTCCTACGAGATTTATTGATGTATTGTCAGATATGCAAAAGAGTGTCTAAAAGTAAAAGTAACGGAATCTATATATGGGGTTGAAAGTAACACAACTAATTGTAAAACAACTTAGGCCTACTTGTAAATAACTATCTTCAGTAGATAGCAGTAACTTCTTGTTTGACAGATTCGACAGCTATCTTTTGTATTGCATTAACGGGTTGTAATATAATAATAGATGCTCATTATTCATATGCCCATCTGTTATTATGTATTTTCTGATTTTCGGTCGTTGTTTTGCATCACTTGTGTTGCAAAGGGACGATGAATCCCCCGGCCCAATAGTCACCAAGAAAAAATGCATGAAATACACCTTTTTTCAAAACACTTTTTTTCTGCTCGAATGTTCATAAGCCTATACGTACACTTTGTTGGCTGTTTTATTAAAAAGAATTTTTGAAAAAACTACATCTGGATTTAATTCTACATTTCCACATACTATTATCAACCAACATTTTTGGCTCAAATTGTCAGAGGGCGTTTTTGCCTACAGTTTTTGGAATTTATTTTGAACATTTTGAAATTGCTGGTATTTTGTCCCGACATGTTATTCACAAACCCTTATTTTATGGATTTTTTCAAATATTACTTTTTTCTTACTCTTTTTTCAAAACTGTTGGTATTTATTTTTTGGAAATATTTGAAAATAATTGGAAAAACAATAGTTGGACATGGTTGGATGATGAGTAAATGTTTCTTCTTACTCCACAAATTATAAATGATAGTCAGTAAAAGAAATTGCACATCCAGGATTTGAACCCGGGACCTCCGGATGGTTATAGACTAGCGCTCTTATCAACTGAGCTAATGAGTCAGATGAGTAAGCACGACGATAATATCATCTATAGGCCTTCAGTTCAATCTCATCTTCAAAAACAACCCAAACAACTAAATAAGTGAATACATAAACCATTTAAGTAATATATAATATACGTGAATACATAAATAAACCATTTAAGTATAGTATATTTTATTTTATTTATTGATTAAAATAGCAATGCGATAAATGAATTTAGCTTTATTCACAAAGTTATCATCAGACGAGTTGGGACGGTAATGGTAAAGTGTATGGTAAAGTGTATGGTAAAGTGTTGCCTTGAAACACGTGTTCATTGAGCACTTTACCGTCGTTTCTATAGTATAATATTAGTATACATATTTTGTTTTCATTTTAAATGGTAAACTGTTATCAAAATGCGTAGATGTGACCCATGCGGCTTATATTTCGGTGTTACAACATGCATGATTAGTATAGCTAACACATATGCATATCTTGATAACTCAAAGGCAGTATGAAAAAAACGTTTAATTGCCTATTTTAAGTAAAATGTCCCAATGGTAAACTGATGGTAAAGTGTGTGTAAAGTGTGTGATACTTTGCAATAATGCTTTACTATAACATGTATATAATAAAACAAATCCACGCTTGTGTAAGCACTGACCGCTTGGCCCAGTGGATAGGAGCGTTCGTTGGCACCATTTATATAGCCTGCTTGGCGTCGGTTCGAGTCGCTCTCATGGCGTGACTTTTTGTCCTTTTTTCTGTTATGAGCTATCTTCAATAGATAGGAATAGTATTGCAAATAAACGTTTAATGCTCGGCAAATGTTAACACTTTCAACGCGGCTATTGGTTTAACCACGGTACAAAACAGATTTGTCTAACTTTTATGTCTATCTCAAGGATAACTGAACAAATAATAGGCACGTTTTTGTACTTATTTGAATGCATTTCACAAGGTGATTCCAAATATTGGTAAAATGACATTCAATAATTTTGACATTTTTGAAACATTTTGTGCAATTTTGGATTGTCGTCTGCAGACGCTTGTCGCGTGGAAAGTGTAAATGTATAGTTTCATATTTCAAATAACAAACAAATAGGCAATGTGATAACATTATTAAAAGTATAAAAATGTTAATTTCTCAGCAAGAACTTTATACTTTTGCTTTATTGATTTATAAACATTAGATTATTGCGCGCGGGATCAAGAAACGGGTCAAATTGTAGTTAAATATGACATAAATAATTGTTTTCAGTGCCCACTCCCTAAATAAAATTAATTCCCTATCATCATTTTTATAATATTTGTGATGCCCCTATTGTTTGCTCAAATCGTGTGTAATATGAGATTCATACGACATTCTGTTTTTGATTTATGATAGAAAAACGAAATTTAGATCAAATATTTTGCATTCCTCTTATACAATCCTGGAAAAAAGTCTTGGAACACCTGCGTGTGATTAACGGAAAAGTGTCACCCCACTCCCCCGTACAATGTTGACCAAGCCCAGTGGCTCCTGCAGCTTGCCAGAGTGTCCCAACATTGATCGATGGGGGGTGGGGAAGGAAAAATCTCATTTGAACAATTTCCATTTATAACAGAAGACACTAAGTATCAATACATGCACGCAATACCCAGCACGTGTGCTCAGCTCAGCGTTTGCGTTCCAAGGACTTTTTTCCAAGATTGTAGGTAGCCATTTAGCGGTGAACAATAGCGTAGGTCAATTTATCAGCAAAACGAACCGCGCAATTTTGAACCGCGCACTTTGGATAGTTAAACTCCCACGGAATTCGGACCGTCGGTTTCAAGAGTGATCTTGAGGTGAAATCAAAGTCTTTTATTGAGATTGATGTCTTGAAATACTCCTTATAATAGGACCTGTCTTGCAAACTTATTGAAACCGGTCTATGACATCTACAAGCAGAGCATTTCCCTTCGGCATTTTACAAATTCGTCGCTATCGAAAATGAAATGTGTCAAAGTAGTGTCGAGTGTACATTGATTTGCCAAACAGCTGTCTTAACCAGCACAATTTTCATTTATTTAGATAAATGAGGGTTTTAGCAACTATCATTCTTAAATCGATTTTACGGCGTGACCATTTAAGTATATAAAAGACATTTTGCCAAGGTTGTTTATTACAAGCCCAAATGGGCCAAAACAACAACAATGCAAGGCAAAAAAACCCACATGCTTTACTTCCATTAAATATTAGCGCACTATTTCAAGCGGTTTACGTCATCGGTCCGGATACAGTTTTGTCATGCAATGTATACGCTTTCATGTCTCGGAGATGTATGCGAAAGTATGCGCAATGTTGAAATGTCCGTGTCAAGTCTATGCATGCAGTAATTACCAGTAGTCCCCAGCACAGAACAAAACAAATGCAATCAATGCACATCTGTTTTCTTTCATTCAATGTAAACATACTATTTCAAGAAGCCGAAGACATCGGTCCAAATAAAGTTTGGTGATGCAATGTACGCGTTCCTGACTCCGGGATACGCAAGATTTTGCGTTTTGTTCCGCTGATAGTCCATTGGATTGCACAAATGAGCTCTTTTCATGATTATAATCACACATTTCAAACACATTTGCCATGAAATTGTATAATAAAAAGGCATATTAGGCAAATAATATTATCTAATATTATCTGTGAACTTCATGACATGTTGTATTTTCGGTGCAAATTATTGCAATCACACAAACCCGAATTCAAGAAAAACTTGACGAAACTAAAGCCAAATCCACGGTAAAAAAGTCACTTCTGAGGAATCAGGCATCAATTTTATCCATCGTATCATAATATTCATAGTCTTTTGTAACTAGAAACATGCTTACAATTTTATAAAATTATTTAGTCCGGTCAAGTGAATGCTTATAATATAGCTCCTCGAATCTTGTCTCGATCTAAATTCATTTCGTAGCGTCGATGGGTTGTTGATCAACTGTTTAAATCTCACGTTTATATTCAGATTCGCTTGATAGCTCAGATTGCTCTGCACAATGTCATATGATATTTTTTTTTACAGAAAGGCTATTCTGGTCAAAATGAATAAACATTTCACAATTTCATCACACAAAATGCATGAATTCGGACGTTTTCATTGGAAAAACGGGGTTTTTTTTCAAAAAATTCAATAATTAATTCAAACGCGGGCATGAAAATGAAGCGCGAGCGTGTTACGGGAAACTAAAAATCAAGTTGGCGAGGCCTAACGGGGGATCGTAAGTTTCGTTTTCTGACCGAAAATCGGTGAAAATCAAACTCGGTTTTTCTTATCAAAAAAGAAGTCGGGCATCAATGTTTTTGATATGAAATTAAAGCTTAACATTCCGTTAGTACGGAAATTGCTCTTAAAATATCGTACGAATTTTAGTCCGGTCAAGTGAATAGTTACAAGAAGCAAAGTCACGAAAGTTGTTAAATTCTAAAATTAGCGATAAAATCACTCCCCGTGGACCAAATATGTCAGATTTGGCATCATATTATAGAGAAAATTACGAACAATCCACCTACTTCGCCATCATGGCTGCCAGCTAACCCTACCTCAATTAATTCAGGGAAAACAAACTTCTCGTAAGGTTTTAGCGCAAGGTTGACATCCTGAAATCGATCTTTGCGTGGGTTCGAAATCGGCAAGGTCACTCATTGAAAGCGATACCTGCGTGCTGACTGTATCATAGCTATTACATGTCCCTATTTTTTTAAATTACGCACGTGTATATGCATTACTCATTTTGGTACGTCAGCGGGGGAAGGGGGTTATTCAGTGCGATCAGTAGTGGCGTACCCAGGGGGCCGGTGCCCCCCCCCCCCCCCTGAAATATCCCTGTCGGTAAAAATGACCCTCGGTCGGTAGATTTGCGATTTTGACCATGCAATTTGTTTGACCGGTTATGCGGACAGCTTCATCGCTCCCCACCCCCGCTCCCCACCCCCACCCCACACCCTGCTTATCAAGATTTCAGCTGCTGACGGGGGAAAATTGTGCAAGTTTTACGAAAAAATTGTCGGTATCATGCCTTTCGTCGGTACAACTATGGTCGTGCCTGCCCCCCCCCCCCCACGTTTTCAAAAGCTGGGTATGCCACTGGAGATCAGTAAGTCGATGATGCAGTGAAATCACTGCATCGAGGAAGAGCAATAGACTATAGATGCATGAGGACATGTTGCATTGCTGATCCAGCGAAGAACAGGGAGGGCGCAGTGGAAAAGGGACAGGGGTTTTTTTTTTTGGGGGGGGGGGGGGGCAGCGGTACCCGTTGCCCAGGCTTGTCGCAGACCTTTTGTACGTGGAAGTTACTGCTTGTGTGATGTCAGCGAAGGTCAACAGGACTACATCGCTCAGCATTGTGTTGCAAATGTGCCGATCGCGATCAATGCGCTGCATCGCACTATCATCGCATTGTTGTCATACTGATTTGGGTTGTATACACTAGACTATCAAGGCAAAATATAAAATAAACCTGTTTAGCGTCCCCTCCCGCATCCTTTTTTTGGGGTCCGCTTCAATTTTCTTCTTTTTTCTCTTTATTTCAGTCATAACTGTTTCAGGTTCGCAATGTTTATCGCTTACCAGGGCGGTTTTGTACTAAAAGTGGGGGGAAAAATAAAACAAAAAGGGCCTCTTCCTTCCTTTTTTGAAAAAAGTCCCGACGCTAAACATGTTTTTATTTTTATTTTGCCTAGCCTAATTCAAGCTGTACTGAGTGTTTAAATTAATAAAATAAATCCTCAGCGTTGAAAGAACTAGTATGCTTGGGCCCAGATTTCAGATTTGAACACACTTATAGATCACAGAGAACTTGAGCCAAACTCGTGTATTTTGCTGGGCTCGGGAGTCGGGCTCTGGAGTCGGACTCGCGCAGTCCAGTAGAGTCTAGTAGTACGGGCCAGATTTGAGAAAAAAACAGAAATAAGCTTATTACTCAAATGTGGCAATGTCCGAATTACAATGCCTGTAATGCAATGTTTTAATTAAACATAGATTTGGTAAGAAAAAAATATTATTCGTTTTCCAAGATGAAATTCCAACCTTATTTCACCAAGTCTCGCATTACTCACTTCCCTATTCGTCGAAAGTTACTGACTGAATACACATCACTCATATTTGGGTATGCTGTCATGTACATCCGCGTGCCTATTTTTGCTTACCGTTTTCAAAATAGTATGATTTGTTGGTTATATAATCTTGACATATATCTCAATCATATTGCCGAATATCGTGCAATTTCAAGCCTATCTTCTTATTAAAATCGTGACTTCAATGTTAAAACTATTTGAACCGAATTGCGTTATTACATAAATGAGGAGTGATTTGGTGGTGCGCCCCCATATGTATCGATCATTCATTATACTGACGTGCCAGGCAGTATGGGACAGGAAGGCCAAACTAATGACTTGATTCAGTCAATTTATTCCTTTCACATAATCAACTTTCAATATTTTAATTCATGACACTGGCATGAATTAACCCCCCCCCCCCCCCCTACTTCCCACTTAGGACTAGGATGATTACTTTCTTTAACTTTTTTTCTTCTTTCTAGCTACTCTCAAATGTTCTTGTTTTTTCTTTAATGTTCAAAAAATCTTAATTTCAAATTTTTGAAAGAAAACTGGACTTTTTGTGGTCCATTTTGACACGAGAGCCTGCTATTGGTATTTTAATTACATGCGTTTATGTGTAGGCCTATATTTTATTGAGTTACGATAGACATTGTTGTTCTTGGTAGCTTAGCGTTACAGCGCTCGCTTTGATATCAGGAGGACCCGGGTTCGACTCTGATCAGCACCGACTTTTTTTCATACCTAATCTATTTGCTTTATAAAAGCTTTTTTTGTCTTGTCCATAAATTAGACACATTTTGCCGCATCATTTGAGCTTAACCACAGTTATATTAAAACTAACAGATCAAAAATAAATAAAATACAAGACAACAAAAACTTCATAAAGTAAATAGATTAAGGTAGCCTATGCTCATCAGAGTCGAACCAGGGTCCTCCTGCTATCAAAGCGAGCGCCGTAACACTGAGCTACAGTTCTATACATGTGTTACACTTTAACACTTTTTCTACTTTCCACGCAAGGGCGTCCCCAGAGGGGGGGGGGGTGTGGGGGTGTCACACCCCCCCCACCCCCCCCCCCCCCCCCCCCCCATTCATCAAATCTGTCGGCAAAATAATGGGGCTGTGGGCAAAAAAAGGAAGGAGGAAGAAAAGGGAGAAAGAAAGAAAGGGAAGGGAAAGGAAAAGGGAAAGAAAAAAGAAAGAAGGGGAGAAAGAAAGAAGGGAAGAAAGAAAGGAAAAGGAAAGAGGAAAGAAAGAAGAAAGGAAGAAAGGAAAGAGGAAAGAAAGAAAGGAAAAGGGAAAAAGAAGGGGAGAAAGCCCTATAACAGATATCGTATGCGCAAATGATAATGTTGTGTCGGCATATGTTAACACAAATCAAAAATGAACAAAGGCAATGTAGGCATATACATTTGTAGGCACTGTGTGAACGAGCCCATTTTTATGAGATTTTATGTCGGCGCACATGAACAGCCTATAGGCCCAAGTAGTGTTTTGCTTATTGTCAAGACACCTAGCAAAAAATTGTGTCGGAATAGTATAGGCTAGGCCTACCGGGCAATGTGTGGGACCTGTATTGCTCTTTAATTATACTAACTAGGCCTATATCATTGTCGTTGTCAATGCAAACCCAAGTCAATAATGTCGCCAATGGCCAATCATGTTGGCACATAGGTTACGAGATATTAAATAATTCGCCTATACTTAAATATTATATGTGGGACGTTAAAAACGTTATACTGGACCCTTTAAGTGTTACAAATGCAACATTTTGCGCGCTTCGCGCGTATTAGTTTCAATGTTTCATTATTTAAGCTTAATTTATAGTATCAGAAGGTTTCAACCAGATTTCAATGACCATTTTAGTTCAAAAACTGAAAAATCGGGCATATTTTCTACAGGCTTTAACATTATAATGGCCCTCAAACCATACGATTTGGATTTGGACTTGATATGTATTTAACTATGCAATATCAAACCGTCAAAAACGTCATACTTGACCATTTAAGTGTTTGAAATGCCAATTTTTGCCCGCTTCGCGCGTATTAGTATCAATGTTTCATTCTTTAAGCTTTAACAAGAAAGCTTCAAGACAGTTTTCCATGACCATTTTAGTTCAAAAACTGAAAAATTTTGCGCGCTCAGCGCGCATATTTTCTGCAGGTTTAAACATTAAAATGACCCTCAAACCACAACAAATATTCTAAATGTTATGTGGAGGACATTTAAACGTCATACTGTACCTTTAAAAATCACAATTTTTGCGCGCTTTGTATTAGTTTCAACGTTTCAATATTTAAGATTAACAAGATGGCTTGAGGATTTTTGCACCCACCCCCCACCCCCAATCAAAACAGTCCTGGATACGCCCTTGGCTCCCCAGAACTATTCAATCAGCGCTATGTGCTGCTTTGAAACTTGTGTCTGAAAACGGATTGTCGCCTCTGACCATACAATCCATTCTAAAATATGCGTGTATGAAAAAAATTTAGTGTCGGCACAAATGGCTTTGTCGGCAATTGATGACCTTTACCCCCCCCCCCCCCCAATGAAAAGGGTCTGGGGACGCCCTATGTTGAGCGCCAGAAGGCCTTAACTAAAAAAAAGGCTATTTTGAGATAATTAACTTTGAATATTTGGGACTCTACCTGTTACATTGAGTTGGGGCTATGTAGAACTAGAATCGGCCACTCATGGCCTTAGTACACTGATTTCGAACGGCGATACGGGCCTTCGTCCCGTCCCCTTCGCGTCTGCCGACATTAACGACCGATATCAGTTCTAGGGTCTATGTGGAATTGGCCATCATCTTCAATTGAGAGTGTTTATGAGTTAAGTTATTATGATTCTTAAATCTGTATAATATAGATTATTTTGGTACCAAAATCTCATTTTGCCAAAAGTTGAGTTACGGCCTTCTGGCGCTCAACCCTCGATGTGTACTTAATCACAAGACAGATGTGCTTAGACGCCGACTTGTTCGCTTAAAGTAGCTCCAAGCTTTTGGGAGTATAATCTTTGTAGTTTCACTTGGTGCAATTTGTGTGATATCTTCATGAATTCATTCAACGAAATGGCCACCAAATTACCGTGGTCTATCTTGACTATAATATCAACATTTAGTTAAAAGTTGAATAAATATATCCGCATTCGTCTGGTCGTAAATAAAATGAATGACTATTGAGTCCAGACACTGGTGTAAATTAATTTATCGTTTTTAATATAATCATAAATGTATATACTTCTTAAGTATTGCCGTTAGAAGCTAAAACTACTAAATTCTCAGTTCTTTTAATACCATTTGTTGTGTTTAAGCGGTTTATTGGTTTAAGTTAATACTCGTTGTACATGTGTTTTTAGCTTAAGTGTTGAGAAGTATTGAGAATCGGAGTTTACCACAGGCTTACGCTGGGTTAAACGATAACAAATTATTAGAAGATATATATCGACACCCTTTATAAATGAAACCGTATTGGTAAAATTTAAAACGATTAAAAAATAAAATAAAAGAGATCATGATCACTGATGATACTCTCTGATATTTTCGAGTCAACTGCAGATATTGTAGAATTATGTTCATAACATGTCCACATCGATGACCACTTATCTAATTACCCGAGTTATAAATGTTGCTGCACAACATACTAAGACATTATGGGTGATTTCAATACGACGCCGCGTGCAAAGTGTGGCAGTACTATTTCCCTGTTTGTTCACGCAAAACGGACAAATATATATTTATATAAAAATAGCCGAATGTGATATTGGAAACTAACAAACCATAGCTATATTTCCGTATTGCAAGAGAACAAACAGGGGATAACTAATGTATCATTTAGTAGACATGAATGCAATTTAAAAAGTAAATGAGAAATGAGGAATAATTAAGTCAAATTATTTCCAGCTTCTTTCCAAAACTGTGTGCAACTTTTCCCCAATTTTTTTCGGGCTTGGTAATCATTTTGTTTTGAGAAAATAAACGACAAACTTCACTATAAATCTTGATACTCAAGTATGCATCCGTGTTTTACAGCAACATTTGTTTGATAACAAGGTTGAGGAGGAGTCGACGATAGGTTTATATTATTTGATATTAAAATTAAGCTATAATATCGATGCTAACGTTGTCTTTTTTGTGCAATTTACATAGCTTGATAAAATACGATTTAAAAGTTGACACGACTTTCGGGATACCCTGTACATGCAATGATATCCCACCAATAAGTAACACATAGCACGCGTTTCTAGATTTAACACTTTCCACGCGGTAAGCGTTTGCAGACGACATTTCAAAACCTCACAAAATGTTTCAAAAATGTCAACATCGTTGAATTTATTACCATATACAGTCATTAAAATAAGTAACTATACATGTAGTAAATGGGCTTTTAACTCTGAAAATATATATCCTATCCTAAAAATATTAAATTATAAAGTTGTTGAGAAATTTATCTTCTTTAATATGACATATTGCATGCTAGGATCGGTTGACTATTGAAGAAGTGACAATCCAAAGTGTAAGGAAATGTCACAATTTCATTTTCACATTTTACTTTTCAAACACGGGGGAGAGTATGACAGGTAAAGCATGTGTGCCGTATTGATCAACCATAACAATGCGGCTGGCCGACTATCCAACAACTTGGGCATTGACCGGTGAATTAGCACTACCAGTAATCAATAATTTGCCCGTCTGAGTCCTCTTGTAGAAAAGCAAAATGTGAAAATGAAAATTGTACTTTATATTACATTTGGGATTGTAACTTCCTCAATAATCAACCATTCTTAACGTGCAATATCTCATATTAAAGAAGAGCAAATTCGCAACAACTTATAATTTAATATGTTTATGTAGAGTTAAATACTTTTATAGTTATCAGCACATTTATTACCTGGTTAATAAGCGTGTGTGTGGCGTATTGATCAATCGGAACAATACGGACGACTATCCAACCTGAGCATGCATCATCAATTGCACTACCGGTAATCGATAATGTACCCGTAGCTGGGTCCACATGCAGAAAAGAAAAATGTGAAAATAAAAATCGGACTGTACCGTACATTTTGGAGTGTCACTTTCTTAATTATCACCCATTCCTAGCGTGCAATGTCTCATATTAAAGACGATTAACTTCTCAACAACTTTATAATGTAATATTTTTGGGTGGGATATATATTTGTAGAGTTAAAATCCCATTTATTACCTGTATAGTTACTTCTTTTGATGACTGTATTTTGAATCACCATGTGAGATGCATTGAAATAAGTACAAACATGCCTTATAGTATTGATTCAGTAATCCCCTGGAAAGACCTTTAAAGTTCGGAAAGATTTCTGACAAATATGTTTTGTATATGGTTAAAAAACCAAAAACCGCGTGGAAAGTATTAAAATCAATGGAAGTGAGTCTTTGTGATGCTTTAATTTGCATTATTAATGGGTATTTTACAGATATAAGATCGGCCGAGCCTAACATTTGAAGCCGCCTTGTTCCAACCGTTAACTCCGTTGACCAATGTCGTCATGTAGGTGCAAGGATGAGCAGCTGGGGCACCAGACCATTGGTATTGGTAATCTTTGACACTGCTGTCACTCCACGCCTCTTCTTTAAGACCAATCCAATTTTGGATACACTGCGGATCATGGGACAGACTAAGCAATGACGTTCTCTGCAATTCGAACAGGTAGTGGTTTTCTGTTTCGCTGTGCACGGAGACTAGGTGACCGATACCGGATGGGTTGAAGAATGTCTGGCAATGAGCTTCAGCATCATCCCAACTTTTCAGAACGCCGAAAAAACGGTAGCAGTATCCTCCGAACCGGGTCCAAAATTGTGGGCATACCTCACAGCATGAACCGTTATTGGATACCTGCATTGACAATCAATCATGGACATTAATACATTTTGCGAATCACAAGATGTCATTGCAGTTTAAGAAAATAGATGTACCTTGTCTTGATTATTGACAAGGAGCAAAACGTAACACTTTTCTTCTAAATTGATGAAGGAACTTTACTGGATATTTAAACTAATTATAGACATTCTGGGCCGTGTTATCATACGTGGTTTTAAGCTAAACGCGCGTTTAATTTTGACTTTAAACACACCGTTTAACTAAAAGAAATACTCGAAAATGTGTTTAATTTAAACACTCACTGAAAAGTGTCTAACTTTAAACATGGGTATGGGTTAGTATATCTGGCGTTTAACGAAACTTCTGCATCAAGTGTATGTCGTGATTTTCGTATCGTGATACAATGGTTTATAAGGAAAAGAGATTTTTTAAATGATGGCCCAATAATAAAGACAAATAATTAGTTAATACATTAATTAGTTAATCAACTCATTCATATGTAAATTCTATGACCCAATAATTTTCGTTGGGTTTTGAAAATATTAAAAAGGTGTATGCCTTAGCATGATTGCCTGGATGAGTAAATGAATGCATACAGATTGAGATAGGTATAGATATCTCATTAAATATTTAGAACTTTTTACTTTTTACTACCGGCTTGCTGGACATAACTGGAAGCTTATCATATATTTTTCAATATATATTTTTTCTTCAATAAAATGAATGACCACTGACTGATTCAAAACACTGACGTAAAAAATGTATTGTATTAATATCATAGATTTATATATACCGTATATCATAATTGTTCTTAGCACCTTGACCTGTTTTGAAATGTATCTATAGGCCTATGACGAAATCATGCGTAGGCGTAAATCTACACATGGTGCGTGCCTGTTGTATTGTTAGAAAATAATGTAAACATGATGAAAGAAAGAGGATACGAATCAACATTTGCATGTGCCACTTTTAAGGGCTCATAGTATTATAATAATATACTAATTACCTATAACTTGCAAATGTTGAGACACAAGTAAAATGTGGGCTAGTTAAAGGTCTACTGGATCCTTTAGATTTCACACCACTAATTGGTTCGCCTTATAGGTTTACATGCTAAAGGAGTGTTACAAAATGCCCATTTTCTTGCTTATAAAGCTACTGGATAATTCAATTTGACATTTTCCTTAAATTTCATGATATCTTTGATCATTATCATCAAACAATTATATATATGGTATCTCCGAAAGTTCCGAGAAATTAGCCCCCAGAGTTGGATAACTAGTGTAGCGCCCTCATTTATCAGAACAATTTGAGAAATGTTGCCAGAACATTTACAATCAAAATGCATCCAAAAAACCTACAAAATGCATTGAAAATTTTTCTTTTTGCAATGCCACAGTGGTATTAGGTGATAGTCCTAAAATCAGGATTAAACTACAATTTTAATCATTTGGGAGCAATAAATACAATTTCTGATTAATTCTATAATCGTTGGGCCACATGATGCCAGCTGACAATTTTTTACTTACTGGTGTGGAATATTTAAGGAAAAAATGGGTATTGTCATGTTGCATGGATGAAATGTATTTGGTTTCGAGTTTATCAAATTATTTATCTGAACAAGCCTTCAGAGTGCCACGCCCTAACCAGGCTACCATGACTGATTAAAAAGCATACATCATGCACATACTGCTTAAAGAATGATCCATCCATGTGGAGCGTCGTTGACCTGACAAATATTTACTGTGCAATTACTTTTGTCCAATCATAAGTCTGCAATTCGATCATGTGACTTTAGATCCTCTTCTCGGGATCGCGCCACCTGTATCCCTGTTTTCTCCCTGTCCTTCTGTGTATTGTTTCCCCTAATACGTCTAATGGTTTACAGTCAACAAAGTATATATTTTATTAATGAACTGCCATAGTGTATATATCACAATTGACCATGACATTGCAGATTCAGCTTTTATACTACATAATGCATATACCACCAGATGGCTGGCTCAGTGTTTTATACACGAGTGGCACCGGGTTTTTTCAATTACACAGCATACAGGACATGCCCATTGTTCCAAAACAACTATTTTCGCCGGGTGTTTTCCCGATGATTTAGTTTACTGTTTGCACTCAAAATTCACGATATCCGGCCTCGTATGGTTAAGTCCACCCACCACAGACGACAATGGATACGATTTAGCCCTATCTTTATTTTGTATTGACATTTCATAATTTCAAATATGATGTAATTTTTAAATATTTTTCAGATGTCAAGTTCCCCTCTCAACTATCGTCGTTTTGATGTAACAAGATGTTGCCATACCGTATATGGGTTTACGCAGGTAACACATTGATCTGTCTTACCAAAGACGGCAATACCATCTTTGGTCTTACTCTTACTCTTCTGTAAGATCGCCACCGTGTCGTGCTCGTCAGAGCAAGATCGAAATCTCGCGAAATTAACAGATAACACAACATCTCAGACAGAAGGACTAAAAGGGAGGGTGCGATACTGTCGAAGTTTATTTTATATTTTGGGCCATGTCGGACTGTCGTACCATGGAAATAACAGACAGTCTATTACTTCCATGTATGAGGAATTGCTTGGCTGTGTTTGCCTTATGTTAAATAATTCGAGCGACAAGACTGCAGACACAGATGTAGAATCATATACATTTATCAATTTTATTTCAGATAAAGTAAATCCTAAATTTTCTTTTCAGAGTGAAAGAAATTGACAGCAAACCTAAATCCACATCATACAGTACATTACGACAGGGTGCCTCAAATAATACAACTATCTTATATCATGCCAGATTTTCATTTTCAAGAGTTTCCAATTGTCAGTTACGTAATTGATGTTCACTTCATTGAAGAAAATGAAATCAGTTTCATCGGTTCGATGACTCGATCCTCAGTCTTACTCGATCACTATATTCTGTCAATTGTTGATATAAGGATGACTTATTTGCGTAACTGTAATTTAAAAGATCTTACCCAGTTTATAACAGGACTAGCGAACGTGGGAGACGGCAGTTCGGAAATATAAAGGCTCTTTGCCGCAATGCTGCCGTCTAAAATTTTTGCCAGTTAGCATTTAGGGTGTGTTAAATCTAAAACAACAGATGGCGCTATTCAAGCTATTTAGAAATCATTAATAATCCCTAAATTAAAGGACCGCAATCTGAAAATGAGTTAAACAATTTATATGGGATCAAGTTAATCCGGTCAGATGTTGGGATATGTTAATGTATATTGAGATATGTGTGATGTATAGCTGCAGAGGGTCATAATATCAGAATTCAGGGGGGTGGGAGATTGTTCAAAACGTAAAAGGGGGATCGTTAAATTTCTCATTTGGAAAAGTTATTTTTTCAAAAATCCAGTGATTAAAGGGTAACAAAACTTTTTTCTGACAGCTATCTCATTAAACTAGTGCAATCTTTTAACACACTTTTTCTCCGTTTCAGTCTTTACAATAGGAAGCTTTCGATTTGCATGACGGACGCTTTTACGACGGTAAAACACAAAACGTTGCCGTCGTCACTACGACGGTTGTTAGTCCCTCTACGTGTTGTAGAATTTAGAGGACCAACGGATGACAAAGTTGACGCATGCGCACATGACTCAAAGTGTCATTCAACCGTCCTAGATTCATCCGGCGTGCAAATCGAAAGCTCCCTAATTGTCTGGAGCTTCACAACATTAAGATTTGAGTACCAAAGGACGCATCAACATTGGGTTAACACCAATTGATAGCTTTAAATACAACCTAGTATACCTCGCTAGTAACTGAGGCGTAACCAAACATTTTGAGATAACCAAACCGGGGTATGCTACTAGGCTACTAACTGGCGAGTAATTTACGCAACTTCGAAATTGTTGGCCAAAAAAATGGCGTCATTGTTGGTCCGGAACACAGGCCGACTCAACGTGATTCATTATGTACACTCCTATGACCTAGCGATTGACGACACATTTTAAATATTACGGAGGACCATTCACGTCAGATTTTAGAGTAAAGTAGGTTAACACTTGACATGTGCGACAAATAATTTTGTAAGGGGACGATGCTGATTAATGTGGATATTTACCTCGCTAGTTACTATTCTGTTGTTACTCGCCAGTTTTGCTTTCAGAATTACATTGTTAGTAAGTTACGCTACAGTTAGTGTATAACTACTGGGGAGGTAGCTTACCTCCCTATTAAATTACGCCAGTTTGGTGCACTCGGCCGAAAATGTTCTTATTCTTTTCCTTTTTTCAGTGTCTGATGTCATTTACATGCATAGCAACCAGGATTATTTTTTCGAGACACCTTGTCAGTTAAAGAGCATGCATTAACAAGTTTTTTAACGAAATCGAAGTGGGTATATATATAATATATATATAGCGCTTTAATTCCCAATGTTTATGGGCAATTTGCAGATAGAAGATCTACCGTGCGCAATAGTAGTAACCGCCTTATTCCAACCGTTAACTCCGCTGATCAATTCCGTCATGTAGGTGCAAGGATGAGCAGTTGGGGCCCCGTACCATTTGTACGCATAGTCGTCATGACTGCCGTCGCTCCACTCGCCGTCATTAAGGCCAATCCAAGTTTGGATGTAGCGGACATCGTTGGACAGGCGAAGCAGTGTTGTTCTCTGCAACTCAAACAGGTAGTGGTTTTCTGTTTCGCTGTGTACGGAGACTAGGTGACCGATACCGGATGGGTTGAAGAATGTCTGGCAATTAGCTTCAGCAGCATCCCAACTTCTCAGAACGCTGAAAAGACGATAACAGTATCCTCCGAACCTGGTCCAATATTGTGGACATACCTCGCAGCATGGACCGTCATCGGATGCCTGAATTTAAAAAATAAATTAAGAAAATTGTAGCGCTCTTAATTGTAAAAGACCTACTCATTCCTCAATCATCATTGATCATATACAATTTGGTACCGAAAGATCTGTCGTCTAAGGCAATTGTTCAAGGCCACGTACGTTTTCATACTGCGATGCAGTCCTCAAAATAAGTAACTGACCAGGTATAAATATGCTCTCAACTCCAAAACTAAAGCTCCGACGTGAAGTTGTAAGACAATTTGAGATATTACACGTGAAAATCGAAGGATTATTAACCTAGTTATGTGCCCAAAACCAAAGCAAATTCATTTTGAAATGTTGTCCGTCTGCACGCAGCCTCGGACTAGCAACAGGCAGATTATTGATTAACTGGTAGCGACAACTCACAGGTCGATAGTAAGATGAGGATTCGGGATGCTTCAATTGTTTCAAAACCCAAGTGTGAACATGTAACCTGCATGTTGTTCGATCCTTTTCAATCTAGCGTTGTTTTAAAAGTCATCAAAAATAGATAGGTCAGCTGTTACATTCATCGGAACCCTCCCCACGCGTCTGGGATCGGTCCTGATCGCATTTTCGTGTGTCACAATCCTCCGGGATTTTCTACGACGAGGTAGATTCTATGTTGTTCTTAATCCAAAATGTTCCCACCCACCACGCCCATTTGGTGGCATTCTCGTTGAATGTTTTTAGGTAAGCATTATTATTTTTTGTGTTTTGGCATTGTTCTTTTTCGTTTCTAAAAATGTATACCAAATTATTGGTCAGTACAAGTGATACTGAATTGCGTCATGCGTGTTTTGGATTAAAAATGCTATTATATTTATAAAAACAAAAATATGTACATGTACGGTTCACAGATTACAGGTTTTTGTGTCTTGTAATTATATAAATCACGTCATATTATTTCAGGTACAGTAATTACAAAATTAAATTGATCAGCTTAAATCAATACATTTTTAGTGATTACCTCCTTTCGGGCTTGCAGCCTTAGGAGTAGGGGCTTTGCTCTCGGCGGTCCCCATATAAGGTCACTCGATTGGTCATGATATGACAATCTGATATGCGATATTATTTTGAAGGTGATTGCCTCCGTGGGCGGCCAGCGGCGCCGGAGTAGGGGATATTGCTCTCTGCAATCCCCAGTTGAATCACAAACCGCACTCTCTATGCGAACATTTGAGTTCAAATAAATATACGTTGACAAATGATGTTAAATTGATTATGTTGTAATCAGATTGATTCTGTTTTACACAAAATTATGTTAAATTCTTTGCGATTTTTGGTTTCACTTTTGGTGAATAAATCTATGATTTACCTCTCGTATGCTCAGAGGCATTAGCACATACATTTTCTCCTTGCGTTTCTCTTAACTTAAGTGTCCGACGGCAATTGATAATATCATATGATTTAGGTGTCTTCTTGACTAACTTTATTCCCTGGAATCTAAAAGTGATAATATGATTTGCCTTCAGCATAAATTCCAAGGTGGCTGACAGTTGTTATATTCCAAGTATTCATATCGGCAGAACCATTCAACCTAGAAACACACTAGATGTTGTTCTTGACTAATGTAATGTTTATGAAATCATTCTAGGATTCCCTGTATTCTCTTCTGGCCACCAACAACCATTTATGGTGCATATTTTATGGACTATTAGAAATCCATTACAGAGGCAAGCTGGTGTCAATCATTTTGAGATCAGTATAAAAGCATCCATGGGTGGATTAAAGTTACGAAAGTCAGCTGTTGCTACTAAATTTGAATTGTCTGGGCAAGTTTGAAATGTATCAAGGCAAGATAGAAAGAACAAAATAAATGTGATAAAACATAGTAGCTATTTTAAGTATTCTTCTATGAAAGGGATGAATAATGAATCAATCATCCATGTCGTTATACATGGTTTTACTGGTTGTAAAGTAAACCGATGTTTAGACTGGTCTGTTATCATGTCTTATTATCTATATGATGGGTAATGATTGGCCCTAAGCAGCTCCTAGTGGTTATCACTTTCGCTACTTGGGATTTGGGAATGAATGATATCGATGCCTTTATTCCAAGCGAGGGTAGGTTCCTCCGCACTCTTCTAGATGGCTTCCTCAACCCCTTTTCAAACCATCAGGGTTTGCACTTCAGGAAGATAATGTCAAAAGGGTGTCCTGTGGTGTTTAGGTCTGAATAAACTATGGAGTCGCTATCTGATGTTTGTTACATCCTTAATCATCCAGTTCTTGAATGTTTGATAGTTTTCACCAATGTAAGCGTCTTTACATACACCTAGCACAAAAAGTCCCTGACCAGGCGCTTTGATGTTGGCTAATCCAAAATCAATAATCGATACGAAAAATCTGAGATATGGCCATGTGTTTTGAACTCGCCACCTTCCCGTTGCATGTCAAGATTTTTACATTTTACACCATCTGTGATTCGAATTAGCATATCACAATAACTACTTGTTCTACCCCATAACTTGTAACTTATTGAAATATACTATATCGGGAAGTGAATGGGCACAAACGTTTACATTTCATATTTATTAGAGTTTACACATATATTTGTTTGGCTATTCACCCTATCCTGACTAACGGCATTTTTGAATTTCCTTGTTTGAGAGCTTTCCAAAAATGTATAATTTTGCTATCATCGGTTGAATACTTTTCTTGTTATAGTCATGTATGTAAACCGATGAATTAGGGCAAGTTCACTGTGTAGCGAATAGGGAGAAAGCCGCAATAGATTCATGATTACAATTGTTACATAATAGTTGACACGTTTGTTGAAACAAAAACTTATAGAATATAAAACAATCTATAAAATGAATTAAGCTACCGCTCCATCACGAGTGTAGCATGTTGTTTACTCTCACTCTATTCATCTATTGTTCGGCGCAGTATTTGCCGCGAATTTTAATCGATCAAACGTAATGGTGAAATTTATTTACGAACGAAATGTCTAGAATCGTTTCAAAAAATAGTGTTATGCATTATAATGAAATCAGAATTACAATCTCCTTCAGCATATAATCAACTTTTGGGCGATAACCCATATTAAAAATGCACACCAATCGAAATATAAAGCATTTTAGCCTCCGATTTAAGAGATATTTGTATTTTGAACCCTATGTAATGTTTTTCTTCAAAACGTTTATGTATAGCCTTCATTAGCTCAAACGTCAAAGCGCCGGCTTCACAATCATGAGGTCAGTGGTTCGAATCCTGCGGATGGGGATGGTTTTCTTTTCTGTTTTGTTATTACACTGTTTGTTTTTATAAATTGACAGGATTGCTTATCGTTCGCTATATTTATTGAATGTTGAATGATACTTTTTTTCTTTTGCAATTTCACTGCGATAAAGAATGTCCTGTAAATATAATTGTGTTTACTACTCCTAGGCCTACATTGAATGGCCCCTAGCTAGTCTATGAACATGATCTGCAAAGGCCAATTGTTATGTAAATAAGAAGCCAGTCGGCTCATGTCCTTGAATCGATTTTCCTATTTCCTACACCACCGAAACATTATTTCAATAATAATAATACAGGCACATTGATTTGTATTACATAACGGCTGGCATTTGTAACAAGTTTAGCTCAATCGATAATAACACACAACGAGTTTCTATTGTATTGGCCTGTTGCATAGGAGTAGGACAGTTCGGTGGTATACCGCGGTTCATTCACATTTCATGATGCCATGCACACTAAACAGTCAGTGGAAAATTAAAATGAAATCGTAAATAATTCCACATTCCAAAATAAACTATAATTGAACAATAATGAATAATTATACGAAATGATAAACAATATCGAAAACTAATAAAAAAAATGTATATAAACGATTAAAATAAAATTTCAAGACGTGATAGGATTCGAACCCACGACCTCCGGTTTACTAGTCCAATGCTCTACCGCTGAGCCAACTATGCGCTATGTGAACGCAATAACAAACAAAAGCAATATGGTTCAACATACCGTGTGTATTTAGGGAATAGTTGAATGAGAACTATATTTGGGTATAAAGCGCTGAGGATTTCAAGAAAATCGAAATAGCTCAGTTGGTAAAGATTAAGACTCTCAATCAGCAGGCCGTACGTTCGAATCTTTGTGGCGGTTTATATTCCTTGTGCTCTATACTTAGAGCGGTCGAGTCTGGGTAGAGGTCGGTTAGGGTTTTAAGTATGCCGAAATATAATATTTATTATTGTTCTCTCATTATACGTCCGTTCGGGGTTTTCATTTATATTGACATAATGTTAATGTTATTTATTTATTTTGTATTTACTTTCTTAATTGTTGATGTTTATTTAATTATTTATCAATCAATTAATTATAAATAGGCCTTAATATACTATTTTATTGATATAATTATTAATCTATATTTTATTTATTTACATTAATTACTTAATTTCTTCATATTTATTATTTATTTATTATTTATTAGGTCACGTTCAGAGTGTATGCAACATTCTTAAATAGTCTAAAAACGCAGAAAAATGACACTATTTAGGGGAGAAAGATTCATAATGCTACTTGATTACACACATTATGCCTATACCAGAAAACAATAACACGTTGTATGTTTAATGGCTCCCATATTGTTTAGTATTCAATGATAACATTATCCATGCTTGTACCAGGGAGGTGTCATTGACACCTCCCTGCTTGTACTGCTTACTCTAAAATCATCCACGGCTGAACAATAGTCTTTAAAGGCCACTTCAAGGAGGATTATTCTTATGACGTTAACGAGTGGATTACAATAAGCCTAGCAATGAATAGGCGGCTACAAACATATCTCGTTTGAGTCGGGGTTTGAGGAGTGTCGCGATTAGCCTCTATCACCTGCCATGATAAAACCTGGCACTTGTACTAGAAACCCGGTAGGTGTACAATCTGGCAAATGGGTCGCTCTTTACGTCACAACGGGGGTCGGGTGAACACTAGTCAGCTTAATAACACAACCTTTCTCGCGCTTTCTGAGCCATCGAGAGTACTACAATAGTTCTATTGTTAACGCCAGATAAGTAGGGAGGCTCTAGTTAATCACCGATCTTTTTCCGATGCTTTTAACAATAGAACGAAATACCGTTGGAATACCGTTGTAAAATCGGTAGAAAAATGCTTTAAAATCACTGAGAGTTTGGACATGGCCCCTCCATCTTAACTACTAAAGGCCTATTATCAGGGTTCACATTACAAAAGCATGTCTCTGGCAACACTGACTGCCTTCAATGCCATTTATGCATTTGTTTCTCTTCATATCAACATTTATTTTATGTATTCTATCATAAACACGATAAATTAGTTATATAATTTGTCATAGAAATCCTACAGATTACGGGTTAGCCCCGTAAGGGGCTAGAAGGGAAACTCGAGTGTAAAAAACAAATACGCAGTGATCCACCGCGTATTTTTTTGTTTTTTTGTTATTGTGGAATTTTCGTCACGCAGCTACGGAGCGTAATGCTGTACGCACATTTAAGCGCACTAAATAATTGGTTGCCGCGCTGTGCAGAAACGCGTGCGCTATTTGATGAGCCGCATGCCGCATTGAAGGATTTAAAGTCGAGTTGCAGGCCCATGATGATAGCTAACAAATGCAATAAAACAAGGCATAATAATATAACGGGTGATGGGGTGCATCAGCAGGTTGATCACTGTTTTAATTCCATCATGATTATGGTTTTGCTCATTTTTTAGATCAAACGGTTGGTAAACTTTTAACTCACTTTCCAGGACTAACTTTAAAATCGCAGTGCCATTCCGTTTTCTTTTTATATTTCCATCAAGTATGCCATTTAACACCTAAAAGATAATTTATTATTCGTTATGTATTATTTTGTATTCAACAGTTGAAACAGTTGACTTGTGCCCGCTAAACCCACAAATAAAAACCGCAAAGAATATAAATTAATAAAATCACCTTTCGATCATACACAGTTTGTTTTGTTGATCTAAAGATGGACAAACTGAATCAAAGTTGTGTAAGATATTTGAAACAAATCATCCATGTACAAAATGGAAGCATACTTCCTAAAACAGCACAAATTAGACTGTTATGTCATGCCTATTGCTATTGGGATAAGATAAACGGCATTTAGTGAAAATCAAATAAATTACTATACGAGCTGATATAAACTTTAATCCTATAGTGATATGGAACACGTGCACCTAATTTTTATGGTACATCCTATATTTTGTAATAATAAAACATAGGCCTTAGTCTACATCGAAGTATATAAATTTTGATTACTAGTAATTAGGACATTGTTCGTAAGACAGGGTTGCCAATTTAATACGGTGCGGCGTTTTGTAAAAATAAGATTACTCCAAAATGTTGATCTTTCCATCTGTTAGGCCTAAATTATCATGACCCACGTATGGATCTTTATTTTCAATTTTTGAAGGGGTGGGCGAGGGTTCGGATCGGTTAAAAAGGCGTTTTATATTCGAAGCGGGTATAAAGGTAGCCTTGGTTCCAGGCTGATCACTCACCCCCTTTATGCTATACTATTACATGTAGCTACAGTTGAAATTGCTGTACTTGTTATTTCCTGCCACAGAACAATTTTGCTAATTGGATACAGGTATAATAAGCAGACTGTGTCCCAGCCTATACACCTAGCCCAATCAGCCTTGGAACTTCTGTAATTGAGTGCAACAGTGTTTCAAATGATGCTGAAGGGAAAATTGTGAGCCAATCGACATACCATTTCTCTAGGGTCTTTGGCCAATGAAATTCACCTTGTTACCATAGTGATCTCAGCCTTACTACCACTGTTATTGTACAGGCACACATCATTTTATTTGTAGGGGTAAAAGTAGGGGAAAATAAATTGCTGATGATGGTTCTGGTTGTCTTATGACACGTGGAACTATTGAATATGGTTAAACATTGATTTCTCTATCAAATATTCACTAGATGATGATTCTTTATTCTTAAACTTGCAAATAAAAGAAATATATACATGTATATGATTTTGTCACAACCCATTGAAAAATGGAATATGCTTTCAACATTTTGAGTGGCACATCAGATGACACACCTCTATAGCTGGACATCTGGCACTAATAACAGAAGTTTCAAGTCTCGGTGGGCGAGCAGATTAGTAACCTGGGTAGATTAGTGACTGGGGTAGAATAGTAATATATGATGCAAACAGTGGCTAGGGTCAATGGTGTGACCTTATATTTAAGGACATTAAGTCAGGTGTCATGACTGGCATACTAAAAGGTAATTAGCAAAAATAAGATGGAAATGACTAACAAGAGAGACTTGAAGCAAGTCTAGTATAAAGGCCCGGGCGAGGAGGACTAGTCTAAGTTATCGAATCTTCATAACTCTATACCGCCTCACCCTTCTTCCTAGGATGAATTTCATGAAGATAAAGCACTTTTGATAAAGTTAAAATACCTCTACTACTACCCGTAATCCGAAACGAACATCAATATCAAGTCAACCCCCCTCTCCCCCCCCCCCCCCCCCCCCCCCCGACCGTTTTTCAAATGTCGCATTATTCACGAGTTTGTGATTAAATAAACCGCCCAAGACTGAGTGGATTTTTCTGACATTAGTTCATTTTTAACGCATTGAACATACTCGGAGCCTCCGGGAACTAGCTTTAAGAACACACGTTTGTTCAAAATCGTATAAATCTGTTATAGGCATTTTTGGCAGTGTTAAATTTTATAAATGCCAAATCTTTTTGTAGATATGGTCATTTTAAGCAGCGTATCGTCATGCACGTAAATCTGCAAACTCTGGCACACGTGATAACATGCACAAACGTTGTGATAGGCCTACAGGCTACACTGTCCTTTCACGAACTCCGAATATGTTGCCCCAAACATCAACAAAATAATCACGTTCATTGGGTTTAGATAAAAGGCGGGTATGGCAAACTGAGTAAGCCTACGCAAGCCGCGCCTGTCAAAAATTCAGCGTATTTTGGATTACGCGGCGTAGCGCAACGCAGTTCGCGCGCTAAACTCATATAAATTAAGTGGAGGACGATTGTCCTCCAGTCAAGTACAGTGAGATAGGGCGCGTACTGGAGTGCGTCGGAAACAACAATTTCGCCGAGTTTCCCATCTACGCTCCGCTTATCTATGTAATTTGTCAAATAGGACTTCCTTTAATGTATAATATTTGGCCATTCATTGCGGGGTTTTTTTCAGCCGAAGTGCTAACTTTCCGGCAACACTGTTTTCGCGTACTTGAAATACCAAAACATTTTATTCCATGTTTATATAGGTTGGTATCTTATCTACCAATTATGAAAGTGGCATTATCCACAAAGTGCCACTTTCGGCTTTATGGCCCAATTCAATACCCCATTTTTCGCTATGAGAAAATATGATGACAACACAGTGGATCACACACTTACAGTTTAAAACTTATTTTCTAAAAGTGTAAACATGGTTGTCCAATATGAGTAAAAGAAAAACTTATACTCTTTCCCCTTTAGATGTACCAGTGCTTCCAATTTACCTATATTTCATTACTTAAATAGTGTAAAAACTTTCAAAATTGGTTGGAAATCTTATTTTGGCCGTTACTATGGTAACCGATATCTGATATCCATTTTTTCTTCTATTTTTGTATTATATGTACCCATACCTACTGATACATGCAGTATTACCAAAATCAATGTGTTGAAGTCTGCCACCTTTTTTAAAAAAATATCTTTGATTTTTACAGCAACCCAGTGTTCATAACTATGTAAGAATTTATGATAGACCCGTTCACTTTCCAGTGCTAATGCGGACTAGTTGGAACTTCGCAGAGCAAAGCTCGAGCTTTTGCTCGAAAATAAAGTAATTACTCTGTTTATCTATTTCGAACAATCCGTCTCTCGTTATTTTGGTTTAGTCATATTAAATCACTAGTTTCAATTTGTGAGCATTGGTTCAACTTTTATTTCAAACCAATTATTATCTATGTCTTGGACTACCTTAAGGATGTCTTACCTCGTCTTGGTCATCTGCCATGACACCGACAACGACGACAATGAGCATCATCAGCAGGTACTTCATTGTTACCATGGTTACGGTTGTCTCTTCGTTTTGTCGTCCTAATCTCGATCACATACAGTATGGAGTAATGTTTTTACGAGTCTCTGTCAGAGATGTGTTAGAATTCAGCACGGTATCTCAGAGCTGTTCTAGGTTCGACGGTGTAAGGTTGAATGAAGTAAAAATCCGGCACCAAACAATTGTATCTGTTTTAGTTGTGTAGTTTAATTTAGTAATGTGTCAAAGTATTGTGTAGGCGTAAAACAACAGATGGGGCTTATTATGTTGGTAGACATTGGACCAAAAGAAACAGGATGTGTGTTGATCATGTTGAAAATGTTCATCTGTTGGCTTTAAGAACGAGAAGTTCGTATACAGTCTCTTATAGCGCTCTCATTAAAAGGAACCGCCGTGAGATAATACTCACATTTTACCCGCGCTTTATCTCCGACTGAGCTTATGATTGTATCTGGCGCCCTTAAGTTTCCATAATCATGTAAACGTTTTTATGCAGAAAATAGTGCGGTGGCGCGTCCTGGACTAAGCGCATAGTTACACGTAACCTATTATAATCGTTAGTTTATTTGCCCTATCAATATTTTTATTTATGTCGACTATTTCGAATAACCTTGAAGTTAGGACGCTGAACTTAGACAGAGGCTTTTTTGTCCTCACTGCCGAATACGGAATACTGATTTGCATACATGCCTTGGTTATTAGTATTATTTAGAACAGTTTTACAATGTTTGAAACACTTTGATATTCTTATACCTTAAAAGGTTAACACTCAAGAATATCTACTAGATCCTTCCACAAGGGCCAAGGGGCATATGACGATCTTGAATCTGTTGTCTGATGTAGCCTACTCAACTGAGCGAAAATGCCCAGTCCGACTTGAATATGGCACCTTTTTGTATAAAATGTATTCTTAACTTTTCAAGAAATGTTTTGAAATTCTTTATCTTGACAAGAATTTAGAATGTTGATGACTGATTTTAAAGGTGAGCCATGAAGCTTCATGAGTGAACCAACGTATCCTTGTTGAGTATCCGTGATTGATTCTACCTTCATAGTAAGCTCTCGCAATAAAACTTCATTCAGGGAATATAAACTTTATTCCGTATAATCCCTCAATGAAGTCTTTACCCTAGACTAACTCAGGTTCTCGTTCATGAAGGTGACTTGACTGACGTATAGTACAAAATGCAATTTTAGACCAATCGTAAGTCTTGGATTTATACCACATCCATCCTGCTGCTCGCGCCACGCATCTCTATTTAGCCATTATAGCGTGTTATCTGTGTGAGGGGGTTTCCCTCTTATATGATTGTCAGCACAGTGAATTGACATTGATCAACGTCGGGTTTTATATGATATTATCGTGTTATATCTTTCACAAAAGACCAGGACCTTGCATTCAGCTACATGTATATAACGATACAATAACACCAGGTGACTTGCTATGTACGCCGAGAAAATTTTCATTTTTTTTTGCTAGCAGTATACAGGATGTGCCCGTTGTTTATTTCACTGGGTGTTTTCCCGATGATTTGCTCACACAATACACACCCCATCCGGACTGATTTTATTGAATCTGCACACACGCCTGAGATTCTGGCCCCTAGTATGCTCCTGGACTTCTGGAACAGATTGAAATCCTTTCTTGCTCCTTCAGAAGCGTTACGGTTAGAATTTTGACAGCAGGGATTCGGGAATGGATATAAGCAAATCTAGAAATACAAGGCTTTTCCCCTTTTTTATTAGTTGGGGTGAGTGGGGGTTTATGTGTGCAACATACAAATCATTTCATACCAAAATACACTTTAAAGCTAACGTGTTAAACACAAACTTATATGAATACAAGGCTTACACCATAATGGATACAAATTAAATGACCGACTTTACTCCGTCTTGTGCATACTCCGTCAATTCGTATTGAAAAGAAACCTCCTTTTTACAATATTGTACAACAAGTGTTGTATTCCAAACACAAAAAGATCAGCTTGTTGATTGGTGCCCCAAACTTTCTTTTTGCTCGATTGAGAGCTTGCATTCGTACACGGCGCTCGAGGACGAGAACGGTTATCAAGCGCGAATGCTCTGTCGGCGAATCGATTACATATCATACATTTCGAGAAGTGTGCAAAAAACCTGCTGTAAAGTGGTCACATTCAGCGTGTTTTTATTAAGCAAACCGGCTTTTACCCGTCTTATAAAAAGCAGGATAAAAGCCGGTTGCTCGTGTGAGAGACGTGTTTTTATTGCAGTTCGATAAACAAACTTGCCGGCTGCCGCTGACCTCATTATAATAAATGCCAGCGAAAGGTCATACACATCTGTTTGCATTTATTTGTCAGGTGATCGTGCATCGTGTGCCCACTTCCGCTTTTCCACCGGCAAACGCGCTGAGCAGGAACCGTGCGTATTTATACTGACGAAAGACTGCTTTTCCTAACCGGTTTCAACCGCTATTATCCTTGGTTTCGAAGGATAAAAGGCATCTAAAATCCAGGAGAAATAAACCGGTATGAGCGGGCAAATGTCGGTGGTGGTGTGTTTTTACTGGGGGATTTTAATCCGTTAGCAGTCATATGCCTGCTTTTTTTCTTCAGTAAAAACACGCTGATAGTGATAATGAAGTACAACCGTACCAAAATATATATATATATGCGAGCTTGTTGGATTGTATCTCCTGTCAAAGCTCAACCCAAAATACAGGTCGCGCATAGGATTATACAGAGACGATGGCCTCGCTGCATTCAATGAGCCACCTAGGAAAATTGAATGCATTAAGAAAGAAATTTGCAAGGTCTTCAACAAACACAACCTAAAAATAACCATAGAAGCAAACAAGAAAGTGGTTGACTTCCTAGACATCACGTTGGATTTAACGACAAGTACGTTAAAAGCAACCACCCACCATCAATTCTACGCAACATCCCCGAAGCAATTAACAACAGGCTCTCAAGCATCTCATCAGACGAGAAATCGTTCACCGATGCCATGCCCCCATACCAACAAGCACTCAAGAACAGCGGCTATGACCACCAACTCAAATTCAACCCTACTACACCTAAAGTGAGAACCAACAAGAATAGGCGAAGAAATATCATCTGGTATAACCCACCATATAGCTCTAACGTCGACACCAACATAGGCCAGAATTTTTTGAAACTTGTTGACCGGTGCTTCCCACATGGCAATCAGCTACGACAAATCTTCAATAGGAACACCATTAAAATTAGCTACAGCTGCATGCCTAATGTCCAGAACACTATTTCATCACACAACAAGCGTTTACTGAAAAAGGAAGCTGACATACAAAACACTGAGGTCAACACGCGTGAATGTAACTGCCGATCCAATACCGTCTGTCCGCTGACCGGTAAATGCTTAACTGCAGGTGTTGTTTACCAAGCAACAGTAACTAACAACATCAACAAAACTGAAGAAACCTATGTCGGACTATCAGGTAATACATTCAAATCGAGATATAATGGTCACACTAGTTCCTTCAGAAATGTAGAGCACAAGCACAGCACAACCCTCAGTCAACACATATGGAAGCTCAAGGACTCTAAAATACCACACTCTATAGCTTGGAAGATTTTGGCCAAACGCAAACCGTACTCTAATGCCAGTAAACGATGCAATCTATGCCTACATGAGAAATTTTTGATTATCTTCAGACCGGACTTGAGCTCATTAAACAAAAGGAATGAACTAATCACCACATGCAGGCATAGAAAGAAATTCTTATTGTGCAACTCAACCTAACTCTGTTATTTATTATTATTATTGTTGGCTAACAGATATTTACTACAGTGACATGTTCTAAGTGGATAGTTTATTGATTATTGATCGCTCTTCACACCTCATACGTTTTATTATACTTTCTATTGTCTGTGACCATACTTGAGTCAATCTATGTTGGACCAAATGCTAGTGTTCTTAGTACATGTATTCATTATACCTGATGAGTGCAGCCAATGCTGGCTGTATGAAACAGTGCTGTAGTATAATCATGGAATTTTAACCCAGTTTATTTTATATAATATATATATATATATATATATATATATTAGGGAGCTTTCGATTATCTAGGACGGTAGAATGACACTTTGAGTCATGTGCGCATGCGTCTACTTTGTCATCCGTCAGTCCTCTAAATGTTACAACACGAAAAGGGCCTAACAACCGTCGTGGTGACGACGGCAACGTTTTGTGTTTTACCGTCGTAAAAAACGTTCGTCGTGCAAATCGAAAGCTCCCTATTTTCGCAGAGTAACGTACGTCCGGTAGTACGCCTTTAATCTGAATCAGCTGTTATATATATAACGTTGCCATATGTTTTCAGATATCGGGAAAACCCCTTACGGACGCCAATCAAAAATGCGTACATCGCACACAAGATACTTTTGAATACGCCTCTCAGGTTTTCAATAAGCCTGTATACGATTTGTGAGCTGTCAAAAGTGGGGCCATTGGCCGATTTCGTGCGAAACATCAAAAACTGGAATCGGAGGGTGGATATAAATGACAACATCAACGAATGACGAAGAGGACATCCGACACAAGGCACAAGGACAAGACAAGACACAATCAAACTAAGGGAGTGTTCATAAACACTTTGGTGTGGGGTTGGAAAAATGATGTGGGGATTAAAACAAAATGTCCTTAACCGTAACCTCCTACACACATTTTCCAATGGAATTGTTTTCGACGACAAAAACGTGGACAAAAAGAGTGGCGCCGCCACCGGGGCTCTATGTAGCCTGGAGCCATTATTTCATCGAAAAAAGTGCCACGTCATACTTTACCGTGGACATTTGTAGCATTGGGACTGGTTAGGGTTAAAGGGGGGTCAAGAAAAAAACCAATGGAACGAGCTACCTACAATGTGGTCTATGCAGATGTAGTGAACTCTTTTAAAAATCGACTTGACAATTACTGGAACAAATAAGAATATGGAATATGAAATTTTCCATCAAACCTTAAAATGTAGCGTAGGTGTAGATCGAGCTACAGAGAAGTTAAAATACAGCGTCAAGAATATACCCTTCTGTGTCATTTCGGCGATTTTACATGCCCGATTTTAGTATAATAAAGCTTCTTCCCCAAAAAAAATCCCCTCTTTTTGCTGACGCAAATTTCCCCCAAAAGAAATCCCCTTTTCTGCATGCCCTCCGGGCGCTGCCACCTTAAAACAGTGTGCTTTTAACCTATTATATATAGTCGTGTCTCATGCCCAGGTATATGGGAAATTAGAGCATTTAACATTGGAATTGGACACAAGACACGACTATACATACATATAAAGTCGTCTTTCGTGCCCACTGCGGTATGGTGTCGGTAGAGCATCGGTAGCGCTCCGTAATGGATGGGGCGGCTCTTCGGTGGACTCATGGTATCAGAGGTGTGCCTCTTAACTTGCCGATCTGAAGTTACTTTTATTTTACCAGTGACGTCACTGGAGAGTGTCCCAATGTTGGTGGCGCTGTTTGTGTCGTCTGCTTTAGGTATTAGACTGAATTGAAGTTTACACGGAATTGTTGGAACAATTCCCCCAAAATGATGCGGTTTTGAAAGTTATGATAAAACGTACGTGCTGTAGGCCTACTGGTTTTTACAAGCCTGAAATATATGATACTTCACGTTTCATTATTTATTTTAGGTATTTGAATTAGTTCTTTCACTTTACACCATACCGTCATTGTTAGTGTCCTACTTGCTGCAAGTCTGTGTTCTGACCATGTCCTGACGATGATGTACTACCGTTCTCAGCGATGTGAAACCGTACTGCTGCCGTAGTACTGCTACTACATCGGTATTGCTACGTCCAATTGTAATTCTTTAAGCGTTTTTCTCGACGTAGCGCCACCGATTTTCTCACCGTTGTAAATTGTGTGCTATGGTTTTGCTACGGCGAACCACGTCGGCTTGGTGTGACTGCGCCTTTACCAAAGACGGCAATTTTAGGTCTTACTCTTATTCTTCTGTAAAATCATCACCGTATCGTGTTTGTGAGAGCAAGATCGAAATCTCGCGATATTAGCAGATTACACAACATCTCAGAGACTAAAAGGCAGGGTGCGATACTTTTTGTTTTTAAGTCGAAGTTTTTGTTTCAACTTTTGGGCCATGTCGGACTGTCTTACTGATGCTTCACCGAAAATGGCCACCGAATTGCTCTCATGAGGAATTAATAGGCTGTTTGCCTTGTGTTAAATAAATCGAATGACCAGACTGCAGACACAGATGTAGAATCATATACATTTCATCAATTTTATTTCAGATAAAATAAATCCTACATTTTCTATTCAGAGTGAAAGCAATTGACAGCAAACTTAAATCCACATAATACAGTACATTACGACAGGGTGTCTCAAATAATGCAACTCTCTTAAATCACACCAGATTTTCATTTTCAAGAGTTTCCAATTGTCAGTAACGTATTTGCTGTTCACTTCATTGCAGAAAATGATATCAGTTTCATCGATTCGATGACTCGATCCTCTTACTCGATCACTATTCTGTCAATTGTTGAAAAGGACGAATTGTTTGCGTTACTGTCATTTAAAGGCATATTATGTGATCTTTTCCAGAGAGCGCCCTCTATTCATTATTTTTTTTAGAAAGTAGATTTTCTTGCAGATTTACATTTCCGATCATAAATCATACATACATTCCAAGTTACAGAGCGATACGATTCCTAATTACCTCAAAATCATGGTTTTAGAGTGAATTTAGAGTGAAAAATATAAACTGTCGGGATTCCGACAGTTTATTTTCACTCTAAAACCATGATTTTGAAGTAATTAAGCATCGTATCGCCCTGTAACTCGGAATGTATGCATGATTTATGATCAGAAATGTAAATCTGCAAGAAAATCTGCTTTCAAATTTGTTTTCGATGTTGAGGGCGTTCCCTGGAAAGATCACATAATATACCTTTAAAAGACCTTGCCCAGTTAATAACAGGACCGGCGAACGTGTGAGACGGCAGTTCGGAAATATAAAGGCTCTTTGCCGCAATGCTGCCGTCTTTAAATTTGGCCAGTTAGCATTTAGGGCTTGTTAAATCTAAGACAACAGATGGCGCTATTCAAGCTATTTAGAAATCATTAATTATCCATAAATGACAGGACCAGGGACAAGTCCACAATCTGAAAATGAGTTAAACAATTTAAATGGGATCAAGCAGATCCGGTCAGATGTTGGGACATGTTTATGTATATTGAGATATGTGTAATGTATAGCTGCAGGAGGGTCAGAATATCAAAATTAAGGGGGGGGGGGAGATTGTTCAAAACGTAAAAGGAGAATCGTTAAATTTCTCATTTGGAAAAATCCATCGATAAAGGATAACAACACTTTTTTTCTGACAGCTATCTCATTAAACAAGTGCAATATTTTAACACGCCTTTTCTCCGTTTCAGTCTTTTCAATGTCTGGAGCTTCACAACATTATAACTTGAGTACCAAAGGACGCATCAACATTGGGTTAACACCAATTGAAAGCTTTAAATACAACCTATATGAAAACAAATTCATTTGCGTTGAAATCAGACCAGATCTGCGTGGTCGCATGGTTAGAAAAGTAACCGATTAATGCATTGCGCAAACTAGTCAATAATACCTAAAATGTTCTTATTCTTATTCTTTTTTCAGGGTCTGATGTCATTTACATGCGTAGCAACCAGGATAATTTTGCTCGAGACACCCTGTCAGTCAAAAAGCATGCATTAACAAGTTTTAAAACGAAATCGAAGTGGGTATAGCGCTTTAATTCCCAGTGCATATGGGCAATTTGCAGATAGAAGATCTGCCGTTTGCAATAGTAGAAGCCGCCTTGTTCCAACCGTTAACTCCGCTGACTAATTCCGTCATGTAGGTGCAAGGATGAGCATTTGCGGCCCCATACACCTGGTATTGGTAATCGTCGGTACTGCCGTCACTCCACTCGCCGTCTTTAAGACCAATCCAAGTTTGGATGTAGCGGACATCGTTGGACAGGCGAAGCAGTGTTGTTCTCTGCAACTTAAACAGGTAGTGGTTTTCTGCTTCGCTGTGTACGGAGACTAGGTGACCGACACCGAATGGGTTGAAGAATGCCTGGCAATTAGCTTCAGCATCATCCCAACTTCTCAGAACGCTGAAAAAACGATAACAGTATCCTCCGAACCTGGCAAAATATTGTGGACATACCTCGCAGCATGGACCGTCATCGGATGCCTGCATTTAAAAAAATCAATAACAAGTTTAAGAAAATTGTACCGCTCGTAATTATAAACAACTCATTCTTCAATCATCATTGATCATATACAATTTGGTACCGAAGTATCTGTCGTCTAAGGCCATTTAACAAGGCCACGTACATACATACTGCGATGCAGTCCTCAAAATACTCCAAAAATGAAGCTCCGACGTAAATATATTAAAGTTGTAAGTAGATTTGAGATATTACACGTGAAGATCAAGGGATATTAACCTAGTTATGTGCCCAAAACCAAAGCAAAGTCCGTTTTTCATTTTGAAATTTTGTTCGTCTACACGCAGTCTTGGACTAGCAACAGGCAGATTATTGATTAAGTGGTAGAGACAACTCACAGATCGATAGTAAGATGAGGATTGGGGATGCTTCAATTGTTTCAAAACCCAAGTGTGAACATGTAACCTGCACTTTGTTCGATCCTTTTCAAAGTATGAACTATGAATAAGTCAAGAGAGACCACAATAATTTGGTGGCCAGTTTCGGTGAAAGAATCAGTGGCGGCATTACGGGGGGGGGGGGGGGGGGGGGGGCAAATTCTACCCAGTCGTGATCTTTGCCCCCCCCCCCCCCCCCTCCAGTTTCAACCCACCCCTTCAGCTCAGACATATCAAGCAAGAGAAACAAAATTGAACGTCAGTGCTGGTTATACTGATTGAGTGTGTAGGGCTACGGGCGGTCTAAATAAAAAGAATTCTAAATATCACCTTTCTAAGTACAACTAAATTAAATAATCCCAAAACCATTGGAGTTGGATAACCAACTCCACTCTAAGTATCCTTTCTTGTCATTTGTATTAGTTAAATAACAGTTCTTGAACATGGCGGGTCATTTTAAATTAGTCACGTGTTTAGCTCGAAATTTCATATTATACTGTCACAAACCTAGCCGATGAATTTATTTCACCAACTAAGAATGTTAAAAGGTAAAACTGAAGGACCAGAGTAAATTAAACGTCAAAAACAAAACTCAGGATGTAACCCTTTTTTAGGCTACAACAATATTTAATATCAACAAAAGCTTGCACGAGATAAATTATTTGAAGCACAGTCAATATCAACAATCAAAGGTTGGAAAGATTAAACTTGAATAAATGAACAATGAAATATTTATCAATGAATGATAGAAACTGAAATGTTTATAATTAAAATGTGAAACTAGTAAATAACCTGAAGTCGTCAATTATAAATAAACAATCGGTGCTCGAAACGGGAATAATTTGGTTGAATCGTAAGCACTCAAATATTTAATTTAGAACTATGTAAAATGCTTACTTTAAAAATAAATGGATTCAACCAAAGTAAACACCACTTTGAAAACCGAATGAGAATTATAACACATCAATTCGTTAATTTCAAGTGATATTTTTAAAAGGTTGTTCTTGTTGTGAAATTGTACCTTGTGTTTAGTTATGTTTAACCAGTCTACCATTATATTTAAACAGGTATTATAGTCTTGCGTTGTCCCAAGATTTTTCAGAATAATTGTCAAACAATTGGCCAAATGAACATAATGTGGGTTTTGTTGTCGCCTTATGTCTGATTTCTTGTTTCTAGCATAATATTCTGTAGAGCAATTAATTATTCGCGAGGGGTTTAATTTCGCGAATTTCGCGGGGGATGTTGTTTCGTAAAATTAAATACCCGCGAAACTGACCATTTTGCATTGAAGTACAAGTAACATTTCCAGATTCGCGAAACTAAATGCCCCCAAAATAGCAGTTATGTTCAATTCGCGAAATAAAGTATCCGCGAAATTAAAGTGTGTTACAGTATTACGATAATAATATATTGACATAGAAAAATACTTTATTAAAATCCAGTACGAAAAAATATGAAATGTTAAAATGCGTGTAATGATAATAAAACATTAAAACATGTGCACACGCCCTCCATCCATTTCAAAATATGGAACCGGCAAGTCAAAATCATTTTACATTTACATGCATGCACCAAACGCCTGGGGAAGGATGAGAGAGAGGGGGAGACCTCTGCGTGCTATTAAAGAGTGCTATGTCCCAATTCGGTTCTCAATTGTGAGCACAGGGATAGATGTATTAAATTGTATCAAGTGTGCCAACTATTATTTTCCTTGATTGTAGACAGGTACATTTGAGACGATTAACTGCATGTAGCACGTGTCCTTGGGTACATATTTCTGTGTGTATCCTCAGAAATACCCAATCGCCCAGCGGGTTTGTTTTGGCCAGGTATGGTAGTGTACAATAAAGCCTATTGAATTGCCATCAGTAAAGTTATTTTGGCATCAGTGAAGTTATTTTGGCATCAGTGCTGCCAATTTGGCATCAGTGAAGTCATATTTGGCATCAGTGCTGCCAATTTAGCATCAGTGCTGCCAATTTGTCATCAGTGCTGCCAATTTGGCATTAATGCCTTCAATTTAAAGGGTTAAAGGTTCTTTTAGTTTAAAGAACACCAAAATCTTCTGTAGAGAACCTTTAGAGGTTCTAAAGACGCATTTTTTGTTCTTTTTGAACCTTTAAAGGTTCTTTTTGGAACCTATAAAGGTTCTAAAAAGGGTTCCATATACGGGACAGCCAAGAACCCCTGAAGCACCCTTTTTCCAAGAGTGTAGGCAAAGGCAAAAGAGTCATAATAAAAAAATATTCCCTTTAAAAAGGAAACCCCAGATTCAAGTAAAATGCCATGTGCAAGGAGGTTCAGAAACTGGAGGAAAGTATGGGGAAATAATCGAATCTACGGTAAACTACCTCTATGCATGGTGGGGATCATATGGGGACCCTATTTTTGACAGGTACGTGCGGCACCGACCTCCGTAAATAATAGAGGTAAAAGAAACGGATCAAGAGTGAATGAAATCGACATTTTTAACAGAACTCATCATATTTTTGACATTAACTTTTAAGTTAAAATAACTGCAGCACATTGTATTGTACTGCAAGACTAAACTTATCAGTATAAGTCATGCCCTCACCTGTTACCATAATTACCCCCCCCCCCCCACAAACTTTACTTTGCACATTTTATGCATACGTAATTAGACATCATTACGAAATTACCTGGCAACTGGAATTGAAAAAAATAAAGAAAAGAAAATGTAAAGAAAGTTGTTGCCAAAGAGTGGTTTTATGCCCCTTTGACCTAACATATCTCGGCAACCGAATGTCCGCTTGAAATAAAATGTTCCGTTCCAGAATCTTCATACCAAAGGGCTATTATAACATATTTGATTTGAAAGGAAATCTAAATGTTTGACTCAGCCAATAGAACCACCCTTAAAGGATGTCTTACCTCGTTTTGATCATTTGCCATGACACCGACAACAACGACGATGAACATCATCAGAAGGTACTTCATTATTACCATGGTTACGGCTGTTTCTTCGTTTTGTCGTCCTAACCTCGATCACATACAGTATAGAGTAATGTATTTACCAGTCTCTGGTCAGAGATGTGTATGATTCAGCACGGTATCGCTGAGCTGTTCTCGATATGACGGTGTAAGGTTGAATGAGGTAAAAATCCGGCTCCAAACTATTTTATCTGTTTTTAGTTGCGTAGTTCAATTTGGTTATGTGCCAAAGTATTGTGTAGGCGTAAAACTTCAGATGATGGGGCTTATTATGTTGGTAGACATTAGACCAATAGAAACAGGATGTGTTGAAAATGTTCATCTGTTGGCATTAACACTTTCCACGCGGCTATTAGTTTGACCATATTCAAAACAGATTTTTCAGAAACCTTTCCTAACTTTGAAAGTCTATCTCAAGAATTACTGAACCAATACTAAGACTTGTTGGTACTTATTCTAATGCATTTCTCATGGGGATTACAAATAATATGGTAATGAGATACAATCCTTTTGACATTTTTGAAACATTTTGTGAACGTTTGGAATGTCGTCTGCAGACGCCTGCCGCGTGGAAAGTGTTAAGGAAGTTTCGTATTGTAAATATCGTTCGGTGGTACCAATTGATTTCTTTGCTGCACTTTTTAAAAGACACTTTTGTTTTGTTTTCGACTGCTAGGGTAGTTTACTAAGGCATGTTGTTACTTATTCCAATGCATTTCTCACGGGGATTCCAAATATGGTAATGAAATAATTTTGATATTTTTAAAAACATTTTGTGAAAGTTTGGAATGTCATCTGCAGACGCCTGCCGCGTGGAAAATGTTAAGGACGAGATTTTTGCTTTGAATAAGTTCGTATACAGTAAATATCGTTCGGGTACCAATTGATTTCTTGGCTGTACATTTTAAAAGACATTTTTGTTTTGTTTTCGACTGCTAGGGTACTTTCTTCAATATTCCCCTTCCTTCACCTTGTTTAAAGTGCATATCCAGGCCACCGTGCATTCTCTCATAGCGCTCTCATTAAAAGGAACTGCCGTGAAATAATGTTTAGATTTTTCCCGCGCTTTTACCTCAACTGAGCTCATGATTGTATCCGGCTCCCTTTAACGCTTTCCATGCGGTAGGCGTCTGCAGACGACATTCCAACATTTCACAAAATGTTTCAAAAATGTCATCATTTTCATATTGGGAATCACAATGAGAAATGCATTGAAATAAGTACACACATGCCTAGTATTGGTTACGTAATCCTAGAGATCAGGGCCGTCAGCAGCTTTTGCCCAAGGGGGGTGCGTTTTCACGATTTTTTACCGGAAGCAGTGGCGTAGCTAGGTTTTTTTTCTCGTAAAAGGTTGCCCCACATTTTTTCCGAGTCAGTCACCTCGTGAATTTCACGTAAGTGGGGGGGGGGGAGTCAAAAATTTTCGCACGGACACAAAATTTCGCAGTCCAAAAAGCACTGTAGTCAATATTTTATGAGTAGTTTTACTATCATTGAAATTTGAAACTAAGAAAAACGCCATTTTTACCTTAAAAAAATAAGAAGAGATTTTCAAGGGGGGTGCGTCCGCACCCAACGCACCCCCCCCCCCTTCTGACGGCCCTGGAGATAGACCTTGAAAGTTGGGAAAGATGTCTGAAAAATATGTTATGTATATGGCAAAACTATAATCGCCGCGTGGAAAGTGTTAAGATGACGCAAGTTTTCCATATTCATGTAAGGTCACGCGTTCGAAGCTTGCCTCCTTTCGTATTACACACAGATTTTGGCTTTCGCGACATGATTTTAACTTTAAACATTTATATTTATTTGTATACCCCCCTAAGGTAGTAAAAACATACATTTTCTGAAGGGAGGGAAATTGCATGTGGAAACCAGAAATTATAGTACGACCAAGGACTAAAATGGTATAATTCTCAATGTTCGGAAAAATATCGGATTTCTTTTGTTTTATTTGAGATCCATATATTTGTACATGTATACCTACCCTATCATTATTTAATTTACATATTTGAATTCCTCATAAAATTACCAATCAGATGATATATAATTGTCAAAGGTTACTAAGTTGCAGTCAGCTGCCAACGTTGAGTGAGTCTATTGTTGACGACGCGATTTTGTTTTCCCTGGTAAAGAGGATGTCAATCACGTGTAATTCATATGGCAAATGTCAGCCTTATACAATGCCAACAAAATATACATTTAAATCAAGTTTAACGTCATGTGACTGAGTGGATCTTCACGAAGGGGGAATAATAAAATATTACTCAATTATTTGATATGCTAAAGTCGTGTTCGCAGGCACATTTCTGCTTTGAAATGCTATTTTAGCCGTACATGTTTTCTGTTAATTCTGGAAAAGAGGCTTACCAAAGTCCGTGTTCTTGACCCACTTATAGAAGAAAATAAACAGTATAGCCTTGTATTGTAAGGATCAACGGTATATCCTCCTACTATCAAAAAATGGGAGATGTGCAGTGACTCTATCGTACCAAGAATATTACTTGCAATATTATATATATCAGCTTTATTGACCCAGTCTCGTCTGTAATAGTCTACGGTGCATACAATGTACTTGTTTGTCTAGACGCGCCTCTTTTGAAATGCTAATTAAGTGGCGTGACTGTTATACCAACGCTGTGAGACGTACACAGTTGGAAATGGGGGACGCCGTGTGTTTGTGCACACAGAGACACATACGTAGACTGCGCGTGCAAGAGTGGAAGCAGAGTAGGGGGGTCTGGTAATGTGAAAATTGTACAAACTCCGTGTTCTTGACTCACTTACGGTCATTTTAGAACAAAAACATGGGTTTTCATAATGTTCATATTATTAAGTGCCTGCTACACTACTTTTTATCAATCTGCAATGAAAATTTATTGGTAAATAAGTGCTTCGTAAAGTACATAATTTCGGAGTTTTTTCAGTTATAAAATACTTTCTGATGCTAAATTATTTTTATAAATTTAAATTCAGATGTTATTAAAATAGACCCTCTCCTTCAAAATGATACCAAACACGGCCTAATTGGATAACGAAATATGGTAAAAATCGAAAAAACAAAACACCTATTTTTAATAAAAATGTGGCAAAGTGTCTGTGAGCTCATGTGTGCGGGAAAACAAAACAAGCCCCTTTTTGCGTGTTTGACTACTGACTGGTTGGTAAGGTATTCATACCGGCTAGTGAATATCTCAAATTTTTATTTTATATATTTTAGAATTTTCAGAAATATTTGTTAAGGATGTACCCTTCCCTGTATTTCTGTATTCCTCTAGTTACAAGCTTTCCAAAAATGTATACTTTTGCTATCACAGGTTGAAAACTTTTTCTGTTATAGTCATTTTTATAAATCCGATAAATTGAGGCTGATTATTCACGTTGACTGTGTAGCGAATAGGAAAAAAGCCAATTAGTTGTTACAAACAGTTGACAAGTCTGATATCAGGAGGACCCGGGTTCGACCCTGATGATCACCGACTTTTTTTCATACCTAATCTATTTACTTTATTAAGCTTTTTTGTCAGAAAATCTATCGATGAATTATCTCAATTATATGTGCGACAGAAAATGATTGATTCAGATTTTAAAATATAAGTGAATTGTAAAATAATTGTGAAAACCTAAAGATACATTTAGGAAGAAAAAATAATACACTAATCGTTTTCGAGTAAGTCAAGAATAGGCTGGTATGAACACATTGAGTGAGTGAGGATCATATGCGGAAGTAAAAGTCGGCTATTTTCAAAAGTCTCATTTCCAATACACAGCACGAGAAAAAAGGACCAATTGTTAACACACACATATATGCACTTTAATGTCAGAATTAAATATCCCGCACAATGTCGTACAACCAAACGCATTTGCACTGTGCGATCGATAGCCTTGTCAATCCTGGCTATACACACACACACCCCCACACAGACCCCAATTGGTCCTTTCTTCTCGTGCTGTGTATTGGAAATGAGACTTTTGAAAATAGGAATTTTTTCTTTAAATGGTGCTAATCATGGTTTATCTTTGTTGTTAGGGGCAAATATGGTATCAAAGTATGCCTAAATGATTCATCTAAATGCCTATTTAGCCTGTTTGGTCAGAAAGAAATTGAATGATACTCAAAATGACATAAACAAAGTGGTATACTTTCTTTTGTTGAACCCTTTATATAGCGTATGATTCATCTTTTGTAACATATGGTTTCAGATATCGTGAAAACCCCTTGTTCACAAACACTTTGGTGTGGGATTGCAAAAAATGATGTGGGGATCAAAACAAAAGGTCCTTAAAAGGGGGATCAAGAAAAGAAAAACCTATAACTTTTTTTTGGCGGGGGCCCAAAATATTGATGTTCAAGGCTCATCATTGTGACTCCGAATTCATTTCTTTTTTATCAGAAGGTATCATACATTACATAAAAAAATAATAAGACTTTGTTTTCCTTGATGTAGAAATACCAGTTTCAAAGAGAAATTAATGCACCAAAATATCACGTTGCCCAAAAAGTGATTTTTGTAATTCTCGCGAGAATTTGCGAGACAACCATCCCATTTTGGTTTTGTGTGATTTCAATGGAGAGGCACCTAACATCATAGGGTGGCAAAATACCACCTTCTTTCACCTGCCTTTAGATACAGCCCTGTCCGCGATTACCCCGCGTCCGCCATTACCCCACCTTCCCCTATTCATGCTATTTTAGATTTGGCCCTACATAAGAACCTCAACTGCAGGAATCCTTTCTTCACAATGAGAGTCATCAACCAATGGAGCAAGCTACCTACATGTGGTCAATGCAGAGACCGTGAACTCTTTTCAAAATCGACTTGACAATTACTGGAACAAATTAGGATGGAATCAAAAAGGGTTAACAGCCTATTCTAAATTGTCCATCAAACCTTAAATGTAAGTGTATAGGTGTAGATCGAGATTCCTATTTGCACGTGAATTTTGTTTCACCAATTTCTAAAAATAATGGGTCGGTTGGAAAATAGGGTTGGTTTTCGTCTTTACATTTTGTGAATGCTTTCTGTAATGAACCATATCTGAAGAACCAATCAACCTAATTAAACGTACCAAATTTTGAGGATATTTTCAAAACTTACTGCTGATCAAGACTAAGTAAACACAAATACTCTGTAACCATAAATGTGGTTGAAAAGCTACCTTGAACTTGGGTTAACTTTATTTTTAACCACCCGGTAGCTGCTTCATACTGCAAACACACTTATTCTTGGTTATTTTAATCCTGGTTGGTAATATACTTACAAAAGATGAATAATACAATGGGCAGCTATTTACACTATGTGAATTCACCACCTGATAGCATGCCTGCCTCAACAGGGCAACTGCACTGGACCGGTGTGTGTTAAAGGGGCATTGAGAGATACGTATGGGAGTACGCCCTCAATTTTCCTGGAAATTTGATTTTCTTTTTTGGGGGAAACAAAGTAATAATATTGGATTATATTAACCATCTGAAACCGTTAACCTTAATCCGCAATACCGTATATCATGTAATATTTCACAATTTCGATGTAGATCACATTGAAATTATCTGCAAAATTCGGCACATATGGCATCACTAGAATGTCTATCTAGCGCCATCACTTCAACCCTTTTCCCATGAAATATTACGTTAGTAGGTTCTATTATACCTTATCTATTTAAACTAAATTTTTTCTTTCAAATTTCATTTTTATCACCAATCTCTCCGTTCTACATTAAGAATTCATATAAAAGGGCTGGACGAGTGGTGTAATTGAATTATAATTCCCAACTTTTTAGAACGCCGAAAAAACGGTAGCAGAATCCGCCGAACCGGGTCCAAAATTGTGGGCATACCTCACAGCATGAGCCGTTATTGGATACCTGCATTGACAATCAATCATGGACATTAATACATTTTGCGAATCACAAGATGTCATTGCAGTTTAAGAAAATAGATGTACCTTGTCTTGGTTATTGACAAGGAGCAAAAGGGAACACTGTTCTTCTAAATTGATGAAGGAACTTTACTGGATATTTTAAACTAATTAAAGACATTGTGGGCATACCTCACAGCATGAGCCGTTATTGGATACCTGCATTGACAATCAATCATGGACATTAATACATTTTGCGAATCACAAGATGTCATTGCAGTTTAAGAAAATAGATGTACCTTGTCTTGATTATTGACAAGGAGCAACACGTAACACTTTTCTTCTAAATTGATAAAGGAACTTTACTGGATATTTTAAACTAAATATAGACATTCTGGGCCGTGTCATCGTACGTATTTGAACTTGGTTTTAAGCTAAACGCGCGTTTAAGTTTGACTTTAAACACACCGTTTAACTAAAAGAAATACTCGAAAATTTGTTTAATTTAAACACGCGTCTAACTCACTGAAAAGTGTCTAACTTTGAACATGGGTATGGGTTAGTATAACTGGCGTTTAACGAAACTTCTGCATCAAATGTATGTCGTGATTTTCGTATCGTGATACAATGGTATATAAGGAAAAGAGATTTTTTAAATGATGGCCCTTTAAGGGGGCTGTCAAGTGTCGTACACTTTATGTGTTGTACATAAAAGTGTACACTTTTTTCAATGAAATGAGTCAGGGAATCCATTTTTCGTATCAAATTTCACTGAAAATCGTGATTTTTATATTTTTGCCCAAAAATGCCTCTTTTTTTGCCTAAAATTTTCAAACAACCTAACAAAATAATGTTTAGGTAACAAATTCTAAAATTTTACAGAAAGCATCTTAATTCAATTATCTAGGACACGTATTTTTTGTTTGCCTTTAAAAAATTTAGTTTCGAAATTATTGACCAAAAAGTGCTAAAAAAGTGAATTTTGAGGTTTTTTTATCTCAAAATTGTATATTGTAAACATATGATGAAAGAAAGAGGATACGAATCAACATTTTCATGTGCCACTTTTAAGGACTCATAGTATTATAATAATAATTAATAACTACTAATTACCTATAACTTGCAAATGTTGAGACACAAGTAGAATGTGGGCTAGTTAAAGGTCTACTGGATCCTTTAGATTTCACACCACTAATTGGTTCGCCTATAGATTTACATGCTAAAGGAGTGTTACAAAATGCCCATTTTCTCGCTTATAAAGCTACTGGATTTTTCAATTTGACATTTTCCTCAAATATCTTTGATTATTTAATCAAAACAATGATATATGGTATCCCCGAAAGTCCGAGAAATTAGCCCCCAGAGTTGGACAACTGGTGTAGCGCCCTCATTTATCAGAAAAATTTGAGAAATGTTGCCAGAACATTTACAATCAAAATGCATCCAAAAAACCTACAAAATGCATTGAAAATTTATCTTTTTGCACTGCCACAGTGGTATTAGGTGATAATTCTAAAATCAGGATTAAACTACAACTTTAAACATTTGGGAGCAATAAATACCATTTCTGATTAATTCGTTAATCGTTGGGCCACATGATGCCAGCTGAAGAAGAAAAAAAAATTGATTGACTTCTGCAAGGATTGAAATTACTTACTGGTGTGGAATATTCAAGGGAAAAAATGAGTATTGTCAGTTGCATGTATGAAATGTACCGTATTTGGTTTCGAGTTTATCAAATTATTTATCTGAACAAGCCTTCAGAGTGCCACGCCCTAACCAGGCTACCATGACTTACTAAAAAGGATACATCATGCACCTACGGAGCGTCGTTGACCTGACAAATATTTGCTGTGCAATTACTTTTGTCCAATCATACGTCTGCAATTCGATCACGTGACTTTAGATCCTCTTCTCGGGATCGCGTCACTTATATCCCTGTTTTCTCCCTGTCCTTCTGTGTATTGTTTCCCCTAATACGTCTAAAGGTTTACAGTCAACTAAGTATATACTTTATTAATGAACTGCCAGTGTATATATCACAATTGACCAGGACATTGCAGATTCAGCTTTTATACTACATATACCACCAGATGGCTGGCTCATTGTTTTATACACCGGCTTTGTCAATTACACAGCATACAGGACATGCCCATTGTTCCAAAACAACTATTTTCGCCGGGTGTTTTCCAGATTATTTAGTTTACTGTTTGCACTCAAAAGTCACGATATCCGGCCTCGTATGATTAAGTCCACCCACAGACGACGATGGATACGATTTAACCCTATCTTTATTTTGTATTGACATTTTATAATTTCAAATATTATGTAATTTTTAAATATTTTTCAGATGTCAAGTTCCCCTCAACTATCGTCGTTTTGATGTAACAAGATATTGCCATATATGGGTTTACGCAGTTAACACATTGATCTGTCTTACCAAAGACGGCAGTACCATCTTTGGTCTTACTCTTACTCTTCTGTAAGATCACCACCGTATCGTGTCCGTGAGAGCAAGATCGAAATCTCGCGAAATTAACAGATAACACAACATCTCAGACAGAAGGACTATTAAAAAGGGAGGGTGCGATACTGGTTTTTTTAAAGGTATCTATATAGGCTACGGTGTCATTCTCAGACTTTTCTTTAATGTGGTCTAAAAATAAAAAGTATAGATATATTTCATTTGGCACAATAGTTGTTTTTCTGCAGTAAGGTAATAGCCGATATAGCTACCTTAAGTCGAAGTTTATTTTACCTTTTGGACCATGTCGGACTGTCTTACCATGGAAGTAACAGACAGTCTATTACTTCCATTGTCTTACTGAAGCTTCGCCAAAAATGGCCACCGAATTGCTCTCATGAGGAATTGCTTGGCTGTGTTTACCTTATGTTAAATAAATCGAATGACCAGACTGCAGACACAGATGTAGAATCATATACATTTCATCAATTTTATTTCAGATAAAATAAATCCTAAATTTTCTTTTCAGAGTGAAAGGAATTGACAGCAAACCTAAATCCACATCATACAGTACATTACAACAGGGTGTCTCAAATAATACAACTCTCTTGAATCACGACAGATTTTCATTTTCAAGAGTTTCCAATTGTCAGTTACGTAATTGCTGTTCACTTCATTGAAGAAAATGATATCAGTTTCATCGATTCGATGAATCGATCCTCTTACTCGATAACTATATTCTGTCAATTGTTGAAAAGGAATTGTTTGCGTTACTGTAATTTAAAAGACCATGCCCAGTTAATTATAGGACCGGCGAACGTGTGAGACGGCAGTTCGGAAATATAAAGGCTCTTTGCCGCAATGCTGCCGTCTTAAATTTTGGCCAGTTAGCATTTAGGGCTTGTTAAATCTAAAACAACAGATGGCGCTATTCAAGCTATTTAAAAATCATTAATAATCCCTAAATGACAGGACCCGGGACGCGATCTTTTTTATTACCGTAAACAACATTTGATACCTGACGGAGTAAAGTGCATAGCACATGTAATGTACAGCAATACATTTATACAGTGAGTGAGTACGGTTAATAAATTCGCACCCGGGACAGGTCCACAATCTGAAAATGAGTTCAACAATTTATATGGGATCAAACAGATTCGGTCAGATGTTGGGGCATGTTAATGTATATTGAGATATGTGCAATATATAGCTGCAGGAGGGTCAGAATAACAGATTCAGGGGGGGGGGGAGATTGTTCAAAACGTAAAAAGGGAATAGTTAAATTTCTCATTTTGATAAGTTATTTTTTCAAAAATCCATCGATAAAGGGTAACAAAACTTTTTTCTGACAGCTATCTCATTAAACTATATAGTGCAATTTTTTAACACACTTTTTCTCCGTTTCAGTCTTTTCAATAGGGAGCTTTCAATTTGCACGACGGACGCTTTTACGACGGTAAAACACAAAACGTTGCCGTCGTCACTACGACGGTTGTTAGTCCCTTTACGTGTTGTAGCATATAGAGGACCAACGGATGACAAAGTTGACGCATGCGCACATGACTCAAAGTGTCATTCAACCGTCCTAGATTCATCCGTCGTGCAAATCGAAAGCTCCCTAATGGTCTGGGACATTATAACTTGAGTACCAAAGGACGCATCAACATTGGGTTAACACCAATTTAAAGCTTTAAATACAACCTAGTATACCTCGCTAGTAACTGAGGCGTAACCCAACATTTTGAAAGCACCAAACCGGGTATGCTACTAGGCTAGTAACTGGCGAGTAATTTACGCAACTTCGAAATTGTTGGCCATAAAAATGGCGTCATTTTTTGTATGGAACGCAGGCCGACTCAACGTGATTCTTTATGTACACTCACCTATAACCTAGCGAGTGACGACACATTTTAAATATTACAACGGAGGACCAATCACGTCAGAATTTTAGAGTAAAGTATAGGTTAACACTTGGCACGTGCGACAAATAATTGTGTAAGGGGACGATGCTGATTAATGTGGATATTTAACTCGCTAGTTACTATTCTGTTGTTACTCGCCTGCAAGTTTTGCTCTCAGAATTACATTGTTAGTAAGTTACGCTACAGTAGTGTATAACTACTAGGGAGGTAGCTTACCTCCCTATTAAGTTACGCCAGTTTGGTGCACTTGGCCGAAAATGTTCTTATTCTTTTCCTTTTTTCAGGGTCTGATGTCATTTACATGCATAGCAATCAGGATTATTTTTTCGAGACACCCTGTCAGTTAAAGAGCATGCATTAACAAGTTTTAAAACGAAATCGAAGTGGATATATATAGCGCTTTAATTCCCAATGTGTATGGGCAATTTGCAGATAGAAGATCTGCCATGTTGAATATTATAAACCGCCTTGTTCCAACCGTTAGCTCCGTTGACCGCTTCCGTCATGTAGGTGCAGGGATGAGCAGTTGGGGCCCCGAACCATTTGTACCTATACTCGTCAGTACTACCGTCGCTCCACGCGCCGTCTTTAAGGCCAATCCAAGTTTGGATGTAGCGGACATCGTTGGACAGGCGAAGCAGTGTTGTTCTCTGCAACTCAAACAGGTAGTGGTTTTCTGTTTCGCTGTGCACGGAGACTAGGTGACCGATACCGGATGGGTTGAAGAATGTCTGGCAATTAGCTTCAGCATCATCCCAACTTTTCAGAACGCTGAAAAATCGATAGCAGTATCCTCCGAACTGGGTCCAATAGTGTGGACATACCTCACAGCATGGACCGTCATCGGATGCCTGAATTTAAGAAAATCAATTAAGAAAATTGTAGCGCTCGTAATTATAAACAAACCTACTCATTCCTCAATCATCATTGATCATATCGTCAGCCTGCTTCGATAATTGCCTAACTCACTTTTCAGCAATTTAAAAATTGAGTTTTTTGCATAAATCATGACTTCATTACATTATGCACATGCTGTTATAATACCTAAGTCATTGACCAATCAAAAGTGTTGATAAATGAAGAGTTTTGTTGCAAAAGGGCCACCAGACAACTCCAACATGTTACTCATTTTGCATTATTGAATTTGCATTGACAAATCCATGGAATTAATCAAATTATTGTATGGCTGTGTTCATGACTTGGATTAGTGCATCCATGCACGCCAATCCTCAATTGGCGCCCGCCAATCCTCAATTGGCGCGCGCCAATCCTCAATTGGCGTGCATGGATGCACTAATCCAAATCACATCAACAATACAAACCTCACATCAACAATACAAGGCCTCATTCCACATAATGAATATCCATCTATCAATAATGCAAAATGAGTAACAGGTACACAGGTAACAGGTTTCATACTTTTGTTGTTTTCTAAGAACTAGAAAAAATGAGTTAGGCAATTATCGAAGCAGGCTGACGATATACAATATGGTACCGAAGGATCTGTCGTCTAAGGCCATTTTTCAAGGCCCGTACGTTTATATACTGCGATGCAGTCCTCAAAATGCTCCAAAACTAAAGCTCCGACGTAAATATATTAAAGTTGTAACTTGTAGATTTGAGATATTACTCGTGAAGATCGAAGGGATATTAACCTAGTTATGTGTCCAAAACCAAAGCAAAGTCCGTTTTTCATTTTAAAATGTTGTTCGTCTACACGCAGTCTGGGACTAGCAACAGGCAGATTATTGATTAACAGGTAGCGACAACTCACAGGTCGATAGTAAGATGAGGATTGGGGATGTTTCAATTGCTTCAAAACCCAATTTTGAACATGTAACCTGCACTTTGTTCGATCCTTTTCTATGAATAAGTCAAGATAGACCACGGTAATTTGGTGGCCAGTTTCGGTGATAGAATCAGTGGCGGCATTACGGGGTGTGGGGGGATGCCCCAGTCGCAACCTTTGCCCCCCCCCCCCCCCTCCCCCCCCCCCCCCCCCCAATTCAAATGAGACATATCATCAAGCAAGAGAAACAAATTTGAACCTCAGTGCTGGTAAACAGGTTTACTGATTGAGTGTATGGCTATGGCGTTCACGATTTGCCTTAATTTGCAATTCGTATTGGTTTAACACGTAATCGATCGCGAAAACCTATCGAAAAATTCTAAATATCATATTTCTAGGTACAACTAAATTAAATAATCTCAAAACCATTGGAGTTGGATAACCAACTCTACTTAAGTGTCCTTTCTTGTCATTTTTATATGTTATATAACAGTTCTTTAAACATGGCGGGTCATTTTAAATTAGTCACGTGTTTAGCCTATTTATAGACAATAATATAACACTTGACGATATTCTGGCCTTATATTATAGTTTATCGGCCGAGTGCACCAAACTAGCGTAACTTAATAGGGAGGTAAGTTACCTCCCTAGTAGTTTTACCTCCATAGTAGTTATGCTCTAACTGTAGCGTAACTTACTAACGGTGTAATTCTTAGAGCATAACTGGCGAGTAACACCAGCATAGTAACTAGCGAGGTAAATATCCACATTAATCAGCATAGTCCCGCACGCACGTTTAGGCAATTTCATACCTCAACGAGGGGGGATATGTACTCGTATATTAAAGCATACCTAATATTTTTTTGCAATCAAGCACCTGTGGCCCAACATCTAAACTAGGGCGAGTCATTTAAGAGTCAGATTGGAGTTGAGTAAATGGAGCTTTGATCCTCCAGCGAATGGCGCATATTATGTGATTTGTCATGAAAACAAGTGTTAGAGCTTGTAGAGCCCTAAGTTGTCTGCTTTCTCTTTTTATAAAGCAGAATTTCAAATAGTTTTGCTGCATGTTTCATGTACAATAAAAGAAATGCTTATTCTAGGTAGAAGCTTAGGAGGTGTGTTAAGCTCAAAATCAAAACTGAAGGAAAGCACTTAAGTTGAATCTTAAAAAGCAGAATTTGTACTTTACAAAGCAGACAACTTAGAAACTTTTGCCTGTAGAAAGGTTCAAACATATGGTGTGGTAGGCGGACGAGGTTGGTTGGTGGAAAGCTAGGGGTTTTCGAGACACCCACAAGTAGGGTTTTTTGGACAACAATCTTCAAATTTAGATTCTAATACGAGTGACGAACATTGTAAGAGGTGGGTCATTGAATTATAAATACAGATAGGGCCATGAGTGATAGTACTTGAAAAGGTGAGATCTTTTATTATGGCATATGGTATGTAACATTGACTGCACTTCCCTTCCTCGGATTACCATATTGACCAAAGGCTCTGACAGTAATATATTTCTGTTCTCTTCGTGACATCCCTGGTCTAGGAAGTTCAATATACTGTGATCCACCATGAACCTTTGAATAACTTCCCGTTACAAAACAAGGAACTAAGAAATTGCTCGTATTACGCACCCACGTGACACCGCAAACAGGACATTGTGCAACCGTGATGTTGGTATACCTTTCCCGTATCCATACACACCCCCACACCCCGGTATAGCCTAGTACCGAGTGACTGCATAGAGAGAGTGTTGGTATAGTTGACCTGCATAAGTGTTTCTAGAACTTTGATTCAAGATAAACATGGATTGGCAAATATAGGAAATCTGGGCGAAACAATAGCATAGTCACATCTGAGGATCCATACTCACCAACACACACCCCTATAGAGTACCGAGTGACTGCATAGAGAGAGTGTTGGTAGGGGTGACCTGCATAAGTATTTCTAGAACTTGGATTCAAGATAAACATGGGATGAGAAATGAGGAAATCTGGGCGAAACAGTAGTGAGCTAATGAGTGATCTGAGATTGCATTAACATTTTATTTTTAATAATGTAGTGTATGTGTTATACATGTGCATCCCCACATCAAATTGTGCTCCCCATGACATTGTCTCAGTCAATATATGTGCCGCCCCCCCCCCCCCCCCCCCCCCCCTCGGAAAGTTGTGCTTCACCATTGAAATGTGAATTTCAAGTAATATTTTTAAAAGGTTGTTCTTGTTGTGAAATTGTACATTGTGTTTAGTTATGTTTAACCAGTCTACCATTATATTTTAACAGTTATTATAGTCCTTCGTTGTCCCAAGATTTTTCAAAATAATTGTCAAACAATTGGCCAATTAAACATGTGTGGGTTTTGTTGTCGCCTTGTGTCTGATTTCGTGTTTCTAGCATAATATTCTGTAGAGCAATTAATTATTCGCGAGGGGTATAATTTCGCGAATTTCGCGGGGGAAGTTGTTTCGTAAAATTAAATACCCGCGAAACTGACCATTTTGCATTGAAGTACAAGTAACATTTCCAGATTCGCGAAATTAAATGCCTCCAAAATAGCAGTAATGTTTAATTCGCAAAATAAAGTATCCGCGAAATTGAAGTGTGTTACAGTATTACGATAATAATATATTGACATAGAAAAATTCCATATTTGATTAAAATTCAGTACAAAGAAATATGAAATGTTAAAATGCGTGTAATTGATAATAAAATATAAAACATGTGCACACGCCCTTCACCCGGCCCTTCATCCATTTCAAAATATGGAACCGGCAATTCAAAATCATTTTACATTTACATGCATGCACCAACGCCTGAACACTAAAAGGGTTCAACAAAAGAAAGTATACCATTTTGTTTATGTCATTTTGAGTAACATTCATTTTTTGTTTGTTGACCAAACAGGCTAGATAGGCATTTATATAGATGAATCTTTTAGGCATAATTTGATACCAAATGTGCCCCCGAACAACAAAGATAAACCATGATTAGCACCATTTAAAGAAAATTAATCACTTTTCAAAAGTCACATTTTCAATACACATACGCGGGAAGAAAAGACCACATGTTACCTGTTCATAATCAAATAGCCCGTGCGCTCAGGCACAACCCAACGCAGTTGCACTGTGTGATCAATATCCATTTCATTCCCGGCCATTCAAAGCGCCACGCACAGCATTTTCTCGCGGCTTGCGTGCGTTGAAAATGTGACTTTTGAAAAGTGACCAATTTTCTGGTTTTTTGGTCAAAAAAATTGAATGTTACTCAAAATGACATAAACAAAGTGGTATACTTTATTTTGTTGAACCCTTTATAATGCATAGCTAGCTACAGGTATAACCTGAGACGAATAACTGCATGTATGTAGCATGTGTACTTGGCTACATATTTCTTTGTGTATCCTCAGAAATACCCAAATGCCCAGCGGGTTTGTTTTGGCCAGGTATTGTGGTGTACAATAAAGCCTATTGAATTTTATCTCCCAAGTCAAACACCAAATACCCGGGATATCCGGGTAAGCCTACTGTCACATTAAACCATTGTCATACGAGCGGGCATACGAGATATGACGTTTCGATACTGTTTAAATCCAGCGGCGGCTGGTGGTGGAGCTGCTGAATACGTCCGCCAATCCGACACATTTTACAACCTCAACTTTAAAAAGGTGTCGGTTACGATCGACGGAAACCCGAACCAAGTGAACTGTTCCGTTTGGGTTCTCACTCAAAAATACAACTCGGTTTTCGAGATCAGCAAATTATTATGTCATGAGACGTGTTCTTTAATGTTCTCAATATTATTTCGCCAAATCTCAGTCCACTCAAAATTGTTATAATCGAATTTATTTTCCCAAAATAATTCACAAATTGGTTTTGAATTTTGTTTGGCTATCATTTCCTTCCGATATACTTTTATTTTACACAGTTCCAGTGAAATGTTTCCATTGTTATACTTTAATTTTATATCATCCGATGTAATGCCTGTTGTTTTATTTTCCCACTAAGTATGTATTGTATGCAAGCATTAGCTGGATGAACAAATCAATTTTTATTCTCATCAAACGTAAACTTTCACCATTAATATCTTTCGATAAGTCTGATACATACACAAGACCTATTCTTATCCATTCCAAAATTGGCGATAGCCAACAACAACAAAAATCGAAAAATTATTTCTTCAGATAAAATAATATCGGCTGTATACAGAGATTTGCTGTGTATTTGTAATATTTAATTTTACACAGAAATTACACAGAATTTTGAAAATGTGATTAAAACTCTTTTACAACTACTAAAGAGGATCAGGGGTCTTCTTTTGACAGATATGAGCTACAAGATAACAAAATTAGTTCAAATACCGTTTGTTTTGTCGTGTTTTATACTTAAGCCTATTCAACAATAAACTTGAGCATTCAAAGTCGAATTGTATCAATGTTTGATGAAGAATGACTGTAAAAGCCAAATAATGTTTGTATTATTTCATTCAATAAATTGACGCAACTTTGATTATTATTTGCTCATAGTGAACCATCCATATATCTTTTATTTTTTTATAACTTCGGAAATACCGATTGTCTCCATTTGAACGGCAAATTTAGAACACATCATCACATTTCTTCCATTATTTGCAGTGAAATCATGTAAATAAAAAAAAATACATTTTTAATACCAACAATTCTTGTCAGTCAGCGAGCAAATTAACCGCAGGTTGGCGTCCCGATGGGTGAAAACCAATCTATATGCCCAGATATCTGGGCGATAAAGGGCATATAAGGGTGAATTTAGCTGTCTTGTGGCTAATTATAAGCATCAAGTCCAAACATTCGCATAATTGTTTATAAAGCTTAAAGATAATTTGGGATGTGATCTGTGAAAACCCGTCGGATGTAGCCCGATGTAAACTAGTGATTATGGGTAAAAAATTTAAAAAAAGGTTTCTTTTAGAAAATTCATTTCTTATACTTAGTGTCATCATCTTTCATGAAATTTCGCCTTCAAAAACTTAAATCACTTTTCTAATTAACTTTATAATGTTATTCTTGTGAACTATGTATCTTTTTTGATCTGTTTTCATGATTTCTTATTTTGTAGCTTTTTATGACATGATGATTAAAAATGTTTAAACATTTTAAATAGTGGGCCTAATTAAGTATGCAAATGGCAATTTGCCAAAAGCTAACATACGTGTTTAGCTCTCTAAGTGTACTACCCATATTTCCAAGTCACATCACCATAGCTCATCTCATCTATCCACAAACTTTACTTTGCACATTTTATGCATACATAATTAGACATAATTACGAAATTATCTGGCAACTGGAATTGAAAAAAATAAAGAAGATAAAAAGAAAGTTGTTGCCAAAGAGTGGTTTCATGCCCCTTTGACCTAAGGGAGCAAATCAAAACTCGACCGCGCGGCAACCGCCGGTTCCGTCCGGTTGGCCATTGTTTAGAACAATAGAAACCGGCTGCAACTGCACGGAACCGGCGGTTGTCGGGCGGTCGAGTTTTGATGTGCTCCCTAACATACCGTATCTCGGCAACCGAATGTCCGCTTGAAATAAAATGTTCCGTTCCAGAATCTTCATACCAAGGGCTATTATAACATATTTGATTTGAAAGGAAATCTAAATGTTTGACTCAGCCAATAGAGCCACCTTTAAAGGATGTCTTACCTCATTATGATCAGTGGCCATGACACCGACAACAACGACGATGAGCATCATCAGCAGCAGGTACTTCATTATTACCATGGTTACGGCTGTCTCTTCGTTTTGTCCGTCTAACCTCGATCACATACAGTATAGAGTAATGTGTTTACGAATCTCTGGTCAGAGAGGTGTATGATTCAGCACGGTATCTCAGAGCTGTTCTCGATATGACGGTCGGTGTAAGGTTGAATGAGGTACAAAATCCGGCTCCAAACTATTTTATCTGTTTTAGTTGCGTAGTTCAATTTGGTTATGTGCCAAAGTATTGTGTAGGCGTAAAACTTCAGATGATGGGGATTATTATGTTGGTAGACATTAGACCAAAAGAAACAGGATGTGTTGAAAATGTTCATCTATTGGTATTAACACTTTCCACGCGGCTATTAGTTTGACCATATTCAAAACAGATTTTTCAGAAACCTTTCCTAACTTTGAAAGTCTATCTCAAGAATTACTACTGAACCAATACTAAGACATGTTGGTACTTATTCTAATGCATTTCTCATGGGAAATCCAAATAATATGGTAATGAGATACAATCCTTTTGACATTTTTGAAACATTTTGTGAACGTTTGGAATGTCGTCTGCAGACGCCTGCCGCGTGGAAAGTGTTAAAAGGAAGTTTCGTATTGTAAATATCATTCGGTGGTACCAATTGATTTCTTTGCTGCACTTTTTAAAAGACACTTTTGTTTTGTTTTCGACTGCTAGGGTAGTTTACTAAGGCATGTTGTTACTTATTCCAATGCATTTCTCACGGGGATTCCAAATATGGTAATTAAATAATTTTGAAATTTTTTAAAACATTTTGTGAAAGTTTGGAATGTCATCTGCAGACGCCTGCCGCGTGGAAAATGTTAAGGAAGAGATTTTTGGTTTGAATAAGTTCGTATACAGTAAATATCGTTCGGGTACCAATTGATTTCTTGGCTGTACTTTTTAAAAGACATTTTTGTTTTGTTTTCGACTGCTAGGGTACTTTATTCAATAGTCCCCTTCGTACACCTTGTTTAAAGTGCATATCCAGGCCACCATGCATTCTCTTATAGCGCTCTCATTAAAAGGAACTGCCGTGAAATAATGTTCACATTTTACCCGCGCTTTTACCTCGACTGAGCTCATGATTGTATCCGGCTCCCTTTAACGCTTTCCATTCGGCAAGCGTCTGCAGACGACATTCCAACATTTCACAAAATGTTTTAGAAATTATTCAATCATTTTCATATTTGGAATCACAATGAGAAATGCATTGAAATTAGCACACAAATGCCTAGTATTGGTTAAGTAATCCTTGAGATAGACCTTGAAAGTTGGGAAAGATTTCTAAAAAATCTGTTTTGTATATGGCAAAACTAATCGCCGCGTGGAAAGTGTTTAGATGATGCAAGCTTTCCATATTCATGTAAGGTCACGCGTTCGAAGCTTACCTCCTTTCGTGTTACACACAGATTTTGGCTTTCGCGACATGATTTAAGGTAGTAAAAACATACATTTTCTGAAGGGAGGGAAATTGCATGAGGAAACCAAATATGCCATTGAAATTATAGTACGGACTAAAATGGTATGATTCACAATGTTCCGAAAAATATCGGATTTTTTTATTTATTTGAGATCCATATACCGTATTTGTACATGTATAGGCCTACCTACCCTATCATAATTTAATTTACATATTTGAATTCCTCATAAAATTACCAATCAGATGATATATAATTGTCACAGGTTACTACGTTGGTAAGGTATTTATACCGGCTAGTGAATAACTTTGATCTAAACTGCATTTCTGAATTCCTCTAGTTACAAGCTTTCCAAAAATGTATACTAAGAATGTACCCTTCTGTGTCATTTCGTATTGAGCTAGCTGTGGAAGTTTACAAAACCATCTTTAAAAAATGTAAATAATATAGGTTATTGAGGGACATTTGGACGATGTATGTATAACATTTTGCTGCTTAACTTATCGACAGCTTACTGGTGGCCAGCTGTCAGCGTATAAAAACTATCAATGTTAATAAAGGGTTCAACAAAAGAAAGTATACCACTTTGTTTATGTCATTTTGAGTAACATTCAATTTTGTTTTGACCAAATAGGCTAGATAGGCATTTAGATGAATCTTTTAGGCATAATTTGATACCAAATTTGCCCCTAGTAACAACGATAAACCGTGATCAGCACCATTTAAAGAAAATTGGTCACTTTTCAAAAGTCACATTTTCAACGCACGCAAGTAGCCGCGAGAAAATGCTGTGCGTGGCACTTTGAATGGCCGGGAATGAAATGGATATTGATCACACAGTGCTCAATGGATCAATGGATATTGATCACTGCGTTGGGTTGTGCCTGAGCGAACGGGCTATTTGATTATGAACAGGTAACATGCGGTCTTTTCTTCCCGCGTATGTGTATTGAAAATGTGACTTTTGAAAAGTGACTAATTTTCTTTAAAGGTAGATGACCCGATCACATTTCCGATTTTCAACTTGAAGTTTTCTATTCTACATGAAAGGTCATCCTTAAAAAAAGTCGTGTTCCAAAGTTTGAGTTGCATAGCTCTAATGGTTCTTATTTTAGACGCACAAGATGCTGTGAACTGTACCCATTGAGTTGTACACAAACTATATCGGTGGTATACCACCATTCGCGGTAATTCGACGTTATTTCATCGATTTCTCCGTAATTATACCGATTTAGGCCGTCAAATTTCAGTATGATGATGAGAAAAATACGAGCTTTTATATGATATGAAAATCTCTGTATGTTTGAAATAATTCTGTGTTACGAAAATGTGATCGGGTCATCTACCTTTAAATGATGCTAATCATGGTTTAATTTTTGTTGTTAGGGGGCAAATTTGGTATCACATTATGCCTAAAAGATTCATCTAAATGCCTATCTAGCCTGTTTGGTCCAAAAAAAATAGAATGTTACTCAAAATGACATAAACAAAGTGGTATACTTTCTTTTGTTGAACCCTTTATTTATAACATTGATCGTTTTTATACGCTGACAGCTGGCCACCAGTAAGCTGTCGACTTTACACATAGTTTACATGTAACATGACACTGGTAAGACACCATACTCATAACATGATCATCAAATAAAAATAAAAATATTGCTAAATTTCAAAATGATCAGTAAAAACGCAGTAATGTCCATGATGATAGTGCTTAATTATTGGGATTGAATATCACCTAGATTTCTTGTCTCCTCCAACATGTATATTAACAATCATCACTTTCTTTACAGCATATTATACATTCACACAATTCCATCCATCGCTAGTATAGGTGTTACACTTAAACACTTTTCACGCGGCAGGCGTCTGCAGATGACATTAAAAAAATTCATAAAATGTTTCAAAAATGTCAACATTATTGAATGTCATTACCATATATTTGGAATCAATATGTGAAATGCAATGATACCGTATTAGTACATGTCTAGTATTGGTTCAGTAATCCATGAGATAGACCTTGAAAGTTGGGAAAGGTTTCTGAAAAATATGTTTTGTATAATGGTAAAACCAATAGCCGCGTAAAAAGTGTTAAATATCATTGTTATCATTTGTATCGAAATATAATAATTATGTAGATGTATTCAAACCCTTCCTGACCAGCCTGGGAAATAATATTCGTGGTGATCATACAGTAACATTGTCGTGATTGTCACGAGAACGGTTTTGGTCCAGCAAAAGTTGCTTGTCACTCAATACTGCGTCCCCCGTTGGACGCTTTGTTTGGGTTGTCAGGAAAAAGATTTATGATTATATCTATAATATAGTAACAAGAAAAAAAGCCCAAAACTGCAGAAACATTTTACATGATTAAATAAACATAATTGTTATAGATGCTCATTGTTACAAATGTAATTGAAAACGAGATGTAGAATAGGTCACACCACATGTGTTCACTATTATATTTTTCGTTTATGTTCAACCGAATATCTTTAACTTTTTGCACGGTTTTCGTCTTTACATTTTGTGCATGCTTTCTGTCATGAACCAATCCGAAGAACCAATCAAGCTAACTAAACGTACCATATTTTGAGAATAGTTTTAAAACTTACTGCTGATCAAGACTAAGTAAGGGATGGCATCCAGATTAAAAACCGTAGATCGGAGAGGGTAAACGCACTGGACTAAACGGACAGTTTTGTGTAGATAAACGGAACGCGGTTAAATAATGACCAACCAATACGTGTTTAGCCATGCTTAGCGAACGCATTGAACAACTCCCGTGAATGGACAGCCAGTGCATTTACCCTCTCCGATCTACGGTTTTCAATCCGTACGAATCTGGATGCCATCCCTAAACACAAATTCTCTGAAACTATAAATGTGGTTGAAAAGTTACCTTGAAGTTGGGTATATTTTTAACCACCCGGTAGCTAGCTGCTTCTTACTGCAAACACACCTTTTCTTAGTTATTTCAATCCTGGCATGGTTGGCAATACATGTATACTAACAAAAGATGAATAATACAATTACACTGTGTGAAAACCCCACCTGATAGCATACCTGTATCAACAGTACAACTTTCACAGGACTGGTGGGTATTAAAGGAGGGTCCGGCAAGCATAACAGTATGAGTTATATGTTAGACAAATAATTACCGAGCCCAAATCGCGTAGTTAGAACAAAAACATCATACTTATGACAAAAACGAATAATAACATAACATAACATAACAATTAATATTTATATAGCGCTATTCCATCTAGATCATAGCGCATGTAACACATCAGAACACAAAATACATTTAGCATGGGAAAAGGTGAGTCTTCAGACTACACCGAAAATGAGAGATATTGTCAGTTTCTCTTTATGGTACGAGGGAGATTGTTCCATGCCCGTGGACCAGCTCTACACTGAAAGATTTCTGACCCAAGACCTTATTTGTCTTAGGAACATTTAGGCGAGTAATGTCATTTGCAGAACGAAGAGCTCTTCGAGGAACATATGGTGACAGTAAATTGCATAAATATCCAGGTGCGGTAATAACTGCCATCTCTCATGCTCAACATGCAATTTTTAAAATGCGCGGCAATCGAAAGTCCCGTTGTCGCCGACGTTATGTTTATTGGTGCTCATTTTTGCCCACGTAGGGTAAAGTCGCCAGTTTTCGGTCAGCGCCTATTTTTGGTCACTTTATTACACGATTTTGACACCTCGATCGTTGAGATACGATGTTGCGGAGCGGAGTTATTGTCATTTCAATGGTCGTGGGTCCAGTTTCAAAAGTGACAATCATCCTATAGAAAGAGGTTTGCATTACTGTTTAGAATGATCAGATTCGTGATTTTCAATAGGGATGAGTGTCACCTTTGAAACTGGACCCACGATCATTGAAATGACAATAACTCCGCTCCGCAACATCGTATCTCAACGATCGAGGTGTCAAAATACGCAGAACAAAATTATGCACTTGGTTTATTGGCTTCGATTAATGCATACCTTTTCGAGCCATTATATATTGGATCATTTCTAAGTGTTTCGATACTTTTGTGAGCAGTTTATATACAACGCTTACTAGGGGACAATGAAGGCATGATTGAAGATCGACAGATTGTCACTCTTGCTCAAGACCGTCGTGCATGGATGATGATGATGATGATAAACATGATGTAAACGACAACGGGACATGCGATTGCCGCCAATTTTAAAGATTACCTGTTGAGAGATGGCAGTTATTATTCGTTTTTGTCATAAGTATGATGTTTTGTTCCATATAACTACGCGATTTGGGCTCGATAATTATTTGTCTAACATATAATTCATAATGTTATGCTTGCGAGACCCCTCATTTAAGGGTAAATTAAGAATTCCTATAAAAGGGCTGGACAAGTGGTGTAATTGGATTATGATTTTCACTGATCATTATGGGAAATAGCTTTGGCGTATTTTGTACTTGTAGCGCATTTTAGAGGCCTGGGATTCAGGCTAACCAGTATTGGGAATGGGATCCAAAATGAAGTGGTCGATTTATGGAGCCACCAAAGCATGAAAAGCAGCGTCACCCTCGACTCCAACGTTCGCTTGTCTGAACCGTGCCGTGTCGTCCTCCACTACTATGATATCTTTCCCGTTAGCGGGGATTAACAAAGCCTGACCGTTGTGATTTTCTTCGATGGCTTTCAAGAATGCCTTTGCGATATCATCAACGCTGCATTGGATTAAAATAACAATTCAAAACAACGAAATAAGGAAACATTTAAATTGTGAGAAATGTGACATGGCATAGGGGTGTGTATGCTTTCACAAACCAACATATCTCATATTAATATGTTCAAGTTAGCTTTCAAGGTAGTACATGGTTATTGATTTTTTTAAACTTTCCACGTATAGATATTTGCGGCAGAAACAAACGATAAAATGTTATTTCATTCATAGTACAAGCAAGCCTCCTATGCCAACTAACATAAGTCGACGGTAGGACCGCCCCCCCCCCCCCACACACACCCCCACACCTTTTTTATATTGACAACAACATTTTGCGATATGGACTTTTAATACTTACTTTGATGACATCACTGAAAAATACCATATATCGTTTATAGTAACAAAAATCAAAATATTTTCGACTATGTTTAATGACTTATAAAGAGCACTGGCGGAAAAACAAGGTTTATGTGGTACTCTATCGCAATGTTCTGTCAGGAGCGCTCGAACACACACAAAAAGCAAAGCCCGTAATAAAAAAAATCTATGTTGAAATGGACGTTTGTATCCTTGACAGTGTTTTTACTGAGGCACTGGAAAGGTAACGCTATTTGAAATAATAATAACGGTAATTACTGTTAACCTTTTTAATCCTCCCGTTGCTACTCGCGAAAAGTTACCGCTAAGTTTACACGCGTCTTAATCGATGTGCCACGACATTTGATTCGTTCATACCAAAAATGGCACCCCCTGCCGCCGAAGTTCCTTGTCTTTTAATGCTACATTTTAACAACATAAACACGATAAACATGATAAATGAACATGAAATTCGTCGTAAACGCAGAGCCACAATGCGTAGCATCCAGCGTGTATGTGTATACTTCCGGGTCACAAGTATTTAGTGTAAGATTTAACGGGTTGCTGTTTTTAATGGGCAAGATAGCGTTAATTACCGTTATAACCTTGTTTGTGCAGGTTTATGTCGTTATTAGACGCATTATTTGGCTGTTTCTACTGGGCTACTTAACGTTAATTACTGTTAAGGCAGACGACGGTGGCCACGCGAAACCTAAATTTTGAATTCGTATTGGAATAACACGTATCGCGAATGTTAATCTTATCATTTTGAAAAATTCATCATAGGTTAGAAGAATTTTTTTCCAATCCAAAACCGTTGGAGTTGGCTAACCAACTCTATTGTAAATGCTATTTTTTTAAATTATTTTCATCGTTAACCGGGCGATGACTGTTATAAATATTTCAAAATGGTGCACACCCGTTGCCATATTGGGTACGCGTGGCCGCCATCGTCTGTGTTAAAGGCTGGCTCACAATATGACGAATAGGGGGGGTACCAAGGGCGCATACAGGATGGTCGCACCCCGGGGTGCTGTGAAAAGACGATCCCCCAAAATGCAATTGATCAGGCCGTTTTCTTGTTCTATAGCCCCAAAATTGCCTTTCTTTTCATTTCCTTTTCTTCTCTTATCTTTCCTTTTTTTGTCACCTTTCCTTTTCCCTCTTTCCTTTTTCTTTCTCCCCTTTTTTTCTTTTTTTCTTCTTCATACCCGGGGTGCTGCAGCCACCGCAGCACCCCCCCCCCCCTGGATCCGCCCCTGGGGGGGGGGGGGGGGGGGGTACGGCAAGCTACGTTAAGCTGCGAATTGCAATTTTGAATTTCCCGCCAATCATCGTGTGTTGCCTTCAATTGTCGCTGACGAATCCGCTAGCGACCGCAGACGGCCGAAATTATCAGTCGCGTCCGTCGGCAAATTTTCAGCATGTTGAATGATGTTGTGGCGGCAAAAAAAAAATCGTTGTGATTCCGTTCAGATTTCGTTGGAGACCGCAACCCTCATTTCCTTGACGTTTCCATGCCGTGCGAGGCCGCCTCTAGTCGTTTTGAGGTCGTCCCAATTTCGTTGGTAGTCGTTGTCAACGACCATTGACGACAAAACAACGGCAAGTGACGTCACATCTCAAACCCTGACGACACATTGCGGCAAGTAACGAAATTGTAACGACCTTGGTGCGACAATGGCTTGCGAATTTGTCCGGAGGGTGACGGGTGATGGCTGTTGATGGTGGGTCGTTTGCGAGTACCTGCGGCATTGCAACGGTGGTCTGGGATGGGTTACGATTTTGAAACGATGGTCCACGATTTTAAACTTTTTGAGCGATTTTTGACGTTTTTTGACGTCAGTTCGATTTCAATAGACTCTCCGGCAAGATGCAATTTTGAAGTTCATATAAAAAGAAAATGTCCCCATGTTCTTTATCAAAGCTGTTTCATCATCATGGAGGACGGGGCTAGGGTCAGGCTGCAATATGCCTTGGCCATGGTCACGTCATCGTCGCCGCAACCCACCGTCAGCCGCCGTTCCTTGCCGCCAGCCAATCCGCTGCCAGCCGTCTGACCTCGTTCCTTGTTGTCGGGCTCCGTCGAGACATCGTCACTCGCCGCCCAGACAACGTCCGATTTTGGTCGCTAGACTCCGTTCCCTGCCGCAGCCATTCGTCCCTTTCCGTCGTGTTGTCGCTGAAGGTCGTTCCCACCCGTCAGCGAATCTTGCTTTTCCCCTTTTGCCGTCGTTTTGCCGCCAACATTTTGTGATTTTCACGTCCGTCGCCTTTCGCGGGTTATCTGCCGCTACTATGTGAGCCAGCCTTAAGGCTGCCCAAAACACCCTCTACGTCTCCTCTGTGTACATGTACTTACGTAATTCGGGGCCATTGCTGCATGAAAGCTGTAAAACGTTCCTTGTTTCTTTCCTCGACTCTGGTAGAGGGCAGCAGATTCGTCTCACCGCAAGCTGAAGGGCACACACAATTAATGCGGATCTTCTTTTTAAGACCAGACGGCTCAAAATACTGGAGTTATGAAAATAGACAGTTGAATTTTGATTACATTATCGGAATTGTACTCATCGACAATGTTATTCTGATATGTTTTATTATAGTTCACGTTTAGGACATCTTCTATCAATAGATCAAAGGATAATATATTAGATCAAAGGATAATTCAAGTATTTATTCCGTGATTAAATTTTTCTTACACTAATCTTGAATACCCTACTTAGCCTTCCATCGCAATGTAATGTCACTGGAAACCACGGTAGACACAGGAGACTAGCTGAAAACCATTGGTCATACATTGTAACTTGAGGCAAATGATGGTAATGCTCAAGAAATCGTCTTTGTGCTATGCCCTAGTCGCAATAAATTGACATGCATGATACGAGGTTGCTTCAATGTAATCCCAGCATGCAGTAGAAGCGCACTGTGCAATGGGAATAACTGAGCCAATTCAATCCTTGTTTTGCATTGAAACGTATATATACATGAAATAAATGGTTAATTAGAGGAACTAGTCAGTGAGACTTTTCAAATTTGTATCAATATATGAATTTCGATTATATTTCTCAATACAATGGTACCAACAAATGTGAAAAGTCTCGCTGATTAGTTCCTCTTATGAACCATTTCTTTTCTGTACATTTCAATGTAAAACACGGATTGAATAGCTCCATTATCCAATTGCACAGTGCGTTTCTACTGCATGCAGGGATTGCATTGAAGCAACCTCTGGCATGATACGGTCCTTCTAACACTTACCGCCATGTTTCTTGTAAATCCAATCACAGCTACTTTTGTGGTAGCGTACATCGGTGCGAGAGGTACCAGAGACAATCCTGCAATGAAAGCGGTAAATATACATTATTATCTGAGTGATTGTGTCTAGTCATGATTCAGCTTTAAATTAGGCACGCTTTTCCATCCCCGAATTTTCAGATTACCTGTTCCTGAAATCCTGCACGCGTACACGTATCTGTTCATAATTAAGGCACATTTTGGATTTGAATGGGCTTCTAAAATGATATTCCTAATTTGGTTTTAACTTGAAATAGGATAGAAATTAAGTAAACCACGAATGGGTGCAATTCCCCCGAATGATAGTTAAAACCGCGAGGCACCGCCTCCCCCTTGGACACGTCATTGGGACTGGTAACGGCTCTTGCTCTTTTAGGCAATGTATTTAAGCGATGGTAAATACATTTCGCCCCTTCCGTTATCAACCCTCCATTATACAAATATCTTACGTGACCTATCGCCCAAATGTTTTCATCATTGATTTCAATGCAATGAAGGTGAATAATACTTCCACCAAACACGATGGTAAATATATTACGCCCCTTCCGTTATCAACCCTCATTATACAAATATTTTACGTGACCTATCGCTCAAATGTTTTCATCATTGATTTCAATGGAATGAAGGGGGAAATGGGCTACTTTCACCAGACCATGGCAATACTGCGCGGAACACGAAGACTGGGATAATGATATAGATTCTTTCTAGAGCTGTCAATGAATAAACAACATTCCACTCCCGTACTGGGTCGGTAGCCTAATTGAAATGTCTAGACTACCAGATACATGATGAGGCCTTTGGTATTGTTTAGCTATTGATCGGCGGTGAACATAAACATTTTACGACCGTGTAAGGAGCGGATGGTAGATGAATGAGCGCGCTTAGAGAGGTTGAGAGAAAGGGCAAGAGCCCTAAGCAGTGTTTTCTTTTTACCCGCAACAGATGCAGTGTTAATGATAACACCCGATTCCTCCAAGTATTCAATACCAAGCTGAGTTCCATACACGACACCATTCTGAAATATTGATGACAAAATGAATGCAAATTTAGGTGTAATCTCCAAATAGCCTATACACACAGAAAACACTATGTAAAAAATTATGTAAATATAGAACTCCATAATTATTATGTAAGAGTTTACATAAAACATGTAATATATACCCAAGCTTGTGTAAATTCCTATGCAAAAGCTTAACACAACTGTTTACATAGTATTATGGAGTTCTATTTTTACACAGATTGTGTATTTTTTACATAATTTGTGTAATTTTTTTACATAGTGTTTCCAAAACGAGTCTCTTTTCAAGTTGCTTTAAATGCCTTACGAGAAACCTGCATGGCACCCCCCAAGACACAACCTACCTGTATTCGCTATTGCGGACCAATATAAACATGATTAGCCTAATTACGATTATACTTTGATGTAATCACCGATCCCGGACGAGCGTTGTGGAGTGTGGCATGGTGAGCCATTTATAATATATTTTGAAACGCTAGCTGTTATGGAACCCTTTTCACATCTTTTTTCACTGTTGGTACAATATCACTGAAAACCAGAGTGGTGTTTTAACAGGATTGATCATGATAATGTTTTGGACGAGTTTTTTTTACAGTAAACATTCCAAGGCTCAAGGTACAAAACAAAGCAAAACACGTCAGTGACTGATTTGTTATGTTTTTTTGTTTAGTGATATATTTTTCTTCTTTGGGTACTGAGAAAAAACCTTATCTGTCAGTAATTGGCATTGGTTTCCTGGTTTTTTTCTTCTCAAGAATGGATAAAGAAAAAAGAAGGAAAATACATTATTTTGTGAAAAAAAACCTGGCGTTTCGGGTAAAAGTCATGCATTCTATATGTAACAAGTATTCTTTTCATTGATTGTGCAATCAGTTATTTATAATCTCGGAAAATCCCAGGATGAGTCATCGTTCTATAAATAGGACAGTCTATACCATGACATCATATTCCATACTCCTTATAAAACCTGCTCCTAGAACCTCACGGAAAGGGATATGCTACACTACTGAGAGGACAGTCTAATCATCTATAGGCTACTCATCACAAAAAGTATTGAGACACTTGAGCCAATAATTAACGGCCCGAAAGGGTATGGATTAATCGAAGCAATTAACCCAGTGCATAATTTTGTTCTGCATATTTTGACACCTCGATTGTTGAGATACGATGTTGCGGAGTGGAGTTATTGTCATTTCAAGGGTCGTACGTCCAGTTTCAAAAGTGACAATCATCCCTATTCCCGGGTATTCACTATTAAGAAAACCCACTGAGGAGACTAATTGTCAAATAGCCTGATGAAGTGCTCAGTTGTGGATGAAACGTTATCTGAAAAAATGTTATTATATTTTCCACCATGGATTTGGGAGAAGAATTCCATCCTTCCAATAATGTATAAAACTTATTCCGTTGTCATGTTTTCATATTGAGACCAAAAACGCTCCTGGGGAATGTTATCAGGATTATCATAAAACTAGTATGACAACATTTAACCAAATATATTTTGAGTTATCTTTTCCAAACCTAAAATGGGTAAAAAAAAGTGTTTTTTATCATTTTTTCCAAAATGGTCAATTTCATTATCATGGTTGGATTCATTGAACCCTTTTCTGCAAAAAACTGTATACGTTTATAAGATTAAATGAATATTGAAGAAGTTATGGCAGTTTTACGGAGGCTGTACCTGAGAGTCCACACCCCTCTTAAGAAACTACTTACAATATTGACTTCGAACATCTTTTCCCAATTAACCTCGTCCCAAATTCCTGCGTTGTTACACACGATATCAACCCGTCCATATTCTGATTTGGCCAACTCGAAACCCGCTGAAAAAAGAAACGTTACGAATGTGATTCAAATTGGTATTACAAAATTAAGTTGTAGGCTTAATCCATATTATTGTTTCATGAAAACCAAATGAACAACAACAACAACACCCAGAACATAAAGTAAACAAAATAAGTAAGGCCAATAAAAAAAATGTTATGTTGTCCTCGACCGCCCGCTCGTAAGATTTAGGGCCGCTCAGATTTTTTTTCTGATTTTTTTTTCAGATTTAAAAAAAAAAATCCAGATTATTTTTTTTCTTCAGAGATTTTTTTTCTTCAGATTTTGTTCAGAGATTTTTTTAAACAGTTTAAATGACATTGAATATTAAATTAAGTGTTAATAACATATATGTGCGACTCTTAAGAGTGATTTCAACTTCTTGATGGCTGAACTTTGAGCTTCCGCTGGTAAAAGAAAAAAATAAATTAAAAATAAATTAAAAATAAAAATCCGCCCGCCCGCCCCTCCTCTCTGAAAGTTGTGGAGGACAACATAACAAAAAAATAAATTTGGCCTAACGGTACAAACCATATATGCCACAATAATGATTAGCGCAATATAGATCATATATTTTTATTGAAAATAGTATTATTTCATATCGTATTCTTTATAATCTAATTAAAATGTCTCAATATAAAAAGAAGTTATAAAATATACTATTTACAAAACTATTTAAATTATTCATCCAGAAAACATTTATACATTTATACATTTATACAAAGGATAACAAAAGTGTTGCATTATGTAAATAGAGCTAATGAGAGTTCTTTATGATTTGATATCACAATAGGTTGCTTAATTTTTTCATAAACCCTATGGCAAAATAAAAACATTGTTGACTGTTAAAGGTGTATGTTCTGATCACTTTTTGGGGGGCTATGATTTTTGTTCACATCAAGATATTTTGATATCAGAAGAATCCCAATATTTTTCTCATTATGTCTTATGTGAGGATACTTAGAACTTTCCACGCGGCTATTGTATATTATCAGTAATCAATACTAGGCATGTTTGTACTTATTTCAATGCATTTCAAATGTTGAATCTAAATATGGTAAAGATATTCAACAATGTTGACATTTTTAAAACATTTTGTGCAATTTTTCTTTTAGACTGTCGTCTACAGACGCTTGCCGCGTGGAGAGTGTTAGTATTCAATTTCTTTCTTTTTTATCACTCGCTTTCTTACCTTTCACTTGATCCTTTTTTGTCACATCACATTTTTGGAAAACGATTTTACCACTTCCAAACTTTTCTCCCAACTCCGTTTGTGTTTCGGTCCCAGTTTTGTCGTTAACATCGAGAATAACAATACCCTATAAAAGAAACGAATCAAGAACATCTGACAATATTGTCAAAAAGAGGTGCAAATTTTTTGATTTTTTTTGGCTGTGCCCCCCCCCCCCCCCCCCCCCCCCCCCGGACAACCAACCTCTGTTACGCCCCTGGTTACAGTGTTACGATAGGCCTAAGCCAAAGAAGCATGTTTACCGTGCAGAAATAAAGCAGTTTCACAAGGCAATTCGCTGGTCTATTTCTGCCCAGGAAATGAAGCTTGCCAGCCCAGTATAAAGTCATAATATTAACATCTAAATTAGGCTTAAAATAGGTCTGAAATACCTATAATTTCATACCAAATTAAGCTAATTTCAGGCAATTTTAACATTAAAAACCAGAATTTTCGCGCGCTTCGCGCATACCCAAAATCCATCGGATAGTTCTTTTCCCCGGGATTGTTCTTGCCTTCCCAGTAAAAAGGATACTGGTGCCGTCACTGATGCATATTTATCCATTTTACTCTCCCACAATTAAGAAAAACAATACCATGTTGAGACTACCCGAAGTGTGTTCCCTCAGTTCCCAAAACCGGGACGTACATTTTTATTCTGCACCCCTGACAGGAAAAAAACTGATTTTAAACTAAGGATTTCTCGAATTATTGTCCGTCGATAACATTTTTTCCCAAAAAATAAATGAAAATTGTTAACTGGTCTTCGCGAACGATGTTTGACTAAAGAGGAGAAAATTAAAATAATATTTTGGTTGGAAATATAATTATAGTTTATGAGTTACGATCGCTTGTACAACCGCTCAATCGCACACATAACACGGACGACATACGGTACTACTAGTAATTATATTAAAATGAATCGCTGGCGATACCCGAGAATTCAGAAGAAAAAAACACCATTCTTACCTTGGCGCCTTTTTCCAGGAAAGTTTCCGCCAATTTCTTACCGATTCCGAACGCTCCTCCGGTGATCAATCCTACTTTCCCCGAGATGTCCATTATTACTGCTGGATACTATAGTAATATTGCCACTGTGGATAAGGGTCTATATATACTATAAGTAGGCCTATGGCTGATTGTATGGTTTAAAGCGATTTTGTCAAATCAGAACAAATGGTTGGCTTACTACAGGGTGTCCAAAAGGTTCCGATACATTTTAAACCTTCACACCTTGGTTAGGCCAAAAAAATGTTATGTTGTCGCTCGTCAGATTTAGGGCCGCTCCGATTTTTTTTGTTCAGATTTTTAAAAATCTTTTTCCAGATCTTTTTTCTTTTTTCAGATTTTTTTCAGATTTTTTTCAGATTTTTTTCAGATTTTTTTTAACAGTTTAAAATGGAATTGAATATTAAACTAAGTTTTTATAACGTAATGTGCGACTTTTAGTGTGATTTCAACTTCTTGTTGGCTGAACTTTGAGCTTCCGCTGGTATAAGAAAAGAAAAAGAAAAAAATCCGCCCGCCCGCCCCTCCTCTCTGAGAGCTCTGGAGGACAACCAAACATTTTTTTTGGCCTTATATCAATTTCAAAGTCGCAAAGTTGATTTTGTTACTAAAATTATATTCTTGATATTTTTTTCTTTAAAATTCTGCTTACACTTTGTTCTGCGACTTGTTTTACCGGAGATAAAGATATCGCTTTTGGGACACCCTGCATGTTTGTATAATTGTCATGTGAAAAATGATAATGACCTGGACCTTAAACTATTTATCAATCTATCAAAACTCAGATCACATGTATATATTTATCATCCCAGGGTCCGTAAGGGTCTACGCTGTTGACCTGTAATCTGTCATCCAAGCATGTCCCATCTATAGGGTTAAGGTCAGGAGACCTTGCCGTCCAGGGGCATATGGTGTTGATTCCATCGTATATATATCATAGACTGAAAAAGTCCATGGCTACACATGAAAAGTGTGGATGAGCATTATCTTGCACCAAAATTATGTTTTCTCCTATAAAACGGCAAATGGCCTCCTCCCCCACAGGGTCCAGTATCTCATATCGGTTCCTCACACCTGTTATTGCACCACAATTACCACGATAAGGTCCGTACGCCTATCCCGACACCCGCTAACGGATCCGCCTCCATAAATTGATCAACTTCAACAATGTTACACAGTCTGCATATCGTTCTCCTGAACGTCTCCAGAATACGTCCGTCAAACTGGGAACCTGCTTTCATTGGTGAAGAGAACTGGTGCCCAATCTCCCACCTGCCAATCTTATGATCTCAGGCAGTGGCATAACCAGAGGGTGGCAGGGGGCATTCCCCCTGCCAGAAGGCTTGCCCCCTCCCTGATGCCCCCCCCCCCAAAAAAAATGAAATGACAAAGTATATACCTATATGTATACTAAAAAAGAGGTCAGATATGCCCCCCCCCCTTGATGACCCCCACATGACCCCCCCCCCCCCCCCACACACACATACCCCCACACACACCCCACATCCAAATTGAAGACCCTAGTTACGCCCCTGATCTCAGGTAGAAGGTGCGGGATTGGCTTTTTAGCGCTTTAGCGCGGGGAGTTAGCATCTGTGTTAATTAGCGAAATTAGCGCTAAAAACGCTATTATCGCTAATTTTGCAAGTAAGTGCTAAAAACGCTATTATGCATTATTTTTTCACTGAAGCAAATCATAATTATACAGGGTGTCTCTAAAAAGGTTGTGTTAACGGAGCATGTTTATATAGAGCCCCGCAGGGTTCCGGAGGACACACGAATCACACCAGAGTGCTAAACAAGTGCAATTAGCGTTATTAGCGCAAGACCGCTAATCAAGTGCAATTAGCGCTATTAGCGCTAATTGCGCGACTCCTAGACTTGGTTAATCTTCAAAAATTGCACTTTAGCGATTACAACGCTAATCAAGTGCAATTAGCGCTATTAGCGCTAATTGCGCGACTCCTAGACTTGGTTCATCTTCAGAAATTGCACTTTAGCGATTACAACGCTAGGAACACGGGATATCGCGCTAATTGCGCTAATTGCGGCAGAGTGCTAACCAAGTGCAATTAGCGTTATTAGCGCAAGACCGCTAATCAAGTGCAATTAGCGCTATTAGCGCTATTAGCGCTAATTGCGCGACTCCTAGACTTGGTTCATCTTCAAAAATTGCACTTTAGCGATTACAACGCTAATCAAGTGCAATTAGCGCTATTAGCGCTATTAGCGCTAATTGCGCGACTCCTAGACTTGGTTCATCTTCAGAAATTGCACTTTAGCGATTACAACGCTAGGAACACGGGATATCGCGCTAATTGCGCTAATTGCGGCAGAGTGCTAACCAAGTGCAATTAGCGTTATTAGCGCAAGACCGCTAATCAAGTGCAATTAGCGCTATAAGCGCTATTAGCGCTAATTGCGCGACTCCTAGACTTGGTTCATCTTCAAAAATTGCACTTTAGCGATTACAACGCTAATCAAGTGCAATTAGCGCTATTAGCGCTAATTGCGCTAATTGCGCGACTCCTAGACTTGGTTCATCTTCAGATATTGCACTTTAGCGCTTACAACGCTAGGAACACGGGATATCGCGCTAATTGTGCTAAAAACGAATGTGTTTTTAGCGCAGAAAACAGGTTAAAATGTTGAGTACCGTACATCATAAACAGGGCTAACATGACATTGTGTCCCTTTAAGTGTCCCTATGTTGATTTTTAAAAAATTTAAAAAACCCAGCAAAACTTGATTAAAACAATGTTTTAAATATGTTGGAATACCACCCTTAACCAAGTAAAATTCTGATCTGACCAGATCAGCATTTTTGAATCGACGTTTTGTTGTACAAAGTGGGCTGATTTTTATAGGTGTAGTTCATGTGTAATACAATTGTAGAAATAAACAAAGCACAGTTTTTATCATATATTTTTGTAATTGAGGGTGCTGCCTCCACCACATCTCTAATGCCCATTTAATAACTTTAATCGAAAACGTGTGTAACTCAAAAACTACAAATTCCAAAAGTATAAATTCCAAACTCGGAACTCGAAAAATTAAACATTTATTTTTGGATATTGTTGGTATATTTTAATTTTAAAATTGTGAGATTGCCGTCGGACACATTTAAAACTATCATTTTTATGGGGGTTTTTTTTTTTTTTTTTTTTGTACGGTGTGAACCACTGTGGGTGTGAACATTTCGAAAATTGTCAAAATCTCACTAAGATTTTCACGATAATTTTGAAAAACACACACACCCCCACCCCACTTCACGGAAATATTTAAAACCAATTCAATACCTAATATCGGCACCTACTTATTGATGGCTGTGAAATCAAACATAATTATTGGCATCCAAAAGTATTAAAATACACGGGGCCTTTCTTTTTGTGTTGTGTGTATCATTCAAGGAATCCCTATGTCTCTGTCACAAATTTGAATGTGTCACTCACACATCGAACCTGTACAGAGCTTACCACGATAATACAATAGTTTGAGTCATCGTACATTTTTGTGTTGCCAATCAACGCAAGCTGGCGTCCTTATCAGTCAGAGTTGTTTTTCAGGGCTTGTGAAATCGACTGTTTTTCCGCTAAATACCTCGAAATCAGTCATTTATTTTCTTCTCTCTCATGCCTGTCGTTCAAGTCTGAAGTGGGTAAAGATTGCACAAAAATGTCGTCAATTTCTAGTATGGCCCGGTTTAAAAACAGCCCGTCGAAATCCGCGTCAGGTAAATAAGCTTATTTATAAATTATTATTTAAAATGATTAATTTGTAGGCCTAAGCTTAATTTTATAGTTTTTCAAATTTTCAAATACATTCTAATTTATAATAGGCCTAGTCCCTCAGCATATATGAGGCAAACTACTTTTGGTTATAACTTTTTTATTATTCAGCCTGCAGACAAGGTTGAACCATCATTTTTTATTGTAAAGTAGGCCTACTAGGCCTACTTTGTTTCCATGTAATCCATTTTCAAAGAGATAATTTTATTTTCAAAATTGTATGAACATGCCTATCAAAGCTTCAATGTGCTCTTTCAAGTCTTACCAATAACTCACATTTGACTTCGACCACCAAACATGTCCATTTTTATGTGATGACTGATGGGTTTGAAATGATGATGCATATGCTGAAAACTTGGGTCTTGGCAAGCCAGCCATGCACATTTTAAAAAAGGGTTTACTTTCATGATTTGCTTGTGTGGGGTTATTTAGACATAGTGAATACATCCCGCCCACTTCGTACTAAATCGCTGGATTTAAAAGAGGTAAACATGGAGTTTTCTACATATTTTCATATTTTTTCCAAAAAAATGTCGCCCTCTATTATAGTCAATGATATGAACATCCCTAGCTTTGAAATGATACCATGTTGAAGGTATGGAATTTATAATCAAAAGATATGATTTGAAGAAGCAATAAGTTGTTCTAGTATTATATCACCAAATATATTGGCATCTCTCTCAAAATTGTGTTTGCCGACAACATCCTGGCCCCCCAACTCAACACATCAATTGGCAGGCCTAGAAAAAATGTGGAATTCGGGAAGCTCCTTTCCAGGGAAATTTGGGTATTTGGAGGGAAATTTGGGTATTTGGAGGAAAATTTGGGTATTTGGAAGAAAATACCATGACTGTTCTAAAAATCGCGGAAAAGGGGTATATTTTCGATTGTCAGCACTGACACTTGGTGACAGCGAAATCATGAAAATAGGGGGTATTTCATGAATTGGTCTCCACGATATTAAAAAAAGGGTATTTTACGAAGAGGAAAAAACTAAAAACATTCACAGTATGGATTTAATCATTTGATAGAACATGTTAACAACCCAAATACACCATCTGAGGTACACTATAACAAATGACCATAAACGCCTGTTACTGTTGAGAGCAACAAGTTTTTATCCATTATGTATAAAGTGTCTTTGAAAAGGGGTGTTTGAAATTATAGTAATTGAAAAGCAAAAAAGGGGTAATTTCCCCCCAATTTTGTCCTCGTTTTTGCCAAAAAAAGAGGGTAAAATTGTTGAAAAATCCTTGCAAAGGGGTACTTTGAAAAAATTAAGAACAGTCATGGTTACCAACTTTTGTGTTGAGTTGGAGGGTCGGGGACAATATGTCCTTTTTGATGTGACTGGTCACATGTAGGCCTAATTAAGCCTATGATAAAAATAATAGGATAATCAATTCGAAACAAATAATTGTCGATCATTTCAAATCATTCCCCCACATGTGCGACATCTGCGTGACCACGACAGCGTTGTGCGCCTGTTGTTTTGGAATACAGTGCGTCCCAAGACTGTGTTAAACCTTTTGTTGAAATCGAGCGCTCAAGATCACAATGCTCTGATCGACAATTGTTTGTCTTGATTATAGTATAGGCCTTTAGATGACCCGATTTTCAACTTGATGTTTTCTACTTTACATGAAAGGTCATGCATCCTTAAAAATGTTGCATTCCAAAGTTTGAGTTGCATAACTCCAATGGTTCTACTTTTAGAAGCGCAAGGTCAAAAGACATGTGCCCATTGAGTAGTACACAGACTGGTTTGGTGGTTAACCACCTTTGGCAGTAATTCACCACATTTTAGCCTATAATTTCCAAATGAAACATTTCTGGCCCCTAATATTTTACAGACATAATGAGAAAAATATGGGAATTCTTCTGATACCAAAATATCTTGATGTGAAAAAAAAATCATAGCCCCAAAAAAGTGATCGGGTCATATACCTTTAAGTAATAACAAATTATATTGTCATATTTTTCTTAATCATAGGCCTCAAAATTATGATTTGATTAGGCATAATCCTACCTAAACGGATCCCAAATACCCAGATGATGATCTTTAATTTTTTACTTCGCCTTACATTCATCTTATTTGTTCATCACTTTGCCTTGCAGGTCCGTCATTTGGCATGTCTGGTTCGATGCGTCGAAGCGGTAGTTTGGGTAACCTCGCTACAGCCAGAAGAAGCACAACAGGTTCCAGTACAGCTAGTGCCAGTCTGGCTCCAACATTCGGCACTGCGTAAGTGTTCTGAAAGATTTCTTTCTGATGAGTAAATTGTGTTTTAAAGGTAGGCCCTACATGTAGAAGAGAAACAGTAGGGCAGGACTCGAATTCCCGGGACTTTATCCCACTTAGTCTGGGTTAGTGGCTTACAAATCCCACTTTGCTGCTACTCTGAGTATGTAAAACTGGTAATACCTTTCAAACACAATACATGAAAATGATCAGTTCATCTGAATAATAGATCAGCTTAATTTTATAATTCCAACCTTTTTCCCCTTTTTGTTGTTGTTAAATTAATCAAGCCTCTTGATGAATTATATGGGGGTCTTTCCATTTTGTTTATTTTGTGACATGCAATGTGCAGAAGGAATCAATAGATCTGTTGCATCTGTTATGCCATCAGTCCAGCAGATCTTTAATCAGCTGTGTCAGGCAAGGATCCATCGGGGCAGAGGGGGCGTGCGCCCCCCTGTAAAAAAAATCAACCACAAAAAAGGGAAAAGAGAGGGGGAGAGGAAAGGGGAAAGGAGGAGAGAAAGGGAGAAAGAGCCTTTAATTGAGTGACTGATTGGTGAATAAAATAATGTTGTATGTCATGATAAGTAAGCCTATACAAGCCGCCCAACTTTTTTGCAAAGAAAGAAAAAAAGAAGAAGGGGAAAAAAATAGAATAAACCCGGGGAAAGGGATTGCTCTTCAATAAAATATTGGTCAAAATTACATACCAAATCGCACCAAATGGGTTCGATTTTTTTTTTTTAAATCCAATACATCAGTTATGTTCAACTTCTTTTGATAAAAGCAAAATATTTATTGGAAATGAAGAGGTGGCTTTTCGACAAAATTTTGGTCAAAAGTTTACACCAGATCACACAAAATGAGTTCGAAAATTGAATTTTTTTCTACTGGACCGCATTGGATAGTCCACCACCAGAAGAAAAAAATCTTCAGCCCCCCGGTAAACTCAGTCTCTGGCTCTGCCCCTAGCTATAATAGTTCACCAGTTCCATAGATGATCTACATGTATCTCTTCTAATAGCACTGTGTCCAAACTTAGCTATCAACATTTGCTACGGATGATGATCTTATACAGTTGAGGGTATGGTTTCCAACTTCATTCAAGTGACAAATCTATTGTCTTGTAGTCCTGCCACGATATAAAACCTTACATCCATTGCTGGGGAAAACGGGGAACCTGGTTTCATGGAAATGTTGACTTTGGAGGGACATTTATTGTTGGCTTTGGAGGGAAATTTTAGGTATAACTTGAAGGGGCACTAAGAGATCCGTCATGGAGAGAGCCCTCAATTGTTTCTGAAGTTGGGTCTTTCACATACGTAATGCTTGTACGTACTAAATACCACTCAAAGTTATAGAGCTTATTTTGCAGTATTTCATGTGAAATTCATGGATTTGATAGCGTTTTGAGTTTCGATGTGAAACTACCCAAATTCATCTAAAAGTAATAGGCTACAGATGTTTTGTTTCATGTTTATCAATTCAAAATAACCTTGAAGACCACCCATAGCTTGTTACGTGATGCATAGTCATGACCTCCCTGATTTAATTGGTGGTGATTTTTAACCAAAATACAAAAAAAAGTGAAAAGCACTAATATACATGTACTTCGGAAATGCTGAGAAAATGTCTTATTTTTCATTTTTACTGATTTTTTAAAAAGAAATCTTACATGAGAGGGTTTCTATGTATATCATCTATCTAAACAAGATGAAAATATTGAATTTCATTTTTTAAGGTATCTCTCTGTGCCCCTTTAAGAAGGAATACATCATTAAGCATTTCAAGGAAAATGTTCGCCTTAAAGGGAAAATGTCAAAGTTAGGTTCCAGGGGACGTGCATTTTTTTCTGGCCCTGCAAGTTATATGATCTTTCTCTCCAACACCATTTTCATGTAATATAATTTACCTATTGACAGGAAAACCATGCAAGGAACGTCTCGGGGCAGTGTAACGGCCAACTATTCCAACAATCTTGAAGCGGAGTACATCAAGAATCTTCAACAGCAGATCTACTTCTTGGAGTTAGAGTCCAATTATCTATATCCTTTTTATGTGTTAATTAATGTAACCTTCGTGTATTAAGGGCAAAAAATTAAATACTTTGTCCCAGCACCTTTTGGCTAAAAAGCTAAGTGCTGTGCTTTTCTTTTACAACAAAGAGCTATGTCTATGGGATTTTTGTATTGATTTTTTTATTTTATAAAAATATATTCAATAGTTTTGCTTTTGCCTTTTTATAAAAGAAATCAGACATGATCAAGGCACATTGTACACTTGTGTTCTCTTAATCTCTTAACTTCACAAAGTTAGTTGAATGTGTGTTCTCAGTCACAAAGTTGCAGAGTATCTCCAAAACAAACTAGTTTAAAAATCACCGATTGTGCCTGTAACAGATAGACTTCATGAGGGACATCATGGCAATAGCATGCTTAAATGCAAAGCTTACTAAAATCTGAATACATTGACTTCCTTGACTTTGTATTTTGGTATACGAGAGACCAAGCAAAGAAGGCTACAGAATTGCAACCCCGCATGACAGAAGAAGCATCACGAATGTTAGGAAAACTCAAGGTAAGAAGAATTCCTTGTAATACAGTTATATGCTTCATTGTATACATAATCATTGAATTGATTAGGGTTATGACGCATTCAGGGTCATGCAATTCAAATAGTATGTTTAAATGGTTTTCTTTTAAGAATGAACTTGGATTCTTGCAACTCTGTTAACCCTAACCCCCCCTGAGTGCTAATAAATGCTAATCCAAAGTCCCTCTCCAAACGCATGCGCCGTGACGCCGTCGGTTTTCGATGACGTAGTCAACCGAGCCTATATAATGAGTGCAGTATACTGCACGAATGTGTAGCTGAGGGCCGTGGCTTAGTGGTTGGAAGGTGGGGCTTGAGAACGGAGGGTCCCCGGATCGAATCCCGGCAGGTTCCCGGAGATTTAGTTGGTGTTTTTTCCTCGAAAATTGTGATCCCGGTCAAAAATCCTAAACCGGGGTTAGGGTTATATTACCAGTGAAGTATCACCAAAGAAGTGGCATGGTACAAGTAACTTTACTACTGTGCGGCTATAGTTTGATCAGTTACCAATTGGCATAACCTCTACAGCAGCAAATGAACACAGAAAGACGCAAACGCGCATGAGGGCAACAAGCGCACTGTGCGTCATTATGTGTGACGCGTGTGTGCGACCCAAAACCGTCTGCGTGTGGCCATAATCACACTAGTACGCTTTAATTACTTTTGCGAAGGGAGAGATAAAAACCAAATATTTCTCACCAATTTGGAACTGAATAAACTATATTTTGGTTGTACCATTCAGGTACAGTCCAGTTTTCACACAGGTACTAATGCTCGAATCATACTAGCCGGTTGCTGGTCGCAACAGGTCGCGTAGTACTCGCTAGCTCAAAAGTATTTCGGTGCGACCAAAGGTCGCATTGAGCTACTAAATCGCCAGTAGTCGCAGGTATTCTGGGTCACCAGGGCAGGAAAAAGAGGGCAAAACGGCAAGCTCCTTCCTGGGAAATGTTGCCATATCGCGGGAAATCCCTACCCCCCCCCCCCCCCTAATTTTTTTTAAAAAAAAAAATAAATAAATATATATATTTTTAGAGTAATAGGCATTATACAGCCGATATTCCATAATATGATGCACCATGGCATCAATTGGACCTTAATTTTCCAAAAAGCTTAAGGTTCTATGGGGGGGGGGGGGCCGCCCCTCAGACACCCCCTCCGATGCTAAACCAGCGGGAAATCCAACTTCGTCGAATTTCTCTTGCAGGGAAACCTTGCATTTTTTCCAGCCCTGTGGGTCACGCAGAAGACATCAAACCTGGATAATTGCTGCTGATTGGTTATGCTAATTTCGAGGCAAAATAACCTCCCACCATGATCTTTCGAGTTGAAATGAAGTCAACTGGCCGCGACTGGTCGTTTCAAGTCAACAGATCTCTTGATCGATGTATCGGGTTTTTTATATGACATAAAACTCGTCATATAGGAGCGATTTAATCGCAAAGCGACCTTAGTATGTTTTCAGCATTAACATTCACTACCAGTACTGGTAACTGATGAGTAACCCATGATGCCAAGCATAAGAAAATAGGTGTGTACATAGAACCATTAAAAACTAATGTCATAAGAATTGCGAACGTGGCTGACAGGGCCCTTTTCTATTATAGTACCACAATAATTGTATAAAGTGCTTTAAAAATGTCAAGGTAGAAACAATATTATTGACCCACTCACATTGTTTTTAGAAATCAATTTATATTAGATTGTATTTGCTTCAAGGCAAACAATAACAAGCAAATAAAAACACCCAAACCATCTGACCGTACAGTTATTGAAAGGTAGGTAGTACATACTAAGCATGGGCAATATCGCCATCCACTATGATATCGCGATATTGTTCTTTTATCGTGATCACGATTTGTCAACATGCTTTCAAGATGTGGGGATTTTTTTTGGAATGCCAGAATATTCACAATTCACAATTAACCCACAATATCATCTTGTGATGTTACACCAAATCAGTGAAAATATATAACATCCAAAAAATATCTGTATACTTTGACCTACATTTGCTCTTTTTCCAACTGCAAAGGGTTATCATGAGGTTAATTGCTTTTCAGCATGTCCAATAAGGGTTTTGGATGTGTATTACTTTGGAGGTCAAAATTTAAACTTGTTTACTTTATTGAAAACTTTTGACATTGAGCCTCTTGGGTATTTGAAGGTCTTGTGAGAGAAATTTGGTAATTATATCGCGATATGTTTATTGCCACGATGTGCGATATGCAATGTACTGGTGTTGCCACTTTTGTTTTACTTTTATTGCCATTTATCCATTACTCTTTTTCACACTATAGGAACTACAGGGTGATATGGACAGTCTTCACTTGGAGGTGAGACGTAAGGAGTCTAACTTGGAGTATGTCAACCACGAGAAAGAGAGACTGGATTCTAAAATGAAATTGTTGGATGGTGAGTATAACTGGATGAGCTCAAACAAAACCGGATTTGTAAATATACTATAGACCTTGTGCCTCTTGTATCCTAAAAAAAGAATGATCTGATTTTATTGTCATCGCAGCCAACCGGCTGAATTGTCACAACATTAAAATTACGTAAATTATTATACAATGTTAAACAATGCAAAGTCCTGATGACTCATTTTCATGATATTTGTGTAGGAGGGCCTTAAATTTGTTCAATAAACAACAAATGTAAGGCTCTAGGGAGCACACAACTAAATAAATAGGTCTCGCGCCTTGCTTTCGATCAAGGTTGAGAACGATAATAGTTCCTATTTGACTGAAAAGGTAGACGAAATCTTCCTTCTACATGTGACACGTTAGTTCATGTGATGTGTACATGATTCAAGTCGTGAAATGGCAAATTATCACGATCTCGGCTGAAACAAAAACAGAATAGAAATACTGTTTTCACTAACCTCTTGTTCTCAATGCTTAAGCGTAGCTTCCAACCCTGTTATTCACCTTCTACATACATGTACATCTCTTCATTAATCTGTCCCTTCCTTCGGTTTACAGATAACCACACCAGGGAGAAGCGGCTGCTTGTAGATGAGATTGTCCAGCTGAAGAAACAGAACGAGATGATCCAGAGGGAGATCAGCGACAAGGAATCAGACATTTTGACGGCCAGGGAAGAGTTGAACAAGGGCAGCTCCTCACTCAGCAATGCGGAACACCAGATACAGATCCTTAGGGCACAGGTAGGTTGATATACAGTCAACACAAAAGTAACTGACCAGGTAATACATGTGCTGACAACTCTAATAGAATAATGCCTACATAAACATGTCAGATTATAAAGTTGTTGACAAATTTCTCCTCTTGAATTTGAGATATTACACGCTAGGAATGGTTGATTATTGAGAAAGTTACAAATCTCAAATTTAAGGTCAAGTCTGATTTTATAATTTGATATGTTTATGTAGGCGTTATACTATTAGAGTTATCAGCACATTTATTATCTGGTCAGTTACTTCTTGTGTTGAATGGACAATTTAAAACAAGGTCACAAACTCACAGGGGTGTAGATTCTTCCATTATTTGACGCAGAGGCGGGGAAATGATTAAACCAGATTCTTCATTTGATGAAGAAATTGGTGCGCGGTGAGAAAAAGAACATTAAAAAAAGAATAAGAGGAAAAACATTGGGAGAATTGAAATGGCTCCATTGTTGTACTTTTTGCATCAAATAGCTTCATTTGGCACCCAAAAGCTGTTTTGGCACCAATGATGCCAGAATGACTTCACTGATATCAGAATGACTTCACTGATACCAGAATGACTTCACTGATGCCAGAATGACTTCACAGATGCCAGAATGACTTCACTGATGCCAGAATGACTTCACTGATGCCAGAATGACTTCACTGATGCCAGAATGACTTCACTGATACCAGAATGACTTCACTGATATCAGAATGACTTCACTGATGCCAGAATGACTTCACTGATACCAGAATGACTTCACTGATGCCAGAATGACTTCACTGATTCCAGAATGACTTCACTGATATCAGAATGACTTCACTGATGCCAGAATGACTTCACTGATGCCAGAATGACTTCACTGATGCCAGAATGACTTCACTGATATCAGAATGACTTTAACACTGATACCAGAATGACTTCACTGATACCAGAATGACTTCACTGACACCAGAATAACTTCACTGATACCAGAATGACTTCACTGATGCCAGAATGACTTCACTGATGCCAGAATGACTTCACTGATGCCAGAATGACTTCACTGATGCCAGAATGACTTCACTGATATCAGAATGACTTCACTGATGCCAGAATGACTTCACTGATGCCAGAATGACTTCACTGATATCAGAATGACTTCACTGATACCAGAATGACTTCACTGATGCCAGAATGACTTCACTGATGCCAGAATGACTTCACTGATGCCAGAATGACTTCACTGATGCCAGAATGACTTCACTGATATCAGAATGACTTCACTGATACCAGAATGACTTCACTGACACCAGAATGACTTCACTGATTCCAGAATGACTTCACTGATACCAGAATGACTTCACTGATGCCAGAATGACTTCACTGATGCCAGAATGACTTCACTGATACCAGAATGACTTCACTGATGCCAGAATGACTTCACTGATACCAGAATGACTTCACTGTTCACTGATGCCAGAATGACTTCACTGATGCCAGAATGACTTCACTGATGCCAGAATGACTTCACTGATACCAGAATGACTTCACTGATATCAGAATGACTTCACTGATACCAGAATGACTTCACTGATACCAGAATGACTTCACTGATGCCAGAATGACTTCACTGATGCCAGAATGACTTCACTGATGCCAGAATGACTTCACTGATGCCAGAATGACTTCACTGATGCCAGAATGACTCCACTGATATCAGAATGACTTCACTGATGCCAGAATGACTTCACTGATGCCAGAATGACTTCACTGATGCCAGCATGACTTCACTGATGCCAGAATGACTTCACTGATGCCAGAATGACTTCACTGATGCCAGAATGACTTCACTGATGCCAGAATGACTTCACTGATGCCAGAATGACTTCACTGATGCCAGAATGACTTCACTGATACCAGAATGACTTCACTGATACCAGAATGACTTCACTGATTCCAGAATGACTTCACTGATGCCAGAATGACTTCACTGATGCCAGAATGACTTCACTGATGCCAGAATGACTTCACTGATGCCAGAATGACTTCACTGATGCCAGAATGACTTCACTGATACCAGAATGACTTCACTGATACTAGAATGACTTCACTGACACCAGAATGACTTCACTGATACTAGAATGACTTCACTGATGCCAGAATGACTTCACTGATACCAGAATGACTTCACTGATACTAGAATGACTTCACTGACACCAGAATGACTTCACTGATATCAGAATGACTTCACTGATGCCAGAATGACTTCACTGATGCCAGAATGACTTCACTGATGCCAGAATGACTTCACTGATGCCAGAATGACTTCACTGATGCCAGAATGACTTCACTGATGCCAGAATGACTTCACTGATATCAGAATGACTTCACTGATACCAGAATGACTTCACTGATACCAGAATGACTTCACTGATACCAGAATGACTTCACTGATTCCAGAATGACTTCACTGATTCCAGAATGACTTCACTGATGCCAGAATGACTTCACTGATGCCAGAATGACTTCACTGATGCCAGAATGACTTCACTGATGCCAGAATGACTTCACTGATGCCAGAATGACTTCACTGATGCCAGAATGACTTCACTGATGCCAGAATGACTTCACTGATGCCAGAATGACTTCACTGATGCCAGAATGACTTCACTGATGCCAGAATGACTTCACTGATGCCAGAATGACTTCACTGATGCCAGAATGACTTCACTGATACCAGAATGACTTCACTGACACCAGAATGACTTCACTGATACCAGAATGACTTAACTGACACCAGAATGACTTCACTGATACTAGAATGACTTCACTGATGCCAGAATGACTTCACTGATACTAGAATGACTTCACTGATACCAGTATGACTTCACTGATACTAGAATGACTTCACTGATACCAGAATGACTTCACTGATACCAGAATGACTTCACAGATACCAGAATGACTTCACTGACGCCAGAATGACTTCACTGACGCCAGAATGACTTCACTGATGCCAGAATGACTTCACTGATGCCAGAATGACTTCACTGATGCCAGAATGACTTCAGTGATGCCAGAATGACTTCACTGATTCCAGAATGACTTCACTGATACCAGAATGACTTCACTGATACCAGAATGACTTCACTGATGCCAGAATGACTTCACTGATTCCAGAATGACTTCACTGATGCCAGAATGACTTCACTGATACCAGAATGACTTCACTGACGCCAGAATGACTTCACTGATGCCAGAATGACTTCACTGATGCCAGAATGACTTCACTGATGCCAGAATGACTTCACTGATGCCAGAATGACTTCACTGATGCCAGAATGACTTCACTGATGCCAGAATGACTTCACTGATTCCAGAATGACTTCACTGATGCCAGAATGACTTCACTGATGCCAGAATTACTTCACCGATGCCAGAATTACTTCACCGATGACAGAATTACTTCACCGATGACAGAATGACTTCACCAAACTGTGACTTGTCCACTGAACAAAGTTGGTGGCTCTGAAAAGAGCTCCTAAAGTAGGTTGCCGCTAGCCTACTATTAATTTGGCTCTAATAGAACCTATTCCAAAGGACTGCCCCTTGACCCATGGAAATAACGTTAACTGCCCCTTGTCTACTACAGACTATTGCACTGTAAAGCGGTCACTGATCTGTAAAGATAGTTTGTCATTATAGTTTCTAAAACCCCACACAAACTTGGTCATTCTCACAGTTGGATCAAAAGACTGAGCGCTTAAAAAAGACCCAGGTGGCTCTGGAGGAGAAGAGGACAGAATTGTTACAAAGTCAGACGCAGTTTCAGCAGTTGGAAGAGAAATATTATTCCAGTACGGCCTCAATGCAAGATAAAGCAGTGCAGGGTCTTAGGGTAAGTGTAACATACATATTAAACATACATACATAAACAACATTTATAAGGCGTCTATTAGAAAGATCAAAGCGCTATGAAAAAAGAAGGAAAATAAAGAACTAATACAAACAGTCAATATGATGGATAGAAAGAGACTTCAAAATCTGCTTGACTCTAGGCAGTGTACATGCCTTACTGGTGTGTTTGGGAGACTAGACTAGACTATTTCACAGTGAAGGTGCAGAAACATAAAACAATTTATCCCAATACGATTTTCCCCATATGAGTAGAAGAGAAGTATCAGATGATGAACGTGTAATGGGTCCACTGTCAGAATTGAATTTATGAGAGAGAAAATCTGTACTCTGGTACATTCACCTGATAACATTTGAAGACATACATGCAGATCTTGAATTTGATGCGCTCCTGTATGGATGGGTAGCCAGTGTGTATTAACCATGAGAGGCGATGGGCTATCACGCTTGTCAGCAGAGAATATAAGTTTAATGGCTTTGTTTTGAAGAGATTGTTACCGGTGGTCCAGGTCCTTTGATTTGGCTCCATATAGAAGTGCATTGCTGTAGTCCAGATGAGAATGAGACAGCGAATGATATGGTGCTTTGTGTCCTAATCAAGATATTTAGCGATGCGACGGCTGTTCCTTAGATGAAAGTTGACGATGAAGACTATTGACATGTTTAGTCATATATATCATGTATGAGCATCAAAAATTATACCCAGATTGCGCGCAGAGACCATTTGCGATGCGATCAATCAAAATGAATCTGAAGTAGAAATTATTCACATTTTTAGTTTACGTAATAAATCGAGAAGAAATTTCTTCTCTTTAACTTGCATTACAAATCACAAGGGAGCACTTACTGTCATACTCTCCATTGTCACTGCACTGAGGCAAATAAACGGAGCACCATTATAGCCCAATAATAACCAGAAATGGTTTTCCAACTAACCTACTGTACCTTTTGTACAACTTTTGTGGACAAACAAACAAACAGAATTTCATATTGATCTAGATATGAACCCTCCCCTCCATTTGTTTGTTTATCGATACCTGCAGGATCAAATCAGAGTGCTTCAACAAAAACTCAAAGAGTCTGAATTGACTGCTGAACAAGACCGTTTCATGAAAAATAAGGTAAGCATCTTCAGAAAATATTTAGGCCAAACAAAGAAGAAGGTCTGTCTCAGAAGCCTGCCCGCATTGGTATGTGAAATGAGCTATGACGCATAGGTCTATGCGCTGGGGGCTAATTTGTAAGTGGCAAATTCTTGATATTCATCTTCAAGGTCAAAAAAGTTTATTTGGTTGGACGGTCTGACTAACCCAACTTTGCAGGCCAGACCCAAGTTTTTATTTTTATTTTTCAAAATGTTCCTTTACATGAGCTATTAAAACATTACCCAAAACAACAACAAATGCCTCTGTTTTTGTTGCATGTGTCTAAAGCCACCTGCAGATCCTACCCTGAAATGTATGTCATGTGCAACCTTTTCTACCACCCAGGCCTCATTGAGATTTTGAGATCCATACACGGCCGCAGTGATTGTCAAACGTTCCAAAACACGTCCGGAGGAGTAATAGGGGGAGGGGAAGCCAAGTTTTTCCTCAGTTTTTATATTGCATCCTTGCGAGGTTTGTCCTGTGAATTTGTTGTGACTGGCGGCATGCATTGAATCGTAATGCCGCTTCAGATTGTATTCTTTAAAGCAGGAAATAGACACCATACAAATGAGGCATAGAGACGCACTGTTTTGTTCAATGAATAAATAATCCTCAGTCCATTGCTCATTGAATACCCACTTCTCTTCTAGTAATTTCCTCTTTTTTCTCGCTGTTGCTGCTGCAAGCACCATTTTAACCAGGGATTTTAACACGCAATCACGCCTCGAGTTATATTAACTAAATGCAATGTCACCGTACTAATTACGCTTGGTCTAGACCATTCATCAAAAAGGGTTTGCAAGTCCATATACATATCTATTATGAATTTTTTGTTTTAACTAGTTATAAAAGTGTAACAAAAGATGCCTTTTGATGTTTTTGAATACGTAACTACACATATCGTCACATAAATGCTCAAATTGCAAATAAACAGTTATATTTTGTTGTTTGTTGTGTTTTTACCAAAAGAAATTCAAGAGAGGTGGAATCCATAAAACCAAACAACTTTATTTCCGTATTATTTACAATCTGTATTTCCAAAGTGTCATTTGAATCTGGAATGTCCTTCAGAGTTTGAAGGGTTTATCTTCCAGAAGCGAAATTCTAGCACAAAATGATCTTTTAAGGAAAAGATTGTATATAAGTTTATTCTAACTCATGAATATCTTACACCATACCTTACAATGCAGTCAAACGTGTGGGAAAGCATTTCTTTTTTCTTTCTTCATGTTTTCCTTTTGGCTTCAGCAATCATGTCCACATCTCAGCATACTAGTTTCACCTGAAAACAACCCCCCTTTAAAATCAATATTTTTCTCTGGTGAATTATGCTACTAAATTGACTTACCAACTGTCTTGAAAAACACTCATTTGGAATCATATCCTAAAATGATTTCTTCTTTTGCCATTTTTGTCAGATGTCAGACGACGTGAGCAACTTGGTCAGAGAAAATGCCCAGCTTGGTTCACAGGTGCTTGAGTTGAAAAAACAACTAGACATGGTAAGTATTCAACCTGTTCTTATATAGGCAGGATTTTGGTGTGTGTGTGTAAATCCAAAAACTGGGTGTGTAATTTTTGGATTTGTGTACAAGGTATTGGCCATGTGGAAAAAAACTGAGTGTGTATTTACAAATTTGGGTGTGTAAAACACTCCCAAAACCGCTGGCTGCGTAATTCCTTGGTTCAGGTCTAAAAAGGGAAAATGCTAGATTCGAATAAAAACTAAATTGACCTAATTATTGGCTAGCAAAAGCTTAATAATCAAAGATGTGTTCCTTTTTCTTTTCCTTAAAGAAGCTCTTCAATTTTGGCAATGGGGCTCACATTTACTGAAGTGATACCATTGAATTTGACCATTCAGGTGGTATTTCTGTTGTTGCTGTGTACAAATGCGCATGCATCGGTATTAGTTTGCATATTCATATTTTCATTTCGTAAACCATACACTTTTTCACAGTGTTCTTTTCACAGTCCCTCTTTTGATCCACCATTTTTAAAGATGGCGGCCATACCGAAGGACGCGGGGACCCACAATGTTAGAAAAAAGTGTTCAAACACTTAATAGGCCTAATGTAAAGTCATCCCCCATTCCGCCCTGATCAATGTTGAGTCGCCAAACTTGCCAAACATCAGCCCGTAGCCTAGCAACAATGATTGGTGGGGGAGGGGAGGGGTATGTTGAAGGGGAACTTTCAGGCTATCAGATGCAAATCTGTATTTTCACATGACTCCAATAACACATACTATATATAAAAGGTGCAAACAAGGGTCACCATAGTCCGGACGGCACGCTTTATACAGCGTGGGACTTCAGAAATAAAAAAATCAACAAAAGCGTGGGGGTCAGAATATTTCTGATATAAAGGGTGTAGTTGTATAAAGCATGGAGATAAAATAAAAAGGGTGGGGGTTTCTCAGCAATCATCAAAATAATCAAAATACCGACCTTGTCGGCTCGCTAGCGCTAGTTATGTCATAAATATGTATCCGATATCGGGTCCGATACTTCGATTCGAAATTAAAAAGTCGCCATCTTTAAATTGGTTTCAACAATATATAGATGGCGCTATATAACAACAAATCAGGGAGCTCCCTGGTTTGTTGTTATATAGCGCCATCTATTGTTGAAATCGTGACATTTTTTCAAAATGGAAACTCGACGGGACTACGAAAGTGTCGTATGCAGCGTAATATCACATTTTAGGGAGCATAAGAGTACCAAAAATGCACTGATTTAATAAAAATAAATCCATTTGAAATGAATCTACTCTATAAATTTGCATTAAATAATCGTGATATAGCCGGCAAGGTGTTTTTTAAGTAAGCTTATATTTTTATTTATTTTTCCAATTATTTTTGTTGATGAATAATTTCGGGAATCCCGGGACCCGCCCGAAAAACAAAACGGCTTCCGGGATGTTTCTGCCACTTTGTCCTTTCTTCCAATTAGTGCCTTTTCAAATTTGAATGCACAAAATGATCAAAATATCCCCTTTTTGGTATAAAGGGTGGGGGTTGAACATTCCCAAATAAAAAGGGTGGCTCTGTAAAAAGGGTGGGGCAAAAATAAAAAGGGTGGGGGTCTGACCCCTGTCCGGACAGTGGTCACTGTTCGAACACATTTTTTTCTATGATTGCAGTCTATTAGGCATGGCATGCTGATGCTTTGGACTTACATTCTTCGTATAATTTTGTTCATAACTAGGAGAGAAGTTTACGAGAATCTCGCGACACACGCCACGCTGGCAGCATCACCGAGATGGTGACGTTGAAAGACAAAGAGAAACAGTTAAAGTATGAATTAGACCAGGCCAATGAAGAGTTACAGCAGGAGAGGAGCAGGGTAGAACATCTCATGGAACAGGTTAGAGTTGGCTATTTCATTTTTTTTCTTTGTTGTTTATTTGTTTTTTATGGGGGTGGGTTCATTTATTGGTGGTAGCTTCAACGAAGTATGAAATAGATATCACTTTGAGATATTTGACAAATTCAAAAGACAAATTGCTTACAAGTTGGAATGAAGCTTCCTGTAGCAATCTTGTTTGTTTTGGACCTTTTACTAGCTATCTGTAACGCTCTGATACAACTTTCTCGCGACCATGTTACCCTGACCAAAAATGAGACATGTGATAGTGACACAAATCTCATCAAGGAACTGCAAGAATCCATAACCAATTCTGCTGCTACAATTGTAATACCCACTAGGCGAGACACACAAACATTTCTATGAATTGACAGACCTCTCAGGTAGGGTCGGTCAGGTGGACCTTTTTTTCAATGAAACATTTTTAGGAAAAATGTCAGTGAATTTTCAAAAAATTCAAAAATTATTCCATTATTTTTAAATTTCCAAACAAATTGTAAAAAAGAAATATCTCAAATTAAGAAATAATGTGTCAGTCAGACCCATAGGGCAGGTTAATTGTTATGCCTCCTTAGGTTTATCCAATGTATAGACTAGTAATATTCTATTTGTTATTAATGTCACAGATGGTAAAACAAGAACAGTTCAACACCACGTCTTCCTTGAGTAACAACACAACACGCAGTAGACTGGCTGAGCTTGAGGCCAGAAACTCTGCCACAGAGCACGAGAACGCACAGCTCAGAAGAGACAAGATGCTGCTGGTAGATCATGTATCGGGCTTACAGAAACAGGTGAGTCTCAATCTAAGTGGGGAAGGGAGCAACGGTTGTCTGAGTGAGAGGGCAGCAGTAGACTGGCTGAGTTGGAGGCCAGAAACGCCGCCACGGAGCAAGAGAACGCACAGCTCAGAAGAGACAAGATGCTACTGGTGGATCATGTCTCGGGCTTACAGAAACAGGTGAGTCTTAATCTTAGTGGGGAAGGGGGCAACGGTAGTCTGAGGGAGAGGGCAGCAGTAGACTGGCTGAGCTTGAGGCCAGAAACGCCGCCACGGAGCAAGAGAACGCACAGCTCAGAAGAGATAAGATGCTGCTGGTGGATCATGTATCGGGCTTACAGAAACAGGTGAGTCTTAATCTTAGTGGGGAAGGGGGCAACGGTAGTCTGAGGGAGAGGGCAGCAGTAGACTGGCTGAGCTTGAGGCCAGAAACGCCGCCACGGAGCAAGAGAACGCACAGCTCAGAAGAGATAAGATGCTGCTGGTGGATCATGTATCGGGCTTACAGAAACAGGTGAGTCTTAATCTTAGTGGGGAAGGGGGCAACGGTAGTCTGAGGGAGAGGGCAGCAGTAGACTGGCTGAGCTTGAGGCCAGAAACGCCGCCACGGAGCAAGAGAACGCACAGCTCAGAAGAGATAAGATGCTGCTGGTGGATCATGTATCGGGCTTACAGACACAGGTGAGTCTTTATCTTAGTGGGGTAGGGGGCAACCGTAGTCTGAGGGAGAGGGCAGCAGTAGACTGGCCGAACTGGAGGCCAGAAACTCTGGCACGGAGCAAGAGAATGCACAGCTCAGAAGAGACAAGATGCTACTGGTAGATCATGTATCGGGCTTACAGAAACAGGTGAGTCTTAATCTAAGTGGGGAAGGGGGCAACGGTAGTCTGAGGGAGAGGGCAGCAGTAGACTGGCCGAACTGGAGGCCAGAAACTCTGGCACGGAGCAAGAGAATGCACAGCTCAGAAGAGACAAGATGCTACTGGTAGATCATGTATCGGGCTTACAGAAACAGGTGAGTCTTAATCTAAGTGGGGAAGGGGGCAACGGTAGTCTGAGGGAGAGGGCAGCAGTAGACTGGCTGAGTTGGAGGCCAGAAACTCTGCCACAGAGCAAGAGAATGCACAGCTCAGAAGAGACAAGATGCTACTGGTGGATCATGTATCGGGCTTACAGAAGCAGGTGAGTCTTTATCTTAGTGGGGAAGGGGGCAAGGGTACTCTTGAGGGAGAGGGCAGCAGTAGACTGGCCGAACTGGAGCCCAGAAACTCTGGCCCAGAGCAAGAGAACGCACAGCTCAGAAGAGACAAGATGCTGCTGGTGGATCATGTATCGGGCTTACAGAAACAGGTGAGTTTTAATCTTACTGTGGAAGGGGGCAACGGTACTATGAGGGAGAGGGCAGCAGTAGACTGGCCGAACTGTAGGCCAGGAACTCTGCCATGGAGCACAGCTTGGAAGAAACAAGATACCTGTTTGATGCCTAAACTCTCTATTTTTCCTTCGACAGGTGACTGAAAAAGAAAGAGAAGTGCTGAGCAGCCATTCCACAATGCACACCCTCAATGACCAGTTGAAAGTGGCCGAGCAGCGTTCGCAGCTGGAGACTTCCATGAACACGCAGAAATGGAGCGAGTTTGAGCATATGGCAGAGAGCATGAAGAGACTGTCTCAGAGCATGTCCAGCACCTCTACATCTCACATGGCAGATTACTCATGATTGGAAGGAGGAGCAGAAAGGAGGAGGGCATCGATTGAGGGCATTTTATGTTGATGGAAAGTTCACACGGCTTTTTCCCACTAGAGTTCACTGGTATCAGTAATTTTCCCCTGGATTAGTTTTGCAAAACCATTGTGTGGACAATGTCAGGTCTTGCTTCGGTATGAGACTTACTGCATCAAGATCAGTGCTTAAAGGGTCCAGATCAGTACTAAAAGCTTTCATATTTGTACTGAAAGTGTCCAGATCGATACTGAAGTATCTACAATGTTAGAAAAAAGTGTTTGAACACTTTGTAGGTGTAATGTAAAGTATTCCCCCTTCCCCCCTGATCAATGTTAAATCCCACAATTTGCCCACCATCAGCACAGGGCCTCGCAACATTGATCGGTGGGGAAGGGGGAGGGATATGAGTAAGGGGATACTTCAGGCTACCAGAAACAAGTTTTGATTTTCACGTGACTCAAATAGCGTGCCTGTTATGGTCCAATAAGCATGGCAATTAGGGTCAGTGTTCGAACACCTTTTTTCTATGATTTTAGGTCGGTATTGAGCAAAGAAAGTGGTCAGATCAGTTCTGAAAGTGTCCAGATCGGCACTGAAGCATCGGTACTGAAAATGTCCATATCAATACTGAAAATGTTCAAATTAGTACTGAAAGTGCACCCATCACACACTCATACAGGGTGAGTCAGAAAGAACGGGCACTTTTTTAGAGAAATTGCCACAGAAATGTCAGGCCTGCATATTTAAATCCAATGGTAGCGCTACAAAGACTACATATTTGGCTTTCAATCAAAAAAAGAATTTTTGAATTCGAACATTGCGTCATAATGTTACAACACTTTTAGTAGAATCCGGTATTTTTAAGCCAATCCACGTAATGGCAATTACACACAGTATTGTTGGGTGGCTGATCGAGATGCCAAACAATGAAAAAAGAGAAAAACATGAAAAGGCACATGAATGTTGCATACAAAATCTTAAAATGACCAGAAATTAATAGAACCTCATTAAGGAATGGCTTGATCATTCGACCATCCCGTGGATTGGCTCCAAAAGTTGGGGCTTTACTGTGTAACATGATAATGCAATGGTCAATTTTAAAAATTCTTCTTTTGAATGAAAGCCAAATTATAGGTCTTTATAATGGTACCATTGGTTTTGAATATGCATGCAAACCTTTTTTGTGACGCCTTTGTGAAAAAAGTGCCCGTTCTTTCTGGCTCACCCGGTATACCCTCTGATTTGTCCCTCCAACTGTTTTCGCTGTCCATTTACAATTCCAAAGACCAATTTCAAGTATGATCAGGGTTTGCTAACATTTAATTTTGTTCATGTTGAAGTAGAAAGATTTTATCAAGTATATGCTCGTTTAAACCTTCTACTTGTTATGGTTACCCGTCATGAAAGCTTTTCTGATTATTTGATCATGTATCTTCCATTCCACTGAATTTGTCAAATGTTGCCAAATAATTTCCCCTCTAATTTCAGTCAATTGTCAAGGTCAGCACCTACCCTATATAAGTTATTAGTGGTACTGGCAAACCTCTTAGTCCACCCACGAAAGAGTATCTAGAAACGCTATAGTTTAATCGGTTCCAATTTGCCAAACAAATATATATACATTAGCATAATACTAGCTAGAGCCATTGTTCTAGAGATCAGAAGACCGCTGACTTAATTATTTTTAATTTGTTTTTCTTTATCTATAGGTCTAGAAAGTCACTTTTTGTTATCAGGAATTTTGTGTTTTGAGACTTTGTGTTAAGGAGTTTCCATTGTATTCTTTTTGTCATTTATCGTAAGTGTGCTTTTATATAATCTACAGATTTGTATGTGACACCAAAGAATATATACCCTTTTATTACTGTTTGCACTATATACATATATAATCAATGATGCCGCATCCTGTTTTGTTTAGGACCCATGCTTTTAAAACTCGCGGCAAAGCATTATTAAGGGCAATACGGCATAGCGGACAGTGTTGTGGTCATATGCTATTCCCTCAAGCGTGTATCGACAGGCCAGTCCATTCAACCGTTGCGTTTGTTGATAAACACTTTGATGTAAATAACGGTCACCTCATCTATACATGCAGCGATGGAAATACCCACATGACTTTTCACCCGGGGGGACTAGGTATAGGAACTAGACACTTTTGTGGACTTAGAATATTTCTAACCCTAACTTTTACAAAAGGAAATAAATCGGTTGAAAAAGTGGTCCTAGTTGGAATCGATATATGGACCTCTGCATTGTAAGGCACATAACTCAACCACTAGACTAGAGGGAGGGGTGAATTGGCCAAGACATGATTTTAATCCCTCTTATTATTACGGAATAAAGCAATACTACTATTATGATCAGTACACACAATATTATTAATAGAGCTGAGACACAATATTATTAATAGAGCTGAGACACACATAATCGTCAACCCCGGGTTGACAGTCATGTGGGTATTTCCATTACTGCATATATTATATAATGCATGTTAAACTTCAAAAAAGGGTTTTGGTAAAACATGAATTTATGGTCATTCCATTGAAGTGAAAAAAAATTGCATGACACTTTCAATTTCCCTTCATGGAATACAATTTTAGGTGCAGTTTTATGGAACTAGAAGGTCACACTTTTTGCACCAGACTTTGCAAAATATATTGCAATACAAATAGATATTTTTGGGGTGTAAATTAGGATGAGATATATGATGTCTGACAAACTGGATGTTAAATGTGTGTGTAAACCATGTAGCAGGCATGTACTGGATAGTTAAAATGTTTGATAGTTTTTATGAAGCAGGGTATTTTTGTATTCAAGGTATAACAACCCTACCATGGGACTGCTGCCTTTTTACAGTGTTCTTAATTGGTTTATAACATGATAGAGTGCGTCTTCAAAGTTACTACATTTAAATACATATCTTTGGTACATTTTGTATTCTCTGTGTCAGCTCAAGTTGGGGTCACCACATTATCTAGCGATAGGCGCAGCACTTTAGCGCGGCGCAGCACTTTAGCGCCACAAACAACATTCTTCTTTGATCACAAGAATGTGCACATTCACATTTGAGGTGCTTGCGCAATTTCAAGATGTGTTCACTATAGTTCAGTCAGTTCCAAATTGGAATGAATTCAGAAGAGTGTCGCGCGCAAACTCTTGCATGGCGCAATATGGCCTGCAATGTCGCAGTGTCATTGTATGCATAACGCTTGGATTACTTTTGCGCATGGACAGATAAAAAATGAATATTTCTCACCAATTTGGAACTGATTGAACTTTAGTAAGAGTATGCGCTGATGTCCCCACCCACCCCCAACTTGAGGGGACATAATTAGTATACACAATTTTAGATTTTAAATATTAAGTTTTAACTTTGGTACCAAACTTTGGAACCATTAGAAATCCACATAAACGTCTGTCACATCTCTAGAAGAAAGATGGGATTTTAGTTACTTTTATTTGCATAAGTCCTTTTCCCTCCTTTAAAAATTGTGCAGGTTTTTGAAAAATGAGGATTTACAATTATAGCAATAAACCAAAATATGAGTTGGACCAAATAAGTGTAGACTTACCAAAATGTATTGACTTTTTTATCATAATTATAGAGATTTTTTTATTATACATTCCATATAATGTTACATGCTGTGAAATATATTCAATAATTATATACATAATTTGTAAAATAAAATGTTTTACATAATAATAAACATGATTCTCATTTGTCATTTATTGGTGGTCAGAATGGATAGACCCTGCATCCCTCTATTTGGCCGCCCTCTATTTGGCCGCCATCTTTAAAAATGACTGACCAAATCAAGGGACAGGGAAAAGAACACGGCAAAAAAGTAAACGGAAGTGTCGTGCAAAGTCGCGACACTTACGTTCACTTCCAACTTAATTGCCCATGCACAAGCCTTCACCACAACAACGCCAAAGCTCTTGATTGGTCAAATTTAAACTGTAGCGGTTTTCACGATTGTCACGCTGCGCCGTTGGAGGTAAAATAGTGCGTCCAACCGTGTCAACCAATGCACAAACCTGCGCGAAACCCCTGACGCAGTGTGGCATGATAGTGCATGAATAAGCTCATGTTTATTCAAGAGTTTATCAGGGCACACTTTTGGAACTGTATTTTTTTTCAGTCTTCACTTTTGAGCACCCTCGCAGAGGCAGTGTGTACATTGTGCAGACCAGAAGGATTCAGTCTACATAGACACCTGCAAAAAGTGCATTGTGCCCATAGAGATGACACACAGCTAATAATTCATAGATATTTATACACTTTGGCCGCAGTACCATTTCAGGAAAGGTAATAATTTCCAATTGAGGGAAGGCTGTGAAATGACAAATATAGTATGCTTCTGCCTCTTCCCAGGTAGTTAATATCAAGAAGGATATACAATCCTAAGAATGATCAAGTATGTGTCAATGGATAGACACCAGGGGTGTGCCACTGAGCTTGCCGATCGGAAGCCACTTTTAAATTAAAATTTGGTCAGCATAGAATTGGTGGCGCTATACCGATAAGGCATGATTGTAGCAGACAACGCGACGCTGGCCACGCGTCTCTCAGACCACCCAATATTGCAACGGGAGTGCACCATTTTGAATTATTTTTAACAGTCATCGCCCGGTTAACGATGAAAATTCTTCTAATATGATGAATTTGTCAAAATGATAAAGTTAACATTCGCGATTTCGTGTTATTCCAATACGAATTCAAAATTTAGGTTTCGCGTGGCCACCGCGAGAACAGCGCCACCAAACCTATGCTGACCAAAAATGACGTTAAACCTGGTTAAACGCGTTAACACCGGCCACGGACGCATTCCGGACGACCTAATTTATGTAAATATGCAAAGGGAACTGTTTTCGCTACGTACATCAGTATGGTACTTTCCTATCCCAAAATTGCAAAAAGTGCATTGTGTCCATAGAGATGACACAGCAAATTCATAGATGTAAAACGGTAGTAGATTTATTAACTTTGACCACAGTACCAATTCAGGAACAGTATAAATTGTCAATTGAGGGGAGGCAATAAAAGATATCTTTCTAGTTGTTGACACTTCTATGCTTCTGTGTCTTAAGTCACATCGCAGGTCGTTCATATCGAAAAAGATTAAAATCCTAAGAAGAAATAGATCAATTATGTATCAATTGTTAAGATAGCACGTTTGAATAGAGCACACATAGCTTACACAGGAAGCTTCATGGATGGACATATAATTCTATACGGATGGGTTGTTCAAAGCTTTGAAGTCCATTTATGGCAACAAAACCATAGCATCTTATGATGATGCAATCGTCATGTTTGGTCCATTGTGGTTTCTCTATGCAGAATGGAATAGGTCCAAACTGGAAACGATCGGCCAATATTTAATTATGAATCAACAATAATATTAATGATTTCTGTATACAGTCAACACAATAAGTAACTGACCCGGTAATAAATGTGCTGATAACTCTAAAGTATAACTCCTACATAAACATATTAAATTATGAAGTTGTTAAGAAATTTCTCCTCTTTAAAATCAAGTCTGATTTTCATGTTCACATTTTCTTTTCAACACTGGGATAGTATGACAGGTAAAGCGTGTGTGCCATATTGATCAACCGTAACAATGCGGCCAGCCGACTATCCGACAACCTGGGCATCGACTAATGAATGAATTAGCACTACCGCTACCAGTAACCAATCATTTGCCGGTTTAAGGTCGTATGTAGAAAAGCAAAATGCAAAAATGAAATTCGTACTTGACATTACATTTGGGATTCTAACTTCCTCAATAATCAACCATTCTTAGCGTGTAATATCGCAAATTAAAGAGAAATATCTTAACAACTTTTTAATTCAATATGTCTATAGGGGTCATACTTACAGAGTTATCAGCACATTTATTACCTGGTCAGTTATTGTGTTGACTGTATACTGATTAGTGTGTGATGTTTGTGTACATGTACACATTACACAATATACTATATTTTGTTAATCTAACCACGTGCAGTGTCCAAATTAAGTGGTAATCCGGTCGTCCTGACGACCAGATTTGCTGCCGGACGACCACGAATTTCGGCCATGGTAATCCGTGGGACGACCAGTTTTTTTAAAAGTCCTGTACTGTATTTGAAACAACTTCTTTACTTACAGTAATTCCTCTTCAAAATATGATTAAACTGCACGTAAATTCACAGTTTCCTACCACTTTATCCACAATTTTAAAAATAAAACTACTCAACAAAGTATTGAAATTTGAAAAGCTTACGAAAAACGATCTCTAGTAAATTCATGTTGTTGTGTCGCACTCGTAAAGAGTCGTAGTATTTTCTCAATCAATTTCATCTGACCGGCTGACCCACCTCGATCCCACATACCTAGTTCAGTTTAATATACTAGTGTATTGGTTTCATATAGAATCGTGCCTTTTTATTGCGCTATATTGGCAAGGGCTGCATGGCTTACCGCGTGATGAACGTTGCTGTATAGCAAAATACACGTGTTTGGAACTGAGCATTCTAGAACCGTGGTTCTATCATTACATCATCCTTTGCTTTACCACGTGCGTGTTAGAATTACTTTGCCGACGGGCTGGCTTTGCACACATTGTTTACAATGTCGCAGCAACTTTCGCTGACAACTTTCTTCAATAGGGGCGGGGGTAGGGGATCAAATGCGGGTGGGGATGGCGGAAATTTCCACAAATCTGCATATTTAATGGTCAAATTACGGATTACCAAAATTTTTGGCGGATTACCAGTTTTCATGACATTGGATTACCAGATTTTTTTCCTTAATTTGGACACTGACCACGTGCAATGATTTTATGGTGAAGTAGTCGATCCAGCCATAGCAAAACGCCGCAGTTGTCTCTCAAATAAGATGTTGAGATCTTAATACCAACAAATGCTTCAAAATGATATATTTGTGGTTAAAATTGGATACTTGTCTTTGTTTTCTTTGTTTTTCTATGCCTATAATTTCATGAATATCTCAAAATGCATTTGACCGACAACTGCACCCTGTTGCCGCGACAGTACACACATGCGCTACTGTAAATAACATTATAAATAACATAATTCTGAAAATGGTCACTGATTGTTTGTATTTCAAAAGAGATCATTTTTACCAAATTCGGATTCTACCAATTTTACAAATAGTCTGTAATTTCTATCAGAATCGTCCCATTTTTTTTAATTTAAAATTCCTAAGAAAGCTAAATATATGTAAATGTTAGAATCACAAGCACAATTACTAATAACAATGGTATTCATGCCAAATAAATTCAACTTTCCCAGTATAAAACATGCTGAGATACCCTGTATTTCATTGTTTTATAGGCTTCACATTTCTGGGTTAAATTTCAATAATGCTGCATTTAGTGTGACTAGAGGCTGTCTATTCGTTTCTGTTCTGTCAAAACCTTGTATGTTTTCCGGCCCTTCATTATGAAGTAAAACTGAACTGCCCACATTTATGCATAGGAAGTGGTGTTCTATACATGTTCAGGGGCAAGAGCAATTACAAGGTTTTGATAGATGTGTTTTTACAGTAGCCCTTGTTGAACATGTTTAGAGCAGACCGCCTAATGCGGAAAACATACTAAGGTCGCTTTGCGATCCGGGTCGCTCCTGATGACGTAATTTACATCTTGTGGTTCAATCGAATGCAATCAAGTCAGCTGCGACCTCACGTGACTTTCCAAAAGTTGGGCAGATCGCACCAGGTCGCTAGGCCTGGATTGCTGCAGTTGACTTCAGTGCTTCAAATCCAACTCATGTGCGACTAGTTGCCTCGATCTGTCAAGTTGCTGTGAGCGATTTGTATTACCATAGTCCACTCGAGCGACCTAAGATTGCCACGACCTGCGACCGGTCAGTATGTCATAAGCATAAAGGTTATACATAGGAAGTATTACTTTATAATGTACATGCTGACGTGCAGATATGAGGTCTTGACACAGAATAGCGCCTACATGTATCATAACACTTTCCATGCGGCTATCAGTTTTACCATTATTATACAAAACAGATTTTTTTTTTCTTCAAAAACCTTTCCGAATTTTAATAGTCTATCCCAAGGATAACTGAACCAATACTAGGCATGTTTGTACTTATTTCAATGCATTTCTCATGGTTATTCCAAATATGGTAATAAAAGTCAATAATTTTGACATTTTTGAAACATTTTGTGAAATCTTGGAATGTTGTCTGCAGATGCCTGCCGCGTGGAAAGTGTTAAGTTTCCTGTCCTATTGTCCATTATATTCTCTCAGATATCGTTATCTATCAAATGTGTGTTGCCACGTTGGTTTTCGCTTCTCTACAAATGCTTGAATACCCTCCTGACCGTCCTTGAGTGCTAAATTCTCCACCATGACGTCACCAGCTTGCCTGTGGGATGATAGATTATAATTTCATATTAAATAATAAAATGTTATACAGTAATTTACCATTTCTTACCAAAATAGAGGGTGGGTTAAAAACAAGTTAAACCATTTCTGTCACCAATTTTCACATATTTACAATTACATTTTTTTAATTTTTTAATGTTTTATAAAAGCATTGGTTATTGAGAATCACAGGCAAAAAATGTCAGACCGGAATTATTTTGTTTATGAAATATGGTCGTTTTAAAAGATATCATGTGCAAAATTGACTTGGCCATGGATGCCTTCAAGGTTTCTCCCAAAGAATAACTTTCACTCAATCAACTGTTATATCTAGAGTTTTTGTCTAATATGTTACAATATGCCAACTGCCAATTTGAACTCTTTTCTATGCAGAGTTTTGAAATTAGGAAAGAGTTATGATTTACTCCATCAGGGCTGTGGTAAAAGAAAGGGTGGCACAAAAGAGTCAGCATGGACAAGCAGGGCATACCATTTATTTCAGCAGAAGGCAGATTATGAAATTGGAAATTGCAATTCCACAAGAAGAGGACACATCATAATCAGGAGGGGCAGTCTGCTACACTGTCCCTGGCATAAATAGTGATCAACAAGCTGTGCAATATATTCAGAGGAGTATGCACATAACTGCAAAGTAAAGTTAACAGTTTGTAAAATAAAGCTCAAATTTGCATTCAATGGGCTCAGATACTATAACAGTAAAAGCGCCAACTGAGTCAAAAGCCATAAATTGTGCCCACCAGGAAATCTTTTTATTGTTTGTATTATTTCCTCGCTCAAATTTGGGTGGGACGACGGGCGGATGTGCAGAAGGTCCCCGGATCAATTCCCTGCTGGACCCCAGCGATTTAGTTGGTGTTCTCTTTCCAAAATTGTGATCCCAGTTAAAACCCGGTTAGAGGGTTAGGGTTAAAAAGCATTATTAACCAAATGAATTTAATTGAAAAATCCAAAATATATTATGTACATTTTACACCAATCTTACCTGTAAGCAGAGTTCCTATCTTTGGTTATTTGACTGTTGAAACATGCTTTTCCTAGTGCAATCACTGATCTGCTTGATTCAACTATCCTATCGGCTACAGCCATAGTCTGTAATGCAAAGTTTGAACAATTTTAATCACTTTGCCATAATACACCCTGGTCCATATTCTCAAATTTTAGGATTTTTTTATGGATTATTTATGTCCATGAGAAAAATGCCTCCCCCCTCCTATTCCACAAAAGTTTAAACGGTCAAATACGCATACCCAATGTCAATTTGATTTTTAAAAAATTAACTGAAATGATTTTCATTCTTTTGAAATGTGCTGTTGGCACAAGATGTTAGGAATATCATAGAAAGAGCGTAAGACCTATGAATTTGTCAGACGCCAGATTGGGGACCAAGCTTCTCTGTGGATAATAAGAACATACAACAAACTGCAATAATACTTTGGTGGATATATTTCCCGGGACTCGCTCCCACCCTTAATATTTAATTCAAAATGTACAACACTGAAATAGCTATAGAGTACAGTGCTCGAAAAAGGATCTTACCAGGGAATAAATACGCTCATCAACTGAAAAATATCAAATTACAAGATTATGGATTAATCTCTCCACTCTCCAATTTGAAATATTGATCGTGACAATCGGTTAACAAAGAATGCTACACCGACAGAATGACCCAGTGTGCCTTTAATAAGACTTGTTTGAGTGGGTATGTCAAATAACAGAAAAGCCCCAAAATGTGGGATTTTGCATAAGCTTTTTGAGCAATTTTGGATTCTTTTTTTTAATAGGAAATTTCTCAAAAAACAAACACAACCATTTTTTATTTGTTTTTGACAATTTTGAAAATTGTTGAAAATTCACAGAAATTACTCTTACCGTATTATCCCTATTAAGCGCCCAGGGCGGTTAGCAAAGTCATTTTGGGTGGGCGCTTATTATGTTACCTTTTTAAACTCATTTATCGTACTAAATAAAATGTACAAATGGTCATTTAAAGATGCTGACTATTTGATGGTAATTTGAAGATATTGACCATATGATGGTTATTTGAAGATGCTGACCATTTGATGTACTAAATACAATGTACAAGTGGTAATTTGAGAAGGCCAACCACTTGACGTACTCACGAAAATGTACAATTGGTCATTTTAGGAGGCTGACCATTTCATGTACTAAATGAAATATATGTACAAGTGGTCATTTGAGGATGCTGACCATTTGAAAAGGTGGGCGCTTATAAGGGATTGTTTGTTGGTAGTCATTGAGAAAAAACAGGGGTGGGCGCTTATAAGGTCCTGGGCGCTTAATAGGGATAATACGGTATTTGTTTTGGGGAATAACTCCACAAAACAACAACAACAAAACCCTAACCAACAGACCCTACTGAGAGGTTTGTGTGCCCTTAGAACAGGGTGCATTTTGTCGCCTTACCTCATTCTCCAAACTCTCATGTGGCACCACCCTACTGACCAGTCCATGTTGAAGAGCAACTGAGGAGTTTAGAAAATAACAATATGTGATGCGATCTGTAAAAACTCGTCGGATGTCGCACAATGTGAACTAGGGATTATGGGTAAAAGTAAAATGTAATTTTTTTTTATTATTAAAAAAATATATATATTATAGATGTTTTTAAAGAAAATTAAATTCCAATACTTCGTGTCATCATCTTTCATGAAATTTCACCTCCAAAAACTTATTTAAGTCACTTTTATTATTAACCTTATAATGTTATTCTATTGAAATATGTATCTTTTTTGGCCTGTTTTCATGATTTCTTGTTTTGTAGCTTTTTATGACATCACAATCATCGTTTACTCATAACTTTTTTTGTAGTGATCGTAG
>CM069452.1:66777332-67009380 GCA_035610835.1 Ophiura sarsii
TGACGTTGAAGTCCATCAGCCAGTCTTTGGACCACTTTGCGAGTATTTGTAGATCGTCTTGAAGTACCTGGTGATCATGCGCAGAATGTATTTCTCTGTATACAATGCTATCGTCAGCAAAGAGTCTGATGTTTGATTGGATGCTGTCCTGTATGTCATTTATATACAGCAAGAATAACGCAGGACCAAGTACAGATCCTTGGGGGACTCCTGATGTCACATCTTCCCAGGATGAGTGTTGACCATTTACAGAGACTGCCTGGGTGCGGTTGTTGAGAAAGGCGTTTATCCAAGTGAGAGTTTGCCCTCGAATCCCGTAGAAGTCTAACTTGGCGGACAGGTGTGGGTGGGAAACTCTATCAAACGCCTTGCTAAAATCTAGTAGAATGACATCTGTCTGACCTCTGTGTTCTAAAGTTGTGGCCCAGTCATGTATTGATGTTAGCAGTTGGGTGACTGTTGAGAGGCGTTCTCTGAAGCCATGTTGAGAGTCCAGTAGGATTTTATGTTGGCTTAGGTGCTTGGCAACATGGCTCAGGACGATGTGTTCTTGGATTTTGCAGCAAAGGCATGTCAGGGATATTGGTCTGTAGTTGGCAGGGTCAGACTTCTCACCTTTCTTGTAGATACCAGTGACCAGGGCTTTCTTCCACTGGGAGGGAACCACACCAGAGTCGAGAGACTACAAGAAAGTGAGTGCAGGTGCAATTTCCTCTGCGACGATCTTCAGGAGTCGTGGTGGGATCTCGTCAGGGCCGCTAGCTTTGGAAGGATTTAGCTGTTTGAGCTGTTTAATGACGCCCTCCTGATGGATAGTAAGGTTTGGTATGTCCGGGAATGGTGAAGAGCCTTTATTGGGGATATTGCTAGCCACACAGGGGTTGAAGACTGACTTGAATTGTGTGTTCAAGGCGGTGGCTTTGTCTTTGTCATTTATACAATACTTGGACGGAGTGCGTAGTGCTGGTATGCCCAGATTACTTGTTCTCATAAGTTTCACGTAGGACCAGAATGTTTTAGGTTTGTCAGTGAGACTACCCCCTATTATGTTATTGACATAATTTACGTGGGCACAACGTATGAGTTTTGCTAGACTATTCCTGAAGATACGGAAAGTTTTCCAATGAGTGGATGAGCTTAATTTTCTTGCCAGTGTGTATAGCCTGTCACGTTTTCTCATTTTTCGTTTGATTTGTGGCGTTATCCATGGCACGTGTCTTTTGCCCCCGCTCATTTTGGAAGGTATGTGTGAGTTCATAAGATCTTTCAGGAAGTCACAGATTTTTCTCCAGTTTGTATCCACACTATTGTCCTCTGGATTTGAGGATATGAACTTATGTGAAAATTCCTTGGTAAGTTTTTGGAGTTTTTCTGGGTCAGCTTTTTTGAAGTTTGGAACTTTTCTCCGTGGTTTAGATTGTATTTTTGGTTTCATGTTGATGTTGAATAAGACAATGTTGTGGTCTGAGATACCGGGAAGTGACTCTATGTTATCGATTACCTGAGGACACGTTGTTGTAATGAGGTCCAGGACACTATTTGATACAGGTCTTGTAATTTTTGTGACGAGTTGTGACAGTGAGTTTCCCAGAAGAAAGTTAAGGAATTTGGAATGGGCGGGTGCAGTTTTGGTATTTGTGGTGGACCATGATGCCCAATCTATATCAGGGAAGTTGAAGTCGCCGCCTATTATGATATTTGGATATGATTTCCGCTTACCTATAAGTTTGGTTAGTGATATGGATAGTTGGTCAACGGCAGCATTTTTGTTTGCTTGCGTTTGTGGGCCATAAAAACTAGCAATATATAGGGGTTTGGTACCTGCAAATCGTATGTTGGCCCAAATAATCTCACAGTCTGAGTCAAATTGAGGAGAACTGTCAGATATAAGAATATCTCTGGTGGCAAGAAAGACACCTCCCCCGTATATGTTCCTGTCTCTACGATAGACTGTATAGTTGTCGGGGAACAGGGAGTAAGTTGGCATAGACACATCAATTTTTGATTCACAGCCCATGATAATGTCAGGGCGGTGCTGCTCCACAGTTGAACGGAAGGCAGCCTGTTTAGCAGTGCTTTTGAGGCTATTGCAGTTGATTATCATGCCTTTTAAGCCAAATTTGCGATTTTTGTTAGGTGGTTTGAATTTGGGTGGTCTTGTGGCAGGGTCTGGACGAGTTGGGGTGGATGTAAGAGGTTTGGTTGGTGAATGGGAGTTGTCACTATCACTATCGTCGAGTGATAGGGGAGAAAATGGATTTGATACATCGAATGATGCTGTGGCGAATAGCGAGCTATCAAAATTTGGGAGGCCACATTTTACACAAATCCATGCAAAGCTCCCTGACTTGTTAAGGAGGTCGTTATAGTGTGACTTGGACATGCCACAGCAATCAATATGACACCAATTATCACAGGTGTCACAAAGGACAGCATTGTCATTATTTTTGACATTGTTTTGACAAATACTGCAAGGATATTTGGCTACTATAGGACCAGGATTGGTTTCCACTTGGCCACTTAACAGTATAGCTATGAATAAGTGGAGGTTTTTGTTTGACTTGAAATTCCAAACAGATGTACAGAAAGAGAATTTCTGGGAAGCACGTATAGCAATTGGCAGGCTTAATTTGTTACAAAGTTGGGATATATCACTTATCTGTTGTGGGTGGTTACGATGGTAAATGATATTGGTGTTAGTAATAGCTGAATTTGGATTTTCAAAGCTCCCAGTATGCATGCTTGGGTACAACATGGCTTTGTAAACATTTGCCAAAATTGCCAAAGTGACAATAAAATTGAGTAGAAAATTACGGTTTTTGTAGTTGAAGTCACGAGCCATCCTTATATAGGTGGTTGGTGTGTAAGAATGTATCAAGTAAAATGATTAGTAATAGTATAGATCCTACCGTATGAGTCCGATTGGCAATTGGATTTGTATAGAGCTGGGTGTGTCTGCAGATTTTCGCGGGGAAATCACCACCAGTGTGTATACTTGGAAAAAAAAAGGTGCCAAATTTGGCAGTAGGATGAAATGGTGAGAACTCCGTGAATTTCCAGTGCTGGAATCCTGGCAAAATAATAAAGACTAGGCGAAAATACTCCTTCTGGTGCTTAGGTGTGGTTGAGGAGAAACCCTGTGTCGTTTTTGAAGTGATGTTTGGTGATAAAAAGTTCGAAAAAGTAGATAATAAATTTTTGAAAAACGGAGAGAAGTGGAGGCACGTCCGATGGCTGCGACGTCAACAAACAATACTGGAGACTAGACTCCTGTTACTAGGAATCATTGTTTTTTAGTTAGCAGGTATGTGAGTAATGCCAAAATTACTGCTTCTGAATGCTAAATAGCGGGCTAAATAGTGCCTTAAAATGCCTATAGCCAAGGAGCTCCCAGGACTACGGCTCTTGTTCTTCTTTCCGGTAAAATTTCAGACTTCAGTAACTGAAGATAGTCGAACTGCGTTTCTGGGTTGCAATTGATAGTCTTACAGCGGATGGGGTCCAGGGGGCTAACTTCGCCCCTGGACCCCACCCGCTGGTCGCTTCACTCCCTCCGCTCACACAAATTTGGCCCACCTATCAAACTCAAAACAGTCCTGGAGGCTCAACTGCCCCCCCCCCCCCCCCGTGCCACGCTGAAGACCCCCTTTTTCACCCTCTGCTGCTAGCTCTTATGACCCCCCCCCCCTTTGAGCCTGCATCAGTTCTTAAGATCCCAATTTTATTGAAAATTCTAAAATCGCGAAATTTTGCGTTCCAAAGCCCCAATTCTTCGAAAATTTTGCGTTCTAAAACCAAAAAAACCCCGAAAATTTGCGTTCATCTTGCTAATCAAAATTGAACTATAGGCCAGTCTCAAGGAAGACCAACTTTTTTGAAAAATCAGTTCCTAGACCCTATCTTTAGTCATAAAATTCACTCAGTTCAGTTCTGTAGCCCCCTTTTTTGAGATCCTGGGCGGCACACCCCTACCCAAAAAAAGTTGAGTGCCCCCCCCCCCCCCCATATTATCTTTTAAAACTTTTTTGAACCCCTCAAGCACGTTCAGCCTTTCATGAAAACGCTCTAGTTTGGAGCGATTTCGATTAGGTGTTTTTTGTCACCCTATTTGGGCGCGTTAATCTTGTTGATAGATTATTTTCGCTCCCAGAGCTCATCAGCACATCACCATCCCATCACATAGCGACGAACTGGTATTTCTCCTTGATAGGATTCTAACACAAAACAGCTGAAATCGCCGTATTTACCTCAATAATTCATTTCAAATGACAAGATTAAATAGTTGTCATCATTGCTAGACGACAGCTGGTTTGTGTAATTATTCAAAAACGGAGTAAAACCCAACGAAATCAGCCCGAGCGAGAGTGTGTATTTTTTATGGGATCCAGGAAACGTTCGTAAACAACACTATATCAAGCTTCCCAGCAAACATTGAATCAAACATACAACTCATCACTAACTAACACAGAATGACGACTGTCTGGATGAAAGCTAATCTTTGCTGTGTGATGTTGGTGCTATTTCATGTGAGATGGGGACAAACAGCCACTAAAACAGGTAGGTACAAATATTTATTTATAAATGCTATTGCTAGCTAAAATAAAAAATGGGCTAAAATATAAAAATATAAATTTCTCGCTTTATCGACACACCAGTTCAGTTTTACCACCATCACTTGTCTCATGATTCTAGATGCAGGCGTTGCATCCCAGACCGGCGTGAAAAACTGCAATTTTCCAACTAATTTGCATGTCTTCCTTTCTCCTTTCTGTCCCTTTCTCTTTCCCATCCTTTTTGTCTCCTCTTCTCCCTTTCTTTGCCCCGATTTTCCCGGTAAAATGTTGCCCCCCCCCCCCCCTTGCCAACCCCTGTACAGTACTGATGGTCCCCACCATGCCCTGGGGCCAGGGTTGCAATTGATAAGTGCATTAGTCCTTACAGTGAAATCCTCATTTTAACCTGAGACGAATATACCTGAGACGAATATACCAGGTATATTCGTCTCAGTTTTAACGTTACAAGGGTTGCTAACTGAAATGATACTCGTACTTAACTTAGGCCAGGGTCTGCATTAAGGATTTTATTTTGTGTAGCAAAACCTGATTGATGAGCTGCAGTTTGAAATATTTGCCATATTTTGTATGGAAACATATGGCATAAAATTGCTATACATTTCCAAAATTGTGTAGCAAAATATGAGGATTGAAGAGCATTTTATTCATATTTTGCTACGCGCAGTGGGGTGGGAGAGGGGGACAAGTAAGGCTGTGAATGCACAGGTACATGTAGTTTCGTACCCGGGTACCCGAAAATACACACTAAAAAAAAATGTTACAACAAATTTACAAGTACAAATTTGTCCCCAAAATGACACATAATGGGGTCAATAGAGGTCATTTGGGGGAAAATTAGTACTAAAAAAAAACTTTAAAAAAACCCCCTTAATTTTCCTGGGTATAAGTCACAGCCTTGGGGACAAGAATTCTTTTTATAGCTAAATTAATAATTGAACGAACACAACTAAGCAGCGTATCGTCCCGGGGGGGTCAGTGAACATACCAAGCGGGTACACGCGAATTCTACCCCGCGATCGATCGTGACGGAACCCCCGCGTTGTGTGGTGGCATATAAACCCAATTTTCAGTGGTATGCACTTACCGTCCAGGCTACATTTGACGTCTTAGAAAATGTCACTTGGGCTTAGCAAATACTTCAGAGTTACAAATATAATTCAAACATGAAAATCGGTGGATTACATCGTCGTCAAATTGTATTTGAAGAAAATGGTGTGGTCGGAAAAAAACATGATTCGGCGACATTGTTTTGATAACGTCACGAGGTCTCGCGATATTTTGCGAGAAATCACGTTGATTCGGCGACATTGTTTTGATAACGTCACGAGGTCTCGCGATATTTTGCGAGAATTCACGTTAAACGTGAATTCTCGCAAAATATCGCGCACATGTGCGCGATATTTTGACAGTACTTGACAGTTGTTGAAGAGACACAGGTGGTACACACAAAGGAAGTCGATATCTTAATCCGTTTAGACGACATGTTTTCACGAATTTTCATTTTCGCACCTCAGATAATGCGCTGTTTTTCTGCTTCCGTTTTTCGGTTTTAAAAATAAGGTAGGTAGAAATGCTCTGTAGGAAAACGTATTACTGATAATCTTATTTGCAAACGTTTTACCTTTGCGGTGTTCAAGAAATATTTTTATGTGAACTATTCGCTGCTGTGACACAGTTTTATCGGCTTTGAAACCAGGGGCTTTTTCATTTGGTTGAATCATAGATCCAACCAAATGTAGTTAGTTGTACCAAGCGGGTACACATGCGCGTCCAAGCACCTCTGAAATGGACCCTAAATGGCGTAAACCAGAACACTATTTTGATACCCCTAAATGGCGTAACACATACAAACCCTACCCTAAATGGCGTTACCAAGTACACTCAATAATGCACCCCTAAATGGCGTAATATAGTAATGCTCAAAATAATCTTAATTCATAATCATGTGACATTCATACAGATATGTATGATGTAGAATGCATGCAAAAAGGAGGGAAATATTGAAGATTTTTTTCATCATTTTGCATGTTTATTGAAAAGTCACACATATAACAATTATCCCGGCAATTAGTACCCCTAAACGTCGACACCTCGATGCTGTAATGGATACCCTAAAGTGCGATGCCCCCTAAAAAAGTACCCCTTTTTTAGAAAGATGTCGACGACGTCGTGTGGTGAAATCTGGACCCTTTTCGACGCTTTTTTTGGACGCGGATGCGTACCCGCTTGGTATGTTCACGCTTGGTATGCCCCCCCCCCCCCCCCCCCGGGCGTATCGTGTATGAGTGCAGTGCACACAACCATTCGCCGGATAATTTCGGGGGCGCGTTCATCTTTGTACTGCGTTCGTGATGTTCGTTCAATTATTGATTTACCTATGGGGGGGGGGGGGGGGGGGGCATGAAGAAAAGAATATGTGCGAGAAGCAATTATTAAGCAATTCTTTTTTGCCAATTTACGTAAAGATGGGCTAAAATTTGGGTTTATGTACAGCAGTTTGAACTTCTTTTTACTGACATTTTTATAATTTTATGTAACTTTTTCTCATTTTTCCACATGTTTTGATTGTAACTTCGATTCACCCTATGACTTTTTTTTTGTTGGTATACATTAAAAACATTAAAAATTTCAATAAACCAAAAAATAACTACATTTTTTGGAAAATCGCACATTGTAAATAACTTGGAGATGGGCCCACCTCAAAACGCATGGCCACCTTGCCACCATGCAGCTAGGATTTTTTCAGGGGGGAGGGGGCAAGATTTCCTAAATTTTTGTAAAAGGGAGCCCCAATTTTCTTTTTGCAGTCAGCTCAGAAAACTTGAGAGAGGGGGTGGGGTTGTAGGGCATGTTTTACACAAAACACGCTCGAAAAATTCTCCTTGTAAATTGTCATATATTGCCTATACACAAATCCGGAGAATGGGGTGGAGGCCCTAATAGGGCTTGGGGGTCGGGGGCACAAAGGGCTTTTTTCTGTCAGGGGAGCATCCCCCTGTAGCTATGCCACTGGACGATTACAAACAATTTCAATTCATTAATCATTATTATTTTGTATCCATGTTTTATTGCAGAGGAACAAACATCTAACCAGGTGTTTATTAGGTTTAACAAAGTGACATTAGAAACGGTATGTTATATGACTAAGATTATTATAAGGCCAAAAAAAAAAAAAGTTGACTTGCCCTTTCAGGGTCAAAGTCAGGGTCGGACGGTCGGACGGTCGGATTTTATTTAGTTATTTTTGTTGTTGAAAATTTTTGAAAATTTACTGCACAAAAACACTTTTTAAAGAAAAATTTTTAATTATTATTTTTTTAATTTTTTTAATTTTTAAACAAGCAGATACTACTTAAAACACGTTTTAATCTTTCTTTATTGTTATGTGCTTCTTTCAATTTTTTTTTTTTTTTGAAAAAAAAAATGTAAAAAAAATAGCGACCCTAGATTTCCGAAAATTAGGGTCGGTCGGAAAGGGCAAGTCAACTTTTTTTGTTTTTTGGCCTAAGGTTGATGGGAAGGTGAAAGGGAGGGGGGGGGGGGGGGGGGGGGGGGGGGGGGGGGTTAGTGAGGGGAATGGTAGTGTGAGGTGGGTGGTAATTTAAATTGAAATGGTATACAGTCATAAAAAATAGTAACTATACAGATAACACATGGACTTTTAACTCTAAAAATATATATCCTACCTAAAAATATTAAATCATAAAGTTGTTGAGAAATTTATCTTCTTTAATATGAGATATTGCACGCTATGATCGGTTGAATATTGAAGACGTGACAATCCAAAATGTAAGGTAGAGTCACAATTTCATTATCACATTTTACATTTCAACACGGGGGAATGTATGACAGGTAGCGTGTGTGTGGCGTATTGATCCATCGGAACAATACGGCCGACTGTCCAACCTGCGCATGCATCCCCCAATTGCACTACCGGTAATCAATAAGGTATCCGTAGCTATGGGTCCGCATGTAGAAAATAAAAATGTGAAAATGAAAATCGGACGTCACCTTACATTTGGGAGTGACAGTCACATTTCCTCAATAATCACCCGATCCTAGCGTGCAATATCTCATTTTAAAGAAGATGAAATTCTCAAAAACTTTATAATTTAATATATTTTTATGGAGTTAAAACTTAAAAGCCCATTTATTACATGTATAGTTACTTTTTTGATGACTGTATTATCATGTGTGTGTTAGGTTTGTCAAAGTGACTTACAGGTAAGATTAAGGTGGATGGTAGGGTGATACTTCAGAATGAAATGCTAACCGTTGTCAAAGTGATGAAGTGGATAAAGATGTCAAGCTGACACTTTTTGATACAAGTTAACATAATTATTTGGTGACAGCAAAATTTGAACAATAAGGCGAATACTGATCCAAATTTTTATTTTTTTGCATGCCAAATTACGGCAACATTTTTTTAATTTTTTTAACGTTTACTATAAAGGGGAAAAAAGCTTGACAGACTGTCCCAACCTGAGAGATGTGTTTTCCCCGTTGCCTTATTGGGAGATTTGGTGACTATATTTGTTATAAAAAGGCCAACATTTTGTTGTTGTTATGTTTTCCTCCACAGCTTTCAGAGAGGAGGGGCGGGCGGGCGGGCAGATTTTTAATTTTTTTATTTTACTAGCTGGAGCTCAAAGTTCAGCCAACAAGAAGTTGAAATCACTCTAAGAGTCTGTTATAAATGTCACTTAATTTAATATTCAATGCCATTTAAACTGTTTTAAAAAAAAACTGGAAAAAAAAAAGAAAATGAAAAAAAGAAAAAGAATCTGAAAAAAGAAGAAGATCAGAGCGGCCCTAAATCTGATGAGCAGGCAGTCGAGGACAATATAAATTTGGCCTAAGAAGAAAATAATTAAACCACTATATGCAGGGGGGTGTTGGTCAGTTTAGCAGGTTTTTCCTGTGTTTTCTTTTCAATTTCCTCAAGAACCTCAAGAACATTTGTTTTTAAATCCAAATATGTGCACTGAGTTATAAAAAAAATAAGCTTTAACCCCCTGAGAACTACCGGCCGATTGGTCAGAAAGATGGATACATCATTTATTGCACCAATCAGAGACATTGTTGAAATAATTGTATCCCTGATAAAGATCAGGGTGAAATAGTTTAAAAGCTGTATCGTTATTGGTTATTCTAATGAGTATATCTTGTAATTAACCAATCAGAAGCGCTGTTAGATAGACAGGTAGTGCCCAGGGGGTTAATTGGGTTGGGAAATATGTGGATTGGTCTGACCCGTGGAACAGTATTTGTTGTCTTTCATGGGCGTTTTGTGCAGAATCATCAACCGCTCTAATCAAATGCCTCTTATTTTGTTATTATTCTCCACAGTGGAATGCAGGCAAGAACACAGCGCTAACAAAGGAAGCTATCACAGAGTTAGTCAACGAAAAATGTGAGGCGACTCCTTCAGATTGCTCGTTGGCTACGTTTAGGTAGGGCACATTAAAGGCATATTATGTGATCTTTTCCAGAGAGCGCCCTCTATTCATGATTTATTTTAGAAAGTAGATTTTCTTGCAGATTTACATTTCCGATCATAAATCATACATACATTCGAAGTTACAGAGCGATACGATTCCTAATTACCTCAAAATCATGGTTTTAGAGTGAATTTAGAGTGAAAAATATAAACTGTCGGAATTCCGACAGTTTATATTCACTCTAAAACCATGATTTTGAAGTAATTAAGAATCGTATCGCCCTGTAACTTGGAATGTATGCATGATTTATGATCAGAAATATAATTCTGCAAGAAAAACTGCTTTCAATTTTTTTTTCGATGTTGAGGGCGTTCCCTGGAAAGATCACATAATATACCTTTAATTTCCTTAATGTTCATTTGGTTGACAGATTTGGTGTGTTAACCTGGATGTCTAGTAGGCAACATCTATTACTGACATTGTGCTATAATTACAGTGGTGGACTTGTCTAGTTCATTATCTTATTTATAGTTCTTAACACTTTTGTTTTTATATTTTGTCCCTGATGAAGGGTGGTATATCCACTTGAAACGTCGGTCTTTATTGTTACCATATATCTTTGTTGTTTCATTGCATAGCTATTTTTATTGCTTGTCCCAGTGCATTTCCGTGTGTTATTGTTTTTGTTATTTATCTGTTTTATCGCGTTATTCTCCCTTGTTATAACCTGTTTCCCCACACCCTGTTGGTATATCTTACTTTTACTCTTAGCAGATGAAATAGAGTTAAGATGGAGAAATCTTAACACTTTCCACACGGCTATAAGATTAACAATATACAAAACAGAATATCCAGAAACATTTCCCAAATTTCAGGGTCTATCTCACCGATACTTTGCATGTTGGTACTTTTTCAATGCATTTCTCATGGTGATTTCAAATATGGTTATGTAATTCAAAAATTTTGACCTTTTTTGAAACATTTTGTGCAATTTTGGAATGTCGTCGACAGCTGCCTGCCGCATGGAAAGTGTTAACAATAAAGTATGTTGACCCCTGTCAAAAGACCAATGGTCAATTTCTATTTTGACTAGATTTCGGGTTTAACTTGTCTTGGGCATACATTGTCATGGTGATTAGAACGATCACAGTTATCAGACAAAAACTGTCATCCAATCATAGCATGGAGGGAAACAATGGGTATTCTGGGAATGCCACTTCCTGGGAAATGTTGGCTTTGGAGGGAAGTTTTGGTAATTTATATAGGAAGGAAGGATAGTTAACTGTTTTGTGTGTAAAATATTTTAAATTATTAGACATATTACTTGTTTCCAAGAAAATACACCTTTTTTCCAGCCCTGCATAAAGGCCAGTTCAAAATATTTCACATGTTAACAGGTTTTTGAGTCAAGATTGATCATGCTAATAATATGCCTGTATGGATGTTCCAATTGCAGTGATTTCTCAACGGGAGATGTGCAACTTGCGGAAAAATCGCCGAAATATTTTAACGGCGATATCAAGTTTACATTCACCGTGTCCATCGATGGCAAGGATGTGTCCGGGGGTAATGAAGACACACTTTATGTCATTCCCAAATCTACAATTGAAGGTAAGGCCATAATTATTTTATTTACTCAATTACACACATATTATAGTTCTATAAATGTGATTTTAGGGCTCAGATCTGAGACCTATAATTCATTCACCCTATGTCAGAGTCAATAAACTGACTTGAAATTGAATATGAAAAAAATGCAACACTCCAAACTTTCCATTCTGTGCATTTGCAGATCTCATGACAGCAAACCGCACAGATCTGGGTGAAGCTACATCGGGTGATTGGCGGTTGGATTTCGTCGGTACAAAGAGGGTCAGCCCGGCGTTGGACCATTCCGTGGATGCCATCATGATCCCCCTCTCTATCGTAATTCTGCTTGTCCTGATTTTGGTAACTGTGGCGCTACACTTTCATGAGTAAGTCGTAGCTAATATCTCTCTATATGACTGCAAGTTAATATTTTAGTAGCATTTAAGTGATATTTTTTACAAATTGATCAGTTGACTTTCTGTATATAAGGCAAAAAAAAAAAAAAAGTTTGTTTCCAGTAGCAAGCCTGAAATGTAAAATGCATATTTGTTTGTTGTTTTTTGTTCACCTTCTTGGAGATTCACTTGAAATGGTTTTATTTAGTCAAATTTGTGCCTTTTTGTTACTCTAATATGCTCGCTAAAATGTGATATTCTCTGCGGATTTTCACTTTCATGTTTGCCGTATGTAGCCAATCGCCATCTTGAAACATGTTGGACACAATTTCGACAAAAGATAGCACCCTAACATTATTCCCCCCCACCCGGTTTTTTTATTCAAAGAATTAAATGTGCAAAAATCAAGCGTCTCAGTGAAATGCGCATGCACTACTGGAAACAAACTTGTTTTTTTTTATTTGAGCTAAAGGTATGAAATGTATTCATTAGAAAGCATTCACCTCACCAGGGTGATGACGAGAGCTTTCAAGATGGCAGTGTCAAAAGTAGATCATAGTATTTTATTTTATCACGATAGGCTTGATTTCAACCATGTGATATGAAACAAATATTGAATGCCTTTTGCTTGTGCAATAGTAAAACTATATCACAAGGTCAAAGTTGGATTTTTCCATTATTGCACGAGGTGGAAGCAAACGGCATTCAATATTAGTTTTATATCATTATATCACATGATTCTTTTCCAGCCATAATAATGGTAAAACTATCACATGGTTGAAATCAAGCCTATCATGTAATAAAGTGTGATATAGTTTGATAAAACGAGCATGCTTTTTGAGGGATATAGTTTTACAATTGCACAAACAATAAGTACATGCAATATTTGTTTTATATCAATTGATTCTTTTTTCTAGCCATGTGATATAGGCAAACCGTATGGCTGAAACCAGACCTATCGTTATATTATAATGAAGACTATAAAACTTTCTGTTCTATGATTTATTTATAACACAGGAAACGACAGGAGAAGCACCATCTTCCGACCGGAGGGGACGTCGTCCTGACAACACGGGTAAACGCTGACGGCGATAAAGGTCCCGGTAAGTCAGATGACGAGCCATCGGCCAATCAGGGCTTGCTGAAAGGCGAGGAGGGGGAGTCTGTTAATGTATAGTCACAAAAACATGGGGGGGGGGGGGGGGGTGTATTATTCACTGGGTAGTGAGAGGGGGGGGGGGGGGAGAAGAATGGTTAATGTGTTTTTACCTACTTTCATATGAACCCAGGTATTGGCTATTTTGTCCATACAGTATGGAATGAAATGGTGTAGATTTTACTTTGTTTATATACTTACGGACGGACCCAAATCATGGCTGCTAAAATATTTGTGTTTTACCTACCTGGCACTTATCTTTGTATAATCCCACTCTTTATAAGAACGTACAATAATTTCCCACCCATTTTTAAGGGGGAAAAAAAATCAAAAACCTATCAAATGCCATGTAACAAATTATGGCTTATATCTCATCAAAGATTTAAAGAGCACTTATCAGCCGTCTTTTGATACACTGTATTATAAGAGATACCCCATCATAAACCCACCGCTGAGATCACATCAATTTTTCAGTGGGATTACACAATAAGTGCCATAAGGTAGAGGTGCAATTTCTTTTTGCTGACACTTCGTCAGGGGGGGGGGGGGGGTCACTCGGTACTGCAACGGCTTTGCATCCATGTCCAAGAATAACATTGAAAAGGGTCCAGAATTCACTAATGATGTCATTGACATTTTTTTTGAAAAAGAGGTGCTTTTTGGTCAACACCATCGACGTTTAGGGTTGGTAATAGTATTTGTGAGTGGCATAAAATGGAGAAAGAAAACAACTTGTGATATTGTTTTGCCTCGTTTTATTTTGGCAACATGTAGGCATTGAATGTGAGCAATGAAATACACACTGCATTCATGACATTGTTAAAATCTTTCTCACATTAATTGAGTATGAGTCATGTGTCTTAAGCCATTTCGGGGGTACCAAAAGTATGTTTCGTGTTTTACGCCATTAAGGGTCCCTTTCAGCGTTCCTTTGATGAGCATGGGTAGCCATTTGGTGGGCGAGTGACCCCCTCCCCCGGGTACTTCCTACACAGCATCATCACATGTTAGTGATGATGGCAGAGAAGCCAATAAAATACTCCAGATTACGCAAATATGACAACAACTTTTAACCAAATGTATTGACCAAAAAAGTTCATTTAATGGCCACATCTTTTTTAAATCCATGTTTGTTGTTGTTATTTTTCCACATACTATGTGTAGTTTAAGTACTTTGTATTAAGTAGTTAGTACTACTGATTTGTCTCTCTTTTAATACCTTTTGCAAAACATGTCTATTTCTCTTTGTGTTTTTCACATATTCACACATGTTGAACTATCGAATATCACAGTATCCCCTCCGTACGGGTTCACAGGAGCCTCGTCAACTTGTGCAGTTTATGAACTAAAGCCTTCTGATATGACACCATTTACAATGTTCCAAATGATTAGGGTTGAAAATTCATGCCAGTATGCATGGTGCTATTGGCATTTGTGAACCTTGTACTCTGGGCACTGGGATGATTCAATAGTCCAAGATTGTGTTAGTTCATAGATGTTTGCAGTGCTGTGTGCATTAAAATCACAACATTTTAGTATTATGACTTGTCTGGTAGGGATGTGCCGCCAGCAAAATATAAATTGATCCAAACATTTTCCAATTTTCGGGTGAAATGGACCCATGGATATGTTTACCGGAGACCCATAATTTCCTACATATTTGACAGATTTTGCTAAAATTTCTGTAAAAAACAGCATAATTATGGATTTTAGACCCTTAAATTTACCAAAAATGGCTATGAAAAGTGGTCATTCATTTACCAGGACGGGTGAAAAATGTGACCCTATTTGGCGGCACATCCCTGTGACCTCATATCCACTAAGTGCCCAACCCCCCTCTGGTTTTCTGGAGGTGATTTTAATACATGTTTCAATATCAATGAATTATTCAATCAATATACCCATCCCAGTCGTGGGCAAGTAAACTTACTGTATAGTGTGTATTATAATTCCTTAACAAAGTGTATTTCATCAGAAATTTTGAAATACAATTTTACAATACCAGATACTGAGGACCTGATGACATTTTTTGTTGTTGGTAAAAATGTATCAATTTATAGCCTGTCCATGTCAAAGAGAAAAATATTTGTTTGGCATTGCTGACGGAAAAATAAAATAAGGTCAGTTCGGTCACAGTTTTCCTCCTGTGTACAACCAAGTTGAAAGCATTTTTAAAAAAAATTAAAAAAATGGTAAGATTTGAAGTCCACTGTTGGGTGTTTTTTCCTGCCAGAACTGTATAAATAGGTTTGAGGAGAGCAACCTTTTTCAGATCATACCAAACAATTATTTGTTGATTTTTTTGAAGGGCGTACAGACATTTTAGGCTTGTAAGCCAAGGGATACACTATATAGTGGGTGGATTCGCCCACTTTGATACCACTCACTCACTGTACCATGTCCATCAAGTGGTATTCCCTGTTACAGTTTACACAAATTACAAGCATATATATGTTTCTATTTCTTGCGGATATATTAGACGAATCTCAAGATACCACCAATGGCACCAATATGTAAAAAAACTGTACACCGCAGGCTGAAATTATTTTCAAGTTTCAAATTTTGCAAAGCTTAAAAAGCCGTCCTCTGATTCACCAAAATCAAATACCATGCAAACTTGCAGTGGGCTTTAGGCAGGAATTCAACATGTGGGCGTGTAAAATAGAAAAGTTGGGTGTCCAAATTAGAGAAATAGTACAATATATTTTAGTAAAGTATAGGCTACACAGCCTTAGAATTGGCTGTGTAATTTTCTAAACTGGCCGAGTAAAATGTACAAAAAAAAGCGTGCACCGCTGGTTGCCTACACCAGTCCCTTGATGCAAAGTATAAGCTAGTTTTACCTGCACACTGCCCATGCATTGCCAGTTCCATTGGTACATACTCAGACTTGAACATATTCAGCATTTTAGCTGATTTCAGCTTTTTGAATGCAGCTTTTTGAATGCAGCTTTTACATATAAAGGGTTCAACAAAAGAAAGTATACCACTTTGTTTATGTCATTTTGGGTAATTTTTAATTTGTTGTTGACCAAACAGGCTAGATAGGCATTTAGATGAATCTTTTAGGCATAATTTGATACCAAATTTGCCCCCTAACAACAAAGATAAACCATGATTAGCACCATTTAAAGGAAAATATCCCATTTTCAAAAGTCGCATTTCCAATACACAAGCACGAGAAGATTTGGTTAATCTGTCAATGTTCTACCCATCCATAACATTCCTTTACATTCAAATCCTTCACCCATGCATCAGTTTACATTTGAATTAGCCCGCGCATTGAGGGATATGCGCGGTGATCAGTACGGGATAAATACGGCATATGTGTGTGTTAACAATTGGTCCTTTCTTCTCGTGCTGTGTATTGAAAATGCGGCTTTTGAAAATGGGATATTTTCCTTTAAATGGTGCTAATCATGATTTATCTTTGTTGTTAGGGGGCAAATTTGGTATCAAATTATGCCTAAAAGATTCATCTAAATGCCTATCTAGCCTGTTTGGACAAAAACAAATTGAAAGTTACTCAAAATGACATAAACAAAGTGGTATACTTTCTTTTGTTGAACCCTTTACATTACTTTGCAAGTATGATTCAAAGCGGCAAAATAAGAATTGTTCAGCTCTATGAGTTGTTCAATATGTTCTCTGAAAAATCCCCTTTTCATTTCATCATAGCTACGAAAAGAAGAGGGTAACAAATCTTTCACTATTATTTTGATTTTTGTTTACTTCATAAAATCATGTAGCAAACATAATTCTAAAAATTGCCTCAGAATATAAAGTTATACATTGAATTCTGATTGACCCCTCTTCCTGTAAAAACAGTTGGATTATATAGTTATTTAATACTGTAACGTTTTAAGCTTTTTTATACATCATTTACAAATAGATGCAACATGTTGTTGTTGCTGTTGTTGTTGTTGTTGTTTGTAAACTGTGATCAAATGTACATTACAAATGCAAGGATGTAGGCTTATATTTAGTGATGTATTTTTAAAGCACTATATATTCTAAAGTTTAAGTATAGGATTTCGTCCTTTGGTGACAGGATTTCAGCGATCAAATTTCTCTTAACAATTTTGGCAACTACACTTATCAGAAGAAGGTGTCAACCGATGCAGTTATGCCTTTCATCTTTCTGACAAAAACCTCGAGTCTGAACTAGGTCCTAGGAAACTTTAGGCTGCTTATTTCAAGCATGTATTCTGAATGCTGCGCACTGATAGTTAAAAGCATAAGTATATATTGAAGATTTTAATAACAATCTTCAGACGTTAATTTTTGGTGGTTTAATATCATAATATCATATTCATTCGGCTTATCATTACTTTTAGGGTTTACTTTACTTAGATCCAGCTTTAGTATATTATATATACTGTACTTATTGATATCAATTATAGCGTTAAACCAAAACCGTTTTACAAATTCTCTTAATAGAATTTTCAATTTTGGTGGTTTAATAATATCACATATATTCAGCTCAATACCTGTGGCTTTACGTGAAGCGTATTACAAATTGTTATCAATTAGCGAGTTCAGACGCATATTTGTAGATGGCTCATTTTTGCCCAATAGTCTTAGCACTATAGTATTTTAGACCATATTTCTGCAATTACATTTAAAAATAGTTTTAAAAAGTGCCATAATTGGAAGAAAAAAGTGCCACAAAATTGAAAACAGTATTTTATATGATGGTGCCGAAGCCTTGTCTAGTACTACGTAGCGAGTTAATACAGCTCTATAATATGGATAGTGTTGATTGAATCATTCTGAATTACAGCAAAGTTGAACTAGAGAGTATAAATGTATAATACTGGAACAGAATCATACCATCGTTTGTTCAAAAACACATTTTGGTGAAAATGGACTCTTTCAGTCATCCCGTGTGCAAGTATTAATTTTAATTTGAAAACAGTTTAACACATACAATATTGCAAAATATTTTACAGAAAAACAATTAAGTTGTTTATAATGAATTTGATACAGGTTTAATCATGCAAGAATGTTATTAGTCACTTAATTGCCAGTGCATTTCATCATGTGAGAAGAAAGCACAGTATCGTGATTTGAGATACGTAATGTTCATGAAACAAACAAGAAGCCGAAATTTAAAATATTTTTCATTTATTTAACTCAACACTTTTTTAATAGATGTGTACATGTATCTGTGTACATGTTTTTCTAATATGATATAGTACTTATTACAATTGTTATAGCTTTACATGCATTTATAGTCTGTATATATTTTATATCCATTTATCCCTTGATTTATATTCATATTAATTTGACAAATTCAATTTTTAACATTAACATTACAACTCCTATATTTGGCAATTAATCTTAACATTATGCTTTCAAGTAATTTTTACATCCAGTATATAATGAACTTACTAAACTGTAGATTTTTTTCTTCAATATATCATTACAACATATTACATAATAAAAGCCTAAACGTGATCAGGATTATCCAATCAGATTAAAAAATGACTAGGTTTATATAAAATAAATATCACCAGGAATCAGGAGTATACCAGATCATAAAATGATCAGAATATCATATTCAATCCGGCTTAAACTTGATTAGGATTATCTGTGTATATGATCACATTAATTTTCATGATTTTCGCGCTCCAAGCAGCTACCGCAAAGAAGAAAAAAGCGAACATATTTATTTTGTGTAGAAGAGTATGTAATGAACTTTCAAATCGCGAATTTAAAAACAAGCGAAATGGATGAAAATCTGCAAAGCGTGAACATTTAATCGCGCGAAATTACTACTTTCACAGTATTGGAATCTTGTTTTTAAAGATCAGTCTTAACAAACATTAGAATCAGTATTTTACTTTTAAAATCCATGCATCTATAAAAAAAATAGTAAAGCCAAAAAAAAGTTTGATTGTCTATAGATCACTTTTAAAAGTTCGGTAGGTCGGTAGGGAAAAGTTTTTCTTTTCTTTTTTTTCTCCCATGCCCTTTTTTCAGTACCAAATGTAAAATGAGATGTACTTGTTGTGGTAACCAAAACGGGGAACAAAATCTGTAATATTTTGATGAGTATTTTTGTTTTCTAAACACTTTCGAACATTTTTATTTATTTTTTGTTTTGATTTTCGACTAAAATTAGTTAAAAAAATGAAATTTTCTACAACAAAATTGACTTTTTTTTTAAACATTTAAAAAAAACAAATTAAAACAAATTTGGGTCGGAAGAATTTAGAGGGTCGGGCAGACGAGGACAATCAAACATTTTTTTTTTTGCCTTATCCCAGAAATCAAAACCATCATGAAGCAATTCTGAAACCTTATGTACTATAGTTTGTTCAGCTCCAAATTGGCGAAGCCTGCTTACAGTTCTAAGCGAATAAATACAGAAGGACGCAGGCGCGCATGAAGGCTACAGCGCACTGTGCATCATGCGTGATGCGTGCAGGGGTGTGTGTGCGTGTGATCATAATCTTGTGCGTACGCTTGGATTACTTTTGCGCGCGGAGAGATAAGAACCAAATATTCCTCGCCGATTTGGAACTGATTAAACTATACCACCAATCAATAACAGTGCATATCAAATGGTGGATCAATTGATGTATGATGGATAGATCTGTTAATGCTCTGTAGACTATATGAAGCTATCATGCATGATAAAATAAATACATGTACATGCACCACTGCAAAAGTATGATAATGAAGTCTGATGAGAGCTACCAGGTTTTTAATATGATTAATAAATAACAGTACAGATAGGTAGTTTCAGTTCTTACAGCCATAAAAAATAAATAAATGAAGGTTCACCATCTAATTACACCTGACCCGCCCGCCTATAATAGCTAATGACTAGCAAATTATGGGAGTCTATCTATATCGTTGATGACTAGAAAGAAGGCTGTGTGATTTTAAGTACACTAACCTTTGCTCATAGTTATTTGAATAGTGAAAAATTCTAACTAGGTACGTGTAGACGCCTAGACGGAATCATTATTTACTATATCAGCTGGGTGTTTAGGTTTTTGGGTAATTTTGGGATGAGCATAGGGCCAAAAAAAAGAAAGAGTTGACTTGCCCTTTCTGACCAACCCAAATTTTCGTACATCTAGGGTTGCTATTTTTTTTTTAAAGAAGCACATAACAATAAAGAAAGATGAAAACGTGTTTTGCGTAGTATCTGCTTGTTTAAAAATAAAATCAAAAAATCAAAAAAAAATCTTTAAAACGTGTTTTTGTGCAGTAAATTTTCAAAAATTTTCACAAAAAAAAGAAATCCGACCGTCCGACCCTGACTTTGACCCTGAAAGGGCAAGTCAACACTTTTTTTTTGGCCTAGGCTTGTTTGAGGTGTGGATGAGCCTTGAGTAGAGGGGAGGCTGGGGCAACATGAAACATGAGTTTAAAAAAATACTGTAGTTATAATATCTTAGCAGCTGATAGATACATGTAGGACTGAAATATTCATTAGAGGCTAGCTGAGCAAAGAATTATTATAGGTTTCCAATACGATGATAGAAAAAGAAGTAAAGATAGCTATAAAACTAAAGCCATTGCCAGTGTTTTTTATTTAGTGTATTAATAGATGTCATATCGTTTACATGTACTTTGAGAAAAAAGTATAACATTAGGGTTGTAAAACACAAAATTTGCATTCAAATTTATTTGGCTCATAATCAGAATAATAGAAACACTATAACACCTTAAATAACTAACAAAAAACAAAGAATGGTTATTAATATTGAAATATGATTGGCAATTATATAATTTCGTCAGTACTAATGCGCTTATAAATATTTATAGTGACATGAATAATATCTAATATAGCAAGTAATTAATCAATTATTATTTATTGATGATTTTTTAACTGTATGTACATTTAGTTTTATTATGTTTAAATGGTGTGTATCTTCCATTTTATGAAGGGAATTTAATAGTTTGTCAGTTCAAATGTATGCTGCCAAATAGTTACCTTGATCAGCTTTTGGTTTAGTATGTTATTTAGTAAAATGTAATTAATTAACACAATTTTGAGAGTACGGTACTACTAAATTTTTAGAAATCTGTTCGTCAAAATTGCCCCCATGATAAACTATATGGGTAAAATATGTGCAACAAAAGGTGCAAGATGTGCCTTGTGCTATAAGACACACCGATATTTGGGAGTGATGGGTGAAGGAATTCCTAGCGATACAATGTAATAGTGTACATTGCAAATACAAGAAAGATTTCACTATTTGTTTATTTGACTATAACAGTTAATCTGATCATGCAAAGTCAATGTAATCTATTCATGACCGTTCTTGAGGTGTGCATTATAAAAATCATTTGTTAGATAATGCACACTATGGAGGGTCACTGAGAGTATTGACATGAACATTTTCCCTCCACAAATTAGGTCAGTCGGACCAGATACATGGAAAAGGGTTTCTTTTTTCGTTGCCTTAAGCCTAAGGTGTTTTTAAAATAAAATTAATGTTGATGCAATGTACCGTCTTTCTGTATTATGATAAATGATTGGTGTTTTTATTGTAATTATATCAAGGTGCATTTATTAGAGGTTTACACACATTGATATACTGTTATCAATTATGGTTCTGTACTCCCGCAAATTTACAGCGAATTGTTTTCAAGACATTTTGAGTTAACCAATTTGTAAAATATTCACTAAAGGTTAAATTCACATGTTTTGAGCAAAATCGAAAAACCCAAGAAAATTTAAGTGATAGCTCATAGGTTACTATGTTTAGCTTTATTTGCTGGAGTACATTATGGATAATATTATTATTAATAAGTATCAAATAATGTCTACAGTACCATAATTCTTGCTGTCTTTCCTACTACACACAAATATAAGAAACCAAATGCAAATTTGAATGCAGTCAAATTTTCAGGGGGGAAACATTTCCCAATTTGGCATGTTTATGCAAATGTGCTAAAAAACAACAACTTGCTTTTAGGTGACATGGTGAGTGTCACTCATTACCCCAATCCTAAAATGGGACTTGGGGCAGCTTTTATTGCAATGGCGCAGTTTAGATACAACGATTGCAGTTGTGCACAGGGCCGGCATTATAGCTCCTTGCCGAGAAATGATGGACAGGCCAAAATGATGAGGTAGGTGATTCTAAAATTAAACCAACAAGATTGCATTGCCTATCTCTCTACATGTGTCTGCATTTTTTTCAATTTATTTTTGTTTTATTTTGAAGATTATTATTTTAATATTTGAATGGCAGCCGCCATCATTTTGTTTTTGCTGTGAAAAGAGACGTTTTCAGCTGCATTTGGATAAAAAAAAGCATGATTACAGCTTTAAAAGTAATAATAGATTGCTTTATAATTTGGAATGGCCGCCAATTGAAGTGACACATTTTCAAGCATTTTACCTAAATCTACCTTAAGCTCTAAGCATGATTGTGATTATTTAATTGATAACATAAATAAAATAAGCTTTGCATGATATAGTTATACAACTTACAAGTTTTTGAAACTTCCAAGCATGAAAATTATGAAACTAATAAATTTTTGCTTTGAATAAAATAATAACAGATATCGCAACTCGATACAGTTCTATCATTAAACAAAATCAAGCTGCAAACACACATACATGTTACAGTGCATTAACACAAAAACAAAACTGAGAGCTTTAAACATGTATTAAGATGCATTCATCTTTGAAAAGCTGTCCGTTTTAGGGTTTGATTGAGCATGGCATTTGCTAAATCGCTGTCAATTGTGCATGAGTTAAACAAAATTATAAGCTTTTTGCCAACAACATGTTTATTATTAATACATTTTCCAAAAATACCCAGGTTGTGATACATATCCATGCGTAACTGTACCTTTGAACTCTCAACTTTGAACTTTCACCTTTGACCTTTTGCATTTGATTTTCTTGTGGCTTAGGGTTTTGGAAAGACATGAAGAAATATGGTACTGTATTAAAAATGCTTTACATTTAATAATTGAAATTCTATTGCATTACATCAGTTACTGGATGTTTGGGTTTTGTTAAATGACAAAAATTCTTGCAATATGTTAAAAACCGAATTGAAATAACATAATAAGAAATGTGATAATTTCTGATCAATACATGCAACAAAAACTTCCGCTTACTTCATTTTCAACAATTTTTTTTCTTCATTTAGCAAAAAACAAACAAACATTTCATATGTAAATTATGTGTACTTAAAAGTTTAAAAAATCAAATATTTCACAGTTTTAATGTAACCTTTAAAGTTAAAAATGAAATATTATATGACACTGAATCAAATTGATTTTTAAGATGACTTTGCTCTATGCACAAGTTTTGACCAATTTGTGGCGGATTAAAAGTGATGTTGTTTTTGTACCACCATTCTGTTGTTTGTTATAATTGGAAACTTGTTAAATATAATACTAACACAACTCAAAATCTTGTCTTTTTTATGCTTCTTCATTTCTCGTCTCATGGTTGTGTTGTCATAGGGTCTATATTAGGGGTACTGGGGTAGGGGCACCTCAGGGATGACATATAACCCTTCCGTCTTTCAAATTAAAATGAATCGAACTAAATCTAATACAAAATCTTGTGTTTTTAAGTTGTTTCTCTTAAAAAAATATAGGGTATTGCAGAACAAAATGTATTGTCACACTAAGTTAAATGTAATTCTCAAAACAAACAAAAAAAGGACGTTTATTTTGGTTTTTCAATTTTTCCTGTGAAATGATAGTGGAATTGATTGTCCCATTGCACTGCACAGTATGGTAACCATGCAACCCATCTGTTTAATTTTAACGTACAACACACCCTAGGTGGTTGAGGGGATGTGAGGCAAGGACATTGGGATGTGGTATTAACATCCCTTAGCTCAACCCCCCTCACCCAAACCGTCAAACCCTGTTTACTTTGATGAACCGGCCATCCCATCAGAATAGCCCCCTCTCCCACCTTTTCCAACCTCCCCATTGAATTTGATAAGACTCCCAAACTACTATGTGTGGTTTCATGTTTATCATTTCTCTTCTCTGGTGTCTTAAGGACACCCCCACCCTAACATCCTGATAACAGACCATTGAACCCCTTTCCAATGTCCCTTATAAACTTTCCCCTTTAATTTGATTCGCCTCCCAGACAACTATGTGTGATTTCATGTTTATCATTTCTCTTCCTTGGTGTCTCCAGGTACGTATTACTTTTAATATCTCATTTAACCAACAATACTCGGCATCAAGACAACAAATAAAATCACTTTTCTGGTGTCTGTATATGATGACTCCTGACTTTCAAACAGGGTTACCAAACAAAATGTTATCAAGATGTCCAGATTAGAAAATAAAATAGAGAAAAAAAGTATTGTTTTTGATATATTTATCCAAATTACACATAAAATCACAGAAATTGGGCAGAATTAAACGTGGGAGTGTCCCCACTGCCGATGCATGTGCTGTTTGTAAAACTGTTCAAGATGGCCACATATTAGTTCTGAACTTCCGGTTCGGTAAAAGCCGTTCATAGGAAAGACATGCTTTTATGCTTGTTAGTGAAAACAAACTGAAAAAACACCTGGAATATAATATCCAGAGAAAGCTGTGCATCCAGTGGAAACCACCGAAAGGCACCCATTGGTAACTCTGGTTTTCATAATTATACAGTCTACACAATAAGTAACCGACCAGGTAATAAATGTGCTGATAACTCTAAAAGTATAGCTCCTACATAAACATATTAAATTATAAAGTTGTTGAGAATTTTCTCCTCTTAAATTTTAGATATTGCACGCTAGAAATGGTTGATTGTTGAGGAATTTACAATCCCAAATGTACGGTCAAGTCTGATTTTCCTTTTCAACACGGGAGAGTATGACAGGTAAAGCGTGTGTGCCGTATTGATCAACCTTAACAATGCGGCTGGCCGACTATCCAACAACTTGGGCATTGACTGGTGAATTAGCACTACCAGTAATCAATAATTTGCCCGTCTGAGTCCTCTTGTAGAAAAGCAAAATGTGAAAATGAAAATTGTACTTGACATTACATTTGGGATTGTAACTTCCCCAATAATCCAACATTATTAGCGTGCAATATCTAAAATTAAAGAGGAGACAATTCTCAACAACTTATAATTTAATATGTTTATGTAGGATTTAAATACTTTTATAGTTATCAGCACATTTATTACCTGGTCAGTTACTTATTTTGTTGACTGTACTGTATATATCTTCGTAATATTTCAATTTCTGAAAACAATGGCTTTAAATGTTAGCATGTGCCCATTGATCTCATTCGGTGTTTCATCCATTCAAATCATCCTCTCACATTTCATACTGTAATAGTACCATTATCCATCATCATCATCATCAATTTCAAATGCATCGTGCCTTTATTACTCAACTATTGTAAAATCATCATCATGTTATTATGTCTATAGTTCTAAAACATAAATTATAACAAATTTTACACTATACATATAGTTCATGTTACTCATGTGTAGAGGCCTATACAACACTGGACAAGTTGAAAAATATGCAACAAAGCCAAAATATTTTGACTCTTGAATTAGAAATGATTAAATCTATGTCTCTTCAATGTTGATGTACAAAATAATATAGACCATCGTTTTACTTATATATCTACCTATTTGTATCATGTCTGATACATTACCTCCTCACTTAATCCTGTTTAATGACTCAATGTGATAATGTTATGTTTCACTACTTGTGCTGTATGTGTTGTATGCATGTTTTTTTAATCCATGTGCTATAACCACCTCATCCGTCCTGGTCTTATATCAGTCCTTTTGATAAGGCCAAATAAAATAACATAGTAGTTTCTCGTCCATCCCGCACATCCGTTTTGGTTACCGCATCAAGAAAAGTTTTGTTTTTTGTTGTTGTTGTTTTTTGTTTTTTTTAAATTCTATTTTTTCATTGTCTTTTTCAAGACATTTCTAAAATCCGAGTCGCAGTCATTTTCATAATCTGCACTTTTTCTCAATCGTAAAAATATTCTCTTTTGCAGTCTATGCACAAGTGGATTAGATAATACCTATGACGCTATTATAAATTCTGTGATAAGTCCATCCAAATGCATCAAATCCTCCGCCATCTTGGATCCGCAATTTTGGAGGATTTTTTTTTTAAAAGTGCCTGCATCCTCTGTTTTTTAATAAGTTTGGACGAGAAACTAGTTTGTTTTTACTGGGCCTAACAGACAAGAATAGACACTAATCACTGTATTTGGTGCGATGAGGAGAATTTTCATTAGGCACTGATGAGTAAGGGACAGTTCATTATTTCTACCGGAAGAGGGGGGGGGGGGGGGGGAAATAGGGCAAAGTCGACGAAAGTGTACACCCCTTCTTCACAACTTTCACAAAACCGTATGACCACCCCCTTCTTGCCAAGCCAGAACTGTTATTTACTCCTTGCCCCCCTCCCCTGGCAGAAAATAATGAACGGTCCAAACAAACATGGGATACAAGAAACTTAAATCTTTGACCTTCAGAATCTCTAATATTCCACATCAAAATAATACTATTAACAACATATAATGGAAGTATATATAGGTATTACTAATGAACATTACATTTTTAATATACATTGTGTTTCTCAAAAATGAATACAAAATGCTTGAAAGTGTGTTTATACAATGGCTGAAAGAAATGTCAAAATACTTTACCCATGATATTTTGACTTCTCAGATTTTAAAGGAAATCCGTGCCATGGAACTTTAGCGCTCGGATATGTAATATTGTTATTATACAGACTACGTCCGTAGGTTAAAGCTTTAAAAGTGCCGCGTTAAGACAAAACCGACTTTAAAAAGAATGGATGGACGTTGCCATATTGATCTAAGCGATAACGAAACAGTTACGAGATTTCCACATCTCTGTTTCATGTATTGATATTTTCGATTGATGCATTGAATTCCTGCGTGAATATGTACAGCGACCTGTTGCTAATGAGGCAGTTTTAGTTATGATGAGGTCACAATATTGGGTATGGCTATCCCATCTGCGCTTTCGACACAGACAACCGGGTGCGAATTTCAAATTATCACAGGTTGGGGATGTGCAGTTTAAATTTGTCTTATTGAATATTATAGTTCTGTGTTCAATTAAACTGGTCAATATACATTGGATCATTATTTTTCTACCATTTAATGCTTGGTTTTATGAATAGGACTTTTCTCCTTTAAGTTGAACTAGCTATACAAGCACATGGTCTTGGAAGCATTCATATTTTCAAATGTGCAAAACATTTTAGAATCACCAAGTATTCGGCGACAAAAAAACCCTCCCTGTTCTTAAGACAAGGTCTGTACAGACATAAACGACTAATTTAAAAAAATAAAATTAAAAATAGATGGTTTGTCGCAAATGTTTGATCTTTTGTGCGAACATTTAAAAAAATTATATATAGAAATGTTTTAATATTTTGAAAATGGCTGAAAATGCAATACAAAATGCCAGAAATGTGTCTCTTCACCCGACCGACCCTACCAGAGAGGTCCGTTTGCCCATAGAACAGGGTGGTTATTTTTGTCGCATTGCTATAAACCTACTTTACTTTTAAAAAGATTGTTGGCATTATCCTACTGGTCACGGTGATCGTTGGCATTATCCTACTGGTCACTGTGATCAGGGGTTAAATTCTAAAATATTTGAATAAACCAGAGAAGATGAGAAGATCTTCTCTGGCAAAACTTAACACATTCTGATGTTTTGAACAATTCCATAGGTTTTTGAAATGATGTCTTATTGAAAGAAAAAAATAGATGCTTGATACTTCATCCTATAATCAAGGAGTTATTATATGATAACTCCTTGCTATAACCACATTTTGGAAATCATGATTTTTATTAAAAGATGTTTAAAATATTTGTGAAGGGGTATTCTAAGGTTATATACCATTCACATCACAGACCAAATAAATGCATCCTTATTAAATACTTTTTGGTTGGTCAAATCAACAGAATGTATGCAAAGTTATTCAACCAAATATTGTATAATCTTAGAAATGAGAGTAACCTTCTGTGTAACTGAGACATAATCGTCTCAGCTATGTGTAGTGTAGCTGATCAAAACACAATGGGACATTTTTCTAATCAATAATTTCCATCACACGATTTCTCTCCATTCCCAGAAATTTGCCAATATTCAATTGAAATTGTAGGTATCCGGGGCACTCCAGGTTTAACAGTTTAACAGGCTTAGAGAAGCACATACAAAATTTAACTCGAATAGAACAGCTTATTTTAAAATATCTTATTTTTTCCGTCTTCTAGTTTTATTAGGAGCTACTTTGACCATTACACTTTGATTTTTAAAATATTAACAGGGAAAACGAGAAAATTGATCAAATAATTTGACCAAATAAAAAAAAAGTGAAATTTACACCCCAGATAAAATTACTGTATAGGAAGCCTAAGCAAATCATTTTAATTTTATTTATAGCCATTGGTCGTGTCTATAATTCCTTCTTCGATCTGCATCAATGGTCTTATCTGTAAAGTCCTATTCAATTTTAGATGAGCTTGCATAAATTAGGCTTATAATTTTTGAGTTTTATTCAGTATTACAAAATTCACCACTTTTCATGAAGAAAAAAGTGCTGTAGATATTTATGAAATATCCACATTTAATGGCTCCCGAGAAATATATTTTTGCGCAACCCTGACGAAGAAAGGTTTGACATTTTGTTTAAGTTTATTCTGTTCAATTTAATGGGATTTTGAAAATGGATTACTAAATTTACTAGTAAATCCACTATGTTTTGTAATTCCCGACACACAGCCAGCCAGCCAACAAGAAATTCTTTAGCAAAAAGGATTTGGCAGCTCGGGAAGATTAGTGGACCGTCATTTTCTTAACTTTGTTGGGTGGTCACAAATGTGCTGAAAGATATTTTTGAGCCTGAAATTGTGCATATTTAGACTTTTTAGGAGACTTTCTCACCTTTTTTGGCAAAAGATAATAACCTGTCCCTAGCAAAATGAAAATATGACATCCCAGTTTGTTATAAGAAATAGTATAAACTTCCACTGAAGAGTATTGATGACTGCCATTAGTCATCACAAACCTTAATCTTGCTCCTCCCCCCCCCCCCCCCCCCCCTGGAATAAAAAAAAACACCACCATAGCTACGCCACTGTCACAAGGTGAAAATATAACTGCAATATAATAATAATAATAATAATGCTTTGATGAGGCTTAACAATACCATAGGTCAATTACTGCTACTGGATAATTTCCCTTTCATCTCAAGAATACAAAATTGATTATGGGCTGATTGATGATCATTGTGCATTTTTCGAAAGATGTCAATTACACTGAAGTACATTAGCAGTATCAAAATTAAAATTCCTATTCGTTTGGAATTTGTTTAATTTCTAATGGCAGTCCCTCGTATACAATAATAAGCCATTCATCATAGGAATATACATGTAGTAGGCCATTTATTGTATGCTATGCAATTTATATGTCAGTGGCCAATGCATTCCAGCGTTAACGATGTGTTAAGAGAAAACCTATTGAAAAAATTGACATCACTAACAGTAACATGCAAGGGCGTCCCAGAGGGGGGTCCTATTATTTGTGACCGTGCACATTTTGTGACCGTGCGAAATGTATTGACTTTGCGATTATTTGTGACCGTGCGATTTTTTTTTTTTTACTGTGCGATTATTTTTGACCGTGCGAATTATTTTGACCTTGCACATTTCTTGATCCTTTTGATCCCCCCCCCCCCCCCCCCCCCCTTACGTGAAATTCACGAGGTGACTGCAAAAAAAATTGGGGCTACCTTTTACTATTTTTGGGGGGTGCTTGTCGGCAATCGGGACTTCTACACCCCCCCCCCATTCAAAAGGATCGGGGGACGCCCTTGGTTACATGGCACTCAAAACAGCCCCCGCAAAAAGAAAACCCAAGTCAGTGCTTCCACACCTCAAAAGAAAATTACCTGGAATAGAGTCTCAGATTACCTGGAATTTGATGGGATTACCTGAAATCTTCAAAATTACTATATCCGTACAGTTTTTGGCTGTTTAACAAATTTAATGGAGGTCATGAAGAAAAGCGAGAATTAAATGTATTGAGAAACTCCGAATTCCGCATCAAAAAATAATCCGTACGGGAGATGAGTGGTTAAATAATGAATGAATCAATGAATGGTCTACACAGAGAGCACTCATTTTGTGTTTTGAAAGTAATACAATGGATCAGGGGGTGATTGTCGCTAAGGTTGGCAAAACTGTTTAATATTATTACGTGGAACCAAATATTAATTAAAAAAAGAAGAAAAAGGGTGGATATATTATCACAGTTTTGAAATTTCCGGATTACCCGGAATTACCTGGAATTATTTCATTACCCGAACATTACCTGGAAACAACCAAAATTACCTGCAATGTGGAAACACTGACCCAAGTGACTAAAATATTGGGTATTGGTACAGGCCGCCTCCCGGAACGGAGACAGGGCAAGTCGTTTGATGCAGAAATCCTATATTAAAACAAACCAGTATGGGTAAAACAATGAATTATTTTGTTGATGTTTTAAATTTTACATGTTAAAATTGTCCCCTTGATATTTTGAATATATATGTTGGAGCCAACATAGCAAGTTTTTTGATCTGCGTTCAATGTGGCCTATTTATTTGTGGCAAATATAAATGTGCATTGATAGCTACTGACTTTGTATTTGTGTATGTAAGTGTAGGTGCTTGATTGCCATAGTAACATACATACTATTTAGACAAAAACAAACAATTTGTACTGGTGATTCATCATTGCTTGTGTTTTGAACCATGAAGGTTCTGCTCCGGTAGGCTTTTGTTGCTTAGAATTTTCAGCTATAAATGTCAATACTATTCACGGTTAATTTGGTATTATGTTTAATCCATTTAATATCAATATCCATTCATAACCTAGATAGCGAGAATACGACCATTCCCAATTTGTTTGTAATGTGCAATGCAAGAAACTACTGCCCCCCCCCCCCCCCCCCCAATAAAAAAAAAGTTGTCCAATATATTCTGACGGCAACTATATTCAAGTCTGGAACTTATAGACATGTACTCCAATGGGTTGTTACTGTTAACTCTTATAACGTTTTCAATAGATGTTTCCCGACAAATAAGTACCAGTTGAATACTGTAAATCCACTTAATTTCGCGAGGGATGTGGATTTCACGAAATTAATAAATACCCGCGAAACTGACAATTTTGCATTGAAAGTAACAATAAAATGTCCAGATTCGCGAAATTAAATGCCCGCTAAAATAGCAATAATTTTCAATTCGCGAAATAAAATATCCCAAAATTGTAGTGTTTTACAGTATAATACTGCCATATTCTGTCAAAATCCCTAATTTCTTTAAGAAGTAGACAAGATGTACCCTTTGATGCGATGCATCACATTTAATAATATTGTATAGTTCAATCAGTTCCAAATTGGCAAGATTTTTTTGGTTTTTTATCTCTCCTCGAGCAAAAGTAATCCAAGCGTATGTACGCTCGCGATTATGGCCACATGCATACGGTTTTGGTCGCATGCTAGCATCACGTTTATAATGCACAGGGCACTTGTTGCCTCGCACTGGCCACGTCTTTCTGTATTCATTCGCCGCAGTAATGAGGCTTCGCCGATTTGGAACTGATCAAACTATAGCAGTCATCAATGCATATATAATTTTTAATACATACTGTAAAAGTGGTAATTTTTGTGCGTTTAATTTTTCACACTTTGCCAACTTTTGCGTGTTTTTTAATTCGAGATGTGTAGCTTCATCACATAGACCTATGTATGCATTAGAAATGCATTCATGTGTTATTATTTTTGCGACGGCTGATTCGAGCGCAGAGAGCAACAAAATATTTGAAGCACGAACATTTTCACTTTTACAGTAACATTTAATGGTATGTTTACGAACAAGCAGCAAATGACATGAATTTCTGACGCAGGGACAAGCCTCCAAATAAGCAGGACTTGACCAGGAGCTACAACTGTACTTTTTACTATTTTGACCTAATAAAATGGCTCCTGGTCCTATACTGTGCAAAGTTTGGAAAAACACTGGGAGCCTAAATTTGGTAACCAGTAGGTAAAAAACTCCTGGGTGCCTGCTTATTTGGAGTCTTGCGCAGGGACACCGCAGTAATGGATGCCGTCGGATCATTCCATAAGTTCATACGTGTATGCAGCAAGACTTCGTCTAGCACCACCACAAACCCCCCGCAATACTCGTAGCATGATCATAATCGTGTGCATGCTTGTTTTGATTTACATGAGCTCCAAAATGAAGAGTGTCCATGATATGTTATATGATTCTGTATTTTGAAATTGTAATTTTGTATCGCCTATGTGTGTTTGTGAATTTAAGAGTGGTAAATGGAATGGGAAAAGGATTCCTTCTTTTATGCAATGAGATTTTGGGTTTTACCTAAGGGGTAGCCTGGTAGCCCATAGTCTAAATGTATTACTGAATTAATCTATAATCATGCAATAGAAGTCTTTGCACAAGACTAATTTTGTGATAACTTACTCATAGGTAGAACTACACTGTTAGAAAAAAGTGTTCGAACACTTAGTAGGCCTAATGTAAAGTCATCCCCCTTTCCCCCCTGATCAATGTTGAGTCGCCCAACTTGCCAAACATCAGCCCGTGGCCTAGCAACATTGATTGGTGGGGGAGGGGAGGGGTATATTGAAGGGGAGCTTTCAGGCTAGCAGATGCAAATTGGTATTTTCACATGACTCTAATAACGCATACTATATGGTAATTAAAAGGTGCAAACAAGGGTCAGTGTTCGAACGCCTTTTTTCTATGATTGTAGATTTTGTAACTGTTTGTTTGTGGATCATTGTTGTATCAGTTGCTACTGTTAATTGATTGTAAACATGTAATTGTTTTTGTATTATGTGTTGTATATTATATACCTGGGGGAGGAGATGGACTTAAGGAGAAGAATATCATTAATCCATTAGACATAATGAATCATCAGTTCTTCCTAAGTATTGTCTATAAGTTGCCCAGCTTGTCCAAAGCCATCCTTATTTATGGTACAGTCTGTAAATTTATACTTGTTGGCCAAACTGTTTGATAGAGGTTTCTTTGGACAAAATGGACCTATGAGAAGAATATTTTATATTCCCTGGAAATGAAGCAACACTAAAATTGTTGAAGTTTTGTCCAAAGTCGCCACGCTTGTCAAAAAGCAACCCTGGTTCATGGTGAAAACAGTACATTTTCTCCCATTATTTTGTAGGGGTATATCTTTGGACAAAATGGACTTATGAAAAGGACAGTGTTATGTTCCCTGGATATGAATCAACACTAAATCTTTGAAGTTTTGTCCAAAGTCACTCTGCCCATCCAAAGCCACCCTGATTTATGGTGAAAACAGTAAATTTATCGTTTTTTTGTTGTGTAATATTTTTCTTGATTCTTCCTCCGCTCGCTCGTACAGAGAAAGTGAATGAAGGAAACAGTAATACCAACATGTAGTTAGAAGATGTGATTGAATTAGTAGCAGACCTACATCACTTAAAGGTATACAGACTGTCCACCCAACCAACCACCATAGAAATTAAAAGGAGAATACTCTCGCAGACGCCATTTTGTTTTTTACCCATGGGAAATATCCAACCCAGTCTCTTGCTCGCTTTCAATCAGTTATAGCCTGATTGGGCTACATAAAATAGTGTGAAATGCGCTGCACTGTTTTATTCTGATCTCAAAAAACGAAAATACTATTTTAATGTGGGTTTGGTTCTATTTAGGCTCGTTGTACTTCAAGGAGACTGGGTTGAAATATTTGGGGATTTGTTGGTATTTATAGTAAATGCATTTGAGCATATTTGAAAGACTTGTACTCTTCTAGTGAAAGCCAAGAAAGCTGTGCTTAGCAGCAAAAACAATTGGAGCACATCTTATTTACATCGATAAAAGACTTTTTGATATGCAGGAACTTGGTCCTTTGTTTTGTAATGCATACTAAAAATACCAATACATCCCCAAATATCAGATTTCCCATAAACTGGTGGAAAACAAAATGGCAGCCGTTGCATGGAAATATAGAGGGCGGTATTTTTAAAGTACAAATTCTCCTTTTGAAATTCTTTGCTGTGTATATATGAATGCTGCTTGTCACGGTATACGGGTTACATAATACTAAATTACCAACTTGTGTTTGCCTTTTTTTGTTTTTGCCTGTTACATAAAGTTTTTTTTTTTTTATGCCTAATGCAAAACAAAAGTGCTATTTTGTTTTCAATATACCATACATTAAAAAATCATGCAAATGATAAAGCCATGCTCAAAATTGGTTATGGTTCCAACTTCCATAGTCTTGTCAAAACCATGCAAAGCATATATTGCCAAGTCATTTTATGTGTAAAACGATTCATACCAGATATCATGCTAATAAACATGCCATATATACTTATTATTTTCATAGTCCTGTCATAAATCCTGAACTCAAATAGCCATGCTTAATCACCTACGGTACAGGGTGTCCCAAAAGTTTGATACCTTTTTAAAGCATTATATCTCCAGTAAAATAATTTGCAGTATACTAAAATTGAAAACATGTTTGGATAGGGAAAACTTATAGAATCATTTTGATACCAAACTGTCAATTACAGCTATCTGTGTTGCCAAAGTATTAAAGTTTTCCAAACTGCAACTATGTATAATGTGCTTATGAATGAAAGGATAAGGATGAAGATTAAGGTGTTTCCATTGTGATTTTCTTAAATTTCAGATTAAAATGCTCCTTAATTGAACTGTGACAAGTAAATATTTTACATCAATGAAATAGTTATAGTTCAATTAGATCCAAATTTGGTGCAAAAGTAATCCAAGCGTACGCACGCGATTATGGCCATACATACACAGTTTTGGCCGCGTGCACAGTGCGCATGTTGCCTTCTGTAAACATTTGCTACTGTAAGGAGACTTTTAATGGTATCAATTATGCTGCAAATCATTTTACCGAAGATGTTAATAAAGCTTCAAATATGGGACACCCTGTATAATTAAATAGCCCTACCAAAAGGGGTGCAGAACATATGGCTTAATTTATAAATTAATATACATTTGCACATTTTAAAACATATTGTGTATCCTTGTAACCCTAGTGAAACACGTAAAAGCAATATGACTTTGGTATTTATTGTAAATGCTTGCCGAGTCCAAGCGATCCAAAACCGCCTATGCTCATAAGAAAATAATTAACACACATGTTCACGATACAGCAGTGGCATTTTGTGATAATTGCCTATACAAGTACACTATGTACAATATAATTATGCTATGTCAATTGATGCTGTCTGTGATGAAATTGAACTATAGTGATGCATTGTCCCGGGGAAGGGGGAAGGGGATACTCACGTATGGTATAAACATGGGGTATGATTTGTGCTGGAAAAAAACTAAAAAACCTGGGTCCCATAAACTGCAATAAAAATGGGTCCAAAATTGCGAGAACCCCTCCCCCCCCCCCCAAAAAAATAAATAAATTGAAAACATAAACATTCAATCAATCAAACAGAGGTATAAGCACTCCTAAAAGAGGGTCAAGATTTCAAATCTCCAACGACATCCCCCCCCCCCTTCAAAAATAATTTGAGTACCGCCCCCCCCCCCCCCCCCCCCCCCACACGCACAGTTGCTGGCATGATGATTCTTTAGACACATAAATGAAACACGCTTGTGAGTCGGTGGTGGAATTTTATATAGCCTGTATTGGTAATGAATGTTATATGCCAGTATCGATGGGGTTTATGCAAGGTATGCTCCAATAATTTGAAGTTGACTTGAATTATAGTTCATGATGAGTTATATTCGTAGCAAGAATCTTCATAACATATATGTGACCAAGTTAACCCCTGTATGGTAGTGGTGTTATTCTCGTTAGTTTTGTGAATATGGTGAGGGTTTGATTTTGCTTGCATTGATGTGTATACTGTGGCCCGTATTCTCATACGTATTTAAACACGGTTTTAAGCTAAACATGCATTTTAACTATGACTTTAACCACATCGTTTTACTAAATGAAGATTGCAAAAATATGTTCAACTTAAACATGCTTCTAACTCACTGAAAAGTATCTAACTTTAAACACAGGTAGTTACTCACATTTAACTAAATATTTGCACCAAGTGCAAAACGTAATTTTCTTTTGGCAACACCATGACGCATGTTGGATGCATTTAGAGTTGATTAATATAGATGCACATTTGATGCAATCATTTCTTTTCTCAGGTAACACATTTGAATCGCTGATTATTGAATGAATACCATTCCATAGAATAGCATGCATCAACAATTTTTCTGGGGACGATATTCGTTGTGTGTAAAAACATGTGTTGTTAAACGCGCTGTCTAAAAGATACACTTGCGTTTAACTTAACATCAGTCTAGTTATATAGCGACGGATTTAGGCTAGAACCGGGTTAGTACGAGAATACGGCCCTGTATATGTTTACCAGATAGTAGATTATTAATAGCTTGCATGTTATGTGATGGGTGCAGGTTAATGGATGCAGCATTATGGTGGTGGTATATGAAACACTGGTTATTGGAAGGCAATGAAAAAAACATTTATGGCTAAGGCCTAGTAAAAAAATAAACATGTTTCCCGTCCCCGCCCGCCTCCTTTTTGGCGCCGCCTCCTATTTTTTACTATTTACTATTTCCAAAAATTCTGTAAAAATTTTTTTTTATTTTTTTTATTTTTTTTATTTTTTTTATTTTTTAGTGATTGATCCTTTGCCCATAGGAATGGCAGGTGTAATAGAAATGCTGTATCATTTCATAGCATGTTCATGCCATGCATGACACGGAATTATTGACATGGCTTCTCAAATAGTACCATGGGGACCAATACATGTAGGCCTACATCCTTTCGATCAATGATGTTTTGTTCCTCATTCAACCTGAAAAATGAAGAAAACATAGAGAAACAATGTGTAGGCCTACTTGGCTCTATGTATTAGGTAAACCTTTTCATATTTGTATTCCTCTGGCAATTAGAGTGGAAATTCCTGTTTAGGGGTGTCTGCAACACAGTCAGTTGGTCACTTTCGACTTGGCAGCCATCTTGAAAAAAATATCAAAAAATGGGAAAATAGTAAATAGTAAGACCCTCCCTCCTCCTTTTTTTAAAAAGTCCGGACGGGAAACATGTAATTTTTTTTACTATGCCTAAGACATATTTTGTTGAAATTAAGCAATCTACTATTGCGATTTATTTGTAAAAATGAGCGTTGGCGACAAAAAACCTCACTGTTCTACGGGAAAACAGACATCAAGTTTTTTCCTTTCTTTTTACCCTTCAAAATGACACCAAAAATCAACACAAAAAAACTTGAGTCAGTATTCATTTTCATGTGAAAATGGGTTCCCCCAATTGCAAAATTGGTCGGTCCGTTTTGTCATCGTCTTATCCACACGTCTTTTTACACTCATTTAAGAAGGGGCAAAAAGGGGTATTTGGTAAATTTATTTCACAGCATTACATGGAAACTTGGTTTCACATCGCAAATTGTGTTGGCACCTGAAACATAGCTTCTTTATTATGACCTAAATTCACTTTTTAATGAAAAAACATAGGCATAGAAGGGCAATTCATATTTTCTTTTTTTCTGTATTATGCCATAAGAAACAAATTATAGGAAAGGCTATAAAAATAAAGGTTTGTTGCAAGTAACAGCAGTGACATCACAAAGAGATGATGTATAATGATTAATGCTAATATTGATGATGTTTTTATGTCAGTTACATAATATGCATCCAAATAAAGAATTATTCTCATAGAAACAATAAGATGCACATGCTCTATTGGAGACAAACCTCTTCTTTTTTTACATATGATGTACTGGTTTTGTGAACAAGCATATATTGCCGCTGTTATGTCAAATCCTTGTATGTTTTTCAGGCCCTTCAGCGTGTATAAAGTATAAACTGCCCAACGGTTATGCATAGGAAGTGTTGCTTTATGCATGTTCAGGGGTAAAGAGCACTTTATTAGGTTTTGATATGTGCTTTTGGCCCTTAAACATGTTTAAAGCAGACTGCCCAAAGGTTGTATATAGGAATTATTACTTATTTATAAATACATGCTTAATGGCCGGATGGAGATATACACAAGGATTTGACAAAACAACAACGATATGTATGATAGACTAATAAATAATTAGTATTAGATGGTAATGGGTTGATTTTAATCAATTATTTAGAGTACAATTTGTCTATATCTGATGGCATTACACAGTAATTTATGCATGCTTTATTTCTGTACATCAATCATTATTGATTGGATATGAACGTAGCAAGGTATGTCGCTACAAGGCCATACAGTACCATATAATTAAGTATCTAATATTTGAGGCAAACATTTTGCCAGTTTCGCGACTGGCAAAATTTCTGAAAGAGTTCATGCTTGCACATTTCTTTTCATTTACTTATGACACATTTTATTGTATATTTTGGAACAAACACAAACTGTTGCTCAAATATATTTCTGCAATCATGAAAATAATGAAAAATTTGAGGCTGCAAATATATTGGGGCATTCAGTATAGGCCTTTACCATCAAAACACTAAATTAAAAATATTGCTACGCGTCTTTCATTAACAATGAAATCGAAACAGATCTCGAGTAGTAGCATACCATGTAAAGCTGTTTTTACTACAATTGTCTTGTTTTAGGCCATTCACAATTGATTTTGAGTTTCATGTTGCAGTTTTAAAAAAAGGGACGAGGTGACTTTTAATTATTAATTATTAATTATCTTTTATTTTCTTTATTTTGAAACTAATTATTTTGTGGTCGCAACCAATTTCACTACCCTTATATCGAGGACTCGGCATTTAATTATTTTCCAAAAATGATTAATGTGATACCCAAGTAATAATGCAATCATGTTCTATGTTTGTACATCATCATAGCTGATATGAAATAAGTCAGAAAGTAGCAAATAAAGTTGATTGAAAGTCATTTTAAAGGCGAAAATCCTAAATAAAAATGAAATTATTAAATATTTTGAAATTCTCAATTTCGGACGCGGGCGGCAACAGGAAACTCAAAATCAATTGTGAAGGGCCTTAATTTGACCAAGAAAACAGTGTTCCAAGCTTTGAATTGCTCTCATTTTTTTTAAATGGCTAAACCTCTTTGTTTTAAGCCTGTTTGCATATATTTTCTACATGTAGACAATAACACCCAAAACTAAACAAAACTGTCAATTTTGGAATGTCGTCTGGCAGACGCCTGCTGGGTGGAAAGTGTTAAACCAGAAATTGTGAGTGTCATTTTGTGTCCTAATATATTGGAACAATTGGCACCGCAAATCACTACAGTTTTGTAATTGATAAGGTGGGAGGTTGGTGGAAGCCCACTACCAATATGTTGTAATTATATCTTAGGTACCATTGTTATGGTATGTATGAGTGGGCATATCATATACCATGGCAACATCAAACATAATATATACTCTGCATTCCAAGGTCATTATTCCAAGGTCATTGTCATGCAGCAAAATTATATGGTATCATAAATTTCAAAAACAATTTTGTCATATCATTGCATAGCCCGCTCATCGTATTATTTATTATCATTATGATCAACTACGTCAATCAATAACATTGTTGTTTGTCTGGCAATTATCGTACCTGAATGCCACAATACAGACCTACCCATAAAACAAAAATTATCAAATGAATAAATTAAATAAAAATATTAAAAAATAGAAATATGAATGAATAAATATATGAAAATAGTTAATAGTTCAACTATTTACTTTAAAATAGTTTAGTCAATGAAAAATAAATAGATTATTTATTATTATTATTTTAATCAATTTTAATAAACACATAAATACATACATATAAAAGTGCTTGTCTTTGTCAGTTCTATAAATTCTGGGTCATAGTTTTAAACTGCTTTTTTCTAAATTCTATTCATTGAATCATCAGTGTATCCAGTTAAGTCAACAGTAATGTTATCTTTAGTTGCTAAGGTATGGTATGGCAACTGAACCGAAAGGGGATGTTGTCTGGTTGTTTTTGGTCAACCCTCTGATTTTCATGACACTAATGAAAAGGTTAACGGAAGTCACTCATAGAGGGCAGTATTCATGTATTTGTACACATTGTAAAAATTATGTAGTTAGATTAACCCTAATCAACCACATAACCCCACAGTAAGTATACAGCTAGCCATCCCCTCCTATAGTTGTATCCCCTATTATACCCTAGTACAGTTAGTACTAATATGTCCCCAAAACCTTTCAATTCACAAAATAAGGGACTCTATCTGTGGTCAAATTATGTCAAAATAAGGCCGATTTAACAATTACTTCAAATCTGAGGGGGTGGGGGCGTATTTACTCCTGGGTGTGCTTGTAGGTAAGATTAAGGTCAGTATTTTTTTAATGTCATCTTCAATCAATTGTATTAAATTAACAATAATATATATATTCCATTACTAACCAGATTTTAACAATACTAACTAAGAGTGTATTTCATTCGGATGCTTATAATGACATCTATTTTACATGATTGGAACCCTCAGGAAATATGCTAACAAATTGATCAGTTCTTTAATTGTTATGCTCTTATCATTTCATTTGCACTTGTAACTCATTTGCTTACTTTGCTCATTTATTAATTCTTTGTAATCTTCATGTTTAAAATTCCTTTTAATTGATGACGACAACAAAAATCCTCGTTCTACAGGCAAACGGACCTCGCATGTTGGATCTGTCGGTCAGACTTTTTATCTCTCAAAATATTCATGAACATTTTGGTGAATTTTCAAAAAATTCTAATTTTTTTTCAAAATAGTATATTAAAAATTAGAACATTTAAAGAAAATTGGTCAGTCGGGCCTGTAGATTAGGGGTTTTGTGACAATTTTTTAAAATTTACCAACATTTCATGAAATTGTGGGAAAAGAAGATAAATAAAAAAAGCCTGACTGACTTTACCTGAGAAGTCCCTTTGCTTGTAGGGCAGGGCTTTTATCATGGTATATACATACCATCATCAATATTTAATAAAGTTGTGCATCGTCAAGTTTGTATCAAATAATAATTTTGTCTCTCTTTCTTTCTAGGACAGAAAGCATCTAAAACGTCACAAAAAACCATACCCAGTTTAACCAGTCCCATACGTAAAAAGTCATCGGCTTTATCCAGCAACAAAGTGGACCCCAACTCCCCGGCTCAGTCCAGTAAGACCTCCGTGGACGATGGCTACGGCAAGTCTTCGGGCACTGACAGCGAAACCCCTATGGTCAAGAAAAAGTCCAGGTCTTCTCGTCATCGTAGCAAGTCGGATGGCGCCACTGGGGGCGCTAGACCTGAGGAGGATGACGATTACGTGGACGAGAGTGGCGACGCAAAGAGCAAACATAAGAAGAAGAAAAAGAAGCACAAGCACAAACACAGGCATAGGTCGAGGCACGAGCGAAGCGACGATGATGACAACACATTAGTGACACCACGACATAGAGGGTTGCCACCACTGGCGGAATATAAGGTTGTTAGAAGTGAACATACTGAGTGAATATTACACATATTAGTATCACTTTCCATGCGGCTATTGATTTTACAATATACAAAACAGATTTTTCAGAAACCTTTCACAAATTTCAAGACCTATCTCAAGGATTACAGAACCAATAATAGGCATGTTTGTACTTATTTCAATGCATTTCTCATGGTGAATCCAAATATGAAATGAAATTCAATAATGTTGACATTTTTGAAACATTTTCTGAAATATTGGAATGTCGTCTGCAGACGCCTGCCGCATGGAAAGTGTTAATAACTAAGATATACCCGTCTAGAAACAGTATTTTTCAAAGGGCTGAAATGGTGCGTTATATTTTACTTCATAGTTTAAAAACACACTGGCAAAGAAACCATTTAACACACTCTCATTTAGCTTACCATGCTATAAACATAATTTACACAATTAGCTAATCATAAATATGAACTGATTTTTGTTACTGTAACATAAACAATAATTGTGCCATACGGTAACCAAAAGAACTCAGAAATATCATTTGAAGTAAAATAATACAAGATAATCGATTTACCACCATGCAAAATTTCCGAAATTTGAAGTGCAAAAGTAATATAAAAACTTTTGGAGTCATATGTTTTAGCATAACCTAACTAATCTGAAATGTTATCGGTCTTACAAAATATGCATAATGTGCCAAGTATAATCAACATGAAACGGTTTATTTAACAAATTAAAATGTGTGTTAATTCCACATTCTATGCAAATATATGCAAAATATGATCAAACAGGAAGAGCTTTTGCCACATGATTTTTACCACGCATATACTTTTTGTATGTGAACAATTTTGTTCTAAGTTATGTAGCCTTTTTTGTTTATTTTAAAATCAATTTTTAAAGCAACTCATGTTGAGCAAATTGTTATGATGAGCAGATTCACATTGGCTTCCCTCCCCCACCCCCAGGTGGGTTTTTTAATGTTCTTCAAAATATAAAGTAATTTTTTTTTTGTCTTTTCAGCCTAACTTGTCAAAAAAACTAAAATAATTAAGAAAACTAAACACATGATGATAAGCCAAACTCTTTTTTTTGACCTTTATAAAAAAATTGATGTGATTAGGTTTAGTGTTGATTGATATAAATGGGCAGTAAAGATCCATACACAGATACTAGTTATAGTTTAAAACATTGTTCTCACTTATCCAGCAGAAAACACCTTGTTTAAGAGAGCTCTATTTAATTAGGTATGACATTTATGTGTACTATAATTGCTTAATCCACCCAAAAACGATCTTATCTGTAAATAATAGCATTGTGTGTATATAAGATGAATTGTCCATGAAATAGGATAGGGGCAACCTTTTTATTTTCTTTAGGCTTCTGAAGCTTTCATATGTTCACTTCTAACACCTTGAATAAATGTTGATTTATATATATCGCATTTTATGTACTCCGTCCAGTGTACATGTATATAATAGATGTGTGTTAATAAGTCGTGTTAAATACATGTTAATAGTTTGTGCCAAAATCAAGGAGGAAGAGGTTGCAGCTTGCGGCTTCTTTTTCTTTTTCAATGTGTTGTGTCCATGCTCCTGGAGAGGTAAGGAGCTAGATTTCTGGGAATTCTAGTAATATCAATGTATGGCAAATGAACAAATGAGCAGATTTTATGAAAATGAAACAAAACCTGAAGTCAAAAGTCATCAAATTTTGGTGGTGAATTGATCGAAAGCTTTGATTAATAATACTATATTTAAATACTACATCCAATAGAATGGCATTGGAAATGACTTGATATGACTTGTCATGGTTTAGTGAGCTCCAAATTGGTGAGCTGCCTTAGGCAAAAAAAAATATGTTGTTATGTTGTCCTCGACCGCCCGCTCGTCATTTTAGGGCCGCTCCGATTTTTTTTTTTTTTTCAGATTTTTTTTTTATTTTTAAATTGTTGTGTTTTTTTAAAAAAAATTGTATTTTGTTTTTAAAAAAATCAGATTTTTTTTTTTCTTTCAGATTTTTTTTTTTTTTTTTCAGATTTTTTTCCAGATTTTTTCAGATTTTTTTTTAACAGTTTTAAAATGGCATTAATATTAAATTAAGTGTTTATAACATATATGTGCGGCTCTTAAAGTGATTTTAACTTCTTGTTGGCTGAACTTTGAGCTTCTGCTGGTAAAAGAAATTTTTTAAAAACATTAATAAAAAACAACAACATCCGCCCGCCCGCCCCTCCTCTCTGAAAGCTGTCGAGGACAACATAACAATTTAATTTTTTTGCCTTATACAGCAGCTTTATTGATAGAGAGGAGCGTGGACGCATGTATATGATTCATACATGTAGGTATACTGTGAATCATTTGCGTGGCAAGTGCATACATTATGTTCCCATCCCTTAACACTTTTGGACCGGTGATTTGACATTTCGCCGGTAATAAATCATCTAAGATTTTGTCAACCGCTAACTATGTGGTCCATTTTCAGGGTTATGAAGGTTTGTTTATGCCTTTGGGGCATACTTATGTCCTTTGCAGTCTTTTAATTGGACCACATAGTGGGAAATAGACACATCCTTAGACGATTTACTACCCGCGAAATGGCAAATCACCGGTCCAAAAGTGTTAAGGGATGGGAACATAATGTACTTCTAATTTGTCCAAAAATGCTTGGATTATATTTGGACGTCTGGCCAGTTTGGAGCTGATCAAACTATAAAGTGATTTCCTAGAGTTATCTAAAATCTTTCTTTGAATACTACTTTATGTTCCCACTCCCTTAACACTTTTGGACGTGTGATTTGACATTTCGCCGTTAATAAAAATTCTAAGGATGTGTCTATTTCCCGCTATGTGGTCCAATTAAAAGACTGCAAAGTACATGCCCAAAGGACATTTATAGCTAACCTTCATAACCCTGAAAGTGGACCACATAGTCGGTGGTTGACAAAATCTTAGATGATTTATTACCAACAAAATGTCAAAATCACAGGTCCAAAAGTGTCAAGGTAGTGGGAACATCATGTATTGAATTGAATTGTGGTTTATTGATTCGATCACAGCACTGCAAGTATACAAGGTGAAATGCCCTTCATCGATATATTAGTGTTCATTGGTTGTTTGGTTGTTATAATGTCACATGACCTTCCATCTTGCCCATATAAAATATCTTATGCTATTTTAAGACTTAAAAAAGTGACATTTTGTACCATCATCACGTTTCGGACATTACCATGTGAAGTCATTGCTTGTTGCACTGGCACAGTCCAGGCATGATGCTGTATTCAATGCTACATGAAATCGGATCCAGCATTCATATTTGGAACTGTTCTCAGCTGTGTGCATTATGTTCCAATGTCTTAACACTTTCCACGCGGCTATTAGTTATACCATAATTCAAAATGGATTTTTCAGAAACCTTTCCCAACTTTCAAAGTCTCTCAAATATTACCGAACCAATACCAGGCATGTTTGTACACAGTGATTCCGAATATGGTGATGAAATTCAATAATTTTGACATTTTTGAAACATTTTGTAACATTTTGGAATGTCGTCTGCAGACGTCTGCCGCATGGAAAGTGTTAACACATTTGCATTAAAGACCCTGGCGCCATAAAGCGTCTATTTTTTCAAGAGGTTTATAGTCTGCTTTCAAATGTTGACTAAATAAAGCAAGGCCAGATGTGGGGAAAGGGATTTACATCAAGACAGTGTTTTAGGGTACGACCACTGGCCTGCCTAATCTGGAAATTGGAGAATGTATGACCGGCCAATAGCTAAATTGCCGGTATAGAAGTGATTAAGCATTGGAACATAATGTGCATGTTTTTGCTCAACTGATGATGGAAACTTAAACTGAATATATATTGATGAAGGATATAAAACCAATATATACGGCCTTTCCTTTGTAATGTCTCTTGGAAAACCCATTGCCCCTTGGATAACATCAACTGTTACTATTTTTTTTCGCACTGAGCACCTCAAGAAAATATAACTGGTGATGTCATCCGGGGATAATAGTATGGACGTATATATTGGTATTATACTTGCAGCACTTTTTGACCGTCCTTAGCATGGCAAATCATAGAGACATGTGCCTCGCTCAATTAATAGTCTGTGAATCACAAGATGCGAACACACACCTGTAGTAAGTTAGTCTAGCAATCTGATTGGTTATATGACAGATAAGATTAACTGTGCTTTGATTGGTCAGATGATAGTGTTACTGCATTCTGATTGCTCAGATCATGAATTCAACCAAGATGTGCGAGTTGGCTCTTTCATTCAGAATTCACTGACTGTTAATTATGGTGTGAAATTTAATATTATCAAAGTTGATTTTGATTATGAAAATTGTATATTTCAAATATTTTAATTGTTAATATAAACGACTTTGAGGTTATTCCAGAAATGGATTGATTGATTGATTGATTGACTGATGACCATTATCTGTGCGTAAGAAAAGTGGTTCTAATCGGTCATGAAAGATCGATCGATCAATCAAACTAAGTTTCTGGATTTCGATCTCAATTCGATTTTGAGAATCTTATCCTCTTAATAATTGTATATAATGTACATCACATTTATTGGCCTCACAACACTGTTAACTTTATCAGCAAGCTTTAAATGATACTTTATATAACAAATTGTTTCAAAGAACTTCAGATTTGATATGGTGCATTAAAAATAATGTTGCTGTATCTTCATTTGGCCCTTTAGCATGTATAAAGTAATACTTCCTTTGTATAACCTTTGGGCAGTCTGCTCTAAACATGTTCAAGATCCCAAAACACATCAATCAACACTTTGTATGTGCTCTTGCCCCTGAACATGTATAAAGCAACACTTCCTATGCATACAAGTTGGGCAGTTGTACTTTATACATGCTGAAGGGCAGGGAAAACATACACGGTTTTGACAGAAGAGTGACGATACGAGACATTTTATTGGCTGTTCTGTTGAGGTACGGTATTTATTAATGTATGTGTGTGAGACAGCGAGCTTTGAGATAGACCATTTTCCCATGGCATCACATACAGATCTATTCGATTGGGAGATCCCGGGTTCAAATCCCTATCGAGAAATGATTTTTTTTCCTTCTTTTCTCGACCACCTCGATGGAGAGATTAATTATTATCAGATCTATTTAATGTAACATATTTTTGGAGAATGAATAATTTCACCTGGATCTTTAGTCTTAATACTATATCAATCATAAAATTAAAAATTAGCACACAAATTTCTACCAAAATAAAACCTTGCCAATTTTTTTTTCATTTGCTTCATACCCGATGTAGGAAAATTGATTGAACAATAAGTAATTTCTGAAGCCAAATCGGATAGTTGGGTCTAATAGATCTGTATGTGATGCCGATATGTCTATGCATCAAATAGAGTAGAACAGTACTTCGTTCGGCCGACAGATATCTTGATATTAGCCTTATATTTGAAATAATACATCCATATGAAGTGTCCTTCAGGTCATCGGTAGATGTTTACAAAGTATTACAATAGGTAGATACAATTACGGGTTTCTGTATGTTATCTATTCTATTGTGTGCAGTAGTCCTGTATGCTACACCACGCAGGGGTGTAGTACGAAAATCTTCCTATGAGTGATGCTTCTTATTATCACTGTTCTAAAGCTATATCTTATGTAGGTTTCATATGTAACATGATCGAGCGAAATGAGTCGCATATCAGCAGTTTTCAATTTTGATATTTGTCCATCATTTAAAAACAGGTGAAAATGCTATAGTATTGGTTCAAACCCCATTAAAATTGAATTTGCCAACTGAGAAAACAATGTAAAACATACGAATTTGTCACTTCTTGTTACCTATAACACAAAATCAATATTCCCGACATACAACTCATTCCGCTTGATCACGTCATATATTATCTATTTCACTAAACTTACTTGGCCTCATTATTTAGGATTTCCATCTATTAACTAACATATGTGATGGAACCATGTAACAACTGATAGATGCACAAATCATATGTCAGAAAGATTGCGTCCGTTATTAAAGAGTCTTACCAACAAGTGTATGATTGGTTTGAACATGGCATAGATTTAAATAAAGCTACAATGGATGTCTTTATAGTAAGCGTTTTCTGAAATTGATTTATGATCTATTGTTACTTTTAAATATGGAATTTTCATATATTTGGATAGGTTAAAAGCACTTCAAATATATGTTATAGACTTCTGTTGGAAAATATCCATAGAGAACTGTATGTGGACCCATTAATACGAGACGCCCACAAGTAGAAGTTTTCAATTTTGTTGCTTTTTTACATGGGCAGACAGCCTAAGTCTGACGGTCAGTTTTTAATTGTTTTTTAAAATGTATATCGTGTAGTTGGGTTTTTTTTACATTGCATTCCAACTTAAGTGTTAATTACCCTGATAACAGAGCATGAATGTAGTCCAGCAACTGTAGCTGCATGTTTATCAGGAGTGTGATATGCTGGCATATGGACTTGCGTGGACCCAAAGACAAAGTATTGCATTAATTGGCACAGGTAGTTGCATCTCACTGGGACAAGCAGTGACGTCACATTAAGAAAGAATGTAAAACAAAGCATCTACACTCATGTTTATTTTACAAAAGCATATCTCGTCTGTGGGTGGAAGACGGTTCGCGACTGATAGTTGACCCGCTTCCGATGTTGGCTAGGAGAGGGCACTGTTGATATGTTTTCTGCGCGGAGTCATACATTTTTGGAATCTGATCATAGCCTTAAATAGTGGGGCTAGTTTCCTTCCTGTTTTAGATGGCCTCCCTTTTTTATGGGAAGAAGTTTTTATTCTCCCTGCAGATAGAAACTTTATGTTCTCCATGTTGGGAATGACTGTTATTTTGGAATGTTCTGCCAGGACAGATTGGTTAGATTCAGTTTTGGCAGCAACAGTCTTTCAGGCGATCTCTGAACATCAACAGTGCCTTCTCCTAGTAACATCAGACGAATTGAGTCAACAGTCAGTGGCAAACCGTCTTCCACTCGCAAACGACGGATTATGGTACTTAACTCCGAAATATTCTGTAAAATAAATGTGAGTGTTAATGCATTGTTTTAAATTCATCATTCGTGTCTACTACCAACACAAGAATATTAAGTTTTCAGTTGGGAGGGAGTTTTGTTTTTTAATTTGGTAAACTAATTGTACATAACTTGGTGTAGGGACATCAGGATTGTTCAATGATAATTGTGGAAAATTGTTTTTTCATCTTGATAGATAAAAGTTGATTGATGTATAATAATGAATAAATATTATACTCATTTGTGATATTTTTATGCTCAACTGAGCACTTCATCAGACTTGACATCAGTTCTAATCACTTGTTTTTTATGATGACCGCCGGATGTAGACAGCTGCCAGAGATGAGATGCAAAATAGTCTGATGAGGTGCTCAGTTGAGCACGAAACTGTCATAAGCGAGTATAATAATTGTATTTATAATTTATTAAACTTCAATCAACTTGGATTCTTCAAGATGAAAAACCATTTTTTCCCCTACAATAATAATTGTACATGTATGTAAGGCTAACCAAACGTATCTCATTTATGCACAGTTAAAGTGAGTCTATATATTATTTATTAATTTCACTTACTCGGCTTGTATCATTTGCTCGATTCTCGCGTGTATTTAATTGAGGTTCGCTAGATTCTGCTAGAATCATGCATATAGGCCAATATAATAGCTAATACTCAATAATGTGCTGCAATGTTTTTGATTGTAAAGACATTCACCATGTTATGTAATTTCTCTATTTTCTTGTATGACATATTAATCTTTAAAGTATGGTTAATTTAAATTCAATAATTTGTTTTCAAAGCATTTCAGGAATTCAGATGGCAGTTTTGTACATCCTTATATTGAAAAACAAGCAAAAAAATTGTGTATTCAACATTATCTCTGAAACTTCCATATATACAATGTATCTATTGTACAGTAATCATATAGTGATTAGACTTCTGAAATACAAGTGCATTATTAGAATTTTACAAAACCAACTTTTGACTACAGTGTTTAATAGATGCCTATCTTTTCAAAGTTGTATGTTCAAGTTTTCTTCTTCAAAACCAGTTGCATACATTTAAAGGTTGTATACACAAAACAATTTAGACCTGGTCTAAATGAAGAGTAGTCTTTCTGGAAGGAGTGTTTATTCTTTTATCATCCCATGTTTACTGCCTAATAAATTCAAAATGTATAATTGGAGTTGGGCTGTTATAACACTAACATGTAATGCCTCTTACGTACAAAGGTATGAAAGCAAGAAATACCAACTGGGTGTGGGGAAACGTGCAATAACAAGGGAGAATAATGCGATAAAACAGAGAAATAACAAATAACAATAACACTGGAAATGCTATTGTTACCTTATATTTTAGTTGTTTAGTTGCACAGCAAATTGAATGGATTGTTGCAGAGCATTTCTGTGTGTTATTGTTATTTGTTATTTCTCAATTTTATCGCATTATTCTCCCTTTCTTGTTATTGCCTATTTCCCCACACCCAGTTGGTATATCTTGCTTTTATTCTTTGCATTTTAAATTTTCGAGATCCTGTATCAGTTTTCTAATCCTTGGTTTGTTTTGTTCCTGGTTCGGTTGGTTTTTATCTTTTTACATTTTATAGGTATGAGTTTAATTGTCAAAAGTTCATATTAAGTGGCTGTGAGTTAATAGGGTCACATGCAGTGATCGAGTTAGAAACGACCACTACATGACCAACTAATATTAAAACCAACATTTATAAAAGTTGGATTTTTCAATTTCATAGCTATGCTATTCATGTGACCCAACACGAGTAAATGAGGCACAATGCAGCCATTAGTTTGACAAGTACACATAATGTGGGACACGGTCATAATGAGTCAAACTCATAAAAAGTCTTATTTCTGATCTTTGATACATCTTGTTTCCTACCAAAGTTCAAATTCATAAAAATAGAGTTAAACTACACTGTGAGCTATTTAATACCCATTCATTCCATTCATTTGTTAACAAAAGCAAAACTTTTAAATGTCCATAACTTGATGTTTTGAGACAGCGTAATTTTCAATATTATCCACAACTTTGGTAAGGAATGTGATGTAACATTGACTTTGGTACCAAAATGTCCCTCAATTTATACATGTTATCATGATATAATGTCCCTTGCCTCATTTACCCATTGGGTCACATATAACCCAGTGTGATGCATCATATCAAACATAATACATTGTTTTTCAATCAATCCAATGGAAGTACATACTTCTGTGGTCAGTTCTAAATTGTAGATTCAGGGCAAAATATGAAGTAAATTATTGAACAAAATCACTGCATGTTAACAATCATATCGTCAAAAGAAAAATTAATAAAGCTTTTTAAAATTCTATCCAACATTGTTAAAAGTAGACAAGATGTATGAATTGATGCTACTTCAGCTTAAAACAAAACTGGACACATTTGGTTTTGAGAGAATTTAAGAATCCATCCATTTATTGTAAATTTAATTTGTTGGGTATTTATGTTTAATATTGTGTTATGTTTCTAGTTTGTAACCACTGAGAAATAAATTCTTGCAATCTTCATTGAATTATAATATATTTACGGAAGTGTACTGCGTGTTATTTAGCGGTTTCATGAGACAGTGTCTAACACTAATGTTGTCAAATTTGAGATACCAATTAAAGGATGGACATTCTCCGAATATGATTACTGCATGGTTAAGCCAACAACAACAAAAGGTAATGTTGTCCTCCAGCTTTCAGAGGAGGGGTGGGCGGGCAGTTTTTTAAATTTATTTATTTTTATGTTCTTATACCAGCAGAAGCTCAAAGTTCAGCCAACAAGAAGTTGAAATCACTAAGAGTCGCACATATATGTTATAAACACTTTATTTAATATTCAATGCCATTTAAACTGTTTAAAAAATAAATCTGAAAAAAAAAAATTGGAGCGGCCATAAATCTGACGAGCGGGCGGTCGAGGACAACATTACAATTTTGTTTGCCTTACTGTAAAACCAGAAATGTTGGCGTGCATTTAAATTTTGCGAGGATCACTTACGCGCGAAAATTTGATGAACATGGGCAGGATCTCTATTATATCCCCAATCCAAATTGTACTCTCAGCCAATGACTTGTTGCAATCAGTTAATCAATGCCTATTGACCACGAAAAAAATGAACTCTGTTGTACGGGCACGACCTATCGTTTTGGTTTGAATTGTGCGGTTTTTATTTTAGGTTTTATGTTCATATTTTTTAAGTTTGTTTGAAATTTTGTTAACCACAATAATTAAACAACTGCGAAATGTCTGTTTTCAAGCACAATTTCTTTACCCCGTTGAAGACGCTATGAATCGCAGCTTGATAGTATTAAAAAAAAGACAGATCGTACCCGAGAGGCTCGTTTCCCCCGTAGAAGAATGAGATTTATTTTGTTGCTTTACAATTAATTATATAGACGCGGTGTATCGAAAAACCAAGTGAGAAAATAAACTGCGCCAATAAAGTATCTAAACACTTACAAATGGTCATATTTATCGGAACCCGAAATAATATGAATTTTTTTTAAATTAATTCGATTCACAGTTATCTTCTGCGCATTTTGACACCTCTTTTAATAAAGATATTGTTTTGGACCGTAAATGTACCCTTGTCTGATATAAATGCGTTCAGTAGAATTATTATTTTTGCGCGTAGAACAACTTTGTCTGCAGCTTACTAGAATACTATCGCCTTTATTAATGTCAGACAAGATAGGCTATATAAATAATTATTTTGTCTCAAAGCTCCCGCGTGCGTTAGTTAATTGATGCGGGTTAGAAAAAGAAGAAAAAAAGTTACACAGATTTTTCAGATTTTCATTGATCACATCATTTTAAATACAAAAGGTCACTTATACAAGGATTTCAATATTTTATATTTATAAAAATAAAATTTAAAAAACTTTAAAAAAATACGCATTTCGGATTGGGTTTTGAGAAACTGAAGAGCTTTGAGACATATATTTTTTAATATAGCCTAAGACGAGTCCGGTCTAAAGACATTACCTTTATTCTCTATTTTGTACATGCATGCCACACACTTTAAACAAAACACAAGATTTTTTGCATCAAAATGTACTGCAATGTTGCACAATATCATCATTATTTATTGTTTTCGTACAAAAAACTTACACAATATTGTGTACAGGGTGTCCCGAACGTCCCTAAACATGTACTTCAATATATTGCTGATAAAATAAATAGCAATATATAATGTGTGACAACATAATATCAAAGAGTAAAGCTTTATACCAAACTAGAAGTTGCACAGATAGCAAGTTCAACAAATCCAAAATAAAATTCATGTTTAGACACTTACATATGTCATCTTTGTGGATGACCTATGACCTCCTCCCACTTGAATTGGATTCAAAGAAGAGGAACTATCCTTAGGGAGCAGTTCCATTTATACGCGATAAATTTATCGCGACTGTATCGGGGCCTGATATGTTTTGGACCCGATGTTTTTCAAGTTGATTCGCGATAAAATAGTCATCAGGCCCCGATAAAATAGACATCGGGGCCCGATACGAGGCCTCTGCCATACCCTGGGGTATGTTTAGCAAATAGAGCGGGACATTGTTTAGCAAATACACGAGGATAATACAATTTACGTTAAACATCCATAATCAATAACATTATCTCTAAAAACATGAAATGCTGAATTTGTACCTTTCAACTAGAATAAATAGCCCGAAGCTCTATTTACATACCGACCACTTATCTTTCGTTATATTTAAACAAGCGGTAATACGCTACTCGATAAATAATCCTTTGCTTCTCGCAACTGTACGCGATAAAAATCTCATCGGGGCCTGATAAAAAACTCATCGGGGCCCGGAACATTCTCGCAATTTTTATCGCGTACAAATGGAACTGCTCCCTTATGTAGCCAAGATAATGGCACTTATTTCTCTCTTGCTATAAATACATGTACACGCTGATCAAGTTTACTATAGTTTGATCAGTTCAAAATTGGCGAAGCCTCCTTACAGCAGGGCATGAATACAGAACGATGCAGGCGCACATGAAGGCAACAAGCGCACTGTGCATCATATGTGTAACGCGTCCTAAACGTGTGCGTCTGGCCATCGCACGAGTAGGATTGGATTACTTTTTCGCGCGGAGAGATAAAACCCGAATATTTCTTGCCAATTTAGAACTTATTAAACTATAGCATTGGTTTTGTGCCATACAAATACAAGCTTCTTGACTCGAGCTATAGTTCAATCAGTTCCAAATTGGCGAGAAATATTCGGTTGTTATCTATCCGCGCGCAAAAGTAATTCAGGCGTAAAAACGCGATTTTGACATATGCAGGCGTCACGCATACAATGTCACTGCGACATTGCGCGCCATATTGCGCCATGTGATCATTTTGTGTGTGACGCTTTTTTTAATTCATTCACTGCTGTCAACAGGTTTCGCCAATTTGGAACTGACTGAACTATATTGAGTCCTGAACTCGGGAGCTGAAATGCTGTGCCCTATCTACGAGCTTATGAACTCATCATGCTAGGCCTGAATTCAGCGACCCAGGCATAATTTCACCTTGCAGTCAAAAGCCTCTCAGCCCTTTAATTTGTTTCCTATTATCAAAGGGGTACAAAAGTGTTCATGATCAAGCCAAAGATGGAGGAACAGTCAGCAAGCATATGTCACGCAAATGGTCGCTATTTTCTTTTTCAGCCAGCGCGAATGACCTCACTCGGCCAACGGACGTTTTTGCAAGGATGAAAATGAGAAGAGTTTTAAATTTGCTATTTGTGTGTCATTTTAGGTAAAATCTCCACTACAAACTCCTTATTATGGTTGGCAAGGCTTCAATCTTAATCAACATAGGTGATTTGATCCTTTAAAATGATGTGTAGGACCTAAAATAATGAAAATAGTATCGCAATTTTTCTGCAATATTTACATTGAAAAGTGTCTCCATAAATTTGCCATATCTTGTTAAAAATGGTCACTACCCTCCTGAATATTTCGCAGCAAATAAAGTGTATGTCTTCGTCTCCGTAAAATGTCAACATTCGGAAGGCTTATTGCTTTAAACGGTCAAGACCAGGAAAATAAGATGAACAGATGATTTCAGTTTGGAAAATTTTGCACATTCTGTCATTCTCTGTGTAGAAAGTCGCGTTACCGATCGATGAACCTATTGTCCCATCAGAGTAAAGTAAACCAGCCGTGCGTGTAGTGTCGCGGGAAACACATGTATTTCAAATGGATATCCCTAACATACTATGCTATGTCTATACAGAGAGCATGTGGAATTACAGCAAAATTCTCTACCCTTCTAATCTTTTACTATATGAAAGATCAATGCTTCAAATGGAAGTGTATGTTAGCAAATTGATATTAAAATGATTCAAACGGTCACGACCAGCGTTTTTAATCGCATAACACATAATTATGATAATTTTACCTAGTTTTTAAATCAAGAATTACATCATTTTATACAGTCATAAATGTACAATATATGATATGAATGAAAGCAGAAAATGATAAATCAAACAACTGTGACTAAAACAGTCTACATACATATTCTGGTTTTATGAGAAAGCGATCTAAAGTGAGTTCTTCTATTCGGAAAATTTCGGAAACCATCGGAGCTTGCATATTGCAGTTGCATCCTGTGAAAAGAAAAAATGACCTTGCCGTGCACAGAGCGTGACCTGCTGGTTGTCTGGGAAGTCATTCATACACTATGAAAACATCTACAAGGGTCATTCAATATGTTCTACCTCCCACCTCATAACTTTGTTATTGTAATAAGCCAGTCTTATGAAACATTACACAATTGTAGCGTGGAACCTCAGCTACAAATTAATTTTAAAATTGATCTGAATAATAGCTGTACTTTTCTGGAGATGCAGTGAAAACCTTTCCATTTAGTGCGATGGAAACGGATGAAAAACAGCAAGATATTGCTGAAATGCTATTCATTTGGACTATTCTAAGAGACAAAACGTACCTAACGGTCAAATATAACCGTTCTAAATATCAGATATCATTTATGGTTTACTATAAATGTGTAGTAGCTATGATTCACAGCTATTATCATGACAAATGTCATCAGGCTGACATTCATATTAGCAATGTTATGAGTGATGAGGTAGACTTTATTGAATGACCCTCGTACATATATGCAATACTCTTTTATTTTAGAAATTAACAAAATTTAATCATTAACCAAATTGACTTATTCAAAAGACACAAAAAATTTTATTCCATACAAGACTCAAAACGTAACATAATTGCAAATGATAATTTGCTCAAAACTGTAAAATACTGATTTTGTTAGGTACTTAATGGTGCATTTAAAGCGGTTCCAGTTCGGTCAATAAAATCTTTGCCACTTATAATATTTAGTATAACCATCCACATGGTATATGTGTTAGTTAGCAAGTTGGTTTAAATCAGGCTTTCTCAACTGGCGGCGCGCGCCACTTGTGGCGCATCAAGGCATCCTAGGTGACGCGAGAGTGGTTAATTTTTTTTTTTAAATCATGATATAGGCCTACTAAAATCAACCACTGACCGTCTGAGAGAAAAAACTTGCCCCTCCACCACACCGAGCCCTGTTTTCTTCTGAAAAATAACTTGAATTGTAAATTCTAAAAAAATATGACCAACAAGAGGCGATTTAAGTCAGTTAAAACACAGGAGGGGGTGCGCTGCCCCCTGAACCACCGTCAGGGCTTTGCCCCTGGACCCCAAGTGGAGCTACCAACAAGTTGGTTACTAAAATGTGAAGCATCAGTAAATCTAGTTGAGAAAGCCTGATTTAAATTCATTAAATGCTCAATATTTAGAATATGGATATTGTTTTAACAATATCCATATTCTAAATATTGAGCATTTAAAAACCAACAAATTAAGTCTATACACAATTCAGGTATTTACAGTATAAAAAAAAATTCCATACAACAGTACAAAGCCATAGTAAAGAAATGCCACTTTTATTACCAAAAATGTGATATCCTTTAATTACAACCAAGTATAAAATTGGAAAACATCCACATGGATGCCATACAACACTCTCACAAGAGGTTCATAATAATCTAATACTTATTAGCTGCGTGGGAACTATGTACAGTACCTATGCCAGGACGTATGCACTCCGCAGAACAACCAATGTAGATGCACAGTAGTATGTAGTATATAGTACTGTGAAGCTACCTTGGTGGTACTTAACAATACATGGTACCCATGGGCTAGCAGCAGAGTGACCATGATGCCAGGCATAAGAAATAGATGTGCAGTTTATGTCCTTTTACACTCTCCACGTAGCTATTACTTAGTTATACCCCCCCCCCATACAAAACATATTTTTTCAGGATCTGTCTCAAGGATTACTGACTCAATACTAGGCATATTTGTACTTATTTTAATCCATTTCTCACGGTGATTCCAAATATGGTAATGAAATTGAATTATTTTGACATTTTTGAAACATTAAGTGATATTTTGGAATATTGTCTGCCGCGTGGAAAGTGTTAATGTAAAGGATGTATGGAGAAAATAGTTTTATGAATCTTATACTGGAATAACCTGGGAACTATGCTTTACTTCCGACTGATCACATCAGTCTTCGCCTGGCAACCGTGATAATGACCTGGTAGGCTGGTCATGTGAGTACCGAAGAGAAATGTCAGTAATTGGACGATCCCAAGCATGGGACAGCTGAAATCTGGGGGCCCCTTGCGTTCAGGAGGCCTCCAATTTCAGCAGTATCCCAAACCAACCACTGCTGTTCCTCATCGGCTCTCACATGTCATTATCATGGCAGTTCCCTGATGAAGACTGATGTGATCAGTCCAAATATTGCAGTTTCAAGATTATTCCAGAATAAGATTCTGAACCTATTCTCTTCACCACTTGATAAATAATAATAAATTCATGAACATTTTAAAGGATGTACCTACATGTATATAATAAACATTTCCAAAATTCAAACTGTCATTTAAATTAGTTACACTATAATGGCAAAGACATCTTTCGTTTGCTTTGAGCAACTACATCAGGCGAGACAAAAATGAAAAATGTCTTTCACCAGGAATGAAACCTGAAATCTCTTTGTTTACTAGAGTTCAAATCACAATGCCTTGAACAGTACATATGTTTGTATGCTCACCAAAATATAACATACAAGGTGGAGGAGACTCGGTGAGCGATGGGTATCACACACGTCATATTTTGTCTCAGGATTCTTAATCAGACTATATTTGGGCGCTTAGTAACACACAGTACACAGTAATTATCTTCCAAACAACACATAGTTAATGGATCGCCTTAGTACTCGTTAGTATTAAATATAAACCCTTAATATATCAATTACACTTAAAATTCAAAATATGATTGCAAAAGCATTAAATTACCCGTATCTCATCTATACACCAACATTTATTGTTTACAAGACAAACAAACAACAATTTAATCTTCCGCTGATAAAAGATATTGAATTATTTCTTAATGTTTTGAGATCTCTGCTCCTATTTACTTATGTCTAAATTTCACTACCCTGTACAGTTTAAGGAATTTCAGTAAATGTTCGTAAATCTTACAAATCATGATTACATTTTTTAGTTATTAATCCTAACTTTCCGTAGCACTACGATTCATTACGGCCAAAAACAATGTGCATGCTAGATCATTGACTCGATTACGTCATCATAAATATGAATAAGAAATTGTCTGGGCGAGCTTTGGCAGGTTAGCTCAGAGCTCAGTTAGCACGGGGGCCTCGCAGCGATTTGTTGGGTAAAAAAATCATACTTTGTCCCCCTCCCCCAGGTTTCAACACAAAAACATAGCCTTGCTGGTTAGTGTTTATGAGTTATCAAAAACTATTGGCAATTAATATACCAATTAATAGAGTTTTACATATCATGGCTATTCTGTGTACACCTTGTATGTTGTTCCGGCTCTTCAGCATGTAGTAAAACTGCCCCAATGGTTATGTATAGGAAGTGTTGCTTTATACATGTTCCAGGGCAAAAGAGCACTTACAAGATAGATGTGTTTTGGCCCTTGAAGATGTTTAAGAGCAGACTACCCAAAGGTTTTACATAGGAAGTATTACTTTATACATGATGAATGGCCAGATTATACCTGCACAATTGCTGTCTGAAGCAGTAGGAATGTCAAGAAGTTATTTGGTGTTGGCAACTCATCTCAGCACATTGCTTTAAAATTGTGTACTGTAAAACCATAAATTTAATGTTCGCGAGTTTAAAATGTCATGAATCAGCAATACTGGCCTAATTCACGGCATGAAAATTTCGCGAAGGCATTACATTGTGTAACTTTGTAATGCACTACTGCTACAAGGCAGTTTGGAAATATTCGCGCCATGACATTTTTTCGAGTGCTCCTCAATAAATTAGCGAAATTTAAGTGCACACAAACATTTCTGGTTTAACAGTTATTCAATGTGTATTTTGGAAGCCCAAAATGTTAATTTGTGTAACAAGCCGACTAAATTAAAGACCTGGTAAGTCAATATTGTATCCTTCTTCATGATTTGGTTACTGCATTTCTTGGTACTAACAACATTTAAGGCACAGATTTACACACTATGTTAAAATTATGTTTTTCTACATAGAATCAGTCGCCACATTGTGTAGACTTAGAATAATGAGTTAATATTGATCTTCCCCAATAAGGCTCTGAATTCTTTAGTGGAATTCTATCAGTAGAAAAGGGACAATCCCATTCTTATCAAAGACATCTACGGCAAAAGTGGAAATCTTAGCGCTACATCTATTTTCGTGCTTGAAGCAGCTACCACGAAAGTATCAACACGCGATTATATTTCTTTTCCGTATACGTCTGTGATGAAGCTACAAATCGTGAATTTAAGAACACGCAAAACAGTTAAAAATTGGCAAAGCGCACACAAATAATCGCGCAAAAATTACCACTTTTACAGTATTCCAATACAGACGTACATGTAGACAAGGGGCCGTCTGTTCATGACATATTCAATAACAATTTTGTTCAGAAGATGTCAGAGCTAATCCTAATGAAAGCTTGACAAGTTTCAAACAACACAGCCATTTTGTTATGCCCGGGACCATGGTTATTCAGCTGCCGTACCTATACAGTACTGTATGACCAGTACCTGTATAGGCACTATTATAGTCAGTCACTGTCATATTAAATGCTATGGGCGAAATTCAAGCTATTCACGCTAGCGTGTTTTGTTGTTGTTCGCGGAGCTGTGTCCAAATGCATGAAATGAACGAGCAACTATATGCATGCATATGTGCGTGACTATTTCAAGATTGATCAATCAGGACGCACTGTCATTTTTTGAAAGCGTCCGGTACACACTTCAAGTTTATGCATGTATGTACGCTCGTAAACATGTCGGGACGCATGTACGCACGCACGCACGCATTGTTGGAATATGTCCATAGCATTATGACGCTGACTATAAAGTTACTTAAAGTACCACAAAAGTAAAAGTACCACAAAAGTAGCTACACAGTAATTTTTGGACTGCGCGGCTACTTTAGTTGTACCGTGCACAGGTACTATATTATACAGTTCCCATACAGGCACTACTATTATACAGTTTCAGTTCCCATACAGGCACTAACCATACAATACCTGTACATAGGCACTGGCAGCCAAGCAACTAAGAAGCTGGGATAAAAAAATACTTTCGGTGAATGGAATATGAGGAATGATGCCAGAGACCCTATGGTCTACATCATGCAGCGAGTGTCAGTTGCAGCCTTCAAATTAAGAAAAAATAGCAGGGTTTCCAGCGGATAACCATGTTATGAAATCAGGTTATCCGCCAATGTTTTTAGTTGTCCACCTTAGTGACTACAGTACAAAAATTCGAACATTCAAACAGTATGGTCATCCAACGGATTTAAATTTTAGGTTACCCGTCAGCATTTGTGACGCGATCAAGAGGAATGAGTCGGATGTCGGGGAATCCCAAATTGAGATATGGCCAATTCAAAATGGCGGCTTACATAAGTTTTGATGGAAAATCATGTATACAATTTGACATAACTTTGGAACAAAACGTCGTATCGACATGGGGTTTTCAGTTTCTGAAAGCTCTAGGTGTCTTCTTTAAAACTGTATTAAAAACTCATTTTCGACCAGGGTCGACATCCCGACTCATTCCTCTTGATCGCGTCACATTTTTGGACTTCAGCAAGCCCTGATTACCACTTATTTTCAACACTGGTCAGTGGACCCGACACGGATGTCCGATATCTCCAAAGCAGTCCAGGCTATGCATGAATAACATAGCATAAAGCTTTTCAAACTTTTAAGTAATTTCTAAACTGGACAGCCCTGATGCAAGCGAGTTGTAATTCCGTATTACTCAACCTCTGATATCAGGGAATTTGGTACAAAAAACATGAGTTTACAAATTATGAAGCATTTGCGTATATCCCTTAAATATAAATAATATTATATAAATGATACGCCTTATTTTAGCCATGCGCTTGGTTACTATCAGTTTTTACTATCACATGGCTTGAAATCAAAACATGTAATATCATGAAATAAAACAAATATTGTATGGCTTTTGCTTGTGAAATAGTAAAACTAATATCACTCAGTCCAATTTGGATTGTTCCATCACACTCGGCTTCGCCTTGTGTAATCGAAAATTTGACCTTGTGATATAGTTTTTACTATCACACTCTCAGGCATTCAATATTTGTATCACATGGCTTGAAATTGAATATGTGATATAATTATACAAAACAAATAGTGCATGCCTTTTGTTTGTGCAATAGGACCCCATGGAAGTGGTTATGGAAATAAGCCTCTTGTGCAGCGGCTTTTTTGGGCTATCCTTGGTACTCTTTGGTTTTAATAATATTTTCTCAACCTTTCATTTTTCCTAGGTGATGATCACTTGTATGTGTTTTTAATGTAACTTGTACAATTATAATATTTTATATCTGAGTGCTGAATAAATATAAATGTATATATGTAAAACGGTATCACTCTGTCCAATTTGTTCCATTGCCGAGTGTAATTGAAAAGTCCATATTGGACGTTGTTATTAGTTTGTACTATCACACTCCCAATTCAAGCAAGCAATACTTGTATACTATGTTAATATAGATTTTGTAAATCACTTGCAGATTTAACTGCAGACACCATCATGGCTGATCATTTAAACATCACAGTGTAATACGTCAGCCCACCCAGTTGCTCTTTTCGGTGAATAAACATACTACAAAAGGAAATATTTTCGTGCTCATAAATGTTCATGTTGTGCTCCATTTAAACAAATTTATGTGTTGATATTCTGTACAAGTGGATATTTTCCCCGAGGGTTTATTTACCCATATTTCCCAAACTGTATGCGAAATTAACAACTCACTAAATGTTATGTAATAAACAGTGTCTACTTGATGAAACACACTGCAAGCAAGAATTAGCCAAACGCGTACTATCCTTTTTTCACTTAAAGGTATATGATCCGATTGCTGGCCCAATTTTCAACTTGATGTTTTCTATTTTATATGAAGAGGTCATCCTTAAAATTGTCGTATTTCAAAGTTTGAGTTGCATAACTCCAACAGTTCTATTTTTAGCAGCACAAGGTCACAAAATATTTGCCCATTGAGTCATACACAAACTGGTTGCCTTTGGCAGTAATTCGCCACATTTTAGCCCGTAATGTCTAAATGGAACATTTCTGGTCCCTAAGATTTTACAGACATAATGAGAAAAATATGGGGATTCTTCTGATATCAAAATATCTTGATGTGAAAACAAAATCATAGCCCCCAAAAAGTGATCGGAACATATACCTTTAAATTCATGAAAATATCTTTATGGAAAAAAATCCACATACAGTATCAGATTCTGTGTGTCTTTCTAGAGACCTTGAATTGCATTGAACATGCATTTTAATTTTAATGGTTTTGGTACAAAAATTAATACACATATTTCAAACTTCACAGAATATAACCGTCATCACCTCGTGCCATTACTAGTCCCCGATTTCTTTTGCGCGCTATTCAGTCCTTCCTTTTCATCTATTCTCTCAAAGCTAGCGGTCCTGGAGTCTAGAGTTCTCTCGCACGGACACGAGCCCTCTTTCCAGCATGTGATCTTCTGTTGCCACGGTTCCGGAAGCAGCAAGATGATGAAGCCAAGGATGATGAGGATCGTGCCGCCGACTTTGAACCAACCGTACGCGATGTTGCGGAACTTCCAGTCGATAGCTGTGGAGGGGGGAAAGATAGTGAATAAAATGGAGTCACCCAAATGAGAAGAAAAAAATGCATGTTTACTTGCCATTTTCATAATGAGGAACTCCATATTTGAAGGAGCATGCGTAGAATAAAGGAAATACTTTTTTGTTATTTAATTTTTATCGGCTAGTTTCACTAAGATAAAAATCACATTAAATACATATTTCAAGTATCTGATTTGCTGTTTGTTAAATAATTATATAATATTGAATGGATTTGAGGGTGATACAAGAATATTTTTATAGTGCATATATATACTTGTATCACCCGAAAATAAGACATTCAATATTATTATTATTATTTTAATATTTATATAACAGACTGTTTTAATAGAAACTAAATAAGTTAGCCCGAACAGACCTTCTCTGCGTATATGCTCTCACGCGCACATCTTCTGCGCCGCACAAAAAATATTGGACAACCACAAACTTGGTGCACAATATTCAATACGCGCTTTTATTGTACCGTTTGGAAAGCCCATATAAATAATAATATAGATTGTATGAGTCACTGCAGGTGATAAACCTGCAATGTCTTATCATGCAATATACATGTAGGGAAAAGCACATTGAGAAGTAGCCAATATTAATTAAATTTAGACTGCCCCTTCAAAGTCCACAGTCCAGACCAATGAATTATGTCATGAAGTGACAGTTTCAAAACAAATCTAATTGTCTAGACCTGAAACAGTTAATCACAATCACACATCAATTCATTGGGTGGTACCAACATCGTCATTTACTGCACTTAGCGTTAGCGTAACATGATAAAAATAATATACAGGAAATATTCTTTACTGTTTACGTAGTTACGCAAGTCTCATCATTGATTTATGTAGAGCAACAAAAAAAAAGTTGTTTGATTGTCCTCGTCCGCCCGACCCTATTCCGACCCAAAAACCTTTTTTTATTTTTTATTTATTTTTTTTATTTCTATTTTTTGTGGAAAATTTCATTTTTTTATAAATATTAGTCGAAAATCATAATTTTCATTTTTTCATTTTTTTTAAGTGCTGAGAAAATAAAAAAATACTCATCAAAATATTTAAGATTTTGTTCCCCGTTTTGGTTACCACAACAAGTACATCTCATTTTACTTTTGGTACCTGAAAAAAGGGCAAGTGAGAAGAATAAAAAACTTTTCCCGACCGACCTACCCAACTTTTAAAAGTGATCTATGGACAATCAAACATTTTTTTGGGGCCTTATGCATCACACATTTTGCGATGCAAGGTGTAGAATTGAGGTGCAATTACTCAATTTTGCATTTCATTTTGCGGGCGAATTCGCTCCCTGTAACTTACCTGCATTTAAAGGAATTCCAATGAGGTTGCCCAATGCAATAAACAGCGGAAAGGTCACGGCGATGCCATAATTGACTAAAAAGTTGAACACTGAAAGGTAATACAAAGAATTGCAAAGCGATAATATTAATACTTTTTGGTTGTTTTTGGTTGGGACATTCAGCGGTGCTTGTTAATATTTGTTGTTACAGTGGAACCTTGTTAACACAAAGTTGCTTGGGCCTCACATTTGTGATGCGATCTGAGAAAACCCGTCGGATGTCGCAAAATGTGAACTAGGGATTATGGGTAAAATATAAAAAATAAAAAAATAAAATATAAAAAAAACTTGTTTCTTTTTTTAGATTTTTTTAAAGAAAATTAGTTTCCAGTACTTTGTGTCATCATCTTTCATGAAATTTCACCTTGACAAACTTACTTAAGTCACTTTTATTATTAACCTTATAATGTTATTATATTGAATTATGTATCTTTTTTGGCCTGTTTTCATGATTTCTTGTTTTGTAGCTTTTGGTGACATCACAACATCATTCACTCATAACTTTTTTTGTAGTGATCGTAGAAAAATGATCGAAACAGTTCTGTAATCAGCATAGTTTTAGCTTTCTTATGATATAAATATCTCCAATATGAAAAATGCCACCATGTGGCGGGTTTTCACAGATCGCATCACATTTTAGTTTGTATTAACAGAAATTGGTGCTATCAGGTTAAATAATAATGTAAAATATAAGCTTCAGACTTGAATTTTTTTGTGTGTTATGAGGAACAGACTTTGTGTTAACGAGGTTTCACAGTATATTGTTTATTGTAAACACAGTGGGTTGGTGAACTGTTTTATATTATATACAGGGTGTATCAAAAAAATTAGGACTCTGTTTCATGACGGTGTAATTATTATTATAATCATTGGACCATGACCAATTTAGTCTCAAAGTAAAGCCCATTAATTATTATGATATCCTGAAAATATAAGATCAATCCGATGCAAAATAAGAAAACTAGCGTACTTTGCGCAAACCATGTCATGTACTGGTTTGTACAATGAGATCTACATGTACAGATCAGTAAATAACATGGTTTACATTTCAATACGTTATAATATTATTGTCAACATAGTAAATAATCTATCAGTCAATAGCAAAGTTTGGTAATCCATTTAATTCTGGCACAAATCAATACTGCAAGGCTAAAAAAATCCGCAAAACAGATGCATACATATTCAGTGCAAATTAAAAAAAGTTTTGTTAAATAGTTCTTGAACCCACTGTGGATGGTTCATTGAGTTACAAATCGAGCACTTTCATGTTACTCGACTGTTACTGTGTGAATTCCCATTGTACAAACCAGTAAATGACATGGTTTACATAAAGTTCACTAGTTTTCTTATTTTTTATCGGATTGATCTCATATTTTCAGGATATCATAATAATTAATTGGGCTTTACATTGAGACTAAATTGGTCATGGTCCAATGATTATAATAATAATTACACCGTCATGAAACAGAGTCCTCATTTTTTTGATACACCCTGTATTATATATTGGAATATGCTTGACAATTGTTAAAAAGTCTACTCAAAAAAAACTTAAGCTTTCTCCATCTTGACCAATGTCACAAATCTGCTCTACACAAAAAACGTGTATGTTAATATTGTCTTTTTTCCAGGGCTGAAACTTAACTTTGTATTAGTGAATTGTATGTGCTGAGTAGAATAATGGTGTCATCACTATTATGAAATATGCAGGGGTAGAATTTCGTAACCAACCGCGAGAATCTGTTAAGATTCTCGCGGAAGGATTTTGCGAGAATCAAGATTCTCGCCAATTTTGAGAATCCATGGATTATTGCGAAATTAATGAAAATAATATCCAGAATAAGGCTATAAGCTTGCACAACTTCCAAATTCGGCATGTTGGTTGACTATGGGTCAACTTACCAGTCATCTAATGTCCTGTTTTGGACAATTTTTTTTTGTTTTTTTGCGGGAATCCAACTGGATTCGCGCGGTAGTGATTTGACGCGAATTGATTCGCGGATTCGCGGCGAAATTCTACCCCTGATATGTCCTTGGATTAATAAGTCAACCATTGCATTCAAGTAAACTTTTACAATAGCCAGGTGGACTAAATAACCAACATCTTCATTTGCGAAATCTAACTGTCTTTAAATTCCAAGACCGGCTAGAGGCATTGCTAAAAACAAAAATCAGAATCAAAGGTGGGGAGGGGGGCAGGGGGTGACTCCATCAAATTTACTTTTCCCCATCAAAAGTGAGATTTTGGTATCAGAAGAAACCCTATGTTTCTAGTTACCAATGCAAAATTCTGAAAGATTAAAGACAGTACGCGGTATTGAACCAGAGATCCTCTGGGACTAAAAAAACAGGCCGCCATATAGGCAACCCACGGCTCACAGCTACTAGTGTGCACAGTATACTGCGCTCACTATATAGGATCAGTTGATTACGTCATCAAAAACCGTCACCACATGCGCTTGGAGATAGGCTTGGGCTTTAGCATTTTGTAGTACTTAGTTAGGTTAGGGTTAACTGTTTCAATTCTACAACTTTACAACAACATAATATACCCTCTGTTCTGTTACAAAGCTGGAACGGGTACCGCATGGGTCACGGTTTCTGGCAAAACAACAAAGGGGGCATGAATGCTGTGTTATGCAATTATCAATCACAAACAACACTGTAACATGGGCTGTAACTAGCCTGTACTTGACTTACCCACTGTAAGAAGCGCACATCCAATGAGGAAATTCCAGGGCATATTATCCCACTCCCACGTCTCCACATTCGTGTAGTACAGGGCCAGCATGATAGGCCAGAATATGATGAGATTAAGCAAACCCAGTAGGGAGAGGAACAAGGACACTTGACCGTAGGTGGTGTTGCTTGGCATGACTTTCTTGAAGAAAACCTGGATAGAGTTTGGGAGGAGGAAGAAAAGAAAGTCTAAGTTAAAAATCGTTTAAAAAATACCATCATCACCATCTCACTGCACCTATATTTTGATCAGCTCCAAATTGTAACACAGCAGCAAATGTATACACAGAAGGGCAGGGTTCAAATTAAGTGGTAATCCAGGCACCCTGAAGCCCCCCCCCCCCCAAAAAAAAAATGCTGGCGGAGGAAAGAATGAGGAAAGCACATGAAAGTGATAGGAAAGACCGCGTCTTTTTAATCGCAACCTCTCGTATCTCTGACATAAAATGGTTAAATCAAGTACTCATCCCATCCTCAAGGGCGTACCCAGAAGTGTTTTCATGGAGGGGCCATTTTGGGGTTCAGGGGGGTTCCCCCTCGAAACTCATCAATTGTGACCCACTTTCACAGCTCATAGCAACATTTTTCTTGTTATTCAATAAAATAAAAATTTGCTTCCTGTTTTTTTCTTCTTCAATTTCGGGCATCAGCCAATCAATGGGGGGGGGGGGGGGGGGGGGGGAGGAGCATAGCCTGCTGCCCCCCCCCCCCCCCCCTGAATATGCCCCTGAATATTGTCTCTGAAAGATTTCAATCCAGCCATCTGAAGTAGCTATATTTTTATGTACTAATTAGTAATGACATATAGGCAATGACAGCACATCTCATAAAACCTGGCTCTTGTCATTGGGGTGTTTAATCAACGCTCCTTTTTCACGACAGAGCTTTCCCCAAGCTTTCCGATGCTCTTTCCCGTCTTGTAAAAAGGCATGGCCCTTACCTTATATAAAGCAGCTCCTACTGCAGCGCCTAGTACTAACGCTACCCCAACCGATGTTGATGAACTACCAAAGCCATCGGCATAACATATAAGAATAACGCCAGCCACAGATAATAATACGGATATACTCTGTGGAAAGAAAACACATAAGAAATCATATTCACCTTAATTTTACTTTTTGTTACTATTTGGGTACTGATGTATCCACTGCACCAATCACACTGGTGCGTGACGACTATATTCAACTGCATTACTGCTGATAATGTGTGCCCTTCCTTAGGCCAAACAAAGAAGATTGTCTGTCTCAGAACTGTCTTAGAAGCCCGCCCACATTGATATGTGAAATAAGCTACGGCGCGTAGGTCTAAGCGCTGAGGGCCTAATTTCTTTTTATTTTTATTTTTTATTTTTTTGGATTTTTTTTTTTTTTTTTATTTATTTATTTTTTTTATTTTAAAAAGGTCTCCGTAAGCTTGGATTAGCAAACATTTTTTTTTTTTAAATCGCATACCTCAAAGCCTTTTTTCTAAAAAAAACCCAAAAAACCGCACAGCACTTAGCTTTTTTGCCAAATGTTTCTGAGACAGACCTTCTTCTTTGTTTGGCCTTACATTTTAACGCAGTTCTTTCGAAACCTCCATCCGGCCCTTCAGCATATAAAGTAATAGATAGTATAACCTTTGGGCAGTCCTGCTCTAAACATGTTCAAGGGCCAAAACACATCTAGCAAAACCCTTTAAGTGCTCTTGCCCAACACATGTATCAAGCAGCACTTCATATGCATTTTAACTGTTGGGCAGTTTACTGTATACATGCCTGAAGGGCCAGAAAAGCATACATGGTTTTGATGGAACAGCGACGATACACAACTAACCCTAAATTAACCCCCTGTGGTCTACCTGTCTATCTTACAGTGGTTCTGATTGGTTTATTACAAGATGTACTCATATGAATAGCCAATTCAAATGCAGCTTTTAAAATGTTTCACTTCCATCTTTATCAGGGATACAATTATTCTAACAATGTCTCTCATTGGTGCAATAAATGATGCATCCATCTTTTTAACAAATCGGCCGGTAGTTCTCAGGGGGTTAAAGGAATCAAACTTAGATGAATCCCGTACATCTCTGGGATAATCCACATTGGTAAATTCCATTTAAGAATGAAGATCAATCCTGCACTCTGCATCCAAATTCTACCCCTGAATTATTTATTTTTTTGCTGAACCCTGCATCGTCATTTGACTTGCTCTGTTTTAATTGGTTGTTAAATTTCGGAGTAATTCTGTTATACCCTTCACAGAGATATTCATAGTGCATGATTTTTAAGAACGACGCATACTACCGATGTAGGTGTGCAGGGTATAACAGAATTATGCCTAAATTTCAAAGTGAATATATATTATAATCAATTACCTTTGCGGGTAATAGCGCCAATCGTTCTTCGAGCCATATCCACGAGGCCACGTACACAAAGGCAGTATTAGTGGTAAATATCGCGGTCACGTCGGCCGCCTCGATGAACACCAGCGAACCAGCATACATGTAGTTAACGGCTATCCACAGCACGGTGAAGGGGCCGACAAATTTAGAACAGGTAAATAATGTCAGACCACTGGCTCCAAATACAGCTTGGTCCTCACTGAAGAAATGGAATAAATAATTAAGGTGACATTAAATTTGGTATGACACAATATCGTATTACACAAACAATCATAATGTTGTTTTTTATTGATTACACCTCATGAATATTCATGACCTAATCATCCAATGTCATTGAATTCCAACCATAGGTACACTTCCTATAGATGAGGTGACATTTGTTGACATTTAGGACGCCCTCTGTTGGTTTGAGACAAAACACACCAGGCAAGAGTTCCTATAGTTTACATAGGCCAGATCAGGTTTTCTAACTAGATTGTGGTGTCACAGTAAATTATTTTCAAAACTGTCTTTAAACTTGCTTAGGAATGCTATAAGCTATCGCATTTCACAAAAAAACTAAACTAAATGAGTTTTACAATTCATTAGAAAGAAATTTCATGTTGTCTTCATTAACTTTACTGTATTCTGCCTGGAGGGAAACAACAGAGGGTGTCCCATTTGTAAATACATGACATCATAGGTCACCTCTTCTATAGTTTGATCAGTTCCAAATTGGCGAAGCCTCATTACAGCAGTGAATGAATACAGAAGGACGTGGGCGTGCGTGAAGACAACAAGCGCACTGTGTATCATATGCGTGACGCGTGCGTGCAACAAAAAACAATTGCAGCACATCAAAAGGGGACTTTGTAGGTGAAGTCAATTTTGGATTTATTATGTGTACTCTCAGAGCATTTTCTAAGCTTTAACATGACACCAAATGTATCAAAATGTATCAAGGCATTCAGATTTTAAGAGTGAAAATGACTCACTAAATTCTTATTATTTTCTTTATTTTTGTCTGTCTGTTTTTATCTATATCTTGAAAAACACACAGCTGCAAAGACCCTCATTGATGTGCTGAATCACATTATATAACCAATCGTCAAGCTACAAGTCGAAAAGGTGTATTCTATCAACTGATAAAAATTCCCTCTCTAACAAATGTCATCAAACTTACTCAAAAAGTTTCTTCAAACCGCCTTTTCTCTTCTCTCCGGATATGACCATGGTGCCCGCTATATGCACGGGATAGCACAGCATCATCCACGCCGTGGTGAACCATATCGTGAAGAATGGGCCGTTGAACGTCGGCGAGTACGTGCTCTTGATGAACTGCGTGAGGGCCACCCACGAGACGGCGATACCGATGACAATGATGAGGCCGATCACCATCTTGCGTATCAGGGTGGTCGTACAGCGCCAGGTCTGGGGCTTTTCGACGTCTTCATCATCAGTGGTTGGTTTGATGGCGACTTCTACAGTGGGAGATTCTGGCGGATACAGAAAAAGCAAGAACAAATTATTCAAACAGTTGGTGGATGAATTACTAAAATAAATAAGATTTTGCAGCTGAAGTGACTTGATCAGTAAGATGAACTTAGGTCCACTTTGGCTAGTTCACCAGTGAACTAGCTTTATTACACCTGTTCATGTGGTTGAAATAAGAGTTAACCCTTTGAACCCGAAAGGCACCGTACGGTGCCTTCAACCTCGGGCGCTATAACCCGAAAGGCACCTCACAGTGCCTTGGAACAGATGACACATTGATCACATGATTTTGAGTGGTCATATGACTTCCAAGTCATGTGATGTTTACCCGATGTTAGATACCTTGTTTCCGCAGGTTTATGTTCGTGTTTTGATGTCATTTGCTGATGAAAACGGTCAAAATAGCCCAAAATGAGATGAATACGCATGCGCAGATAATTCTCAGGTAGACAGTAATACATTGTAGTGCGGTTATGAATAGCAGTTTAGACGATAAAAAACAGAATAAAGCTGATTTAAACTGATGTTTTATTATGAATATCATATTATACGATAATAGAGGGCAGTATATCACAATGTAACGATCAATCAGAGGGTGTAAGAAGGGAAATCACTAAACATAGAATTATCCTTTATTCAGGAAAATAATTCAGGGTGAGAAGACAGCTCGCACCAATAACCTCAGGGTTCAAAGGGTTAAGATTGAGAAATCCCTACCTTGAGATACGGCGGATAAAGTGAACCTACGGGTTTAGGCTTGATAAGAGTGACTTGAACTGATTCGACCTGAATTAAAACTTGAATTAAATTGACCCAAATTTTGTAATACCTATGATTTTGATAATCTTTGTTGTTTTCTGGCAAATGTGGTACCAAATTGTGCCAAAAAGATTCATCCAAATGTCTATCTAGCATGTATGGTCCAAAATAATTGCTACAACAAAATGAAAGTGTATGACTTTCTTTTGTTGAGCACTTGTAATGTGAAAAAATGATTTTGAGTTATAGGTAAAACGAAGTGAACAATTCTGGCTTTACTTAAGTTTTCTCATTCGGTAAATTGTTTGTAACTTAAAATCTAGAAATTCAATTTGTGTGGGGTGTTGGACCATACTGTAGCATTTTCCACACATGTCTTCTTTTAAATGATGGACAAATATCCAACTGAAATGAAAACTGCCGACATGTGATTCATTTCGCTTGATCACGTCACAAATCAGCTCCAAAATCTAATAAACAAATAATTGAATGATATGCAAACACAAATCATACATCTTATAACCTTATTATCAAGAGTCATTGTCCTATATAATCACCATATTTTATGATTGCACGCTAGAGACAGTGTGTCAACAAATGAAATCTGTCTATCTCTAGATCATTGTTATACAATCATCAGGCCAACGACATATTTGAATTATTATACTAGACATGAAATAAATTTGTCTACACCAAAATCGTGCTCAAGTGTGATCAGTCACATGTTCAAAATAAAATTTGAGATTTTATTTTTTAAGGTTTAAAAAAATATGAAACCTCTGTTGATACATTTGACCAATGCATTCAGATTTTATGCAAAATAGAATAGTAGGCGGGAATTCCTTTTCATAGATTTTTTCTTTTTTCTTTTCATGCTAAACATCCTTGAAATAAAATGCATACTGCCGAGAAATTTGGGAAAAGAGTGAGTTAGCACTTTCATTGAGATTGTGGGCATGTGTGGCTCAGCGGATAGAGTACTGGACTCATAAACCAAAGGTTGTGGGTTCGAGTCTCGCTGTGGTCAACATGTTGTGTTCTTGAGTAAGGCACTTTACCGCAATTACTTCTCTCCAACCAGGTGTACAATGGGTAGCTGTTTGGGGATAATCACAATCTAAGTGTCTGATAGGAATAATCAGAATTATCAGAATTTGTAAGATAGGCAGCAATAACCTAAAGTGAAGCTAATAGCTAAGTGATTCTGATGTATCCTATCTGAGCAGCGGAATAAATGTAAAGCGCTTTGAGCGTACTTAATTTGATAAAGCTCTATAAATAAAAGCTAACATTTATTTTATTTTACAAATGTATGTATATGTTGCTTTGATGTAGCAGTTATCAATTTAAGGAACAAAAACCTCTCTCAACACTCATTTGAATGATGCTCTTTTCAACCTCATTTTTCAAAATTAAAATACTGCTTCTAAAACGTTTTACTCCAATCTTTATCAGGGAGAGAATCAGTTTAACACTGTCTCTGATTGGTGCAACAAATAATTATAATATGTCCATCTTTCTGACCAATCGGCAGGTCGTTTACAAGGTTTGTTCATGGTCTCACCTGGATCTGGGATGGGACTCTGTTGTGTAGCATTTTGACCGACTGCCGTGTACCGTACTTGAGATGAGTCCGAGCTTGCCATCTTTGTGTGTATCGTCTCATATAACCTGGAGGTATTAGAAAAAACACAAAATAAGGTAAACTGGTGTAAAATTTAAAAACACCTGTTTTAAAAATTGATAGATCAGTCGAAGTCGAACAACCGTGCAGATCAATCACTTACAGTCACATGCCGCATAACTACAGCATAATGCCAAATGTGTCTATGGCATTATAATAAGCTAGCTTGTATCTGGGTGTTTCCACAGTAATGATACCTTTTTTTGATTGTGGCTCTAAATGTTGTTTCAAATTGATTTTCTAGCTCATATTAGGCCAACACTACTGTAAAGTAGCAGGGAGATAGCGAGCAAAATTTCAGAATCCTAGCTTAATGTTGATTTTGATTTTTACACAAACCCTATGGTAACGGTTGTAACATTTTTTTGACATACACATGTTACAACCGTTAACTTTTCAATTTTGACATACAAAATATAAAAGGCTAAATCTTGAAAAGTTGACCATGTATGTGGGTTGTGCTTATTTCTTCAGCTGACGGACATCAATTACTTGAAACAAAACCAACTTGGGGTAATTTTGATCAATATCAGGGTCTGAAGAACTCTCCGAATGCGTAACGGTTGTAACGTATGTCAATGTTACAACCGTGATAAAAACAGTCATGAAATGTCATAAAATGTCATGAAATTCGAAAAAATGACAATATTTCAAAGTCCTTTCACATAATATTCAGGTAGCCTTAATGTGTTGAATTACAAAAAACAAGGAAAGCCCTCCTAACAATTAATATGTGCTTCAGGAGGCCATTCAGTAGGTCATTACTGAATGGCCTACTGAAGCGCATATTAATTGTTAGGAGGGCTTTCCTTGATTTTTGTAATTCAACACATCAAGGCTACCAGAATAATGTGAAAGGACTTTGAAATATTGTCATTTTTCGAGTTTCATGACATTTTATGACTGTTTTTATAACGGTTGTAACATTGACATACGTTACAACCGTTACGCATTCGGACAGTTCTCCAGACCCTGATATTGATCAAAATTACCCCAGTTGGTTTTGTTTCAAGTAATTGATGTCCGTCAGCTGAAGAAATAAGCACAACCCACATACATGGTCAACTTTTCAAGATTTGGGCAATTCCACGCGTTGCGGAATGACATTTACACACAAAAATCCACTTTCTTTTGGGTGTAAAACCCAGAGATTTGTAGTTACTCCCCATTTTACAACTTTATTTGATAATAGCGATTGATACTAAAAAAATAAACCTAGGGAAAAAATTAGACTGCGCTTCCAAGTATGCAAATTTGCGTTGCGGAATGACGCAGACGATTGGTGGTTTTTTTACATGTTTACACAAAGTGAAAACTCTGTGAACTTTTTAGAGTGTATCATTATTGAAGTTACTTTTTAGAAGGTTTGAAGTGTTAGCTAACTGACAAAAGCATTTTCATAAAACTTAATCATCAGCTAGGATGTCTAGTAGGTCATCAAAAAATAAAAGTAGGTGTTGCGGAATGACGTTGCGGAATGACAGTGTGAATTTGTGTGCAAAACTCCATAGAGAAAAGAAAAAACATGTTTTTATGCTTTAATATGCATAAAAAATAAAAGAAAGAGTAATCAGTGGCATTTCATATGTTACAAATTCGTGAATACAAGTAACCCAACTATTTTCACATTGAAATCATCATTTACAGGTAAAGTAGCCATGATTTTGTGATAAAGTTGCCGAATTCAACAGCTTGCACATCAAAGTTGCCTAATTCAGCAAATTATAAATTTCATCAATTTTGAAACTTTCTTAGAAGTTTAGAGTCCATATTTGAATGAATTATCATGAATAAGGATGATCTTATACCAAGTACACAAAAATATCACAATTTGCTCAATAAATTGCCTAAATATAGGGATTAATACCTTTGTCATTCCGCACCGTCATTCCGCAACACGTCATTCCGCAACGCTCGTTAGGGCTATTAATTAACAGAATTTTCCAATTTTTTTTTGATCATTGTGAAGCATGTCAATTGTGTGCAGAGAAAAAATAGTTAAATGAAAATAGGGTAGGCCTACATTTTATTTCTTGCTATCCTAAAAAATTGTACTTTTGCGTTGCGGAATGACATGAGATTATGCAATGCATACTAATTACCTGGATTAACGAGGCTAATCGGCCGTTGATCAAAATTAAATTTATATCAACACTTTTCCCATCAGTACTTCTATTGTGCCTGACATTTATTTAAACATCATACCTATGTGTCTAAAAGATATGGAATAAATAAAAACAAGCCTTTTCACTGATTTTGTAAGCTGCAAATATGCAAATTTATGCTAATTAGCTAGTTTATACATCAAAAAACATAGTATCGCTAAACAAACTAAAAATTCCTGAACTTTGGACTCTTGCCTACATTATAGACATAGAATTAAACTTTGGATGCACATTTGAAATTTTGGCTATTTGGTTGACATTTGCTTGGAATTGCCCATTTAGCCTTTTATATTTTATATGTCAAAATTGAAAAGTTAACGGTTGTAACATGTGTATGTCAAAAAAATGTTACAACCGTTACCACAACCCACATACATGGTCAACTTTTCAAGATTTAGCCTATATTTTGTATACATAAGATTGAAAAGTTAACGGTTGTAACATGTGTATGTCAAAAAAAATGTTACAACCGTTACCATAGGGTTTACGGTTTATAAATTTAGTCTCATTCCCATCGCCAAGGTCTATAATATACGCACATCACTTTTTTACAAACTTACGAATGTATTGAAACGAGTCTATTAAATAATAAAACATGGCGCCGATTTCGATAAACATCGCGAGTGCCGTTAAAGTGAATTGGCTTAGAATTTCACCTCAAATTTCAAGGGAATATTGCATTTGTTCAAAATATTAAACGAATGGCAAGATAGATGAGAAAGAGTAGATAAGAACAAGCACAAAGAAGTGTATTTTGAGCTCTGGTAAGCTATACAAAAATTAACACGAAAATCATATTTAGAAGGAGTCATACTTAGGATGGGGACAGATAGTGAAACATGCAAAATACCCTATGATGAATAATACCAACTGATGACAAAACACTAAGAATGATTTGTTGTACTACCCCCCCCCCCCCCCCCCCAAAAAAAAACCACAAAAAAACAAGGTCAAACTCAAAGCCTGTGAGTTTGTCAAAGGAAGTATTTATTAAATATTATTTAAAATTATTATATTATTAAATCACTAGTCTAAGGTCAAGGATTTCCTGGCAACCTGTATGTATAAATGCAAGCCGACTAAAGTAGTTGATACGTACACGTATTACCAGCTTATTCCAGCCTAACAGTACACTAACAGTAACACTACAGTAACACTGCACTGGGCAACTCGATGCGAAAAGGGTTCCGAATTCCTCAGGCTCAAACGTTGTTTACGCTAGCAGCTATCGTCCGTCCAAATTATACGATCATCACCTGTGGTTATGATCACTACACTAAATTAATCACGGAGATAATCAAAAGATCACCTTTGACCTTCGTTATCAAATTGATAATCAATTGAACTTGGAGTGTTTTCAGCTGAGTATTTGGTTCTCTCAGCAGCTCAGCACTGTCGACACTTTTCGCAAAATCGCAATCACGGTTTTTAAATCGTTTCTAGATCAAATTTACAATTTACCAAAACATTAAAAAATAAGAAAAATCCCCACAAAATTATCTGGGAACTGAATCAATTGAGATATTCTTAGTTAATTGTTATGTTTAAATCACTTCTTTAATTTAGTTTTGTACTTAGACATATGTTGAAAGCATTTGAAGAATTTTAGCCCACTAAATGAAACTAACTGTTTAATATAAAATAAAAACGCACCATCGCTAGACTATTTCAAGACTTGTGAAAATAGGAAAGTCCCTGATCATGATGATCAAATCGGATCATTAGGAATTATTACATTGTGTCCCGGAAATGCGGCATGCACACTATCAGAGTGGGGTGTCTACTAACCTATAAAGACTTAAGACTTAAGACCTAAGATCTAAAAAAACCCACAAAAACTAAGACCCAAAAACTAAGACTCCCTCTTAAATCAGTTTTGGATACACCAGGATATTGGGTTAGTTGAGAGTGGAGGAGAGGTCAATTACATATAAGTGATATTTGCGCCAAAAAAGTTAGATTCTTAGGTTTAGTAGTTGAGAGGGGGGGGGGGGGGGGGGGGGGGGGTAAGCTACTAACCTAAGACCCCTTGTCAAATGTCATTAAAATCGATTTTTAGAAAGGTCTTAGGTTAGAAGTTGAGAGGGGGTAAACTACTAACCTAAGACCCCCTCTCAAATGTCATTAAAATCGATTTTGAGGAGGGTATTAGGTTAGTAGTTGAGAGGGGTACACTACAAACCTAAGACCCCTTGTCAAATGTCATTCAAATCGATTTCTAGAAAGGTCTTAGGTTATAAGTTGAGAGGGGGTAAACTACTAACCTAAGACCCCTCTCAAATGTCATTAAAATCGATTTTGAGGAGGGTCTTAAGTTAGTAGTTGAGAGGGGGTAAACTACTAACCTAAGACTATATAAGACCCCTTGTCAAATGTCATTAAAATCGATTTTTAGGAGGGTCTTAAGTTAGAAGTTGAGAGGGGGTAAACTACTAACTTAAGATCCCCTCTCAAATGTCATTAAAATCGATTTTGAGAGGAGGGTCTTAAGTTAGTAGTTGAGAGGGGTAAACTACTATATATCCTAAGACCCTTGTCAAATGTCATTAAAATCGATTTTGATGACATTGGACAAGGGGTCTTAGGTTAGTAGTTTACCCCCTCTCAACTACTAACCTAAGACTCTAACTTTTTTTGGCGCAAATATCGATATAAAATGACCTCTCCTCCTCCCCTCTCAACTAACCCAGTTATCCTGCATGGTGTATCCAAAATTGATTTAAGAGGGGTTTAATTTTTGGGTCTTAGTTTTTGGGTCTTAGTTTTTGGGTCTTCGGTCTAAGGTTAGTAGACACCCATCAGAGTGGGCGTATACAGTAAGGGGATGGGGAGGGGGGGGGGGAGGCAATTGTTTAAAGTGTTAAAGTGACCTAATAATGTAATTTATCTGGGGCATCATGAGTGTTGAAGTAAAATAAGTCCATGGTATGAGGTTACGGTGATGTGCTGTCAAATAGGGTGGTCCCATTTTTCACCATCTGGTGATAAATGGATGACCCCTTTTCAAACCCATTTTTTGTAAATTTATGCATGGGTATAATGAAATCCTTAATTTTGCTGTTTTTCGCCGGAATATTAGAAAATATGTCTAATTAGGCCTATAGGACATATGGGTTTCTGGTAAACAAGGGGGTCATTTTCTCCCGAAACAGGTAAATATTTGGGTCAATTTTCATTTGTTGGCGGCACATCCCTACCATCCGAATACTATAAAACGCCGTTTCAAAATATTCCATCCCCTCGGCTCGGACAGCATTTTATGGTAAACAGCAGCGTACGCTATTTTCCTTCTCGATTCAAATTACGTACGATATTACATAGAGGGCGATTTTAATCAAAAGTTACAATAAATCCGAGACGACGGTGGCCACGCGAAACCTAAATTTTGAATTCGTGTTGGAATAATACGTAGGCCTAATCGCGAATGTTAATCTTATCATTTTGAAAATTCATCATAATTAGAAGGGTTTTTTTCCAATCCAAAACCGTTGGAGTTGGCTAACCAACTCCAATGTAAATGCTATTTTTTAAATTAATCGTTAACCGGGCGATGACTGTTAAAAATATTTCAAAATGGTGCACGCCCGTTGCCATATTTGGTCGTCCGAGACGCGTGACCAGCGTCGTCTGCAATAAAATAGCGATGATATTTCAACATCAACATTGTTTTAAACAAGGTTTGCTGCTTTTTTTGTGAGTAGAAACAACAATAATGGCCAATTATAATGATGATTGAAGTAAATTTTGTAAAAAAAATAAATCTTAATCATCTCTTAGTCTTACTTTAATTTCCCCAAGGACTTCATAGTTATAGGCCTATAATAACTCCTTGATTTCACGAATCACAACAACCCCCTATTTTCCGGCTAATTAAAAACTATGATTCCCACTCCCAGAATATTTACCCCACCCCCGGCCCCGCCCACTCCCACCAAAGAAAATGCCACAGACGCCTTTGATCTCTCTCAGCTTTCACTCAACAACAATCCATCATATCAGGGTTCAGGGGTGGGTGTGGGGAGCACCAGCAACAGGCGCTAGATTTAATTGAAGCGGAACTAGAGGATCTGGAACAAAGACTAGCAGAAAAAGGTCATGACCATTAGTTTGTCGGTTCCCAATAACTTTCTTTCCTATGAGCAACACTACGTAACGATGGAAAGAGTCTGATAAGAGCAAGCACTCATTTACTGCACTGTTTGTGCTGACTTGGGACATTTTCAGGAACAGATGGTAATAAAAATCTTATTATTTCGTTAAACTGATCTTACCTATTTATAATTCCGAAGCTTATATGAAATTGGATAATGCAGGAATACATTACACTTATCCGTCGGATCTATATTGGGGTTTAGCCTTTGCATTTGGCATCTACATTTTAATATTATTGATAACATATTAAACATCATGATTCACTGCCCGGCTGTTCCGTCAACAACAGGCTCAGTCCACATACGTATACAATAATCATGATATTGATAAATGTACTCGCAGTCATGTCAGTCATGATTGATACCGGTACAGTTAAACAGTACATCATTCATATGAAACTTTCAAAAATAAGCTTTATTTAAATATGTTATTTTGATAAACGTGATAGGGCTATATCTTGCCTCACGTCCCGTACGGAATAAACCGTATAGCTACAACGCGTAAATGTATCATTAATTGGTTTGAGCATGCGCACTTGAGTTACGGGACGTCTAGCCAGACATTGCCCGTGATAGGTTAGCTGTTTAAACCACTATTCCCTACCATTCAATTCAATGTTAATATCGCAGAGTGTTACTCATTGTTAGCATCAATTTATCGCCAAGTATAAAGCGTTGGACAGTTCATGCAGTTGGGTGGAGCGTGATGAGATTATTAATTAAAGGGACACAAAGTTAAAGTAGTGTTGAAGATTTTTATTTTTAAATTTAATTTACTTCAGAATTCAAGATGAGCATTAAAAATTACCATTATTTAGTATTGTTTCTACTCACATAAAACACAACAAAACTTGATTAAATAAAACAATACCAGTTCGCTATTTATTGAACCTTTTCTTAAAAACGCTCTCTATGTAAATATGGTTCACGTTATGTATCACGCGTGCTGCAGGGGGACACTGTCTGACATAAATACTGATCACGGCTCGATCAGCATTTTTTGAATCGACGTTTTGTTGTACAAAGAGGGCTGATTTTTCTTAATCCTAAGTTATAGGAATGATAGGTGTAAAAATAAGTTCATACATGTTACAATTGTAAAAATATACCAATCCCAGTTTTTATCATAATTGAGGGCGCAGACTAACTCCAACACATCTCTAGTCTTAGTGTCCCTTTAATAATAAATTTAATAGCAAACACTACATTACAGGCTTCGCCCATGATCCGATTGGCCCGAGTGTATCTAATCTGCGTCAAGATTCAAGAATGTTCCCGCCCATACACTCATTATTAGTGCTGAACTTTTAAAATATTAAAAAGGGAAATTATGCCCAGTTGTCTATAGTATAATATCTATATAAATAAAAGGACGAACGTAAATCTTGTCCGCGAGTGTTCTCAGAGATGCCTTGACTTTCAACTCTGATTTTTGCGTACATTGATTGAGTACATATTGCCATTAAACCATTGGACACTATTTTTTGCAAAACTATTCAATTACTATGGAAATAACCAAAAAAACAGGTCGGTTGCTATGTTTCACGTCTTCTATTCTTACCTCATGAAGCTGGATACCGCCGTTGGTGGAGCTGTTGCAGAGACATGGAGGTAGCTACATGGATGGGGTGTCGTGGGCGACATGAACTTACTAAATTTAGGCAAATTGTTGATTTCTCTTGGCGTTATACGAAAACCACTTTCATGCAACGATCCTGGGTTGCTACGTGTGGTCATTACAGCTGCTTGACGTGGCAAGTATAATAATGTACGCAAGAGCGATGCGTGCAAGTCACGCACCATCGTTGTCCACGCAACACTCCACTACGCGATGGCCGCCACGCGTCACACACGCGTAACAGATCTGTTTAATAGTGTGATCAGTTCCAGAGTGGCAAAAATCCAAGTGAGGCTAACATTTATCAGTGCTGGCACAAATAGAATACCTTGCCCACGGCTTGGTGATTTTTACTCATTGCTTATTGTTTTGTTAAACTCCCTATACAGCTGCATTCTAGCTAAACTTGAAGTCCTACTAAACCTCCGGGTTACGGCTTATTGAAGGTGCAACACCAGTTTGTCATTATTTGTGGGCCGTGTTTCCCCTGTATTGTATAGCTTTATAATTGCTACAACCCTCCGACCAGTTATGGGTAGGCCTATACCAGACTTTTTCATAAATGGAAATGCAGGGATGGAGACGGTATGAGTATGCGTGATAAATATATAAAACTGAAGGAATAATTTAATGTTATTTGGCCAAAAAATAAGCCGGGATATGGCACACAAAAAGTGCTTTAGACTGGATACCATAAATGATCATGATGAGAGCTCCGACTATTGGTCCGCCATACGCCAACTAATACAACTATAACGGGTTATAAAAAACTAAGACCCTATTCCTAATTAATTCCCGACTAAGCCTATCTTGATTTAAGGGCATAATATTATCTGGACTAGGCATCTGTGATGTGGATTTTAAGGGTGAATTGGGTATGGGATAAGGATACAAGGATGAGGATCTGGATTACTTTGAAAACATATCATTCTTGCAGATTTGCAATGGTTATCATAAATCATAAAGATCTACAAAGTAACAGAGCCATACGATTTTTAATTACTTCAAAATCAAGGTTTGAACCGGCAACTTATTTTCAAGAGGCTGAGCGGATTGTCCCCGTTTTTTCGTAGTGCAAATAGACACGTGTTGCCGCCGTTTAGGCCTACAGTGTTTCCTGCTACGATAGCAACAGAATACTCATCGGGAATGCTTTATGGAAATCGAAGCAAATTATGTTAAGAAGTTCATTAAATTGGAAGCTGATTTCCATTACTAAAAGCAGAAATTTTCGCGGTGGTTTTATTTTCGCGCTTTTCGCGCAAAATAATTTACACGCGAAAATGATAACACGCGAACATTTTTTTTCTTCAACATTCATGCATCATCCAGAAGGTCGCCCGCGAAAAAAACCCAATTCGCGCAATGTCTATACTCTATGATATCTAAATGCGCGAAAATATCTTTACGCGAAAATATTGGCTTTTACAGTATGATTTAGTAAAGTTCTGGGATGTTTTTTCGCAGCAAATACAGTCACAAGACAAGACAATAAATATTTGTTAGTCCATGAAAGTCATTCCTGATATATATAAGTCAAAGAATAATCAAGCTAAGGGCACCAAGGAATGGTACATGAAGTATTAATAGTAGGCTATGGCACATGGTATATCATTATCTGGATTATGTTAGGGGGCTGTCGTTTTCTTCGGTAACAGGTCAGAGGTACCAAATATCATTGGTTGTGTCGTGTTTTTACAAGGAAAATATTATGGCAGGGGGTCATAAAATTAATACCATTGTAAATGGGGGTGGTGGTGGGGGGGGGGGGGGCGGTCAAAACAAGATATATAAATAAGGAGGCATAGGCCTAAAGATGCTTAACCCGATGATAAATCCAACAAAATCCAACAAAAGCACCGCACCGCAATTATGGAAGTATACACAACATAGACCTCAAAAAGTTATTTTTGGGAGCGCGACCCCTATAGCATTATGCACGCTCACCTGGACATCAGCACACATCATTGTGTCATTTTGTCCTGTGTCCTCCCCCGTTATAGCTTTAATTCTGTAATACCCTCCACACCCTACATTAGTAGTATGCGTCGTTCTTAAAAATCATGCACTGTGAATAGGCCTACTCCTGTGAAGGGTATAACAGAATTACTCCATTGATTGCTATACACCAATATACACCCATCCCAAATGGGCACGGGTTATTGCTTGCTGCTATACACCCCAACCCAAATGAGTATGGGTTATTTTTGAGCCCCACCACGTTGAGAGCGCAACCCCAGCCCAGCGAGATGCCCGATCACCTACCTGGACTCCGGCTTAACATGGCCATCCCCGGGGGCGGCAAACACAATTGTTTGGGTCATTATTTATTCCGTATTAGGTTACCCCCCCCCCCCCCCAAGTACCTGGATTATTAATGGCACATGATATGTTATGGATTATGTTAGGGGGGCTGTAATTTTCTTCGGTAAGAGGGCCAGGGTAGAGGTACCAAATATCATTGAAGGTGTCGTGTTTTTACACGGAAAATAGGGGGGGGGGGGGGTCATGAAATAAATACCATTATCAGGGGAGGGGGGGGGGGGTCAAAACTAAATTTAAGTCCAAAAAAATCTTTATTTTGTCTACATTTGTCTACCCTTATTTTTAATTTTCCCTTCCGCATCAACTTTCCCCCCAATATTCCGAATTTTATCATTACTATATAGTCCTAGGCCTGATATGGGAGTGGTCATAACAATAATCACGTTCGTTGAGCGGGGTGGCGGCATAAAAATGACGCCTATACATGACATTTTGGGACCGTGTACAAAAAAAACCACCAACACACCGCTCAAGTGGGGGGGGGGGGGCTCACTACTAGCGGGGCCCGCGCGAAGCGCGGGTTCCCGCTAGTTATTAATAATTGAACGAACAAATTGTGGAATTGCGTAGTGCGTAAGCAAGTTCAAGCAGCTTGTTCTGTGTATGCCACATCAAAGCGCTTGATTAAAAAAAATGCACAATACATTTCATATGTAGGCTACCCGCACTACATCAATCAAGTATCTCGTAGCTGTGTAAACTTGTTCGTTCAATAATTATACAGATTAATATAATAATATAGGCCTAACTAGTTTGAAAATATAATTATAATACTCTTCTTAATTGAAAGTGAAATTCTCCTGTAAGATCTTGGCCTATGTAGTAGCTACAGTGTAGGGGGTCATAAGTCTTGACTTGCATTATTTTGTTGACCATTGGAAGGGATGATAATCAACTGCTACTCTATAATTCACCTTTTATTCTTCAAATTTCTCTGCCTATGTCTGACAGGTGTCCGCACCATCACTTCTGAAGTGCTGAAAAGCTAATTCAGTAACTGACAACTTAAGCTTCATGTAGCTTGCTGGGGGCCATTGCGCATCATCGCTTTGTAAGGCTGACTGCTCGTGTGACTGTTTGGAGCCAGCTCCGATAATCTGTAGAGGCAAAATGGCAGACACCGACACCACCAGTGACACAATGATGAAGGTTCAGTACCTGCAGGACAAGCTGAGAGGGAAGCCGCCACCAGATGATCACATGGTAAAGATATCAAGGATAATTGATACCACTAAGGCCAAAAAAAACAAAAAAAAGTTGACTTGCCCTTTCCGACCGACCCGAATTTTTGGAAATCTAGGGTCGCTATTTTTTTTTTTTCTTCAAAAAAAACAGTTTTAAAATTTAAAAAAAAAAAAAAAAAAAAAAAAAAAATCTTTTTTTTTTTCTTTAAATATTTGTGTGTAGTTTATCTCCCTGTAAAAAAAAAAAATCAAAAAAAATCAGACCGTCCGACCCAGACTCTGAGGGCAAGTCAACTTTTTTTTGTTTTTTTGCCTAATTAAAAGTTCATTATTTTTTCGTTTAAAAAACCCAATAAAGTCTAGTGTCTGTAACTTTGAAAGTTGAACTTTCGGAACATAAGGTACACATCATGAAACATCGCTACACACAGGGATATGTTTTATTATAGTCACACGTTTTGAGCTTGCCACACTCAAAAAGGGTGATGTGGTTACACATTTTGGTTTCATGCTATCACAATCAATAATTTGTTTCAAACCACAAAAGCTATCTCCACAAATTTATCATTTTTAAAAGCTCTATTAGTACTATCTGACTGAGACGTGGCATTGGTATAGCTCATACATAAGCAGGGTTGGAACTTCAGATTTTTTCAACTAGCCAGTCGGGCAGGTAACTCACAGAATTGACCTAGCCGACAAAAATTCCACCAGCCCAAGGTCTTTTTTCATAATATTTTGCAGCAAACAATTAAGAGCAAGACTACTTTTAAATGATTACAATTACATGTCTTTGTCTTTATTGTACGATGTTCCACTGTAACCCTAGCCCGTAACAGCTCCTCGTATTCATCATGTTCATCAATCCAATACTCTCTTTAATCTCCTATCAACATGATCTCCTCTATCATCATGACACAGTCATCTGATGATGAAATTACCCTGAACTTACTGTTACTTACACTTCTTTTTTGAGGTTCAAAAATGTTACCCGCCAGTCGGACGGGTACCTTTGCATCTTCACCCGCCCGACACGAAAGTTACCCGCTATGGGCGGGCGGGCGGGTCTTATTTCCATCCCTGTACATAAGTGGAGATATGTCAGCCTTTTAAGTTTGAGGACCGGTGCTGCTGGAAAAGAAGCAGGTCCGTTGGAAGCCTATATAAACTCAATGGGAAAATTGCATTTTTTTTAAGGCAAATTTTGCAGAAACGTTAATATTTTTGTTAAATCTTTATAGTGTATATTGCTACAAATGAAAGCTAACACATGCCACTTTAATGTGTTACTGTTATAAATGAATGAAAAGTAGATTTGACAACTGAATACTAGGCCTACATGTAATTATTAAAAAATCAACAATTTCTATCTGATTCTAAGATTATTTACTTGGAGATGAAGCTTTAAGACCCACTATGTTTAACTAAACTCATACATGTATGTACACCAACAGTATGCCTTGAATGATAACCAAACCGTGCCCGGTACAAGCTGACGTGCAGATCGTGTTAAGTCTAAAAAATACAGTGTATTTGAGGAATTTGGTAGATATCTATTGTAACCCATTTGGGTAACAATAAATTGAATATCTGTATGAACGCATGAGTTTAAAAGCGAGGGTTGTTAAACACATTGTTTAAATTTTAAAAAAGGTAAACTCCTGTTTAATTTAGACACAAGTTTAGATAGTCACAGTTTTATGCTTAATCCGTGTTTAGTATGAGAATACGGCCTATAAACACAGATTTGTAGATTTACCAATATTATAAATAACCATATAAAACTTGATTTTTGCAGGTGATGAAGATTCTGAAAAAGCTTTGTCAGCTTCCCATCACTACGGCGATACTGCAGGTAGGACTCTGTAAAGATATCAAAATATGTGACTGACTTGTTTGTATATTTGTAGGCCAAACAATTTGCAGAGATGTAACACTTCCGGAAAAATTCCGGAAACTACAATCTCGGCCAATATTGTTGGAACACTTTTATATGTGTGTTTAAAAACTCCCCCTCTCCCCCTGGATCAATGTTGAAACGTGATTTTTGAGTTACGGGATACTGGGAGGGGTCAACATTGCCCAGTGGGGTGGGGGAGTTATTCATGTCATTTTGGCCGTGGTCGCCGCTTAACGTTCGCATTTGGTCGATTGATTTTGGTGTGTGTGGAATAACTGTAGAATAATGCTTGCACCTATCTTTCAGTGTCGCCATGCACTTTATAGAATTGTGAGCCAACGCTAGTATAGTAAATGAGGCACAATGAGGGAAATATGAATTGAGTTTTTATATCAATGATATTATGTATTTATAAATTATAGGGATATTTTGGTACCAAAGTCAATGTCCCATCACATTCCAAACCAAAGTTACAGTTGAAATTTTGGTTTTGTTAACAAATCAATGGAGAAAATGAAATTTAAATACCTCAAAGTGCAGTTTTAACTCTTTATTTTCATGAATTTGAGTCTTTGGTTTGACAGAAGCTGTATCAAAGTTTAAAAATGTGAATTTTTATGAATTTGACATATTCTGACCTTGTCCTACATTTGTGCTCTTAAATCAAATTAACTATTGCCACATTTGTGCCTCATTTACTCATGCTGGGTCACAATTATGTTTATAAGAAATAAAGTGTATGGGGAGAGATGTGAGGGGTGTTTCATGTACAGTACTAACTTTTGCCATGTCTAAACCCTAACCATACTAAAAAGCAAACAGTTATACTCTAGGGCAGGGAGACCAATGGCATGTATACCACAGGGTCAGAAATTTTAGGAGAATCCGAGAATCCTTTCTTGCAAAGATTCCCGCCGTTATATTTGCGAGAATCCAAGTTGATTCTCGTAGACAATCAGTCTAACACACTATTTGAATGGAAGACAATCTATCAATCCTCGAAAAATCCTTTGTATGAATCTTAAATGGATTCTCGGGAATCTCGCAACCGTTGACAAACTTCTGACCCTGTACCATTTCAGCTGAGCTGAATCGCTGTAAGGGAGTTCCCAACACATACATTTACATCATCATCAAGAGAGCGATGAAAGACCAAAAAGTGTGGAGCGCCATCATAGATCGGGGACAGCATCTGAGTTAAGCAAGCATGGAGCGGGAAAATTCCAAATGCCGTCATTCCTACCAAAGACACCTCTTGGCAATTTGAAATTATTTGATTGAATTGATGGGGTCACATCTGCTATTGATTGTTTAATCAATTGGCGAGAAATATTTGGTTTTCATCTCTCTGCGGTCAAAAGTAATCCAAGCGTACTCGCCCGATTGTGGCCACGATTGTGGCACACACGCGTCACACAGTGATGCACAGTGCGCTTGATGCCTTCATGTGCGCCCGCAACCTTCCGTATTCATTCGCTGCTGTAAGAAGGCATCATCAATCTGGAACTGATCAAAATAGAACTATGTTGATTGCCCTCCTCCTGAATGCCTGGTCAGTGCGAGTCAAGGTATTTGGCCAGCTGTGTAGATTCAACATTAGTGAGCTATGAAGAAAATGACTTGTCCTGCATCATTGGATGTTGTGTAATAAGGCCCCCCCCCCAAAAAAAAAAAAGTAGTTGTGTTGCCCTCATCCGGCCGGGTCAAAATTCTGAGAATGTGGGCCGGGTATTTTTTTAATTTTAATTTTTTTTAAAAGAATTTCTTCTTTTTTTAAGATTTGTTTTTTTTAAAAGATTTTTGTAAAGATTTTTTTTTCTCAAGATCTTCCAATGTCTATTGGACACCCTGGTCATGCGGGTATTTTTGTCATTTGCCGATATTGGCCGTTGACAACAAAGCAAAACGTTTTAACACATCAGTTTCTACGCTCTACTCAACCATACACAAGATCGTTCCTAGTGATCGTGTGAGGCCGTGTAAGCGACTGTTGTTTACATCAGCAAACGGCATGTGACATATCACTCCGGACCGACCTATAAGGGATCCAGTATGCTGGGAACCACCATCATAATGTTGAACTGCTCAATCTCGAGTGCTTAATTAAAAAGATACTTATTTGTATACTCATTTGTTTTTACCACCATTTACAGGACACAGGTGTAGGCAGGGACATCAATGGTTTACGCAAAAAAGACGGAAAAATAGGCAGCATGGCGCTGGGCCTCGTGAAATCATGGAAAGAAATGGTGCGCTGCACCAACAGGGAGAACAACAAGTCTGCGCCCGCCGCTAAGAAAACTTCACCGGAACCCGCTAAGAAAACAGCAGCAGAACCATCAAAGAAAACTTCACCGGTTCAAAGTGGGTTACCAAAAATACCCAAGATCCCTAGGATACCCAAAATTAAGAAAGAGAAGCTGGACGATGAGAGCATCAATTGCAAAAAGAGCTCGGAATTAACATCGCACGCCGGCGAAACACGGCCAATTAAAAGTGAGAAATCGAAAAACCTCACACCGTCTAAGACGCAGAAAAGTGCTGTTGATTCTAAACAAAACGCTACTGTCCGTGATGATGACGAAAAGAAAATCATCGCATCTCAGAGTCCTGCCAAAAGGAAAGAGACTAACGATATAGAGGTAGAACAAATTGATGATACATCGCCGAGTCGTGGACTGCTAGTAGAAACCGTGTATGCGGGAAACTCTAACATGGCAAATCAAGATAGGAGTTACAATGAATTTATACAAAGGACAAGGACTCCAAGCTCCGGCTCAGATGCTGAAAGTTCCCACGCATCCCGGCCACACTCTGATTCCATAAAGGAACCAAAAACAACGTCTTTGAAGAAGAGGTCCCATAATGAAACGGACGTGCGTCAAAGTTGCTCAGATTCAGGAGATGGTGAAACTATGAATGATCATTCTTCTGATAGACAAAAGAAGAGAAAAATAAGCGATAGTCCAGATATCAAGGGGACATCTCCAGATGCAAAGACATCTCCGGATACGAAGATGTCTCCGGACAAAAAGACATCTCCGGATACGAATATGTCTCCCGATAAGAAGGCGTCTCCAGCAACGGCGAGAGCCTACAGCTCGGACTCTGAAGCCTCCTATTACGAAAGTGATCACGGCGCCCCGCCAGAAAGCTCGAGTCCAGAAGAGTCCGCGTCTGAGAGTGACCAGAGTTCTTCCGCCGCCTCCTCCTCCTCCTCCGCTTCAGACTCTGCGGAGTATTCAGATTCATGTGATTCTCTACTGGCGAACCCACTGGACAAGGTACAGAAGATAAAACAAGAGGGAGATTCTGTCTCTAAATCGGACAAAAAGAAAAGATTAAAAGAGAAGAAATGTAGGAAACATGAACGAAAGCTGCAGCGGGAACAGCACAAAAAGGCAATAGAGGAGAGAAGAAAGAGGCAGGAAAGGAAAATTGCCGACAAAAGGTTGAATGAGAAAAGACAAAAATTACAAGACAGTATGAGCCGGCTTTCTTCTGACTCTGAAAATGACACCAGGTATGCTCATAAGATAAAACATGAGATTTCCGATTCGGATAATGAATCGAGTTATAGAAAATCAAAAAAATCAAGACAGGACAAGAAGTCAACAAAACACACCAGACCGTTGTCATCAACCAGAAAAAGTAGCCACAACTCATCGAGTCATAACAGACATCAAAAAGATAATCATAGGAGTAAAAGTAGAGTCGGTTCATCGAAAGAAGATAATAGGAAAAGAGTTAAAGTTGAGAAATATGACGATTGGGATGAGATGCCGGCTGTGGATTCCTTCAATTTGCCCGGTCAGTTTGTGCCCGATGAGGATATATACGACAGTAAAGATCAACCCTTTCTACCTGTGCACGATCCTCTCAATTTAGAGGGTAATACTTGCATTAAGACAGCAGACATCAAGACAGAGGTACAGAATGCCACTATCAAAGTACCGGATACTCCTGCGAAGCCCGTTAAGAAAAAGAGGAACAAGAGAGTGACGGAAGCCGAGAAGACATTCGAGAACACCGGTATGTCTTTTGCGGCCTGTCTCGGACCCTTGCCAATATTGAAAAAGAAAAAGAAGAAACCTGCGTCTGCTGTTGCGAATGCTGTTGCAAAGAAATCTGCAACAGGTGCAGAAAGGAATGGGCCGCATTTGCCCAGTAAAACCAATTCCAAAGAGCAACTCAATGAGACAAGACCTGTCGGAAAAACGATATCAAGCAAAATTATAAATCTTGCAGAATACAAATCCGGTTCAAAAACTGAACCTGATAGCAGAAATTCAAGTAATGAAGACCCAACTGGTTCGCCGCCTAGTAGCAGCCGGAAGACAAAAGTGTCCGGTTCTTCCGACAGTTTGGAGACGCCAAAGACATTGAGTAGTCATTTGGGTCACGGAGAAGGAGGGTCTTCAAAAGGTTTATCAAAATCACACGGCTCAAAAGAACATCGATCTGAGAAAAAATCATGTGATAGTTCAAAGGTCAAATCATACGAGGAGAAGAGATCGCATGATGAAAGAAATGATAGATCATCTAGCAAGGACAGACATCCAACAAATGTGATAAAGAAGAGCTCCCACAGGGATGGTGGTTCACATGACAAGTCAAAGGTCAATTCCCACAGGTCACCTGAAAAGTCAAAGGTCAATTCTCACAGGGAAGATAGGTCGCATGACAAGTCAAAAGTCAGTTCTCACAATTCTAGTGATAGGACAAAAGTGGGCTCGCATAGAGATAGTAGTGCACACGGCCTCTCCAAAAACAGCAAGAGTTCACACAACGGGGAAAAAGTCCATTCCCACAGGGACAAGAGTTCACACGACGGGGAAAAAGTCCATTCCCACAGGGACAAGAGTTCACACGACGGGGAAAAAGTCCATTCCCACAGGGACAAGAGTTCACACGACGGGGAAAAAGTCCATTCCCACAGGGACAAGGGTTCACACGACGGGGAAAAAGTCCATTCCCACAGGGACAAGAGTTCACACGACGGGGCGAAAGTCCATTCCCACAGAGACAAGGGTTCACACGACGGGGAAAAAGTCCATTCCCACAGGGACAAGAGTTCACACGACGGGGAAAAAGTCCATTCCCACAGGGACAAGAGTTCACACGATAGGACTAAGGTCAGTTCCCACAAGGATAAATCCCGGTCAGAATCAAGCAAACCGTCCAAGTCGTCCTCTGACAAAAATCACAGAGACAAAAAAGAACACCACAAGAGTACACATTCTAGTAGTAAAACGCACTCATCATCAAGGCATGATAAAAAAGACTCTGATCGACACAAAAAGAAATCTGACAGGGTCAAAGATGACGACTCGGAGGATGGATCTGAGGACAAGCGCCACCAAGAAAGTCGAGAAGAGCGGAAAAGAAAGTGGAGTACCAGCACAGATGAAAGCAGCATGCTCAGGAGTCCGTCAAAGGTAGTTATATTTTCACCTATCTAGCACTCGATGTCCCCAATAAAAAAATAAAAACACATTTTTAACACATCATGGTCATAACAGGCTTTGATGAGACCGATGCAATGTAAGATTTTTGTGAATTCGATGATGGTTTCAGAAATTTCTTTAGCTATTAGGCCAATGGAATGAAATAACATGGTTGACGTTAGGGATTTTTAAAAAATTAGGCGACTTTTCATTATTCATTATTGAAATCAATAAAAAATAATGAATTTTTTGACGCGGACGGCTGACATGAACCATGTTATTTCATTCCATTGGCCTTATTTGGATCATTATCCCAAATTACCCAGCATTCACCCTGTTGCTATAGATGACAGTTTCTGCTTAATATTGTGTTCAATTGTGTGTGTTTTTTCAGTGCCTTCCCCCCCCCCCCACACTTTGTTTGAGTTTATGTTGTCAGCCTGACATCCGAAATGGCAAATGCAGTACATCCTCCATCCCTCAAAAACTGTAACACTATTAAGTAATCTTAATCATATGGGATTTATATAGCCCTTTTCTCAACACCTTTCATTTGAAAGACGATCCACCTATGACAGGCATGAGAATCTTCAGGAAAAAGTAGGAATTCCTGCTTTTTTTTAGTCAAAATTTACGCAGTTTTATTTAATTTCAGCCTGTTTTTGGCCTTTTTTGCCCAATTTCATGCGCTTTTTCAGGAATTTTCACCACTTTCCTGCTTTTTCCTGATATTTAAAAAAACTTCATTCTCATGTCTGAACAGAGTGAACATATTAGTTGCTATGGGGAGTCTCCCAATTCATATCGTACAATTGATAAATGTTAGTGCCACGATTTTTGTTCCAGGCAAGGAGAGATCCTGCAGACTTTTCACTGAACCTACCTGACATCCAACCCGACTACAGACCCATCCATATGCCCATCATTGAACCCAGGAAGAAACAAGGTAAATTCCATAGACTTAAAAAGGAGATCCAGTATGCCGTTGCCATTTTGAATCCATCATGGGGACAAATTTGGAGGTATGTCTGAGACACAGCTCCAGTAGGCGCACGCTCCTTCATTCATTCTTTTCCGTGCAGCTCCGAAAAATCCAAAATGGCGCCCGTTACACGAAAAGAGATAGGGCAATACATTTCATCCGGATTCTCCTTTATCATTCTGTGGTAAATTCGTATCTCATTTCAAAATTGAAAATGATTTTTGATTTCAGTTTCAGATATGAAATCTGTATCAAATTTAGTACTGCATGACCACTCAGTGATATCAGTGAAACAGTGGCCTCGCGATCTTGCGGAAAAGAAGTGGACTGTTGGGTTATTCCCCTCTCAGTACTGCTTTTAATGGAATTACCCAAGAACTTATATTATTTGCCATGTTTTCTTATAGTGTTAACCTTGGACGACCCTGCCAAAATGGTTGGATCACGTCACAGCAGAACCAAGGTCTTCTCTGGCAAAGTGCGCACTCTAACAGGTAAGTTCAAGTTTACAGTAAGGCCCCCCCCCCCCCAAACAAAAAACAAAACAAAAAAAAGTTGACTTGCCCTTTCCGACCGACCCAAATTTTGGGAAATCTAGGGTTGCTATTTTTTTTTTTTTTTTTTTTCAAAGTAAAAAAAAAAAAGATTTTTTTTTAAAAGAAGCACATAACAATAAAGAAAGATTAAAACGTGTTTGAGTAGTATCTGCTTGTTTAAAAATCAAAAAAATCAACCAAAAAAAATCAAAAAAGAAATCTTTAAAACGTGTTTTTGTGTAGTAGGCCCTATCTCCTGTTTAAATTTAAAAAAAGGTCAACTTTTTTGTTGTTGGCCTAATACCCCTCCCCCTCCCCCTCTCGTCATCTCACCTTGGCCTCAACCAGCCTCATTGGATGAACTGGCAAACACCCTGATTAAAAGTTTCTGCCCACATGCTTGCACAATTTATTGTTAGCGTCGAGTAATAAGGTCAGCCCAAACTGCACTAAACCTAGAAATCTACCGGTACCGTATAGCATTCCATTGGATGTGATGAGCGAGGACAAACGTATGATACTATATGTGACCTGGCACCACAAAATGAGCGGAAAGTCGCGGCGAAGATGTTGCTGAATTGAGATGTGGGACTCACACATAAATCGCATCACCACGTCAGCAAATAAAACACTTGGGTTTGTTCGTCGTAATCTGTACTCATGCACTCGAGACACAAAATCCCATGCCTACACAGCTTTAGTTAGGCCAACTCTCGAGTATTGCTCATCAGTATCGGACCCACACACAAAAGAACACATACAGAAAGTGGGGAAAATCCAACGGCGAGCAGCCAGAATGGTCTTCAATGACTATAACTGGGAAAACCAAACAAGTGTGACCCAACTTATGAAAGACCTTAAATGGGACATGCTTTCTACTCGCAGAAAAATCGCCCGAATTCAAATAATGCACAAGGCCATAGGGTCACCTCGCGCTACCAGTCCATGAATACCTGCAACCAGCTCAACGGCGCACTCGACAATCCAACAGCAACTCCTACATAACGTATCAGTCATCCAAAAACTGCCACAAATATTCCTTCATCCCTCAAACAATAAGAGACTAGAATTCATTACCTGAAAACATCACCAACATCATCAACCCGGAAACGTTCAAGTCCAACATCACTAAGCACTACCGAAACCAAGACCAAGAAATCAAAGACTAAAGAGCATATGAGCATAGCATCGCACAACAATTCCTGCTTGGGTGGTCCCACTAGGGATGTTAAGCAGTATACTAAAGAAGAAGAAGAAGAGCTAGGATAGCATGTTATTGATTTTGCCATTTGTTGTTAGTATGGACCAAACCCTTTTATTATAGCGGTATTATAAAATGAATAGCCTGGCATGGCTGGTAAAACTCTTAACATAACAATACATACTGCTATTTTAGAATTCCCCTATAATAGAAGGGACCATGGGTCTATACCAACAACAATTGAAACGGCAAATCAATAACATGCTATGCTGTCTCAATTCAGCAACATCTTTGCCGCGACTTTCTGCTCATTTTGTGGTGCCAGGTCACATATTGCCTTATCCATTGATGTGCTAATTCCAATGCCACCGCACTTTTGATTCATCTACAGGGTGAGTAAAAAAAACCTGCAACAGTGGAAACAAGCCATCTTGTTTTCATAACCAAGTTGATGCTTGAATTTTTTAAACATTATAAAAAAAAAAACTTGTCACTAATTTCATGTGAAAAATTGAAGTCGATCGCATTTTTTGTTTGCCTTTGGGGAACCTTTTTACCCATGCACCCATTTCACATGCTTGTCCACGAAACACCCAAAACATGCATTGGTTGGTTCGGTCCTGTCATGACTGACAGCTCGTGACCTTACAGATACTACGCCACAAATAACGATTTTCAGCACAGGAGTAACAATCACGGAGCGGGTGTCCAGTAATCAACTTTATTTGGTCAATCCACCGGGAACGAGGTCTGCCTCTCTTGCGCTTCCCTTCAATCATGCCTTGCATGATCATCTTCTCTAGGTTATTTCCCTTGCGACGTGAGATATAGTCGACTCGTATACCTTGTATAATTTCACTGTCACACAATCGAACAACACCCCCTGATACTTCCCATCCGAGAACCGACCAAATACAAGGTCTACTGGCATTGGATTTACAAAAGAACTGTGCTTGAGCACACTAGGGATTACTAGGGACGATGCTTTTTATGCGTCACGATAGTATCACATCCCTTCATAACGCGCTAATATTGAATTTGCTGTTTGTACATCTAGAAACGCGTGAAGGGGGTATTTCTGTGGCTGTGTAAGAGTCTCTAGTTATATCGTAAACAATGATCAAATTATTTGTCTCTGTTTAAACGTAAAAAGGTTTTTTATTACACGATATTGAAAGATAGGAAATAGCATGGAAATAGTCACATATGCGGAAATGTAGCTATATCTATGAGGAACATATTTTGGGCGAGGACCAATGTCAAAGATAACTCCTAAAGTGTGATTTTAGACCGAAACAACGGCTATACAGTGCCAGAAAATCGACATTTTGAATTTATCAAGTGAGCAAGATTCGTCTCTCTGCGAAGACGTATATAAATATTCATATACTTCGTATTTATCGTGTCTGCCATTGGTTAATTTTGAACCCCACGCGAACAAATTGCTCATTACATATGCGTCCAATTTTTGGACGAGCACTAATGTAAAAGTATACGGAGGTCAACGAGGTCAATCCAATGCAAGTAGACCTTTTTTTCCCGGGGTGAGATCAGAGGATGGGGAGCGGTCCATGGGGAGTGAGCCCTCTATCGGTACAGTGACAAAGAAAAGGAAAAAGGTATACTAAAGCAGATTACGTGAGATATGGCCGAAGTAGCTCAGCATTTGGGTGGTGATAGCATGAAAAAGTCGTTTAGACACCCCTATTTTTTTCAATAATACTGGCATTGGAAAAACATGCATAAGATTTCAAAATGCGTCTCTCATTAAAATTTAAAAATTCAAGTAAATTTGTGATGTAATTTGAACATAATGCATTCTTTCTTGTTTACATGGGAGATAAAATAATCAATTTACATAACCCATGCTATGAATTGCTTATAATATTCTAAATTAGAATTTAAAAAAAATGAAATTATTCCATGTTTTTGTTAGCGGGATATTCAAATGTGAACATGAAATGTGTGCAGTTTCAATTGAAAATTGCAATGCTCGTGGACAAACAAGTAAACTGGGTTGTGCAAGCAAACAGGTTCACCAAAGACAAACGAAAAATGTGAATGACTTCATTTTTTCACATAAAGTTAGGAACAACTATATCATATATAAATTTCAAACTTCAACTTGGTTTTAAAAACAAGATGGCTTCTTTCCACTATTGCAGTTTGTTTGACTCACCCTGTATTCAAAATTCCCCCGAACAAACATACAGGAGATACTCTTTGTGGAAATGAAAGGAGTCGGCAAACGGATTAAAGGTATATTATGTGATCTTTCCAGGGACCGCCCTCAACATCGAAACAAAAATTGAAAGAAGATTTTCTTGCAGATTTACATTTCTGATCATAAATCGTACATACATTCCAAGTTACAGGGCAATACGATTCCTAATTACTTCAAAATCATGATTTTAGAGTGAAAATAAACTGTTATCCAACAGTTTATTATTTTCACTCTAAATTCACTCTAAAACCATGATTTTGAGGTAATTAGGAATCGTATCGCTCTGTAACCTGGAATGTATGTATGATTTATGATCAGAAATGTAAATCTGCAAGAAAATTTACTTTCTAAAAAAAATAATGAATAGAGGGCGCTCTCTAGAAAAGATTACATAATATGCCTTTAAAGCAGTTTATACCGTATCGCTTCCTGGTCCATTTATTCCAAGTTTGTACCAAACACATAATATAACTTTTATGCCTTTATCTAAGATTTCCATATTTTCTTATTTTCAGAGGTACCAAGACTGTTTGACGCATGCATGAACATTCTTTGTGACAATATAGATGGTAAGTAGAATATTGGTATCCGAATATCTGTAAACAAATGTTGTGCTGTCACAATGCTGAAGAAAAGACCTCAAGTGTCTCAAAAGCTATGTACTGTTTACGTACCCTACTGTTTCAATACGTAACAAGAGTTTAATATCAAAATGATAGCTAGGACGCTGTCCTCTAAAACGGCTGAAAAAAGTCGCTTGGTAGAAATCGCAAATCTACCGACGGAAGCTCAAGTCTACCGATGGGGATATTTCAAGGGGGCACTGGCCTCCTGGGTACACCACTGTGTGCGGGGAACGAGCGAATTATCTCATAAAACTAATCTACAAATGTGCAAGCGTTGTGGAGTATGCTCAGCGCATTAGGGTCAATGCATTTAAAAGAGACTTACATCCTACCGACTTTTAAATGCATAGGTCAAGATAATAATAAAATACTGATACCCCTTTTAGTATTGTTGAGAATAATCCATGTTTATAGGCCAAAAGAGCCCCTCGTTTTCTTTTCGACCTTGCTGTCCACACTGACTGGATGCTTTTGACGATGGCACTTGTGATTTCTGGCGATGTGACTACAAATATGATTTCATAAAATAAACTTTACATTTGACATCTAGATTTTGCGCATCTGAGTTGTATTTTTTATCTTCACCCTCGGTTAACGTTATCATTGTAGGAGAGAGAACTTCATGAAAAACCCTCCGACACAGCTATGAAATATCATGCTTTGGGAAAAAATCTCACCCAAATGTCTTAAATGTTCACATTATCGCCACATGTAGGCAACTGTTGCTCATTCATATATGAATGCCAAATTGGCAATATCATGATGATTTTGCTTCAAATTAGTGCTAACGTTTGTTGCTAGCATACATGAGCTAAAATGCAATTTTAAACTTCTCAAAAACAAATCTCAAACTTCTGTGCATTTTTCTGAATTTGACAAGCCTACTAATAATAATAAACATTATTACTGAGACTTTTGTTGATATTTTTTTCTTCTCAATCTGTCTTTTCTTATAGCATTGGACGAGGTCGGTGGTGTTCCAGCAGATATCCTGATGCCAGTACTAGTGAGATGCACCCCACCGCAACTCTTCCATTTAGAGGACTACAATGCGGTAAGCATATGAGCAGTCAGCGCTGCATGGACGCACGTCATATGAGGTTGAACTCTCGGAAAAGTACGCGAGTTCAGCCTCACCCCAAAACGGTGCAACGGTCATCCATGGTGCGCACTTCTTAATCTCGACCACACGACTCTTGATTGATTGGTGCTCAAATGTGAGAACTGAAAAACTTGTGAATAAACATGAGCTTATTCACGCACCATCATACCCCACTGCGTTGGTGGTTATGGCGCAGCGGGACCACTGCGTTGGTGGTTACGGCTCAGCGTGACGATCGTTAAAAAGGCTACAGTTTAAATTTGACCAATCGGGTGCTTTGGTGTTGTTGGTTGGCGGAATTGTGTGAGTTTTCAAGCATGCACAGTCAGTGCAGAGTGAGCTGATCTGATGTTCGTGTATGTCGGACTGTTGCCAGGGGGATATGTGCCGTAGGTCCATTGTTGCCGAAAAATTTGCCTGCCCAAATAGTGGAAAGTCGTATTAAACTTAAGCTCGATTAAGGGGGGGGGGGGGGTGTTAACCCAAAAATATGAAATTTATCAAGCGCTGTTACTTTTGAAAAGTATACATTTTTATAGAAAGGAAATGAGGCGGAGAATCCATATCCAAAAAAGGTTAACAATTGCATTTTTGAGGTCAAAAACCAATGAAAAATTGAAAAAATGTACTCCTAAAGAAGTGTCTTTAGATGATTTTGGTGCAATTTCGGCATTTTTTACTAAATAGCTGGTATAATAGTCATTATAGGCAGTTGAATATAATGTCGTTTTGCATTCCCCCACAGCATTTCCTTGAAGATACAGAGGATCTATGGCACAGGCACTCGACGAGAGATTTCAGGACTGGCAAGCCGGATGAATTTGAATCATGGAGAGAATTCTATATAGTAAGTTCATTTGTGCTTTTAAAGATCTCAACTAGCTCTTTTCTCTTTTCTATTTGTATGAGCACATTTTTGTAATGGTAAAAATTCATCAACAAATTGAAGTTTGTGGAAACAATAATTCACTTACCAGCTAGAAAACTGCCAGAGTTTTAAATTAAAATGCCAGAAAATCTGGACGCTCTGATTTCCAGAATCTTAGGAAGAAACCAAATATGTATACAAAACCTGAAGAAAAAGTAAAAAATGGTCACAATATGTAATATGTATACACTTTTTTCATTAAAATTGTGTTTTTAGATCATTTTGTTGGTTTCATAGTGTACAATTTAGACTTGGACCCCACCCGTTTTGGGTGAACACCACGCACATGTTCAGATTTCTGGACTTTCAATTTTGGCAGGTATATGTATTCATGCTGTGTAGGACAGCTATGTACTACATTACACAACAAAGGATTGTGAATTTAAACACCTGGCAAATTCACAGTCAGTCAATTTTGGACACTTGTAATTAAAGCTGAAGACATGGCTCTTTTTCAACGTTGCACGAGGGGAAAAAGGGGTGGTAGTTTCCCATTGTTAACGCGAAACTAATCCAAGATTTTGTCCAGTAGTGTAAGCATACAACGAGTATTTCGTAAGAATTGTTAATTATTTTGGTAAATTCATCCCAGAAAACAGCAGAGTCATTGCAAAAAGGGCAGAGACTCAAGCATATCTTGAGATGTACTTTAAAACACTTTAAATTTGCGCATACTTTATTTCGCGAATCACCAAAACCCAACATTTTCGCGAGGCTTTAATTTTGCGATTCCAAAGTTTGACTCTGATTTTAAGCTTTTACCATGGTTTATTTTGCAGGTATTTAATTTCTTGAATTTAAGGTCCCTTCAAAATTCATGAAAATAAATACCTCGCAAAATTAAGGGGGTTTACAGTATACTCCATGTGAATAATTCACATATTCATCATACTCATTCATAATATTGACAACGGATTACTATTATAGATTATTCAGTTCTAAATTGGCAAGAATTATGCAGGATTTTTTTCTCTCGGCACAAATTCGAGAAACCGCTCGCGCAAAGATTCTCCTAAACAAATATGCGAGAATCCAAGTGGGTTTTCGCAAACCTTTAAAGTTTATACACACATTAATAAATGGAGGGGAAAGCTAAAGATTCTTGTAAATCATGTTGCGAGAATCGAAATGGATTTTCGCAGCTTTACACACAATTCTAACCCTGCGTTGGTGCTACCACCAGTTGGTACCTATCACAAACCATTAAAAATGATATACTCAAACTCACAGGCTGAGCACTCTTGGACTGTGGTCACTGTGCTATCTGGATATTTTTGTTCAATGTCGTCGTTAAGGCACACAGCATCTCATTTTAGCATTTTCACGCAACATTTCAACACACATGCAGACACCCCAACCACAAACGCATGGCACAGCGCAGCGTCATGCGCAAGGGCTTGTGTTGCATTTTTAATTGAGTGTGGAATATCACAATAGCAAATCGCGTTGGATTTTAGATTTGGGGGCCAGTACAACTTCTTGAGTTTATAATATTCTTTGCTCGAACTACTGTTACATAGTTACTTACATCTTTGTATTTGATGTATCTTTGTACTTTCTTTGCAGAGAAGATACGATGAAAGAGATGCCAAACTCAAGTCCCTTAAAATCAACATCAAAGCTAATCAGGCCGCAAAGGATCCAGGTAAGTTTTATCCAAGCATGAATGTCATATTTTCGTGTGATACAAGAATAGATTGCACTCGTATACAAATATTGTACTCGTTCATCTTCAACTCATGCAATATTTTTCTAGCTTGTGCAATAATCTTCTATCATACTCAAAGCTATTCAATGTGATATAAATATACATTATACCATTATTGTATTCCTTGAGAAAAGGAACTTTTTTTCCAAGAAAAGGCATTGTTTTCTTTAAGCTTAGGATTTATAGTTTGGAAATACACCTGTAATATTTTGATCAAACTTGAATGATCCTTTCAATCAGCTCGAACGACCAAGATGGCGTACATGGACCTCTCACAGCCTAAACCACCACGCAGTGTAATACGAGCCCAGGCAAAACATGGCACCCACTCTGGAGCGCTGGTTCCCAGGGCACCCTGTTCGGCAGCTTCTCGTAAACCTAGGGACGACCGGGACACGAGCAGTGGCAGAAGAGATTATAGCGACGGTGGGGCGTTGGCTCGAAACAGCCGGGCTCAACCAAGAGGTTAGTGGGGTGATCTAACTTATGATTTTACTGCCATTATTTGGGATATATTTTATAGTCACTGTCATAATGCTATGGACGAAATTCAAGCTATCTCATGAGAGCGTGATATGTTGTTCCCGGGGCTGCGTTCAACTGCGTGATATATGAGCGAACCAACTATGCATGCATGCGCGTGGTGATTTTAACATTTGACCAATCAGGACATGCGGTCATTTTTTTTAAGCTTCTGGTACGCACACATTGGTGGTATTTTGTTCATAGCATTACGACTACAGTCGGTTAGAATCTTTACTTGCCCTAAAGGAATCTTAACATACATATGATTTTGTCACACACACGCTTCACGGATTTGATGATATTGTGTCTGTTGGATTCATGCCATGTCCAGATCCCTGTGTAGGAATTCACTGCTTCAAGAAGGATAACAAATTTGGATCTGATTACAAGTAAAGGAAGTAAACTAGGTTTTTGTAAAGGCATGTGATTTCAAGAGAGAGAAACAACCCCCTTCCTATAACGGATACGGTATTCATTTTTATTTTTTTATTTTTTTTTCTAATTGAAATTTGCATTTTTAATTTTTTCTCCAGTTGCAAGAGTGGTGGCACCCATCATGATGAAATCAATGAGACTCTTCAAGAAAACTCAGACCCGTCGCTGATTCAACCTAAAACATCAAATGATCAATACACACCAAAGAGTAAAGTGAAACAATAACATACTGGAAGCTGTCCGCTATTAGCTACGATCATTCTGATGCAATGACTTCTTCTGCCAGGAGGTTTGGTATTATCTACGATGAAGACATTGGGGAAACAGTTCAAGAAAGCTCAGTGTTGTTCGTTCATGCACCAAGGTAAAGTAGTGTTAAGCACACAGCCAAAGAAAAGGTGGCACATGTATGCCATCAGCCAAGACCATTATGGTAAACCAACTTCCAAGCCAGAAAGGTCAGTGTTTGTACGGCGTAGAATCTGATGAACACATTCAGGAGAACTCGGTGGCGTTCGTCAGTGACTAAAGGTACAGCGTCATAAAAATGGAGCTGTCAGCGATAGCGATGCATGTGCAAGACGACGAAGGTGTCAGTCTTATTCCAACGTGTGTTGCTAAAAACAGATATCTTTGTATTGGATGTGATGTTTAGATATTCATCTGGTTTCTCCAATTTCTCGAAAAATCTGTTGTAACCTATAATTGTGTTTCACAACATTTGATGCTTCTGATTGCTTATTAGATCTAAACAATATTTTGAACATTTTGAATGCAATTAATGAAGATATATTATTCTACAAAATACTACATTTTTAGCACCGAACATTTGGATGTACTTGACACATAATACATGACATCAAATATTTGTTGCTAAAAGTCTAAGAATATTACCTATTGTTGACACTTTCTGTGCGGCAGTCATCTGCGGACGACATTCCGAAATTTCACAAAATGTTTGACAAATTTTCAAAATGATTGAATCTCATTACCATATGTTGGTGGAATCACCATGAGAAATGCATTAAATTAAGTACAAACAAGTCTAGTATTGGATCATTAATCCTTGAGATAGGCCTTGAAAATTAAAAAAGGTTTCTGTAAAATCTGTTTTGTATATCGTAAAACCAATAGCTGCGTGGAAAGTGTTAAGTGCTATTCAAAACAAATTGTCAGTATGAGATGCATACTATCTACAAATTTCATGAAAAAAGGTATGTTAAAAAGGTTTTTCTCTCTCCAAACAACCCCCCTTGATTGGACTATGCAGTAAGTCAAGTTGCAGCCATATCTAAACCAATTTTGCCATTTTGACTATTTGCCAATTATATAATATGATATTTCTTGATGTCATAACATTTATTGGAGAAAATGTATTTACCACTTGCAGCGCCCAGGTAATATTTATACAACTTGGCCATTATAGTGTACTGTGAGGTGTATTAGACCTTGATCATATCCTTGACATAACTAAGTGCATAGGCAGTACAATTCATTCAATCTGGAGGTATACTGTACAAGTGGAAATGTTCGCGCTTAGCTGATTTTCAGCCATTTCGCTTGTTTTTAAATTCGCTATTTGAAAGTCTGTTACATAGACTTATACACACAATAAATATATTTGTGTGTTTTTATTTACGCTGTAGCTGCATGGAGCGCGAAAAGCGCGAAAATTAATGTAGCGCGAAAATGTCCACATTTACAGTATACCATTTGACTGAAATTGAGTTGAATTTTCACATCTATAATCGTGAATTTTTCACTTGTAAAGACTGCAGACTTTTGCACCACCAATAGGCGGCCATCTTTGATTGGCGCTCTTAATAAGTGTTATGGTCCCCGGTGTGCATCAAGTCCTTGACGGAATATACAGAGATGCCAGTCGGTAGGCCTACAACTCAAAAAACCTGAAATAAATAAAAGAGCGGAAATTTGGAGTGACAAAAACCCAGAAAACTGGCATCTCTGAAAATAGTGCATCGTGGGATATTTTACAATGATACATTCATGGGTCCTAAAGTACACTTTGTGTCGTTCATTTAATCAATGAAATCTTTGATGAAACATGACAAGTTTTGTTTTTAATATTGTAAAACCAAAAAGAACATGAACAGAGCAGGCATGAGCATTTTCAGGCTGTGGCCTGAATTCAGGCTATTTTGTTTTCCAAATTTCCGCACTTTCTTTTATTTTTAGTATGTTTTGGCCTTTATAGGCCGATTTCACTCACTTTTTCAGGTTGTTCAGGGTTTTTTCATTCTCACGCCTGGGATTGGATGATTTGTGAAACTGTATCAAAATGTGTACGTAGAAGCTAAATGACATTGTATATTACACATAACAATCAACTCAAAATGTTCAATTTGCACAACAGGTTTGAATGTCTGTCCCACAGAGAAGAGATAAGAGAGAGATGTTTTATCAAGTGCCTTGAGTATGCCTTCCAAATCCGCAGCGGAGTAGAGTGATAGTTTGATTTATAATCCTCTGGCTCAATTCTGTGCGCATTTATCACCTGGTGTCAGTGCCCGGCGAGATAGACTGAGGTGACACGTGCCTCCAGCATAGTTTTCAAATGGGATTTCATGGGGTTCAGGGCTGTAAGGGTTATGGTAATACTAGAAAAAGTGTATAATAACCCTAACAATTTTGGAATGGAAATGTTGAAAAAAATATCCGAGGGTGGAAATGGGCGAAATTTAGCGAGAAAAACCGGACTTGCCGACGACAGGATTCGATCCCGGGTCCTCCAGCATGGATGACGGGGTCTTAGTCCACTCAGCCAGGGAGTCACGCGCCCGCAATTAACAATTCCGTGCGCATTTATCACCTGGTGTCAGTGCCCGGCGAGATAGACTGAGGTGACACGTGCCTCCAGTATAGTTTTCAAATTAGAGAATAAAGGTATTGTTTTTAGACCGTACCCGTGTTATATTGTCTGACATAAATGCGGAGGATAGTATTATTTTAAGTAGAACAACGACGCCGCAGGCGGAGTTGTTCTACGCAAAAAATAATACTATCGAACGCATTTATGTCAGACAATATAACACGGGTACGGTCTAAAAACAATACCTTTATTCTCATTCTTAAAAAATCATACTTTAGACATTTATCAAAGAAATAAAAGTACATTTTATTGTCCACATTTGACAACTTTTACCCCTGCTAGGATCGAATAGCCCACAAACATTCCATCCAATCACATGCGATGAGTAAACCATGCGTAAGCGTCACAGCGCCGGCATAAACGCAGGAAAAGCGCTAAAGACGCACTGCAGAAGTGCACGTTATGGAGCAAACCACGCATTGTGAAGGTCGGGCGCGCTGTTAAAACGAAAGCCCCCCTCCCCGTGTTCTATTGTCTCATAGAGATGTCGCCGATTTCTCTGAGAACCAATGAGATTGCTTAAACTTTCTTAGCTGTTTAAGAATGGGATTTCATGGGGTTCAGGGCTGTAAGGGATTGGAGCGATTAAGATGTCGATGACGTCATTTATCAAATCGTACTGAACGTTGGGGCTTCCATAAATCACCCTCTGGTTACATATAGCCAAAGGATTGTGAATCATACTATGTCTTACAAATTACATGTGTTTATTATACCTTTTTGATTGAAACAAACTACATGTTTAGCATGAAAATTGTTTTGTCACTATATAGATGTGGTATGTGTGTTCGCCAAGTGTGTGTAGTCAATGTATAATCTCATTATATTCCGATGACATTTTTTGTAACTTTGTTATTTAGAATGTTTAGAATTGTTTTCATATTTATCAAAAGGGGTATAACACCTCTATGGTCATTTGATAAGTTCTTACGCCACTCTTAACAAGCTCATGCAGCTAATTATGAAGCTGTAAGTTCAAGGGAGATAATAGAACTTTTTGGATGACCCTTATTTGTATTATTTCCGATGTTTATTTACATAACGTTAATCCGAAGTCAACCTCAGTACCTGTTGTACCATGTATAATTGGTCCAATCTGTGCTCTGAATATTCGGTAAAATTTGTGCTTTGAATTTGTGCACAAGTTTTCCTTTGTATCTAATTTGAATGTGAACAATCTTTACTGTAATTGGGCCAGCTTTGTTATCTGAATTGGTTCAATTTTGTGCTCTATTTGGGTTAAATTTAAGCTCAAATTTAGTCTGAATTGGTCATATTTGTGCTGTAAATTGGTCCAATTTGTGTGCAGAACTGGTTCAATATGTGCTTTTATTAATTGGTCCAATTTGTACTCTAAATTGGTTCTATTTGAGCTGTCTGCTCAAGCCCCACCACATTTTGTCTCAAAACAATCAAAAAATTAATGTTAGGATTAGCTTGAAATTGGTCTGAAATATCTCGTTTAGAACGAATTAAGCTAATTCCAGGCAATTTTTACAATAAAAGCCAAAATGTCTGCGTGCTTCGCACATATTTTCCCCTCTCAATTTTTTTCTTGCCCCTGTTTCCCACCAAAATGTTTATCCTGGTGCCGGGGAGCACATAATTCTACTTTTCTTGTCACTTGCCAGACTATGTTGTTGCCCAAAACTGCCAGAGCAATCACTCGAACTTGTATAGATTGTGTACATGTATAATATGATTGAATCAGTACTGCATCCAGCCAATGATGCAGTAAAATGACTTGACTGCCTTGAGAAAGTGTATTGAACTACCCTTCTCGCACCATTGCATATCCACCATAGTATATAGTATCTCTAGTACGAATGTGATGTCAGGATGTATTTCGGTGAGGACAGCTTATTTTGGGGGTCGGGATTTTAAACCCGCTCGTGTACGTTCTTGTGCAATAACCCGCCCCCCCCCCCCCGGGTTGGAGGGAAGCACTGACATTGGAAAGGGGTATAGGTATGTGTCGCCCTGAAGACCTTTTCTTTCACCCTTTTCTGCTCTATTATTTGTCAAAGATCCGCTCCGAAGACCACATTTTTGAGACCCTGGATGGCACACTCCTACCCAAAAATAAGTTAAGTGATCCCCCGCCCCCAAGTATTGGCATGTAAATGAAGCTTCTTTCACTGGAAAACAAACTGATGTCACATTCGTCTTTCAGATGATCAAGTATAGATGTCTTGGGAATTGAAAACATCAAATGTTATTTATAGATGTCGTGGGAATTGTTAAATTCAAATGTTATTTATGATTAATACTATTCTAGGTTAATCAGTTTGAAATTGGGGAGCCTTTGTATCACAGCAGGGAATTAAGAACAGAAGAGCCTGAATGTAATGGGCCCGTTTGTATATCATATGCGTGACCAGGCCCGTAATGTACCTTTTTTTAACCAATGTACCTTTATTTTAACCAATGTACCTTTTTTTTAACCAATGTACCTTTTTTTTAACCAATGTACCTGTATTTTTTACTAATGTACCTTTTTTTTCCCTCAACATTTTGTGAGATGACTTAATTTTTTTGGGGGGGGGGCAACCTTTAACGATTTCGTTGGTACAATGTACCTTTTCCAAAAAATATGCCCGCCCCCCCTAAAAAAATCCTGCTTATGGGCCTGTGCGTGACATGTGTGTATGCCACAACCGGGCACAGGCAAAATCACATTCATATGTACTATTGTAGAAACGCTTGCGTACACTTGGATTACTGTTGTGCGAGGAGAGATGAAAACATCATATTTCTCGCCAATTTGGAAGTGACTATAAAACTATAATATCATTTATTGAAAAATGTAATTTAAGATTGTCAATTACTATTATAATATATGCCTCTCAGAGGCTACAGATAGAATCTCTATATTTAATAATGCAATTATGTGCTCTGCCGTATCAAATAAAATTGTTACAAATAGACGCCGTAAGGTGGATTACAAAGTGTCACAAGTGAAATGGTATTTCGCTGAGAAGAAATCTTATATTTATGTCGCGAAATAAAAGAACAACAAATATAGCAGGCAACAACAATGGTGGCGAAGTATGGTTTTTTGAGTGTATTTCAATGTTGTTAACAGATTGTAAATGCTGTTAGAAGGCCATTGATGATTCCCAACCACCGGTATCATAAGGTGCGACTATACATTAAAGCAATTTGCCATTTTTATGCTTAGTGCAATTGACAGTTTAAGCTGAAGCACCAAAGAGGGCGCTTGTCGTTTATATCGGGGAGCGACAGGGGTCAGGATGATGTCCCTTGAATAGGTGCAATATATGGAGCCAAATAATATATATATTGGATCTCTCCATGTGATTTAAAACATGGCAGCTATGCTGTTATAGTGTAAAGTAAATATATATATCAAATGCTGCCCTATGCTTTATTCAGTTTGAGGGCGCTATTTGAGGACAGTGTATGGTCACACTATGGAACTAACTGGACGATAGTTATTGTAATTATTGTGTAAGTAGATTTTTTTTTTTAAATGATTATTAATATTATTATTATAATTTTTTGATGAGAGTTAATTTTCGTTAATGAATACTTTCAGCAAGATTGTACAGTGCCTTATTTCAAGGAACTTAATGCTTCATTTTTTGACTATTTGTAAACCATAAAAACCAATTTAAAACTGTATTGGATTTATGCGCTGTTATTTGAATGATTATTGACTGAAATATCTAGATAATAATGATGTGCTTCTGAGTGTTTGTAATCACATACCGTTTGAATGCTAACAACAACAACATTTTGAAATTTCATATAAGGATAGCGTGAGTCACCTTAAAGGTTTATTCAGTGATGTCTTGGAGGCTGCTCCCTCAATTTTGATGCAAACTGGGATTTGTTCATTTTTACAATTGTATTACATGCATGAACTTACACTTGTATTGATTCAGAAAAATCAGCCCTCTTTGTACAACAAAACATCAATTCAAATATTCTGATCTACGGCTTAGACAAGAATTTGGCACTAGAAGTTGGGGGAGCATATGGGTTTTCTGGTCCTTGTGTAGGCTGACACAGGGAGTTATATACCAAAATGTTCTTTGCAGTTGGTAGAATAAAAACCTAAGTGGATGTACTTGCCAACTTAGGTGTTTGATTGACCTTGACCTTGATTTAGGGTACAGAATGTCACATGTGTGTCAAAACCGTGTGTGCTCCCTAGCTATAAAGCTCTATAACCAGTCGCAATATAGATATGCTGGGCATGAAGACTGCTTTCAGGATTTTGTGAGTGGCAACAGCAAAAATGACCTTAATTAATGCTCATCTTGAATTCTGAAGTAAATTATATATATATTTTTAAAAAATCAGCACTACTGCATATCCCTTTAATGTTTCTAAATTTAATCAAAATTGTGTTTTTGGTGTTGTAATATTAGTTATTGCCCATGTCTTAAAACATATTTGGTCTAAGGCCAAAAAAGAAGAAGTTTGTTTCCAGTAGCAAGCCTGAAAAGTCAAATGCGTTTTTGTTGTTGTTTTTGTTGCTCAAATTCATAGTGGAGATTCACTTGAAATCGTTTTATTTGGTCAAATCTGTGAATTTTTGTTACTCTTATGTTCGCTAAATTGTGATTTTGGCTGCGGATTTTCACTTTTGTGTTTGCCGTATGTGTCCAATGGCCATCTTAAAATATATTGGACACAATTTCAACAAAAGATAACGTCCTAACAATATTTTTTTCATTTATTCTATAAACAAATTAAATGTGCAAAAATCAAGCATCTCAGTGAAATGCGCTGCATACTACTGAAAACAAACTTGTTTTTGTTTGGCCTAAAGGTACATTATATTTAAAATACTATTCTTTAATTATTTTGAAAATTGCTATATTAAAGGTAGATGTTCTGGTTTCAACTCAATGTTTCTATTTAACATGAAAGGTCATCCTTAAAATTTTAGCATTCCAAAGTTTCAGTTGCATAACTCTATAATGGTACTTATTTTAGAAGTACAAGGTCACAAGAAATTTGCCCATTGAGTAGTACACAAACTGTATACATTTTTTTGAAGGGAAGGGTTCAATGAATCCATTTTTCATATCAAATTCCACTGAAAATCATGATTTTTATATTTTTGCCCAAAAATGCCTTTTTTGGGGACAACTTTTCAAACAATATAACAAAATAATTTTTTGGTAAAAAATTCTAAAATTTTACAGAAAGCATCTTAATTTAATTATCTAGGACACATTTTTTTTTTTGCCTTTAAAATTTTTAGTTCTGAAATTATTGACCAAAACGTACTAAAAATGTGAATTTTGAGATAAAAAATCTCAAAATTCACTTTTTTAGCACTTTTTGGTCAATAATTTCAAAACTATTTTTTTTAAAGGCAAACAAAAAAAATGTGTCCTAGATAATTGAATTAAGATGCTTTCTGTAAAATTTTAGAATTTTTTACCTACAAATTATTTTGTTAGGTTGTTTGAAAAATTTAGACAAAAAAGAGGCATTTTTGGGCAAAAATATAAAAATCACGATTTTCAGTGAAATTTGATACGAAAAATGGATTCCCTGACTCATTTCATTAAAAAAAGTGTATACTTTTATGTACAACACATAAATAGTTTGAAAGTTACAGTGCTTGAAAAATTCATACAACGACACTTGACAGCCCCCTTAAGTCCCTTAGGCAGTAATTCACCACATTTCTGCGTGTAATTTCTAAATGGAACTTTTCTGGCACAGACATGGGGATTCTTCTGATATCAAAATATCTTGATGTGAAAAAAATTCCTATCAAGCATGCAAGTACTTGATTACATTTTGTGGTGTTTTTTTTTTGTGTGTATGCATGTATCTTAATTTGTTTGACATATATTTAGTTAAAAGTATTACATATGATTTGTTTGTTGAATTTGATTTTGTTTTGTTTTTTTGAAATTATTATTTGCATTGTATAACTGTATCACACCACTTCTGGAATGATATAAACTGTTATACAGAGAATTATATTGGATTGTAAATATACACACATATAGATATAACAAAATATATATCGGCCTTTTGGTCCGAAAAAGTGCACATGTACTACAGTATAAAGCAGGTGTGTCCATTGAGACAGCACGTGAGTGGAGAGGTTTTGAGGTTTTGTTGTCGTAAATCTTGTGAATCGATATTTTACAACTCATGAATGGTTCCATAATGGACACCACCTATGGGGTGAAATAACAGACAAATGTTAAGTTTGGGACAAAAATGAGCAAACGTAAAGTTTGGTACAAAACGGGCAAACGCAACGTTTGGCGAAACGGGTAAACGCAAAGTTTGGGATGAAATGGGCAAACGCAAGCTTGTGTTGTGTCCTGTATTTTTCAATTGGCTAAACTATTCATACAAAGTTACACCTTCTACAGAAATGGACGGTCATTGAAATGATAATAGCAGGGTATGATTTTGCCGGTTCGAATCCGGTCACAAGCATTTTGTTATTTTGCAGCGTTTATGTGTCCTCGGCCTACTCTGGGGAAAGATATATAATTGTGTAGATTATGGAGATACATTGAAAGAGGGGAAAAGACCATTGTCTAACTGTAATTTGCAAATTTGACATTTCTTTTACATATTTGAATTTTTTTGAAAAGTTTAAATAAAGAACATTGAATTTCATAATTTTTTGAGGAAAAAAATGAAATTGGTATTATTTATGATTTCAAAAGGTTTTAATTTTTCCCTTAATCTTTTTTCATACATTTTTTCTTCAAAATTAATGATTTAATGTGATGAAACACTAAAGAAAAACACATAGTCATTCACTAAAATTGAAAAGTATGTCTGTGGCATCGAACAGGTATTTTGCGATGCCGTATGAATATTTAAATTATATTTTAAAAGATTCAAGTATCAGTATGATTGGGTTGGGTCAGTCACAGATTAATATATTGACATTGGAATCATGATGGTGGGTGTTATATTCAAATTTCAAATCAGATATGATTATTTTAATTATATTTAAATTATACTATGTGAATTTCATGGGAAGTTACAAAGTCAATAAGAGAAGTTTGTGCGGGCCCAAATGGCAAGAGAGTTACCTTTTTTCTGTAATTTTGTAAAAGCTTTACTTACTTTTACCTTTTTTATTTTATTTTGTAGTTGTAATTCTTCCATAAATGTTTTCCATTCTTACATTTTCTCCCAGACAAAATAATTCGTTTTCCTTCTTTAAGAAAATTCAAATGTTATACTGTAAAACAACTTAATTTCACTAGCAATTTAATCCAATTTGTTAAATTGCCGCCAATTATATTATTTATAATGGTTTAATATAGGAAGATGATACAAATTAGTGAAATTAAATTGCCGCACAAAAGTTGACTAAATGATAATTTTGCTAAATGAAGTTGCCGTGGAATTAAGTTGTTTTACAGAATTGAAAACTATATTAATAAATTATCAATTTAAAAAGATTTGTATGTGTGAATCTAAAACCATCTCTGCCATAATGAAATAAAAATGCATTATTGATATTCATCATTTTATGTAGAATATTGTTGTATGAGTTATTGACCTACAATAATGTTCTTGGACCATAACAAAATCGCATCACTTCAGTATTTGACATATCATAATATTTTAACTTTATGGCAGTTTGGTGTGTGGGGTGTGGTAAGGTGGTATAGACTTGGGACCCTGAAAAAACCTTTTAGTTGCTGTTAATTTAAAATTACTATTTTACATAGTAAAGAGAGCTTGGAGAAGTAAAAACAAAATAATAGTTTCCCAAAAGTAATAAATAGCTGCTGTGTGAGATGGGTAATGACAAAATGATCCAGGAGCATGGAAGTAGGTCATAAACTCAAAGTTGCTTGGTTGTATCAAATCTTACCATTGTTGTTGGTTTTGGGCAGCACTGGGAATTGAGTATACCAGTATAATGGCACACTTGCACTGTATGTAATGCAATATCAGTATTTCATTTCATTCATAGTGAAATAAAAGATTATATGAACATTTGCCAAAATGAATTGATGTCATTTTCTTCTGTGTTTGTTTGTATTATATGTAGACAACTGACAGCTCAGATTATACCTGAGACTAATATACCTAAAGAGATACGAAGCACGGTACTACAGCTATTCATCGCTCTACACAAGGTCCGATGCGGATATTGTTTAGTCAATCGCCAATCGATTATCATCATTCAGTTTAATTTGTAGCACGACCTCATTATTTGAGTAAGCGCGCTATTTGAATCCAGTATTATCCACACGTTCATTACACTTTTTTAATAACCTGAACGCACTTTAGCATGGGATGGCTACCGACATACAGAACAGAACGTGATAGATTTCTAAAATGAATATACATTTATATCGCTATATTTTTGGCATTTCAGAAGAGATATGACAATTAAAACCTATTGGGTACATTCTTGGGCATATACACAATGTGTTATGATAACAAAGTTCATGGTAATGTGTTTATATTTAACATGAATTGAGAAACAAATGTTATACTTTAATTCATAAACAAGTTCTTCAAAACATCACTTTTTTTAGTTTAATTCATAATGAATCTAAATACAAACTAAGATATTTGGTTATCACAATACATTGTTTATATGTTCAAGAATGTACCCAATGGGATTTAATTGGCATATCTCTTCAGAAATGCCATAATTGTAGCGATATAAATGCAAATTATTTCAGAAATATATTAAGGTCTGTGAGTCCGTCACCATCCCATACTAAAGTGCGCTCAGGAAAGGAAATTAAGAAAAGTGTAATACACGTGTGGATAACACTGGATTAAAAATAGCGCGCTGCTACTCAAAGGATGAGTTTGTGATACAGATTAAACTGAATGATGATAATCGATGGGCCATCAACTATAACAATGTCGCATCGGACCATGGATCGCTGCACATGGCAGGTATCAATGGGCGCTTCTTATCTCTTTAGGTATATTAGTCTCAGATTATACTGTCAAAGTTGGGATTTTTTGTGTGTGACATAAAATCCTCTCCCTTACACGGCAATGTTTGCATTTGATGTAGGGCCTAAATAATGTTTCTTGGTTATGTTAGTATATTTTAAAACATCAAAATTCTCTAATGAGATACCCTAGGGATGCTAATTTTTTGTTAGAATTTTGTTGGTAGTTTTTTTATGGGGGTGGGGGGGGGGGGGGGGGGGGGGTGGGGTGGGGTGGACATGAAATGTAGGTACTGTATGAGCGAGCAACATAGGTCAAAGCTTTGGTGTATCGGTACGACTCAAAGCTGTGTTAACACTTTCCACGCGGCAGGCGTCTGCAGACGACATTAAAAAATGTAACATGTTTCAAAATTATTTAATTTAATTACCTTATTTGGAATCACCATGAGAAATGCATTAAAATAATTATAAACATGTCTAGTATTGGTTCAGTAATTCTTGAGATAGGCTTTGAAAGTTGGGAAAGGTTTCTGAAAAATCTGTTTTTTGTATGATAAAACCAATAGCTGCGTGGTAATGTTAACTCGTTCCGCTCTTGGCTCGTTATGCACTTACCAATTGCAAGCCCAGCCCGACCCCGGGGGCGATATTTTTTACCGTAAACAACATTTGGATTGAAACTGATATACATGTATGTATACAAGTGTTTTGCACTTGTAGGCCTACTTACATTAAATTATATCCTATGTCGAAAAAATATCAGACACAGTTTAACGCAAAATTCTACGATACCGGGATTCGAACCAGTAACCATTCGTTCATAAGACCTGTTCTATAGCTATTAGACCACAAACAGTTGGCTGACAGCGATTGGAATTTCAATCGACATGAAATCTGTTTAACAATATATATGATACAATAGAACGTGCGTAAGTTGAATATGTATAGCGTACAGCGAGCTTTCTGTGAACTACGCCCGCGCTACGATGTTATTAAAGTGCTCAACAAAAGAAAGTCATACACTTTGTTTAGGTCCTTTAAAGTACTTTCCGATGTTTTGACCAAATAGACTAAATAGATATTTGGATGAATCTTCCGGCACAATTTGATACCAAAGTTGCTACCTAACAACAAAGATAAACCATGATATTAGCACCATTTAAAGGGAAGCGGTCATGGTGAGGATTCTAACGAAAATTGAACAGCGCGCGGCGACTATTTGAATCTAAACAAGTTGGACATTGGCGCAGTCTGTAATTGTTCTACTTATGTTTACATGCAAGCGGTATTGTGTGCGACTCTACAACAATCTCTTAACCCAATGTGGACGGCGCGCTCAATCAACCATCCTTCATTTGATTGAACGCGTTTTCTATCGTATGATGTAAGCGATGTATTAGTTATGAGCTAAGGTTTAGCTGGTACAAAATCGTCGTCAGCGGTTTCTTTTCCTCACCATGCGCTATTCCCTTTAAAGAAAATTAGTCACTTTTCAAAAGTCACATTTTCAATGCACGCAAGCCGCGAGAAAATGCTGTGCGTGTATCGCAAGCCATGAGGTCCATAACGTATTGCGGCAACGCGTTGCTTTCCCAAAGCAACGCGTTGCCTAGCGAGCCAATAAGATTACGGCTTTTGACCACGTGTTGTTTTCCAAAGCAACGTGTTGTTTTGGCCAAAGCAACGCGTTGTTTTGGGAACGGAATAAATCGCAATATTTGACACTGTTGAAATGATATTAAAACATAATTGTATGCCAAAGCACTCAGGGGGTTGGTGGTCGGGGAGGTAAAAACAAGGATGGCACAAGCTAAAACTATAAATTGGATATCCAACAATCTTAAACTATAAATATTGTGTTATTGCGATTTATTCCGTTTGCGAAAGCAACGCGTTGCCGCAATACGTTATGGACCTCATGGCTTGCGATATGCGTGGCGCTTGAATGGCCGGTAATGAAATGGATATTGATCACACACTGCAACTGCATTGGGTCCTGCCTGAGCGAGCGGGCTATTTGATTATGAACAGGTAACATGTGGTCTTTTCTTCTCGCGTAGTGTATTGAAAATGTGACTTTTGAAAAGTGAATAATTTTCTTCAAATGGTGCTAATCATGGTTTATCTTTGTTGTTAGGTGACAACTTTGGTATCAAATTGTGCCGGAAAGATTCATCCAAATGTCTATCTAGTCTGTTTGGTCAAAAAATAATCGGAAGTTACTCTAAAGGACCTAAACAAAGTGTATGACTTTCTTTTGTTGAGCACTTTATTACGCATTTTAACTAGCCTATCCAAATGTTGGTTACGGTAAAGAGTTTCGCCCCCGGGGGAACCCCGGACTAGCAGGGACTAGGGCCGGGATGCAAATGTATTAACCGTGAAACATAACTGTGTTCTGAAGATAGCAATATCCAATACGATGGAACATTACTGTCTTCTGAAGATGGCACAATATTGCAATGTGAAACATTACTGTCTTCTGAAGATAGCAATATCTCAATACAGTGAAACATTACTGTCTTCTGCAGATAGCAATATCCAATACGGTGAAACATTACTGTCTTCTGAAGATAGCAATATCTCAATACAGTGGAACATTACTGTCTTCTGAAGATAGCAATATCTCAATACATTGAAACATTACTGTCTTCTGAAGATAGCAATATCTCAATACAGTGGAACATTACTGTCTTCTGAAGATGGCACAATATTGCAATACACGTGAAATATTACTGTCTTCTGAAGATAGCAATATCTCAATACAGTGACACATTACTGTCTTCTGAAGATGGCACAATATTGCAATACACGTGAAATATTACTGTCTCCTGAATATAGCAATATCTCAATACAGTGACACATTGCTGTCTTCTGAAGATAGCAATATCCAATACGGTGAAACATTACTGTCTTCTGAAGATAGCAATATCTCAAAACAGTGAAACATTACTCTCTTCTGAAGATAACAATATGCAATATAAGTGAAACATTACTGTCTTCTGAAGATAGCAATATCTCAATACAGTGAAACATTACTGTCTTCTGAAGATAGCAATATCTCAATACAGTGAAACATTACTGTCTTCTGAAGATAGCAATATCTCAATACAGTGAAACATTGCTGTCTTCTGAAGATAGCAATATCTCAATACAGTGAAACATTACTGTCTTCTGAAGATAGCAATATCTCAATACAGTGAAACATTGCTGTCTTCTGAAGATAGCAATATCTCAATACAGTGGAACATAATTGTCTTCTGAAGATAGCAATATCTCAATACAGTGAAACATTACTGTCTTCTGAAGATAGCAATATCTCAATAAATTGGAACATTACTGTCTTCTGAAGATAGCAATATCTCAATACACTGAAACATTGATGTCTTCTGAAGATAGCAATATGCAATACGTTGAAACATTACTGTCTTCTGAAGATAGCAATATGCAATACGTTGAAACATTACTGTCTTCTGAAGATAGCAATATCTCAATACAGTGAAACATTACTGTCTTCTGAAGATAGCAATATCTCAATACACTGAAACATTGATGTCTTCTGAAGATAGCAATATGCAATACGTTGAAACATTACTGTCTTCTGAAGATAGCAATATGCAATACGTTGAAACATTACTGTCTTCTGAAGATAGCAATATCTCAATATACAAGTGGAACATTACTGTCTTCTGAAGATAGCAATATCTCAATATACAAGTGGAACATTACTGTCTTCTGAAGATAGCAATATCTCAATACAGTGAAACATTACTGTCTTCTGAAGATAGCAATATCTCAATATACAAGTGGAACATTACTGTCTTCTGAAGATAGCAATATCTCAATATACAAGTGGAACATTACTGTCTTCTGAAGATAGCAATATCTCAATACAGTGGAACATTACTCTCTTTTGAAGATAGCAATATTTCAATACGGTGAAACATTAATGTCTTCTGAAGATAGCAATATCTCAATACAGGGGAACATTACTGTCTTCTGAAGATAGCAATATCCAATACGGTGAAACATTACTGTCTTCTGAAGATAGCAATATCTCAATACAGTGGAACATTACTGTCTTCTGAAGATAACAATATCCAATACGGTGGAACATTACTGTCTTCTGAAGATAGCAATATCTCAATACACTGGAACATTACTGTCTTCTGAAGATAGCAATATCTCAATACAGTGGAACATTACTGTCTTCTGAAGATAGCAATATCTCAATACAGTGGAACATTACTGTCTTCTGAAGATAGCAATATCTCAATACAGTGGAACATTACTGTCTTCTGAAGATAGCAATATCTCAATACAGTGGAACATTACTGTCTTCTGAAGATAGCAATATCTCAATACAGTGGAACATTACTGTCTTCTGAAGATAGCAATATCTCAATACAGTGGAACATTACTGTCTTCTGAAGATAGCAATATCTCAATACAGTGGAACATTACTGTCTTCTGAAGATAGCAATATCTCAATACAGTGGAACATTACTGTCTTCTGAAGATAGCAATATCTCAATACAGTGGAACATTACTGTCTTCTGAAGATAGCAATATCTCAATACAGTGGAACATTACTGTCTTCTGAAGATAACAATATCCAATACGGTGGAACATTACTGTCTTCTGAAGATAACAATATCCAATACGTTGAAACATTACTGTCTTCTGAAGATAGCAATATCTCAATACAGTGAAACATTACTGTCTCAACACAAGTAGAACATTTCTGTCTTCTGAAAATAGCAATATCTCAAAACAGTGAAACATTACATACACTGATTGTAGAAATATTTAATTATCATGAAGATAACAGTGACATATCAATATCAACTGAAAAGTGACACATACGATCTGCTGTGAGAGGTATTTATAATAACTAAACTAGATTTGACCCTATTCTTCCAAACGCTATCCTGTTTCTGGGCCTATAACGTAAATAGCGTGTATGCGTGTGCCCGATGTTGCGGGCGCTGCTGGCGTCGCGCGTTATACAAATGCGCGTCTTTTTCAACCTACGCATCCCGCGCAATCCGTTGCTAGCCCACGGATTACTAATAACGCAAACATTCAACAGCACCTTACAAACGAAAGTTAGCTTTCATTGTATCAGCGAAGAAATTCAACAACTCGTTTACTTATTATAGACGAATTATCACAACTGAGAAAAAAATCGGATAAATCCAGTATGTCAAATAAACAAACAGAAGAAAAGGTACGTAATCATCTGATTTCTTATAATATCTGAGTATAATTATATACGACCTTTTTAAGTTTCGTAGATAGCGTCGCACAAGACGTGGATCGTAGCCTATATGGTTAACTCTCATGAAAACAGTGCAAAATGAACTTTTTGATGTCTTTGGTCCATTTCTGTGTTATGCAATGTTTTCTTGCTTGAAAAACTTCTTTTCTAGATAGATATTGATGTTTTCTACTTGGATCTATATACTTTTATATACTTCTGAACGTGTTTTCACTCAAAAAAATGCCCTCATATACCCCAAATTAGCGAAATTTCCATGTCCGCAGCATAAATGTATATTTTGCCTTTATTAATTACAATACAAATAGGGCACCATTTTCTACAAGATATGTCATAATTTGTAGGGAACATATAGCGATATTCCATGGATAGAAAAAAAATGCACATCTTTTACGATGTTTACCTGTTTCAGTTTCATATATGTTGTCCGAGATGTTGATGTTTATTACGTTACCTGCGACATATTGAGGATCAACATTGTTCAAAATTAACATTTAAACATTTAAATGTACATATTCTGAATCTAAAAGAACATGGGTGTTGGAAAATAATATTACCAAAAATCTATAGCAGCATGTCTGACCTTGAGAAGAAATCAAAATGCTGCAAAGCATGCGACCTTGTTAAGGATGTTTATTACGTTGTTGAGATTTCTCCCGAACTATGTATCAAAACACACTTTTTGGTTAAAAACCAATTTGATACATATACATAGACTATGTGGTTACTTGGAACACTCGCCAGCTCTTTCCAGATCGTCTACATGGTACTTTGAGTACGAAAAACGTTTACTACGTTATCGTTTATTACGTTGTCGAATAAATCGACAGAGAGACAGCTGCTCTCTACGACTGTATTAAACAAAGATACGTGGCAGGCCCTTTTCGCAGGCATGCATGGGGGATACTCGATGAAAGTACAATGCAAAAAAACCACGACGAATGGTAAGAATTCCTCATTTTTTCTTGTAAGTAATATGAACATTAAGCTGAATGACAGTTGAAGTCATTATAGATCTCTTAAGCACATTGAAAATGGACCTGTGATATCAGAATGGGGTTAATAATGTGAAGAAATGCAGTAGGTATCGTTAACATCTTCATTGATTGCTTTGTATATACGTTATAAGCCAGCATTAGGCACTGTTGCAGTTGCCAATAACGTAATAAACGGGATAACGTAACCAACCTCATTGTCTAGTCTCATGTCAATGTTGGCGTCAATTCAGTAACTTTCATGATTGATGTACTTGAGTATCATACATTGTATTCAATGTTATAATTGTAATATGTGGACTATTCTATGTGAGGACTGAAACCACCTTATAATGGACAACGTAATAAACTTTCCATCATTTGATAAATATAATTGCACCCTGTTCATAGTGATTCAACATTTATTATGTGTTTATGAATGTTAACTTAGTGTACATACATATTGTCTCACATACTGACACAATCTCATTTGTTTGCATGCTTCAATGATGCATAGTTATATGGCTATTGGATAACGTAATAAACCAATTCGTATAATTGTGTGAATAAATACGGTATACCTAGCTGAAACAGCTGCAATATATGTCATTAACTTAGTTTTGTTTTTGTTATCTTTATTATACAGAAATATGTGCCACACAGTGCAAAAAACCAATGGCGATACCGGCAGAACCAAATGCAACAGTGGAGACAAAAGGTCATCAGAGTACAATTTTATTAACAATTCTACTACCATCATTTTAAATAAAACAAATCAATATCTTACTAATTTTAGGAGATAAAAGGCTATTCAATATTTAGTGCTATTAAAATTTACATAAAGGTAATAATGTCATGGTCTAACAACATATCTGTAAAGTGCCATGTTACATCTGTCGATTTAGTGACCATGTTTATTACGTTATTCACCATATTTACCCTACATCAAAAGAGCAAGTCGACAATATATAGAACTGTCTTTTAGTGGACTTTAGGCAACCTAACTTTTACTAAAATACCATTTACAAGATATGTCTGTGTACAAAATAAACTGACTTGGTCGCTGTTGAATATATTTGTTTACATGTGTTTGTATATGTTTATTACGTTACCCACCCCATAAAGTCCGAATACCAATGCCAGCGTTTTTGGTAAAGCATAATATTTATTGTTTCTGAGCTAACTTTTAAAAACACATTATAACGCTTGGAAAAAGATACGATTAAAGATATATTTCATACTTTGCACAAAGATATTCATTTTGGAAAACCGTGCATTTTTTTAGTTTTAAAGCTGATGTTCAAACAGTGATGTGAAGACCAAAACAATTCATAATACTTGCAATTTACAAAATTACATTGCATTTTGTTCGCTGTAATTGGTAGAAGTATGCTTTCGTAACTATAATTTTGTGTTTTTGGCATCACAGTTTGTAAACTCGTTCTGATTTAGAGCTGATAGGAAGTATATAACGTAATAAACATGGAGCAAAAGCTGCAAACAAGTGATATTATAATATAAATTCAACGTTATATTGTACAAAAATGCAATGAGTGTTGTTCACAAAATTTTAAATCTAGTATCCAGTACATGTCTACTATTAAAAAATAGTGTAATAAATCAAATTGGAGACAATTTTTTTCTTCAACTTCTGAAATCTCATTTGCACTATTTTCATGAGAGTTGACCGTATAATATAGCCAGTGCCCATGCAGTGGCGGCACCAGCATCAAATTGTTGTGGTGTTTTTATTTTAATTTTATTTGTGGGAGGTGGATCAAAAGGGTAAAGGGGTGCAAGAAAAAATTGTGGTGGGGTGGTAAAAGGTTTTTTTGGTAAAATGTAATGTCAGCTATAGGGTAAAATGGGGTAAGTGGGACACTTAAGCTTTTAATCAGCTGAAAACAAAGATAGTATATAAAATTCAGAGAACTCTTGGGTTTTGATTTAATCTATGGCTCATGATGAAGCTTTTAAACTGTGTCGTGATCAAATACCGTACCCATATTAATTTTAAAATGTATTAATTGGAAGTGTCCCACTTACCCCAATTTATACCCAACCGGGGGTAACTGGGACAGTGTGTGGGATGCTTGGAATATGAGTTCTACCTGCAAGTAACCCATTTTCATAGCTTAGCTATTCACATTGAACGGAGCACCGAAATATTGCATTTAACATAATATTCTGTAAAAAAATAATACAATGTTTTTGTGTTTTTTTCCAATAGAACGCTCAAATGTCACGATTTTTTCTTGTTTTTAACGCTAATTAAGACACAAAGGTGTTTTTAAGGTGAACAATGAAATATTTGCCATGAAATAGTTGTTTGTAGTATATATATAATTTGATATTTAAACCTATTAACAACAAAGTTTATGTTTAAAATGTTACAAATTTGTTAAAAAAACCAAAATCAGTCAAGCGTGTCCACTTACCCCAAACGAAATCCAGTTGGGGTAAGTGGGACCTAAGGAATTAATTAGCTCATTTACATATCAATTTGCAATTTCTTTTCATTAATTTTTGCGATTTACTTTCACTAGTTACATTTATTTTATCGTAGATAACAAACATATTTTGAATCTTTTATGTTGCTCTCAGAAAACAAATCAAAGATTTAGCAACTGGTGCCCTTAAATTAGTATTATTCAATGAACTTTGACACCCACGTTATGGTTGGTTTCAACCTTCACCATATTCTGATCCGCCAATGCGTGGTAAACCCAGTTTTGGCATGAAATGAAGGCAAAACGTATGGCGTTGGGGTATAAGTGGGACACTCCGTGGTATGTTGCCAGATTTTGTTCTTGATTGAGGCCAAAATATTGCCAGTGTCCCACTTACCCCATTTTACCCACCATGTATACGGCGATATGTTGGCAAATCGTGATCTACGGTACGGAAATGTGTAGCATGCTGGGAAAAGAGGCAAATGAACATGAAAAAGAGATATGATAAAAAATCGGTATTAGAAGGGATTAAAAGCAATGGATCTTGTCGGGAATAATACACTGATTTTCAGAAAGAAGATACACCTGTTCATCATTTATTTCATGATATAAATTTGATAACACAATTCATGCACCATCTCTATCAAATGTAGAATAGGACGGGTGCGAATCCTTTTTTGTTGTCCGTATAACCGCCTGGCTACATAGATAGATACTCTCTGCTATACCTTTTGTCGGCTTCCAAATCTTTTGGCTTACGCCTCATCTCGTAATGTACTTTGTCTGCATCCAGGTTTCTCTCCCATTCAAGAACCGACGTTCATCTTCCCGCACCGCCTGGGAGGATGATGATGACGATGACAGTGATCAGCCTGGTTGCGGTGGTGGCTACTATTGTTCTTTGTTCAACTGGCTCAAAGAAATCTGGAATCACAGATGGACATCATCTACACGTGTCCAAGTAAGTGCCAAGACATCAGCAATGGTGGGGTAATCAGACATCCTGAAATCATGAGGGGAAAAGGAGATACAAGTTTTGTTCTTTAAGGGGGCCAAATTCACGGGTTCTTCAATTAGCACTTATGCTATAGCCTATGTGAAGAGAGAGTGGTGACTCAAGAGCTCACGGAAACTCGGGACATTGAAAACAAGCTGATTTGTTCGTGATAAAAAGGGACCCATGTTTAGGGATTTTTCAGCACAAAATCATCCAATGTTTGGGATTTCTTGCAAAAAAGCCACCCATCTGGTCGGCACATCCTCGTATAGGTGCCTCCGTCTACCTATGTAAATACCCGCACCCACACCCCTTTCACGGGCAAGGAAAGCAGTGGAAGGGAACTATGATCCAGTCCGCCTGCCCCCCCCCCCCCCCCCACCCTACCCCACAACACCCATCTCCCACGGCATGCTCGGTGGTCTATCGGTAAAGTCTTGGTGTGTTGGTAAATTCGTGGTGCCGAGAAAAGAGGGGACAAGCAAATAATATTGTAGGCTATTAGTATTATTTAAGGTGCCCTTAAATTCGACCACATGGATGGATGGGGCTATTTTAGATGATTCTATTGAGAAATTATTTGAATGTTCTGCTTACAGGTTATGACTGATAACAGCTCACATACAATTTCAATACCCGAGACATCAAATTCATCGGCCGTTCTGAGATCAGCTTTCAAGAAAGCTTCGTCAACAATCTTTTCTCAAAGCAAACACACAAAGGAGCAGTTAGCAACAGTGGACCCACACAATTCAACGTAAGTTTCATAAAGGTTTCTTTAGCAGTCAGTTTCAGCATTTTTTTGCAAGGCTTCAAAACATATCAAAGGGCAATCCAATGGCGTATATTAGGCCCTGTTGTAAACCAGGATTTGGAAATAGTTCTGGACGTGGAGGGAAGGGTGCCAGCGGTAAAATTGACATATTCTTGAACACAATCTGCTTTCCTCCCTTTTGCCTCTTTTTGACACAAACGCCCAGAGGCCTGGCATCTGGCGACAGACCGTCAGACCAAGGAGGCCAGCTGCACCACTCGACATTAAGCCAATGAAATCACTGTGTTATATCTTTTAAACATCACTTCATTTTTGGGGATAGATTCATTAAATGGTTTCATAATGTCAAGACTAACTGTGGGTTGTGAAAGGTGTGACAGATTTCTGAAAAACCTGTTTGTTATGGTAAAACTATACTATAGCCGCGTGGAAAGTGTTTAAGGCCTTCAATCAATGTATATAAATAATGATTCGTTTCTTTATTTTTTCATCAGATCAAATTCCTCTATCAGCATTTCAGCGTCAAAACCAGACGCATGCGATATTCCAAGGTCTGACACATGCACTGTAACAACGCCGCTACAGCAGGAGATGTTCATCCAAGACTTCGGGGACGAAGAATTGAACATCAGCGAGGAAGAAGTTATAGTCATTGAAGTGAAGTCATCATCAAAGCCTCTTCAATGTCACAAAGTAACGTCGCAGGACATGATCATCCAAGACATCGGGGACGAAGAATTGAACATCAGCGAGGAAGAAGTTACAGTCATTGAAGTGAAGTCATCATCAAAGTCTCTTCAATATGACAAAGAAGCGGCGCAGAAGGACATGGTCATCCAAGACATCGGGGACGAAGAATTGAACATCAGCGAGGAAGAAGTTACAGTCATTGAAGTGAAGTCATCATCAAAGTCTCTTCAATGCGACAAAGAAACGTCACAGCAGGATATGGCCATCAAAGACATCAGGGATGAAGATTTCAATATCAGCGAAGAAGAAGCTCAAGCTATTGAAGTGAAGCCATCAAAATCGATTGAAAGTGAACATTTTAGTGGAGAAAAACACCGGGAATCTTGGCAGATTGTTTCGGGGATTGATATTATGTCTGTACCGAAGACGAAAGAACTTCAAACAGAACTGAAGCGCGATGAATGCACGGAATGCATTGACAATTCGGAAAAATATGAAGAAGTTGACATTCAAGACAATATTGATCTGCTGAAAGATATCTCCGCGGAAAGTGTCGAAGAAGCAAATGATGACTTTGCTGATCCTGCTGCGTATCTAGATCTTAAAGGCACGAAGGAGGAGGAGGAGGAAATGGATAAAGACTTCGACGACAGACCTGATACCGATTTACTTGAAGTTGTCGTGGACAGAATTGATAATGCTGAAGAAAATGTCATCGGCGATTCTAGCAAAGAACAAGTATTAGAGAATCTCCTACGGGGATGTAAGGAGAAATTGGATAATGAAAAAGAAGAACTTGATATTGGAGTCAATGTAGGTCAAATTGGTGAAGCAGTGGAAAGCATTGAAGATGTTAAGGAAAATGACATCAATGATTCTGATAACGTACCAGCTGTAGGGAATCTACAGCTTGACAGTCCGGAGGAATTGGGAAGCCGTGAAGAGCTAGAAGACAAAGTCAATATCGCTTTACTTGAAGTTGTCAAGGAAAGCAATTCGGAAGCAGTAGAAAATGACATCAGTGCAAGTGATGATATCAACGCAACAACTGCTGAAAAGGAGACTGAATACGAAGCGGACTTCGACGATCTATTCGATGACCGCATTTGGGAATGTGCTGAAGACACGGCGGTCACCAGTGATGATGAAGTGTGGAGTTGTAGCAGCAGTGACGATGAAGGAGATGATGACGACGAAGAAGAAAGTTTGGACGATCTTCTTGCATATGTCCCTTGGACCGAGGCTACCAGTCACTTGAAATCCGTCATCTCGTTCTGCAAGTGTACAATTACCAAAGCCGAGCAGTCCTTACGAGAATGGGTTAAGATTTGCAAGACACCATTTCCGAGTTACTACGATCAACAAGAAAAGTTAGAGGCAATCGAGTATCTCGGAGATAGGGTTCGTCTGAGTGCAGAGGACTTTTTACAAGACGTCACGAGGAGCTTCATGGAACATCCTCTTCGGATTATGGAGGAGATGCAGACGCTGAGATGGAGGCAGAAGAGATTAGTGACAAAGCTGAGACGTAATCGACTCCCGCGCAAACGATGGCCGCCTGCAAACTCACAAAGTTTGGTGGATAGTTGTTATTTGGATATTCGTGTATCGAGCAAGGGGAAAAGAGTCTTCAAGCGGAAAACATCGAAAGATATTGTGAAGGCTATGAAGCCTATTCTAGAAACGGACGAACATGTTTGGGAGGAAGTAGGGGAGGGGGCATGAAGAACGTGTTGTTGTATCATATATATGGGGAGGGTTATCTCGAGCACAGCCAATATCTGCGTTATCATCAATTATTCACATTAAATTTTATGTTTGACTATTTTGACTGATACTTCAAACGATATCTTTAAAATCACCAATTATATTATGAAAATTTATACTTATTTTAACAGCGTTCTGTGATAAAACCGTGGAATATTTGAAGGTTTGTAAAAGCTACCAAAGCACAATGCATTCACGTGTAAGGATTTCAAATGCGATATAGCCCAAATAAATATCTTCAAATCTTAAGTCTGAGCTAGTATTTTCGCTATATTTCTCTTTAGAATATAGGATATTTCATAAGTCCTTATATCTGTTCGGATGATCAAACGGTATTTAGTTGCTATGGCTAACACTGAAACATGTTTGCAAGCATATGGAGGTTGTGCATCATGACTGTAAAAACAAGAAAATAAACACCTCTGTGGGCATTTCCAAAGAAATTCATTTTGTATACAGTGTAGTAAAAGTGTTTCCACTACTGTTTCTGTTCCAAAACATGGTATGCAGGAGCGTAGCTAATGAGTGCCATGGGTTGAAAATGGCTATGGGCCCCACAGATTAAAGGGGCATTGAGAGATTGCCGTGAAAAATGATATTTGGAAATAAGGAATTGTTCAATATAGGCCTAGATGAGGTACGACCGTGAAGTGTAACGATTTTTGGGGGAAAAGGAAGAAGAGAAAAGGCGAGAAATAAGAAAAGAAAGTAAAACAACAAAGGAAGGAAAAGATGGAAAAATACCTTAAATATCAGGCACAATTGGGAAACAAGGACCACAGCTATAAGATATTTTCGTATCTGCTGTTATACCGTATGTTCATTATAATTCCTAACGGAAGATATAAGAGTGGTTCGATCTGCGTAATTGTTGGGAACAGCGTTGTTCTAGACGGAATAAACGCTAACCTCGTAGCATCATCCAAGCGGCACAATTCTTTCCCATTAAAATGCACGCCCAACAATTACGCAGAGCTCGGATATAACTGATGATATTGAAACTGAAGATCACTATTTGACTATTTTCTGATTCGGCCATTTTGGTAATTTTAAAATGATCAGTTCACCGAATATATAGCAAACCAATCATACCATTGGCATTATGTACGGGATGTATTGCAATTGAGATACTAATACTAGTAGTAGATAAATGCAGGAATGTATTGTAATCTAGGACTTTTTTCTAGCCACTTTCCACACAAAATATTTCATAAATATAAATTTTCATCACCACTTGGAATACCCATGAGGAATACATTAATATAAGTACAAACATGCCTATGGCTCAGTAATTCTTGAAATAATTTATATGACTTTGAAATTGGGAACGGTTCTGAAAAAACTGTTTTGTATGGTAAAACTAATAGTCGCGTGGAAAGTGTTAATCTAATTCACATTGCAACCGTCTTCTATATTCTAAAGACTCATAACGTAACGCTCAAAAAAAGAAAAGTGTCACAATGACTCGATTGTTGTTTCTAGTAAAACCAGACTATGACCATAAGTCACAATTTCCCCTCCAAAAAGAGTCCTAGTGACCCATGATACGTTCTTAAAATTGCATGAGAAATACAATGGTTCAGGCTTCCCATTTCCTAGAGTCCAGATGACTCTTATAATAAGTCAAATCAATACTACAACTACGAACATCTGCCAACTTCTAGTACAATAAAGCTAGAGTTTGGACTTCATCCAACAGTGTCCAACTAACTCTGATAATATGAGTCAATATATGTGACTACAACATTGTGTCAACATGGGCTTTTGTGTGATTAAGATGGTGACTATACCATGCAGTGCTCTGAATTACAGTGATTAATAAATGAAGTGAAAGCATACATGTTCAAGTTGTCATCAACGAAATTGTACATGAAATCATACATCAGGCTTTATGACAACCATCATACAGAGTCTACAGGGTGTCCCCAAAAAATGTTAACACTCCGGGCACATAAGATATCTTAAAAGGACAGGATCACACGGGTCTTATCTTGATGTATTATGAAAGCTGAGTAAATAAGCTTTCATTTGCATTTTATTGCGTTCTTATTGGTTATTTAGAACCGGAGATATGCTTCAGCAAGTCACTATATCGTCCGCATAATTTCAAATATGACTTAGCAAGAAATACAGTCAAAAGAAAAGGCCCTTTGCATTGGAATAATATTACTGATGACTTCAGGAATGCAAAATCTATCAACATATTCAAGACAAATTATAAATGCTTTCTTTTATCAAATTATAAGTAATTCTTTGTTCTATTGTATAGTACGTAACCTATTTTTCATGTTTAAATTAAAATTGTAATTTATCTAATTGCCAGCATCTCTGCCAACGTTTGTGTTTGTCTCCACTTGTCCTGTCCGGTTCTGTCTTGCACAAATCCTGTCCTGTCCTTTGTTTGTCCCCGTCATGTTGATAGTAAACTTAAGGTATAACTATATTTATGTATTCCTGTAACACAACTATTGGGTGACCATAATTATCGAGCTCTGCTCTTTTTGGTTTTCCTGCCATTGCTTTTGACTTGTTTAATATTATGTGATGTTGGTAAAATAAACTGAAACTGAAACTGAACAGTGGCATTAATATTATGTTGGACCCACTGTGTACCTCACTGCTTTGTGAGTAATAAAAAGGATCAAGGTTTCTCCCCAACAAGAGTCCAAGTAACTCTTTCAATGATTCTGTATGTGTGTGACTACAAGATGGTGTCGACATACAGTGGCATTAAGAGTATGTTGGAGCCACCGTGTATCTCACTGCTATGTGAGTAATAAAGAGGTAGTCAAGGTTTCTCTTCAACAAGAGTCCAAGTAACTCTTTCAATGAGTCTCTATGTGTGGGACTACAAAATGGTGTCAACACACAGTGCCATAAACAGTCTGTGTGACCTATTGATACATCTCAATTTAATGTGAGTAATAAAGAGGGTCACAAGGTTCTCCTCAACAAGAGTCCAATAACTCTTTTAAAAGGTCTTAATGTGTGTGACTATACAAAATGGTGTCAACATACAGTGGCATTAAGAGTATGTTGGACCCACTGTGTACCTCACTGCTATGTGAGTAATGAAGAGGGTCAACGTTTCTCTCCAACAAGAGTCCAAGTAACTCTATTAATGAGTCTTTATGTGTGTGACTTCAACATTTTGTCAACATACAGTGGCATTCAGAGTATTTTGGACCCACTGTGTACCTCACTGCTAAGTGTGACTACAAAATGGTGTCAACATACAGTGGGATTAAGAGTATGTTGGACCCACTGTGTACCTCACTGCTATATGTGAGTAATACAGAGGGTCAAGGTTTCTCTCCAACAAGAGTCCAAGTAACTCTTTCAATGAGTCTTTACGTGTGTGACTACAAAATAGTCAACACACTGTGCCATGGCATAAAGAGACTGTGTGACCTATTTGTACATCTCAATTCAATGTGATTATGTTGTGATCAGTAATAAAGAGGGTCACTCAGATGACTCCCACATAGGCTCTAGCATGCTGGAATCCTATAGGAGTCAGAACAGGTAGACCCAAATAAGCTGTCATCCATACTCTTTTTCTAGATTAGAATATTTTTTCTCTCAGATGACTCCTACTTTGGGTCCAGAATTCTGGACTCCTATAGGAGTCAGAAAGCCATGTACCATTTTACCTTGACAAATATAGTGGCGAGTAGGCGTGATGATGGTAAGCCTATCACTGTACATTATACGGATTTCTTGGGCTTCCGAAAGGCCTTTGATACAGTGGGGAGGATTAAGAAGTATCACCCAATAGTACACGCTGTTCAAAACGATGCACGTTCATATAATTATAAAGTTGTAGGTTTTATAGCTATCAATGCTATTTGTAAAAAGCCGCAATTATGAATTTAGAAAATGACGAATTTGCGCAATTGATAGTGTTTGTGTTGAATCATTTTAATTTATAATTTGAAATGGGTTGATATCTGGCGGGACTGGTGGAACTTGCTACCCCGGGCTTGCTACCCGTTGGGTACGAGACCACTGGGACTTGGAATGGCAATGTTTGATAGTGTTTGTTTGTTTGTGTAATAATGAGCAGGCTACGTAACATTATTTTATCTTGGAAGTGGTGGGTTCAAAGTAGTCAATGTTTCCATCTTCCGGTTCTAGCCTGATACTCGATATCGCCCTCTTACGTCGTTATCTTGCAGGCTCTATACGGCATAGCGGCCGTACGGTAATATTGAAGACGGGGGAATGTAGTCTATTTCCGACCCATATGCAAAGCCACTGTTTGCATTGTTATCTTATTCCAATAATATCTGATTGATAATGTAGGCAAATAACTGACACCATGGCCTACTACGCCTGGAATGCAAAACGCGGACTGCTACCCTCACTCTTGATACACGTTTAATGGAAATGGGTTTTTTTTCTCATGGAAATAATATATCGAGACACAGAAGATTATAGTTTACGACAAGAGCAATACACAATACACTGGTAAGTAACGCTTTACACGCGGCTATTATTTTTACCATTATACACAAAACAGATTTTTCAGAAACCTTTCATAATTTTCAAAGTCTATCTCAAAGATTACTGATCAAACACTAGGCATGTTTGTACTTATTTCACTGCATTTCTCACGGTGATTCCAAATATTATGGTAATGAAATACAGTAATTTTGACATTTTTGAAACATTTTGTGAAATTTTGGAATGTCGTCTGCAGCTGCCTGCCGCGTGATTTTTCAGACACCTTTCCTAACTTTCAATGTCTATCTCAAGGATTATTGAACCAATACTATGCATGTTTGTTGTTTGTACTCATTTAATGCACAATGATTCCATAATAATGGTAATTAAATCTGAGACTAAAATACCTAATGTTAGTGTCTCAGATTAAATTCAATAATTTTGCCATTTTCACACATTTTGTGACATTTTGGAATGTCTTCTGCTCGGACTCGGATTCGATTCATTTACTCAAGGGATCGGACTCGGACTCGACTACAACACTGGTAAATAGAGTATAGGACAGTTGGGGATTCCCCCAATATATTTGTCTGCCCCCCCCCCCCCCCCCCCCCCACCCCCCCCCCCCCCCCCAAATTAAAAAATGAAATTAGACAACATTTGACAAAAAGGGCTCCATTACCAGTCAGCTCCGGAACGAGAGCCCGTTGCACTTGAGGGCGCTACAAATTGACTGATGTGCATCACCGTGTAACGTGTACACGTCAATTTGTGCAATCATTGCATTTTCGCTTTTCAATCCTAAATAGTTGCATACAAATTAACATATAACAAATTCAGTGCAGCCTAGCTACAAAATTCCTTGCGGCAGCTAGTCTACTGATGTTTTCTCACCTTTGACGCCAAAATCTCGCAATACAGGTCGAAATTACACCTTTTTACCGCGATGAGACTACTTATTTCTATGCGGGTTTACACCATTTTAATGAATTTTTAAGTTAAGTGTGATAATTTTTACATTATAAGCTTTGTCGTATTATTTAATGATGCATTTTTTAACATTATCTCAGCGATAAGAGACTTATTTTATGGTTGAAAATCGGCTTAATAGGATTTTATTCTCACTCTGTGACGGGAGGCCGTTCCCATGAAAACGCAGTCCCGTTCCCAAGCCCGCCCTCTATTGAAATATCAAACTTATTTGTCACCCAGCGGAAGACGGACTTCCGTCACTTGATGCATCGCATGTGTAAACATTGACGGCAGTGCGTCATTAAATAGCACGCCCTCAAGCCGAACACGCTCCCGTTCCGGAGCAGACTGATAACGATAGGTTTTAACCTATAGACTTTTATAACATTTCAGATTCGGCTGTTTGTGACATCTCCGGACTCCTTTATAATCGTCAAGTTACAACTTAGACCTCTTGTTTGAAGACTTCAAACTATTTTAAGCATGGATAACAACGACGAACACGCAACTCAACAAAAGTATAATAATTTTGATGATGGTAACCATGTAGATAACCATGTCAAACTGCGCGTCGTAGGAGACGAAAACACGTTATGCGGCTGCGGATCGTGTAAACCAACGTGGGCTCAATACTTAGCCAACCCAAAAATATTCACAGCGCATTGCACAGCTATAGTGGCTGTGCTGATATGTTGTTTCGTCTATTTCGGCGCGGTGTTGACGACCATAGAGCGACAGTTTCAACTGTCCAGCACAGAGTCAGGTAGTCTTTCCATCATAAATGATGTGGTGAGTCTAAGTCTGGTGCTCTTCGCAAGCTATTTTGGACACAATGGCCATCGGCCTCGATGGATCGCATGGGGTGCCGTTATAGTCGCTATTGGCTTCTTTATGTTCGCTATGCCTCATTTTGCGTCACCCCCTGTCGATCCGAACGACATTATATACGGGAAAACATTCACAGGAGCGAGTGTGTGCAAGTTGGACAGTAATTTGGAATCCAATTCAGACGAAAATTTTGACGATGATCTAGCCACAAATAACACGTCGCCACCTGTTGATGCATGCGAGAAACCTTCATCGACTTTAGGTCCTGTTTGGTGGCTGGTTATCGGGAATGTTGTGGCTGGAATTGGACAGTCTGGGTTGTTTCCTCTGATGACGACGTATATTGACGATGCGGTGGGAAAACGTCGACTTGTTTCTTATACGGGTAAGTCGTCACCAATACTAATTCTACTTTATTTTCTCATTCGCCGCATAGTCAAACGCGAATAATATAAGCATAAGACTATCATTATCATTCGACTCAGCAAGTAATATGTAATAAACTCCTACTTATTTATGTTTTCACTCGTTTTTGCAGCCGTTCTATTCTCGGCGACTGCCATTGGACCAGGGTGTGGGTTTCTTCTTAGTTCTTTCACCACGAGGCTCTACGTCGACTTCGACCGCATCTCGGAAGATGAAATGCCCGACATTAACCAATATGATCCGAGGTGGATTGGCGCTTGGTGGCTTGGTTTTGTTGCGCTTGGTTCTCTCATGATATTGCTTGGTAAGGAAGGACAGAATTGGATCGATGAAAAGACGAAGGAAGAACGGAAGGATTGAGATAGAGGGGATAGGTTAAGGGGAGGGGTTTGCTCTTGGACAGACAACATACCGTTATCATCGTTATAACATACTACATACCGTTTTCAACATATATATTTGATTCATAATTCATAAACTTTTTTTGATGCGCAGCTATTCCGATGTTCTTCTACCCGAAAGTGATGAACGATCACATCCCAGACGACGAAGAGGAAGCGGATGAGACAAATGATGGCGGGAAAAGCATATTTGACTGAAAAGACGGACAAAATGGCACCGTTGAAATAATCAAAGGTTTGGTCAGTTTGAATAATTTCTGAAATATTAAATTGAACTTTGAATTTAATATGACTAACGCTGCAATGTTGAGGATAATCAATTCTCCTGCATCGTTCATTATTCAAATATAATGAATGTGAACATGAAGTATTACATTTTTCTTATCGAAAAGCGTATACTTTTTCTTATCGAAAAGCGTATACTTAGGCTATGTGAAAAAGGGTTCTTTAATTCTTGAAACACTTTAAGTGGGCGTTGCAAAAACGTTATTTACTCCGCTCCATAATAAGATAAGCGACAAAAACCCTGGTCTACGGCCCGACTGACCCATTTCCCAAATTAAAAAACCCACCCTTTCCCCCGAACATTTTTCGTGTTTTTTTTTTAAAGTTCGATTTTTTTAAAACAATTTAGATATTAAGTTGATTTAACAATCACTAAGGGAGCACATCAAAACTCGACCGCGCGGCAACCGCCGGTTCCGCCCGGTTGGACCGCATATCATTGTTTAGAACAATAGAAACCGGCTGCAACCGCACGGAACCTCACAAAACCGGCGGTTGCCGGGCGGTCGAGTTTTGATGTGCTCCCTAATATTTGCTCGCCATGTCGTCCAAAATTATTCACATAATTGTGTTTTCTATGAAATTTTCCAACGAATTTTGGAGTGAGTCTGTCTAATATGGCGCTGTTCGCAAAATGCATTTTATTTTGATTTCTATTGTATTTTTATGCAGATTTATCATTTTCCATAAAACGATTGTTCACCAATGTCACATTGATGTCACTGACACTGGCTGCGAGTGCCGAGACTGCTTCTATCGGTATATTTGTAGCCTTCTCAGTCAAGTATCTACAGACTCAGTTTGGACTAAGTCCTGCACAGTCGGGAATGCTCACGGGTAAGGTCATGTTTATGTTTACTTTTCAGTATGCTTTGTAGGGCTATACATAGTTGACGGATATACCAAGTTGTGTAAATATTGTACACATCTTAGACACCGACGATAATTTCACCCAATTCTGATACAGTCCAATACAGTAATAGCCTAACTGTAATTAAAGTGCGTATTATATTACAGGTTTACCATGCCTGTGTTATAACACGGTAACATGTGTTACGGTATATTACAGTTGTTACTGTCCCTGTGTTACAGGGTGTTAGCGCCCTCAACGGAATAAATCGCAATAACACTAACAATGACAGTATACGTACAAATATAAAATACGTACAGTATACGTAGTTTATATTTGACACCGTTGAAATGATATTGATACATAATTATATGGCAAAACAAACAAGAATGGCACAATCATAAACTATAGGTATTGGATATCCAACAATCTTAAACAATAAATATCGGATATCCAACATTCTTAAACTTAACTATTTTCGTTAGTATTATTGCGATTTATTCCGTGCAAGTGAACAATATAGCGTTTCTAGCGGGGTTTCTTGTCTGGCAATAGCCCGTTTGCGTGTTATAACACAGGGACAGTAACAACTGTAATATACCGTAACACGTGTTACCGTGTTATTAAACACAGGCGCAGTAAAACTGTAATATAATAGTTATACGCACTTTAATTACAGTTACTACTGTATTGGACTATTCACTGTGCATCAATTTGCCTTTGATACGATCCTGGAAAGATTGCAAGCGGAGAGCCCTTGAAATGTCCATACATTTTGCTATTTTGTGGCTGAACTTAACACCTTGATAATGGTAGGCCTACATTGTTTCATAAAAATTACTGAAGGGTGCCTATGGTTAATTAAATATTTTAAATTTCGCCGTGTAGAGTGAATTTCAGTCAGCGCTCCTTAAATTTATATCAGCTTCTTTTAACAGTGTACATCATACCCAAATAGGTCTGTCACAAATTAATAAATAGATACCAAATAACCACACTGTGTTATGTGTAATTTGATGGATCCGATTCGCAGAGTTGTGGCAAATAATTGACTCGTCAATACTTAACCATCGGTCCAGGCGTTCGGAGCCTTAGGAATCTGTCACAAAAACTATATAATGATAGACTCTAAAACCGAAAGGTTTATGTTTGACTGTTACAAGACCATGTATTTTGTGCGTTGCATTTTTAGTGAAGAATCATTCATTTCTCTCTATTAACTTAAGCCCATTTATCTAGCTATATTGTGTGAATAAATCAGGTATTTCTATAACTGTTTGGCTGAGATATGATTGACTATATTTCGAAATTCAAGGGTGTCGGCGGTGGCGGTGGCGCTGTGTACAATGGGGTAGAGCAAGTAGTAATTGCGATATGCTAATTCGAATCTCAGATGGTGTACAATGTAAAAATCTGGACATGCAACGGGGGGAAGGGAAAACATTTGGCCATAAACAACATGTGTACGATTTCTTCCTTTTACTTATCTGTTGCTTCCATCGATTGATCATCGTTCACAGGAGCTATTATTCCCATGAATATATTCAGCAGCTTTTTATCGGCGTGGATCGTTCGACGTTTTAAATTTACCGCCAAGCAGTGCGCCCTCTTCGTCATCATTGTGCTGTCCATATCGGGAGCCATGTTACCTGTGCTGATGACGATTGGATGTCCGAATCAAGACTTCGCAGGATTGACCGTACCATATCCATTAGACACAGTTGATGAAGATGTTAATAGGTATGATCTTACCATCAAACAGGGTAAAAGTGCTGTCACACCTAGCCGATTTCGCTCGCCGATGCTATAGCCTACCGTAGCACACATTTGGCGATTTTCGGGGATCGGTACGAGTGCGGTAGCGCAACGGTATCACATCGCTAGAACGGTAGTACTGGCGTTAGTGCATCGGCAGGACTACGGTCAGGGATTCTCGGGCCGATTTGGCTTATATGAGCACAAAGTTGGTGATTGTCAGGGATCGGTTCTAGTACGGTAGTGCAACGGTATCACATCGGTAAGAATGGTAGTACATCGGCAGGACATCGGCAGAACAGAACATCGGCGAAAAGAATAGCAACGGCAGGCGACGGTATGTTCAAAAATGTCTGCCGTTGTGCTACCAAAGTACAACGACAGTACTGCGGTATGGCTTCGTTAAGTGTCGGTGCACCGGTAGCGCTCCGTAATGGATCGGCGGCTCTTCGGTGGCCTCATATTATCAGGGGTGTGCCTCTCTACTTGCCGAGCTGAAGTTACTTTTGTTTAACCAGTGACGTCACTGATGAGTGTCCCAATGTTGGTAGCGCTGTTTGTGTCGTCTGCTTTAGGTATTAGACTTAATTGAAGTTTACACGGAATTGTTGGGAAAATTTCCCAAAAATGGTGCGGTTTTGGATTGGAAGTTATGATAAAGCATACGTGCTGTACTGTTTTTACAAGCCTGAAATAATTATATGATACTTCACGTTTCATTATTTATTTTAGGTATTTTAATTCATTCTTTCACTTTACACCACAGTCATTGTTAGTGTCCTACGGACTTGCTTCAAGTCATGTTCTGACCATGTCCTGACGATGTACTACCGTTCTCAGCGATGTGAAACCGTACTACTACCCAGTGGCGTACCCAGGGGGGGGGGGGGGGGGGGGGGGGGCAGGGGGCCCAGGGCCCCCTGAAATAACCCCGTCGGTAAAAACGACCCTCCGTCGGTAGATTTGCGATTTTGACCATGCAATTTTTTCGACCGGTTATGCGGAGAAGTTCATCGCTACGGTGAGTCATATCATATGCACTTGTTCACTTCTAGATCTTGGCAACCCGAACCACGGAACTCACTTGATTTTAAAAGAGATTGAGCAAAGTCTAAACACATTTTTGTCTCTACGGTTCTTGAGTTCAGGAATAGCACATGTTATTAAAGCATCTTGATAGCCTGTGTAGTTAAAACCCAAGATGAGTTTACACGCCGTCTTCTGAAGAATACGCTCCAAATCATATGATTTTGTGTAAGACCAGGATGCCATACTGGTGTAGAGCATACTCAAGAAGGGGATATTGCATCATGTGTCTCGCGTCCGGGAAGAGGGGAAAGAGATGTTAGTGCTTCTAACCTCATTATTTATTTTTGATTAGGTTGTATACAGGGTGAGTAAAAATATACTTCATATACTGTATGTACTTTAGGTAGATACTGGCATATTATCAGTATCGTTCATCAGTAATGGAACATAAAAGTTGCCAGTATCGCTCGATGTACGATTTCACTGTAATACTGTTCCGGTATCGGTCGACACTGGAACACCAAATTGGTGTTCCAGTATCGAGCGATACCAGTAGTGTTTTGTCCCAGTATTGAACGATACCGGTACATAATTGTGTTCCAGTATCGCCCGATACTGGAACATTTTATATGTGCCAGTATCGGACTGCCAGTATCGTCTGATGCTGGAACACTGACTTTGTACCAGTATTGAACGATGGGTGTTCCAGTATTGGACAATACTATTACAGTCCAGAATCTGGGACTTAAAGTACACTTTTCCGACATCGGGAATGGCCATAAAATAATCAATATGCATAATTATTCAAACATTAATTTTGTTTTCTTTGTTTTATCAACAGGCTCGAAAACTCCGCTTATAAAGATGTATCGCGATTTACCGCGACATGCAATGAAGAATGCTCATGTTCAAGCGAAATATTTCAGCCAGTTTGCGATGTGTCAGAAGGTGTAACATATATTTCGGCATGTCACGCTGGATGTACGGGGCAAAATACGGTGAGCATACTAACTTTACCCCCCTCCCCCTCCACGTCCAGCAAAATAAAAAGACTTACCAATTTCCAATTCTCTGGGGAAAATGGACGCATATGTTTACCGGAGACCCATAATTTTCCTACATATTTGACAGATGTTGCTAAAACTTCTGTGAAAAACAGCAAAAATGGCTTAGAAAAAGGGGTCATTCATGAACCAGAGGGTGAAAAATGGGACCCTATTGGCGGTACATCCCCGTAACCTCATATCCACTAAGTAACCCCCCCCCCCCCCCCCCGGGCTTTACCCTAGACTCAGTACCGAGGGGTGGGTGCACGGTTTTAACACTATTTGTTGTGTGCAGATATCTCCCCGTAAACCCCTACTTTTGAGGCACTCTCTGAGCATCCATGTAACCGACCTCCAAAGTCGTGTGCCTCGTGAATCGATATACCGTGCACTCAAAATGTTATGGGCCCCTCACATGTATCCGTGTGAGCTGGGCGACTCCTTACCGTGTGAAAAATTGGTGCGGACGGCGGCACACACGGTGGGCCGTTTCCCGTTCGTTAAACACGTTCAGGGACTTTGCCGGCCACTGGAGTTTTGATCATGCTCACAACTCCTGGCGGGTGAGTAAAAGCGTCGGCGAACGATGAGAGCCCGGTATGAGGACGGTATAAGGACGGCGCATTCGTTTCGCACCCGTTTCGCTCCCGTTCGCGGGGCGGTGATGGACGGTGGTGGACGTCGACCATATCAGCAACGGGCTGCGAACGGCAGCATGCCGCCTGGTTAACCGTTCGCGAAACGGACTCTCAGCAGGCATTTTGTATTATAGATGTTGGTCGTACGAATTCCGGAACACAAATGAAGCGGCGAGCTTGAGCGCTCAGCTTAAAAGGGCGGTTTGATGATGTAATCAAGACGTTTCGGTCGGTACCCAGGCGTTCCAGTTAGGAACCGGTATGGAGGGGTATGCATACGGCGAGGACACGGTGAGAACGGTAAGCTAGAACTGTATGAGGCCGGTGAGAACCCGGTACAGACCCGGTGTAGAGCGGTATGGACCGAGGACCCGGTGAGGAGGTGTTGTGCACCCGGTGAGAACGGTAAGCTAGCAAAGTATGAAGACGGTGAGCCCGGTACCAGGCTGGTGAGGACCCGGCATAGACCCGGTATATAACGATATGGACCCGGTGACCACCAAAAAAAATCAATGCGCCCGTTGACATTTTTTACTGATTGTTTGGACTCTGTTGTTTTTCTATTAGACGGTAAAGATGGCCGGCTACCACCACCGCCCTGCGAACGAGCGCGAAATGGGTCCGCGTCTTTGTACCGTCCTCAAACCGGGCTCTCTCCGTTCACCGCCGCTTTTACTCACCCGGCAGGAGTTTTGAGCATGATAACAATTCCTACCGGGCGCGGATGACCGGCAATGTCCCAGACAACGTGTTCAACTGATGGGAAACGGCCCACCGTGTGTCCTCACCGTGTGCCGCCGTCTCCACCAATTTGTCACACGGTAAGAGGCCGGCCAGCTCACACAGATATATAATGTGAGTGAAGCGGCGAGCTTGATCCCTCAGCTTATAAAGGGCGGTTCGGACGATACCAAGGCGTTCCGTCCGATGAGGACCTGGTGAGGAGGTGGTATGAGCCTGATTCCAGGCCGATGACGTCCCGGGATAGTACGGTATGAACCCGGTGACAAAAAAGAAAAATATCAATGCGGCCGTTGACATTTTTTGCTGATTGTTCACCGTGTTGGACTCTGTTTTTTTTCTATAAGACAGTAAGGGGCCGCCCAGCTCACACGGATTACATGTGAGGGACCCATTAGCTACGATACCCCAGAAGCTATGCGCCATACTGACGATGCGTACGTTGTGTATCATTAGTCGATTTCATCGTAAAATAAAAATCATATCATTTTTCCGATGGCAACCCATTGCTCCTTACTATACTAGGGATACCATCGTCAAGGCAGGGATATACATATCCGTAATCAAATACTGATAGGGGCTGCTGGAATACTTTACTCTTATGCTTCTGATGCGCGTACGTTTCAAGTGCCACTACTACCGGAGCACTTGAGTTTGGTTTTGGAGCAAGTGTTTCATGTCCCTAGAAAAAGCAGCATTCGCCAAAAAAAAGAATGTATCAGAAAGAAAGGAATTCCAGGTATGTCAGACTGTAGTCGGTCATCTTAGGGAGGGGGGGGACACGCAAGAGATCCGAAATGATTGATACAGTACCAAACAAGTACTTTTGTCATGTTTTATACCTTCATGTTTCTTCGTTTTTTCCAGACTTACACCGAATGTAGTTGTTTGAGTTCATCAAGCAATGGCACCGCTGAACAAGGCCAATGCCCATATAAATGTGATAGTTCTCGGCTGCCAATATCAATAGCTGTGTTAGCCTTATCATTCTTTATATCGGCGCTCACCGGAAATCCTCTTATATTCATCACACTCAGGTGAGTGAATAGAGAAGTTCACATACTATCTGCCCCTCTTAACACTTTCCACGCGGCTATTGGTTTTACCAAATACAAAACAGTTTTTTCAGAAACATTTCCCTTCTTTCAAGGTCTATCTCAAGTATTACAGAACCAATACTATGCATGTTTGTACTTATTTCAATGCATATCTCATGTTGATTCAAAATATGGGACTGAAATTCAATAATTTTGATATTTTTGAAACATTTTGTGAAGATTTGGAATGTCGTCTGCAGACGCCTGCCGCGTGGAAAGTGTTAATCTAAAGAGCGTCCAATCATATCATAATGCATTACGATTTCCTGCCTTTGTTATCAACTTTCACTTGCGATAATAGCCAAATCGCCGTCTGTAAAAAAACAGCAACTGATGGCAACTTCCATACTGCTAAACACATCAAATGCTTCACCGAACACATTTTCAGGATGCATTGGGCATGTTGGGCTTATCCGGGTGTGTTAAGATGAAACCGATTTAGAACATGTTCACGCATTCGTAGTATTCATGTTGTGTTTTGTACATTTTCTGTGTTCTTTAGGTGTTCTCGTATTTTGATGCATCACCACGTGTCATAGCAGGAGGTCATAGGCTGGTTTTTTTTATAGCAAACCCAAACACACCTTGAATGTCCAGGGACATGTTTTAAATTGACTACATTTTGAACGCGTCCAGATGCGTTTTAACATGTTTTGAATTGTGCTCTAAGTCTAGGTGCTGTTCTGCACTCTGTTCTGCAGGTTTTGCAGTTATCAAAACTTGCATTAGCCACATATAACTTATATATGACTGTACTTGTCATTTCACTGCAACTCACAAATATAGAGCAACAAAGATCATTTAAGATCATTGGTAAGCCGCGTTGCCCGGCCCGCATTTGCCGCGTTTTCGTTTTCCTTATACACGCCCGCGTTCTTGTCCGCTTTTGCCGCGTTTTAGTTTTCCGCGCCGTTTTTATACGCGCGCACGCACTCGCCCAAAATTGCACCCGCGTTCTTCTGTTTATTTAGCTTTGCCAAGTCACATCGCTAATTTCTACCTTGATAAAGGCCTATGGCCGAAATATCGGAATTTTAATAAAATCATGAGGTTTGAACCATATTACGTATTCTCTGGACATTATTAACAAAGATCATTTACTGGTCTAATGTATGAAATAATAACCCGAAAACGAGTATAGTGTCCGTTCAATGAATCAACAAATCCATCTTTATTTCTTCATTAGATGTGTTAATGATGAAGATCGGTCTATCGCCCTGGGATTGAAGCAATTAATAACGAAGGTTTTAGGTAGGTTAAGCTTTTTATTCATCACTAAGTAAGGTATTCGTTAGCGACATAATCTCGAAGAATGGTAGTTCGTGACATAAAATTAATAGGTGCTCAGCACTAAATCATTGTCCCATCTGATTACACAGAGGATAAATCTGCCTAATTTATTTTCTCTTAGTACCCATTTCGGCATCTTGGGAATACTTAGCCTATAGAAAATTAAATAAACTAATCCACAAATATTACGTCTTCCAATAAGATTTTACGTTCAAAGCATAAGTGCTTTATGGCATTCAACTAGAATGGTCCATTAACGATTAACCTCCTTTTTGGAGCTAGCCAGCTCGCCAATATACCCGTACGTATATGAATATAAAGTAGTAGAGGGCATGGATGACCTTTTGTGGCTAATCATGCTGGATCTATACGTAGTCGTTATATGCATTTGATTATTTCAAACAATGTCACATATAGTTCACAATATGTTATGGCATCTTCTATAAATAGGTTTCTTTCCTTCGCCAATCTACTTTGGCGCCATCATCAACGCCACTTGTATCTATTGGCAGTACACGTGCGGTGAGCGTGGCGCGTGCTGGATCTACGACAGCGTAAAATACAGATATTCTTATTTCGGTACACTCTTAATTCTCCAAGTACTGGGACTGATCGGTTACGTGGTTGTTTACTTCTCTATACAACCAGAGGTAAGGATTTAAAGAATTGATGGTTTGTTTCGGTACACTCATAGTTCTCCGTGTACTGGGACTGATCGTTTACGTGGTTGCATACCTCTCTATAAAACCAGAGGTAACGTGTTATGTTCATTTAGGCAAGTCACTTTCCCTCAGATCACAGGGGAATTAGTTTGCAACATTAATGGGAAAGTAAAACATGACGAACCCGTATATATCACAATAGACCTGTTTTTTAATAGCAAATTAAAACTGATTTTCTTTCTCATTTTAATTATATTAGTCGAGAATCGACTAATATACAGTATTGCGAGCGTTTCTTTCTGGCATTAGACCCATAGCTCTGCAACTCTTTGACTGATTGAAACAAAAGTACCTTTGTGTGAACCACTAATCAGGCCAGAAAGTACAAGAGGTCAAAGGTCACACAGGGGTCACTAGGGGTCAAAACGTGATTTGAAATGCTTTGATTTTGCTCGGACTTATTGCATCTTGTGCTCATTGACAAGACAAGAAAAAAAGTAAATCATGACCTTGGGGTCAAAGGTCAAGAAGGGGTCACTAGGGGTCAAAACGTGATTTTTCACTTAAAACGCCCTTGCTACTTATCGAAATGACCCAGGAACATCAAATTTAGTCAACATATTCCTAAGAACAGTACGCAATATAATATTCTGGTTTTTAAAATGAAAAACTGTTTGTGGTCACTAGGGTCAAAATTAAATTTGCCACTCCATCCACTCAAAATGTTAGTCATCCGAGAGGAAATGATTGATGATGTCAGAATTAGTCCAAAGATTCCTTAGATCTATGTACATACATGTATGCTGATTTCAGGGATTAAAAGTGACATGTTATATGGGTCACTAGGGGTCATTTTACTATACAGGTGTATAATCTAAGACATGCTCTGAATTTGACTGAATTTATTCCATCTTGTGCGAATTGATAAGCCAACACAAACAGTGAATCATGACCTTGGGGTCAAAGGTCACCAAGGGGTCACTAGGGGTCAAAATGTAAATTCGTTTTCACTCAAAATGCTACTCCGACAAGAGGAAATAATTAATGATTGTCAGAATTGGTCAAAAGATTCAATGGATCTATGTTCATGTACCGATATCAGTGATTAAAAGTGGCATGTCATATAGGGGTCATTGAACTTTACAGGTGTAAAATTTAAGACATGCTCCGATTTTGACCGGATTTGTTTCATCTTGTGCACATTGATAAGCAAAGAAAAAAAGTCAATCATAACTTTGGGGTCAATGGTCAATAAAAGGTCACTAGGGGTCCAAATGTATGATCCCGCTCCTTTCACTCAAAATGCTACTTATCCGAAAGGAAGTAACCGACAATTGTCACAATTGGTCAAAAGATTCCTTGGATCCATGTACATGTGTTTCAGCGATTAAAAGTGACATATCATAATGGGATCACTAGGGGTCATTGAACTACACATGTGTAAAATTAAAGACATGCTCCGATTTTGACTGAATGTGTTGCATATTGTGCGCATTGATGAGCCAAGAAAAAAAGCCAATCATTACTTGGGGGTCAATAGTCAAGAAGGGGTAACATTGGGGTAAAAAAATAGCTTTCCCACTACTGCAGGGCCGAAAACAATCTTCCAATATAGTCCAATTTAAAATGTTACAAGATAATTGTCTTTTGACAACTGTCAGCCATATAATGAGGTCAAAGGTCAACGTCCTCGACTAATATCCGTGATCTATGATCACAATTAGCTCTAGTTAGCTTTCTTCGGGTTGTATCAAGTGTTTGTGGCCTTTGTTGTCGAACCGAGTTCTATCATATTCGCACAGAACTCGATAGGTGTACGAAGAGCATTTATAACAATAAATACTGGAGTATTTATGGCATAACATAACTATCTTCGAAATTTCAATGTCTGCTTTCAAAGGCTTCATCATTTTTTGAAATGACTAATGTCATTTATTTCATTTTTCTTTTCAGAAATCAAAGACGCCGCCTAACGTGATAAAGCATTCTGATGAGGCTTTGCAACTGAAATCTAAAAATCGACCCGAGGAATTATAACAAAAATATTTATTGTTGTTATATGCATGAATCTATAGTTGAATTTTTGTATTAGGCAAAGAAATAAATCCCTGCTCAACTGAGGTCCGAAAATATTTTGGAATGTTAAAAAAACAATAAATAATATCGAATTTATCAAAAACATTCCAAAAAAGAAAATAAAAGAAGAAAAAAAAGAAAATTTTAAACAAAAATCAATTTAAATAAAACATACACGATTTGCAACAACAACAAAAAAAATCATTTTTTCCCCCCAAAACTTTGAAAAAAGAAATCTCTAATCCTGGAAACAATTTTTGTCGATCATGTCGATCGGACTTGTAGAGCAGGATTTTGCCATGGTAAAAGTAATTATTTTGCAGAATAACTTATATGATGATATAAATGAGCGTGAAGCACATTGAAAGTAGCAGCGTTGTGAAGATGAAATGGTGACATTTAGAGCCGATTTTGAGCGAAGCCATCAAAAATTCGGCGTAGAGGGTGGGGTGGGGGGAATATAAGTGTTCTTCTTAAGTGTTTAACTCTTACTAAGAATCAGTGACTTTCGGATCTTCATGAAGACAGACCCCAGATGAAACTAAGGAAATTGGCCCATCTTCATGAAGCTCAACTCGTGATGAATTCTTAAAAATATTTTCCTGAACCAGAAGCTTAAGAAGGGTTAAGAATAAATCCTCCACTTAATCTATTACTCTTAACTGTTATGCCATTATAGGGCCCTACTATCCAATCTCAGACAATAAGGAAATGATCTAATATGAAGATATAAGTGAAGATGACTGATTATTAGGATGATGGTTAACAAAATAATGGCATCACAAAATTTGAATATAAAGGTTACATAGATTGACCTCCTCAGGTCCATCCATGAGGAGGAAATATACACGAATCTTATATTCTCTGTCAAGGCTATAGGGTCGGGGTAAGTGTTTGGATTAGTAGGCTGAGGGTGATGGTATGGATAAGGATGAGGGATAGAAATAACTTGAGGTTCTCATCAAATCGTTTTGTTGTTGTATATAACACGGATGAAAAGATCAATACTCACATTAAACATTTAGCTTTGATTTAATAAGTTTGAGTAGGCCTTATTGTATTTGTATCATCGAAACTGGATTTACCAAAATCGAGAGTATAATCACAGGATAGAAACACCGCTTTGATGTCTGATACCTATATACATTGAAAGTGTGAACCGGATTATCTTTTGAGGGCCCTGGGCCAGGCCAAAAATCGGAGACGCTAAGGGAGCACTACACTAAACCCTTGCGCGTTTGGTATAGTTCGGAGAAATAGTACCTAACCTATATCAATTTTATCATCATCCGAGGGGAAGCAAATAGAAGTAAATCTTGCTGATTTTTTTCATGAAAACGCTAGAATAGACCTTTTAACATTGCCAGTGTGGTCAAAAATCGTAATTCATAATTGGCGCATTTACGTCAACAGAGGGTGTGAATTCTAACTGAGCATGCTCAGAGCAATTAGTGCGCCGATAAACATTACAATCTCGTACATTTACTGCAATGTAATGAACTGTAAACTTCTACATGTTCCTAGATAGTGTCGGTTACCAGCAAACATTTCATTTCAAACTACTGGAATAGATGGTTTATACGTTCAAGTTTATTTCACGAATGTAATAAGTTCAAATATTGAACAGCTCAGAAGTATGAAGACTGTTTTATGATTAGTGTAAAGTTCACCACATTGAAAAAATACATCACTCTCGTCTCGGCTACATCGCTGGCCTCTTTTCGGAGCACTAATTGCTCTGAGCATGCTCAGTTGGATAGCACGGCCCTCTTTTGACGTAAATGCGCCAATTATGAATAACGTCTATAGTGATAAGAAGGATGTCCTCTCTTTGTATGTCTTGCACGGAGCATAAACTTTAGTCATTGCAGGATCTAATGATCGGATTGAGTTTGTATCAATTTAAGGCGTGAGAATGATTGCCCCATTCATAATTTGTGACAGGTTCGTAAGGTAGATCCTGTGTGCCATAACCACACTGATGACTGAAGATTATTTTGCTCGATGAACCGAACTGGATTACAGCCGGTTGAAAATATCTAAGCGATTAAGCTGCAGCGGCTGTCATCAAGATCGTAAGTACTCGGAAAATAAGGGGCTTTCATTTACTTCGGTAGTTTTTCACAGAAAATAAGGGGGTCATGAAATTAATACCATTGTAATAAAGGGTACAAAGAAAAATTATAATTACAATACTAAATATTGTTGCGCGCATTTCAGTTAACATAATGACATTTTGTGCACGCGTAGCGCGCATTTGTTCTACGTTTCAACATTGTAAAACAAAAGTTTGGCTCGGCCTCCCTCATTTGGTATTTATTTACTATAAATTTTAGTTACAATACTGATTTTTTTGCACGCTTCGGGCGCATACGGTATATTTTTCATAATACTGTTATTTTGTGTGCGTTTTTCCTTCTACGTTTCAACATTGTAAAACAAAAGTTCGGCTCGGCCACCCATTGTTATAATAGTCAGTGTCATAATGCTATGGACATAATTCTAACTATGCGTGCCAACTTTTGTGCATGCGTAATACATGCGTATGTGCGTAAACCCAGAAGTGTGTACCGGGCGCTTTCAAACATTGACCGTGCGTCAATCGTGAAATCGTCACGCACATCTGCACCATAATAGTTCAGTCAGTTCCAAATTGACGTAACCTGTTTACAGCAGCGAATGAATTCAGAAGAGCATCGCGCATGGCGTAATATGGCGCGCAATGGCTCAGTGTCATTGTATGCGTGACGTTTGCGTATGCCAACAACTCGCTTATACGCTTGGATTACTTTTGCTCGCAGATAGATAAAAACAAAAACCGAATACTTCTCGCCAATTTGGAACTGATTAAACTATAGCACTATTTAGTTCGCGCATTTAAAGCATCTGGACGCAGCTCCACGAACAAAGTAGCTTGAATTTCGTCCATACCATTAAGACAGTGACTATAGATGTAGGGGAGATGCGGAAGAGTTGAGCCATTTTTTATATTTTGTGTCACCATATGCGGAAGAAAAGTACAAACCTGTAATAAATTAGTGTAAGATAAACTTCAGAGTGTTGTTTTCGTTGTGAAACAATAACAGTTGGGATAGCAGTTAAGGCTTATTTATACAAAAGGTTTGAAAACAATTGGTAAAGTGGCTCAACTCTCCCTACAGTATGGGAGAGTTGAGCCACCATTACAGGAGAGTTGAGCCAGCATGATAAGTCAATGGCTGGTGAAAAAAACAAAATCATATTTTTTCAACTTTTGATTTATTAATCCTTAAAGTAAATATGGTGCTCAATTGTTATTATCATGGCACAAAATAACATTTTCTCTCATTTATTATACATTTTTCACCTTTAGTCCAAAAATCAAAATGTTACTACATGTTTTCCCTATGCTCAACTCTCCCCATGACCAATGGCTCAACTCTCCTCATGGTGACCATTTTGTAAATAACCCAATCCTGTCTGGTGTAGAACTTTTGGTAGTTTACAATAGTTCTCTAAAATAATGGTCATATATACCCCCTTCAATAAACAAACTATCGCTATTATATTCTAAGTCTTGCTATGGGAAAAAAGACAAATCATTTATTTTTCTATTTTTCACTCAAAAGTGAAAAAAAATGATTTTGTTTAATTATCTTTGATACTGAGCACACATGACAGTAGAGTTTAACACTAAGCATGTCGTATTGATGCTATATAACAATATATGCCAATATAAATTTTAGTAAGTTACTACTTTTCGAGTTATAGGGGGTGGTTCCACTCTCCCGGTGGCTCAACTCTCCCGCATCTCCCCTACAGATGTGTGGGGTGTGTGTGTGTGTGGGGGGGGGGGGGGGGGGGGTCATAAAAATCTTCATCTTAGTAGTGACGAAGAAAATAAGGTTTTCATCAAGGTAATCTAAGTACTCGGAAACTAAAACCGTGTCGCGCTTTGCTTCCTAAATTTGTCAGTGTCTAATCACTGCTACTGTAGCGTTGCTTGTCCTCGTGTCATCTGCAGCCGTTTATCTTCAATGTTTTCATCAAGGTAATCTTAGTACTCGGAAACTAATAGCTATAACTATTATCTATTTGAGTAAATCACGTATGATCATCGGATTTTTGGATTAAGCAGATGATTTTGGTTCCAATGTGATCCTGTGTCAACAATCTGATGTCTTTTAGACAGTGGCGTAGACGAGGGGGGGGGGGGGGGGGGGGGGGGGGGGGGGGGTCGGGGGGAAATGAAATTTCGTCGGTTGAGTCTGCATCCTGTCCAGGGATGGAACTTCAGATTGTTTTCAACTAGCCAGTCGGGCAGGTAACTCACAGAATCTACCTGCCCGACAAAAATTCTACCAGCCCAAGGTTTTTTCATAACATTTTGCAGCAAACAATGCAAGACTACTTTTAAACTACATGTTTTTGTCTTTATTGTACGATGTTGCACTGTAAACCTAGCCCGTAACAGCTCCTCGTATTCATCATGTTCATCAATCCAATACTCTCTTTAATCTCCTACCAACCTGATCTCCTCTATCATCATGACACACGATCATCTGATGATGAAATTACCCTGAACTTACTGTTACTTACACTTTGAGCTTCAAAAATGTTACCCGCCAGTCGGACGGGTACCTTTGAATCTTCACCCGCCCGACACGAAAGTTACCCGCTATGGGCGGGCGGGCGGGTCTTATTTCCATCCCTGATCCTGTCGGTTGATATTGTCAATATCTGTTGAGATTGGCAATCTCGACTGAAATTGGCACTGTCGGTTGAGATTGGCACTATTGTTGAATAGTATACTGTCGGTTTATACTGGCACTATCGGCTACCCCACCATCCCCCCTCCCCCTCTCAAGGTTTTGACTGGGCTGCAGCACCGAACATTGACTTTCTGGTAAAGTTCTTGTCGGTTCATTTGACACATGCCCCCTATAGAAAACCTGGCTACGCCACTGCTTTTAGATGTCCTCTGAGACAATAACAACCGAGGATATCATGACCCTGACAAATATATGTGAAGGCATCCCGGATACAGGGTGTATCAGAATTAACGGAACCGTATTTCTAAAAATACATAAAAAATACAAAATGATTATTTTTTAAAATTTAAACACCTGCAATATAAAGGTGAACATGTTTCCTACATTATATACACAAAGAATTAAGTTAAGCACCCCCCCGTTTTTTTACAACCTCGCACATTACAAGTTTGTTGTCGTCAAAACAGTGTAGTATACCCATGATATTGCTATATTTTCTGGAGAAGTGATATTATGGTCACATAAAAACATAACAATCATGCCGTTTTCAATATTTTATTCTGAATAATTTAAGGTGACATTTTTTGGGAATTTTAGGCATATTTTCACCTCAATTTAAGTATGGAGCTATAGGTCCATCACGGACAGTGTGGATGACGTTTATGTTTTCTAACGTACAGTCATTGTTCTGAGAAGACCTCTAGCGATCTTTGCGTCAATAACGTGTGTAGGACCCACGTGATCGGATCACTGACTCAACCCTACGTCTCATAGACCCTGTAAGCCGTCGTATGCGTTGCTGTGGCAGGTTGTTCCATTCCCGATGTAATGCACGTTCCAATTCATCCAGATTGGCTATTGGCCAATCTGGATGAATTGGAACGTGCATTACATCGGGAATGGAACAACCTGCCACAGCAACGCATACGACGGCTTACAGGGTCTATGAGACGTAGGGTTGAGTCAGTGATCCGATCACGTGGGTCCTACACACGTTATTGACGCAAAGATCGCTAGAGGTCTTCTCAGAACAATGACTGTACGTTAGAAAACATAAACGTCATCCACACTGTCCGTGATGGACCTATAGCTCCATACTTAAATTGAGGTGAAAATATGCCTAAAATTCCCAAAAAATGTCACCTTAAATTATTCAGAATAAAATATTGAAAACGGCATGATTGTTATGTTTTTATGTGACCATAATATCACTTCTCCAGAAAATATAGCAATATCATGGGTATACTACACTGTTTTGACGACAACAAACTTGTAATGTGCGAGGTTGTAAAAAAACGGGGGGGGTGCTTAACTTAATTCTTTGTGTATATGTCAATTTCATTGAGATCTCTCTTTTTGTTCTCGTGCGGCAAGACTTAATCGAAAATTGATGAAAAACGTGTTTTCAATTTCAATCAATCCTCTTTACAACTACCCCCAGGTCACAGGTCACTAATAATAAGTATATCAAATAAGGTGGGGCCGTTTTAAAAAATCCTTAAAATCGTGATACGTGTCTCTATTTTAAATAGAAGTTGTCAAAAAAACATAACATATTTGGTATCATATTAAAGGCAATTTATCCAGCTACCGAATAAAAAAAGGATTAAAGCCACATGTTTAGCAACAGTGAAGTTATCAATCTAAACGTCGAGTGAGTCAAGGGTGGAGCCGGTGGGTGAGGCGCCGGTGGGTGAGGCGCCGGTGGGTGAGGCGCCCATAGGTTACTACACAAAATAGCGGAAAACTAGAACTTTTGAAATTGATGCCATTTTAAAGGTATACATAGGAAAGTATTCAAACTTCTCATATGTGTTAATAACATGTGCCTGCTACTATGAATATTAATATTGAATTGTTCCAGGGAGTGTTTTAATGTAAAAAATACACAGTTTTATTCATTTTATTGATTAAACAATGGCCAAATCGCAGTCTCTCTATTTCATTTGTGTGACTCTTCGGTCCTTTTCTACCCTGGGTAGTAAAACATTTAACTAAAATAGCCAGAAGTGTTTCTTCACAGATTGTTCATAGATTTATAAAAAATTTGCTATTTAGACATATTTTGGACCACCCTGTATTCAAAATAAAAGGAACTTTAATGATATTCATGTAGTTCATTTTGATAACCATTTTCCTTTAAATTAAATAGTCCATGCTAACTAAATTTCATAGAATATTATATACAAACCTTCATTTTATGCATTATTTCATCATAATTTTAGACACCCTGTACTTTTCCTGTGTACATTTTGGGCAGGTGATTCTTAGCAAATTTGGTAGCACCTTCTGCGGTTGTTCTGATTTTGGTGACTATCTTCAGCTAAACCCTAATTGTACAAACTATCAAAATATTTTGTGAGGAGCAAAAACGATCAACTTTTTTATGTTCCACCCTGTAAAAATGTTACACACCCTGTATAATTTGATTCTTTTTTGCAATAATGAAAAACCTTGAATCATAAGCTTTCCAACAATATATAGTTTGTGGGTCATTAAGTATGTGAAACTTAAGTTTTGTCCCGTTTAATCAGAATTGGTGCATTTCTCAACATTATTAGAAGTGAAACATTTTTTTGGACCAGTTTGTGACTTCTGACCCCCAACATTTCAAACAATGTAGCCCACATCGCATAAGCAATATTCAATACTCCCGCTAAAGAAAGGAAAGTTAAAACTACTCAAGCAAAACAAATCCCGATTTATTTGCAGATTAAAAATCCAAATTTATCTCCAAATTTCACCCACAAAAGTATGCAAATAATAAATAGTAATACAAATGATGTGAAAAGTTGAGATATGGCGACCAAAAATAAACACTGTCCTATGGACGGATGGATATCTCAGGTTAGTAATTTCACAGATTTTTAAAATTGATCATTTCGACCAAAATTGAAATCTACCATCTTTACGAAAGTCTGTATTTTCCGTCAGAAATGTCCGATTTTCAAAATCTAAAATTCTTATGAAAGCTGGGTGTTTGCGCAAGATTATGTGAAAACAGTTTGAACAATATTGATATCGGTAGAATTCATACCGTAATAAACCATATTGCCTAGGTATAGTTCATTCTGATACACACTGTACCACTTTGATGATTCGATTTTATATAATCCATGAAAACATGTTTGGGTATCCCATTTGATGTTATACGTCGGTAATTGGCTCATAAAATGCATTGCATTACTTTATCATCTCTAAATGTAATTTTATACCCGTCTTATCCTAATTTAACTTAGAGGCCAATTTAAACGGGGGTAGTTTAACTCGCGTTTAACTAAACTTCTGCATCAAGTGTATGTCGTAATTTTCTTATCGTAATACCATGGTTTAAAAGGAATAGCGATTTTTTAAATGATGGACCTTAATATAAAGACAATATTTAGTTAATACAATAACTAGTTAATAAACTCATTCATTTGTAAATTCTTTGACCCAATAGACCTAACATTCGTTGGGTTCTGTTTTTAAAAAGGTGTAGGCATAGTGATTGTCCGGATGACTATATGACATATAGACATATTTAGATAAGTTTAGTTAAAGTGTCTCATTAAATATTTGGTACTTTCTGCCAACTAGCTGAGGACAATTAGCATAAACTGTCTTCAATAAAATTCATTATTACATTTTGTATACTCCTTACACGGAAATACACTAGGAGATCAAAATATCAGAAAAAAACAAAGTTGTATAATTAACAAAGAAAGCATTTAAGATATTAATAACCTGAATTAACCAATGTATTTTATTACACTATAACGAGTCTTGATCTATATAGGCTACAGTGAAATTGAAGAAAGTTAACAATTAATACTAATTGGATTATGTATTAGGCCTACTATTAACAATAACAGGCTTATTATAGTGACGTAATATATTCCAAGAAATAGAAATAAGTAATAGTAAAATGTATATAAAATTTAGGCATTAATATCACTACGTATGTACTTCATTTCTTTTAAATGAAATAAAGTAAGACATGCAAAAAATGGGAATCGAACCTGTGTTCGCCGATTAAAATCAATAGGATCCTGCATGCACGCCACAGCGGTTGCAGTTTAAGAGACGTGTTAACGCCGTATACGTGCTTTTCATGCGATATTTCCACGTGCCCCTCGCGTAAATGTTGTTTGTTATGTTGCAATAGTCCTTATTTTGACAAAATAATGGTTTAAAACTGAACACGATCGCCAACCGCTGAGACCCGACGGATAGGCCACGCCAGGTACTATAGTATCGCTAAAATACACGTGCATTTGATGTATTTGATTTTTAACTACGGTGTCTTATCTAGGCCACCATGTATCATAAACCTGCACGAAATTACCCAACGAGTTCCCTGGGGACGATATTTGCGTAATTTAAAATCGTGTTTTGTTAAACACGTTGTTTAAAAGATAAACTCGCGTTTAAGCTACACACGCGTTTAGTTAAGTTTTAAGCTAACCGCGTTTAGTACGAGAATACGGCCCATAATGGCCCGTATTCCCGTGTGATCATTCAGGGCATACAGTTAGTGCGCGAGTTTAGTAAAACGCGCATTTTCGGCGAGTTAGACGCGTGTTTAAGTAAAACAAATGTACGACTCGGAATCGCGTTTAGTTAAACGCTGTGTCTAAAGTCAAAGTTAACGACTTAACGATTAATAGTTCAATAATTACAGCACTCACAAAATTCAAAAAATCAAATCAAAAACTTCCTTAAGTCCCCCCTTCCCCCCCTTAAACACGGTTTTAACCGTGTTTAAGGGGGGGGGGGGGGGGGGGAGGGGGGGGGACTTAAGGAAGTTTTTGATTTGATTTTTTGAATTTTGTGAGTGCTGTAATTATTGAACGATTAATCAAATGCATATAAAAGTATACATTTTTGGAAAGGAAATGGATCAGAGAATCCAAATTTGGCGTCAATTTTGACCAAAAAAGTAGATTTTTTGAGAAAATCACAAAATTCACTTTTTTGACCCAAATTTTTTTGAACAAAGCTAACAAACCTAATTTTGAGCTAAAAAATGGCCAAATCACTTGGTGATGATGTAAAGACACTAATGAAGGGACGATTTTTTTTAAAAACCTAATTTGATATTTTTGGAAATTTTGACCAAAAAGTGCCAAAAAACGCGAAAAATTGTTTTGGTTTTTTTTACACTTTTTTTTGTCAAAATTTCCAAAAAATCAACATTTTTGGTCAAAATTGATGCCAAATTTGGATTCTCTGATCCATTTCCTTTCCAAAAAAGTATACTTTTATATACATTTGAGTCATAGTTCAATAATTACAGTACTAACAAAATTCAACAAAAAACTTCCTTAAGTCCCCCAAACGACGTACGAGAATACGGCCCTTATCTTATAGTCAGTAATGCTCTACAAGCGATTGAAGGAAACAGCTAGATAAAACATTCCCATGCGATATTGCACAAAGAGACCATCAACTCATATATTTTGAACTTATAATACTGATAAAGGGATTAAAACTAGGCCTTCTGTGCTTTAATCCAAGATGGCCACCACTGGGATGAGTGCCATTATAGCCTCGGCTACATGTATCGAATGCAATTTGATCTTATATTATAGTAAAAGAAAGTAATTAAAATCTAAACTAAAATGTAAGGGCCGTATTTTTTTCGTACTAAACACGGTTTTAGCGTAAAACCGTGTTTAACTAAATACGTGTCTAACCTAAACGTGAGTTTATCCTTTAAACAGGGAGGTGTCAACTGCTTTAAACGACGTGTTTAACCAGGGAGGTGTCAAATAGAACATGATTTTAAACTCTGCAAATCTCGTTCCCAGAGTGGTCCTGCGTTGATTGTATACAGGGATTTAATTCATTGTGTGGCCCTAATGGAGTACAATAAATATCGACCGAATGCCTTAAATACACGGTACTTTTATAGACTATAGGATCCGCACGTCAGCTTGCACCGGGCACGGATGAGTGATCATATAAGGCATACAGTTGGTGCGCGAGTTTAGTTAAACACGCATTAAACTACTCTCATACCCATGTTTAAAGTTAGACACATTTGGGCGAGTTAGACGCGTGTCTAAGTAAAACAAATGTACGAGAATTGCGTTTAGTTAAACGCTGTGTCTAACATGTCTAAAGTCAAAGTTAGACGCGTGTTTAGCTTGAAATCGTGTTCAACTACGTACGAGAATACGGCCCCAAGGGCCTTTATGAATGCCTTGTTTTAGTAAATAGTGGAGTGTGGCCAGAAATGTATTATACTATGATCCATTTCAACTCAAAATTCCCGTCACTATTTGATATCTCAAGTTTCTTCCGCTTGTGCGCATTTCAAAGGTTGATTTTATATTCGTCTCAGATTTTGTACATTATAGGGCCGTATTTTCGTACTAAACACGGTTTTATCTTAAAATCGTGTCTAACTAAACGCGTGTTTAACTAAAACGCGCGTTTATCTTTTAAACAACGTGTTTAACTAAACACGGTTTTAAACTCGGCGAATCTCGTTCCCATGGTCGTTGTGCGTTACTGTATAGTATGTATACAGGTATTTATTGTTGTTGTGGCCCTAATAGGTTACAATAGATATCGACTGAATACCTCAAACGCACGTGTATTTTTAATACTACACAATATGCTCGGCAGCACTTATAAAACTCGCCCATTGCTTGTGTGGTAGATTTCGATCACGACAGGAGCATGCGCAGATGCGATTTTTGTGTAAGTGGTCTGTGATTTTGTCAATATTATATTTTTACTGTGATTTGTCGATCTGCATTAAATGCAAAAAAGTAACAACGCCCCCGGCTGGACTCGAACCACCAACCTTTCGGTTAACAGCCGAACGCGCTAACCAATTGCGCCACGGAGGTGATTATTACTAGGCTGTTTTGGTTTGTCATGTTCACCCGTACACTTCCCCGTACACTTTCTCGCAAAGTAGGGGATCGTTTTTTCTCAAATGTTGCTTGCATATTGCCTTTGCTGTCGCCTTTAATACATGTGCTGTTACTTGAACTTGGAACCAACGTTTAATTTGAACTGTCTATTTTCAATAAAAAAATACTCCAATACGGGGAAAAAATCAGAAAAGCTCACAGACAACAAATAAGAACATCATTTTACTCGACCTAGAATTTCAATCAACGGATTTCAATCATCGGCAAAACCCGATGATGTGAGTGACGTCATTTAATGAGCTCATTAGCATAATTTATGTCCGTGAAATATACAATAGGGTTTTGGTAGTGGGCAGCTTACAGCGGGCACGGTTGAGTAATCATTCAAGGCATACAGTTCGTGTATTTGTTTAGTTAAACGCGCCTTAAACTACCCTCATACCCATGTTTAAAGTTAGACACTTTTCAGTGAGTTAGACGCGTGTTTAAGTAAAACAAATGTACGAGAATCGCGTTTAGTTAAACGCTGTGTCTAAAGTCAAAGTTAGACGCGTGTTTAGCTTAAAACCGTGTTTAACTACGTACGAGAATACGGCCCTATTTGTTCATTTCATTATTCATCAATTTTAAACTGTTAACTTCTTAACTATGAATCAGTGTTTCTATTTCCACAGCTCTAATCAGTGCTAATGGTCATATCAATGTCCATTGTCTGTTAACGTCGATATCTGCGAAAGCACTACCGGTTAACATTATCATAAAGGTCACCGATTATGTTGACCTATATAGCACGATTGAGACTTCCGGCAGTGCATTCTTAGATATAATCGGCATTAACAACAATGGATAATGAACAATAGAATGAGCTCTAGAAGTGTATATATTTGAATAGAATCACGTCGGTCTTTTATTATCAGTACAACAACGGCAAAAATTATTTTGTTTATCATGGGACAAGTTATATTCTGTCGTCTTACTTGATAAATGGACTACGTTGTAAATAAAATTCACAATTTAAGTATAATTTTGATCCATGTAAAAACGAATAAAACCATGTTAACAAGTTTGCTAATACCCGCAGTGAAAATCAGCGAACCCGCGATTCCTGAACAACGAATCAAAACAAAGCGCGTGGTGCTCGCATTGGATGGCGCACACGCGGAGTGCATTAGACACTGTCAATGCACTCCGCGTATTTTAGTTTCTTGCTTTCTAATTGGTTCGACACTCATAAGAGTGTATGAATTCAGATCCATACACTCTTAGTAGTGTCGAACCAATCAGAAAGAAAGAACCAAAATACGCGGAGTGCATTGAAAGTGTCTCATGCACTCCGCGTGTGCGGAGTTCAACTCGCGCACCGCGCGCTTTGTTTTGATTCGTTGTTCAGGAATTGCGGGTTCGCCGATTTTCACTGTGGGTGTTAGCAAACTTACTAACATGTTTTTATTCGTTTTTACATAGATCAAAATTAGTATTCTTAAGTTGTGAATTTTGATTTGTATAGTGTCGTGTATGAATTAGGTCAATACATGCGTATGTTTGTTGCTCGACGAAAAATTTGAAAAATGAAGATGGCAAAAAGTAACAAGCACCAAATATTTAATGAGATATCTTTACCTATCTAAATCTGTATATATATATATATATGAATTCATTTACTTATCCAGACAATCTTACTAAGGCCTACACCCTCTTTAATATGTACAAAACCCAACAAATATAATTGGGGCAAAGAATATACAAATGAATGAGTTGATTAACTAATTAATATTAACTAATAATTATTTGTATTTACATGTATATAAGGGCCATCATTTAAAAAATCTTTATTCCTTTAAAACCATGGTATCACGATAGGAAATTCACGACATACACTTGATGCAAAAGTTTAGTTAAACGCGAGTTAAACTAACCCCGTGCCCATGTTTCAAGTTAGACACTTTTTAGCGAGTTAGCAAATTTACGAGAAATGCGTTTAGTTAAACGATGTGCTAAAAGTCAAAGTTAGACTCGCATTATTTAGATTTAGATTAAATCCGTACGTACGAGACTCGGCCAAATGTATTTATTATACGCCCCCGACCACCCCATCCTCTTTCATGTCTTTCGTCCAAGAACTAAGTGAAGCCGAATTAATGTTAACTTTCAATAGATCGAAGACTAAATGAATTGACATTATTGATACTAAATTGTGAGATGGGCTTTTACGACGGGTATTCATAATATAATTTAAGAGTTTACGGGTTCGCCGTTTAAACTTGTGCGAGACGCGGCGAACCCGTTAAACTCTTAACTTATATTTTTGATTCTATCATGGTGACTTTAAAATTGACTAAAGACCGAAGCACGGCAATTTCAGAAATTCGTTGGTAAATAAATACAAATGGGGGAAAATAGAACAAAGCGACAAACACACTAAGGGACGCACCATTTGATTTTCAGGGGGGGGGGGTAGGAAGTTGGGTTCGGGGGAGAATTTATTTTTTTTGGCCGCCGCAAGGGGTGATTTTTTTTTTTTTACGGCGCCGAATTTTTTTTTTTAATGTGTCCATTCATATTGAGTTGGGTGTTTTTTGTTGTTGTTTTTTTTACTCATCAGGGGGGGATTTTTTTTTTTTTTTCCTTCATAGAGGGGGAATTTTTTTTTCCGAAAACTTCCTACCCCCCCCCCCCCCCCCCCCCCCCTGAAAATCTAATGGTGCGTCCCTAATAGATTATTTATAACTACACTGTCTGGACTCGATGAGAATAATTGATCAGCATGATCAGTGGTGTATGAAACAAGTTTTGTTATCTATAAGAATGGCCTTTCCCCGCTATTTTGATCAAAACTTCCTATCGATTTGTTAATAAAAGATATGGGAAGTGTACTTAAACTGAGAAGGGCTTGATAATCACATTATAATCACCGATAATCACCTCTCCGAACAATATACTGAGGAGTGCTTGCTGCCTTTATTACCGCCTTGTGGTATATTTGGAAATAATGATAAAGTGTAGTGTTCTCAATCTCAAGTGTAGTGTCGTCATCTTAACCCGTGTTGAATCTACGTATATTTAAGTTATGGGCCGTAGTCTAGACTAAACACTTAGTTAGACACATTTCGGCGAGTTAGATGCGTGTTTAATGGTAAAACAAATATACGAGAATTGCGTTTTAGTTAAACGCTGTGTCTAAAGTCAAAGTTAGACGCGTATTCAGCTTAAAACCGTGTTTAACTACGTACGAGAATACGGTCACATGGTGTTTACATTATACAGAGGGTGAGTTTTTATAAACATCTTTATGATCTGGGTTGACTCTGGATGTTGGTCTTCTGGCTTTCAGTGTTTTTACATCATCATATTATTAGTCGGGGTATATACAGGGGGTTACCGTGCACCGTCCCCCAGGACTCCCTCAAACCAACTTTTTTGAGGCTTACTTTCATGAGATCTTTATCGGAAAATATTAGAGCACTATCATCATATATCATGTTGTAACATTAATCAGTTGATAGAGTTAGGCATGTCATTAACATAGCATTCGGGCAGTGCACCATGTAAATGATATCAGCTATAATGTCATTCCTATCATATTTAGCTTCATAAGTTGGTGCTTTTCGAGTAGATGCAACATTTCAAATAACGCCTTCAGATGTTTGCTAAGACAATCCATTGAAACATCTAAAAGTGTAGGGAAAAGGGCTCCATAATAATTGGTTCAGGTTTTTAACTATAAGCTATTTTGATCATGAAAATTTCAGTTTCGGCTGTTTTTGACAACTCCGGACTCCGGACTCCTTTAAAATCGTCAAGTTACAATGACGTAGACATCTTGTTTGAAGACTTCAAACTATGTTAAGCATGGATAGCAATAACAAACTCAACAAAAGTTTAATAATGATGATGATGGTAACCATGGTGATAATCATGGCAAACTGCGCGTCGTATGAGACCATAACACGTTATGCGGCTGCGGTGTAAACCATCGTGGGCTTAATAAATTAAACCATGGAAATGCTATCCCTATCAACAATCAGTTTGGATATTCTTCCTATCATATTTAGTTTATAAGGTTGTGATTTTCGAGTAGATGCACATTTTCAAATAAGAATAACGTCCTAAGATGGTTGGTCTAAGACAACCCATTAAAGACAGAATGAAAACAACTGTAAAGGGAAAAGGTCTCCAAATCACGATTTAATTTAACCTATACAATTTCGGATTTCAGATTCGGCCATTTGTGACAACTCCGGACACCTTTAGAATCTTCCATTTGCAACGTAGGCCTCCTGTTTAAAGACAACAAACATGGATAGCAACGACAATCACGCAACTCAACTTAACAAGTATAATAACTTAGATGACGAAGGTAACCATGGTGATAATCACGGGAAACTGCGCGTCATAGGAGACGAAAACACGTTATGCGGCTGCGGAGCGTGTAAACCATCATGGGCTCAATACTTGGCCAACCCGAAACTATTCACCGCGCATTGCACGGCCATGGTGGCGACGCTGATATGCTGTTTTACTTATTTCGGCGCGGTGTTGACCACCATAGAGCGGCAGTTTCAACTGTCCAGCACAGAGTCAGGCAGTCTATCCATCATAAGTGACGTGGTGTCTCTAAGTCTGGTGTTCTTCGTAAGCTATTTTGGACACAATGGCCATCGGCCTCGATGGATCGCATGGAGTGCCGTTATAGTCGCTATTGGCTTCTTTATGTTCGCTATGCCTCATTTTGCGTCACCCCCTGCCGATCCCAACGACCTTGTATACGGGAAAACATTCGCAGGAGGAGCGAGTGTGTGCAAGTCGGACAGCTATTTGGAATCCAATTCTGAAGAAAATGTAGACGACGATCTAGCCACAAATAACACGTCGCCACCTGTTGATGTATGCGAGAAACCTTCATCGACTTTAGGTCCTGTTTGGTGGCTGGTTATCGGGAATGTTGTGGCTGGAATTGGACAGTCTGGGATGTACCCTCTGATGACGACGTATATTGACGATGCGGTGGGAAAACGTCGACTTGTCTCTTTTACGGGTAAGTCGTCACCAACACTATAATTCTATTATATTACTACATGTACTGTGTAATACACACCTACTTATTCATATTTTCACTCGTTTTTGCAGCCCTTCTATTCTCGGCGACTGCCATTGGACCAGGGCTTGGGTTTCTTCTTAGTTCTTTCACCACGAGGCTCTACGTCGACTTCGACCGCATCTCGGAAGATGAAATGCCCGACATTAACCAATATGATCCGAGGTGGATTGGCGCTTGGTGGCTTGGTTTTGTTGCGCTTGCTTCTCTCATGATATTGCTTGGTAAGGAAGGACAAAATTGGATTGACGAAAAGACTAACGAAAGACAGGAGTGAGATAGAGACGGAAGGAGTGAGACAGAGGGGAAAGTTTAAAGAAAAGAGGGAGTGAGTGGGAGGGGGCGGGGGGGGGGGGGGGGGGTACCCTTGGACAGAAACGACACCATTATAACATACCACACAGTCTTCAACATTTTATTTGATTCATAATATTTAAACTTTTTGATGCGCAGCTATCCCGATGTTCTTCTATCCAAAAGAGATGAATGATCACATCCCAGACGACGAAGAGGAAGCAGACGAGACAAATGATGGCGACGGTGAAAAAGATGACGTAGGAGACGCCATTGGCGGGAAAAGCATATTTAACAGAAAAGACGGGGAAAATGGCGCCGTTGAAATAATTAAAGGTTTGGTCAGTTTGAATAATTTCTGAAACATTTCATAAATGCTACGTTTTCAATGCCCAAAACACTTTCTCTGTCGATGCACGTTTAAATTCAGCTTCGAGAACAATTTGAATTTAATTTTACTAAAGCTGCGATGTTGAGGATGATCAATTCTCCTGCATCGTTCATATTCGTATATCATGAATGTGAACGTGTATTATTACATTTTTGTTTATCGAAAAGCGTAGGCTATGTGGAAAAAATGGCTCGCACATGTCTCTTAACACTTAAATGGGCGTTACAAAAATGTTATTTTCTCCGCTCCATGGTAAATGAATGATCCAATGGTTTTTATAAGATAAAGCGGCAAAAACCTTGCTCTACGGGCCCGACTGACACATCCCCCCCACATCTCTTAGAAATTTGAAATTTGGGACATAATAGCAACCGTCCTCTGTTGCTTTTTATCGCCTAAAAGTTCTGCTTTGTTGAGTGGTGGCGTAATTTATGCATGACAATCCGAATCACACTTTTTTCAATAATTTGATTAGCATTTAGATGAGCTAACCAACACAAGTCCAACAGGGGCGTCTTGAAAATGGTTCCTCTCTAAGGGGTGGGCCTCCTCCAAATATTTTTTTAAAAACAAAAAACAAAAAGGTTTAACTTTTTAAACTTTTTACAGGTTGATTTAACAATCACTATTAGTAATTGCTCGCCAGTCGTCCAAAGTTATTCACATATTGTGTTTTGTATGAATTTTTCCAACGAATTTTGGAGTGAGTATGATATGGCGCTATATATATTTTATTTTGATTTCTATTGTATTTTTATGCAGATTTATTGTTTTCTATAAAACGATTGTTCACCAATGTCACATTGATGTCACTGACTCTGGCTGCGAGTGCCGAGACCGCTTCTATCGGTATATTTATAGCCTTCTCAGTCAAGTATCTACAGACTCAGTTTGGACTAAGTCCTGGACAGTCGGGAATGCTCTCGGGTAAGGTCATAATATGATGTTAACTTTTCAGTATGCTTTGTATAGTTGACGGATATAGGCCTACGAAGTTGTGTAAATATTGTCCACATTTTAGACACCGACGAGAATCCGCTGTGCATCAATTTGCCTTTGACATGTTTGATGCGATCCTGGAAACGGAGAGCCCTTGAGATGTCCATACATTTTGCTATTTTGTGACTGAATTGTCCTGCAAGCACAACACTGTGCATTATATGTTAGAAACATAACTATCGAGCCCAACTTGCGTCATTATATAGAACAAAACACCACACTTATGATAAAAATGAATGAAAACGGCCATCTTTCAACGTTCAATTGTTTAAATGTGCAGTGTCGATGAAGTTGTAGATATAACACCTTGAACGATTGTTTTATAAAGATTACTGAAGGGTGCCTATGGTTCAATATTTTACATTTCGCCACAGTGAATTTCAATCAGCGACCCTTACATTTTTCTTCAGTTTCTTTTAATGTACAGTGTACATCATACCCAATTAGATCTGTCACAAAATAAATACCAAAAAACAACACCGTGTTATATGTAATTTGATGGGTCCGATTCGCAGAGTTGTGGCAAATAGACCTGCCAACACATAACCCTATAGGTCCGGGCGCTCGGCGGCTTAGGAATCTGTCACAAGCACTATATAATATAGACCCTGATACCGAAAGGTTATGTTTGACTGTCATTAACAATATGTGTACGATTTTCTCCATTTATCTGTTGCTTCCACAGGAGCTATAATTCCCATGACCATATTCAGCAACTTTTTCTCGGCGTGGATCGTCCGGCGTTTCAAACTTACCGCCAAGCAGTGCGCCCTCTTTATCATCATTGTGCTGTTCATATCAGGAGCCATGTTACCTGTGCTGATGACCATTGGGTGTCCGAATCAAGACATCGCAGGATTGACCGTACCGTATCCCTCAGACATAGTTGATGAAGATGTTAATAGGTATGGGGTGATCTCACCGTCAAACAGAACCGGGGATGGTGTTAGTTTTGAAGTTAATTAAACATTTTAAAAGTACTCGATTAATGGTCACTGGATATAATTAGTCATTAAAATGAATCAATTTCTTATGCATTATAACTAACAATATGTGATAATATCATTCAAAAGATAAGAAGGTTGCTGGTGTGCTTATCTCCTACATACTGTGAATTCTTAATGAACCATGATGAAATTGAGGAGCGGGCTTTTTGTTAGTATGATCCCGCACCTTATTCGGTTTTTAAAATAATTATGACCTTTGAGAAAAAATGAGCACAAAACATGTTTACCTCAACTGATTTCGTTGAACTGAATTATTTTAGAGGGCGATTTGGATCACTAAAGCGTCATAGCAGTAACCAATAGCATTACATGTATTGGTTTCGTCTTCTCTAGGATTGAATGAAATAGTATCGTGCCGGGAATGTTTATTTCCTCAAAATTGCCTTAAAATAAAACCCGATTGCCCCAATATAAATGCAATAAAGAATCGAATGTTGTCAAAATTTGGACAAAGAACCCTGCTCCTTCTTGGTAGAAAATGATAGTAAAAAGAATGTGCTTACAAACATGACAAAGGCGTACTAAGGCTTTATAAGTATGGAATTAGAAGGTATAAGAGTGCAATTTAGGTCCCACTAGTATCGTTCAATAATGGAACACTTCAGGACAATTGTACTGTTCCAGTATCGGTCGACACTGGAACACCAAATGTAGTGTTCCAATATCGAGCGATACTGGAACGTTTTAATGTTCCAGTATCGTGCAATACTGGTACACATACTACCAGTAGTGATTTGTCCCAGTATTGAACGATACTGGTACACAATTGTGTTTTTTATGTGCCAATATCGGACTGCCAGTATCGTCTTATACTGGAACACTGACTTTGTACCAGCATCGAACGATACTGGGTTGTGCCATTCATGCCAGTAGCGGATGATACTAATTCAGTCCAGAATCTGGGACTTAAAGTACACTCTTTCCGACATCGGCACAACGGCCATAAAATAATAATTATTCAAACATTTGTTTTGTTTCTTTTATCACTCAGGCTCACCGATAACTCCGCTTATAAAGATATATCGCGATTTACCGCGACATGCAATGGAGACTGCTCATGTTCAAGCGAAATATTTCAGCCAGTTTGCGATGTGCCAGAAGGTGTAACATATATTTCGGCATGTCACGCTGGATGCACGGGGCAAAATACGGTGAGCATACTGACTTAACCCCGGCACCCCACCCCTCCCGAGGTGGGGGGGGGGGGGGGGGGGGGGGGGGGGGGGGGGGGGGAACTTAAATATATTTTGCTGGGATGTGTGCCGCCAGCAAAATAAAAACTGACCCAAACATTTTCCAATTTGCGGAGGAAAATGGACCCATATGTTTACTGAAGACCCATTATTTTTCTACATATTTGACAAATTTTGCATTTCTGTAAAAAAACGGCAAAATTAAGGCTTTTAGACCAATACATGACATTTACTAAAAATAAAAGGGGTCTTTCATGAACCAGAGGGTGAAAATGGGACCCTATTTGGCGGTACATCCAGTAACCTCATATCCACTAAGCCTCAATACCGAGGGGTGGGTGCACGTTTTTACACTTGTGTGTCTAAATATCTCCCCGAAAAAAACCTGTCTGAGCATACCTTGTATTTATCCTCCGAAGTCGAGTACCCCGTGAATCGGTTACATGCAGTAAAGACGGTAGTAAAGACGATTCTCCAGAAGGGAGGCGCGCCATGTGTATTATTAATCATGATAATAGTCTATTCCAGCGTTACATAAAACTCAAATCATTTTTCGATGGAAACCCACTGATCCCTGCCTGGGATACCATCCAATTCAGGCAGGGGAATCCGTTATACCATGGTAATACTGAGGTGCTGCTGTAATACTTAATCTTATGCTTCTGAAGCACGTACGTCTGACGAGCTACTACTAGTCTAGCACTTGAGTTTGGTTTTACAGCACCTGTTTCAAGCACATAAAGAGTCGCATTCGCAAAGAAAAAAATGTAGAAAGAAATGAATTCTAGGTATGTCGGTCATCTTACGCTGAGACGATTATAATCGTCTCAGATCTTACGGGTGGAAAACACGCAAGTTGTCCGAAATGATTGATATGTACCAAGCACGTAATTTTGTCAGGCTTTGCCTTCATATTTCTTCATTTTTCCAGACTTACATCGACTGTAGCTGCTTAAGTTCATCAAGCAATGGCACCGCTGAACAAGGCCAATGCCCATATAAATGTGATAGTTCTATGCTGCCAATATCCATAACCGTATTTGGCTTATCATTCTTCATGATGGCGCTCACCGGAAATCCTCTAATTTTCATCACACTCAGGTGAGAGAATAGAGAACATTACTATCTATCCACCTTAATCTAAAGAGTGTCGAATCATATCATATTGCATTACGTTTTCCTGCCTTAACCCCCTGGGGTCTACTTGTCTATCTTACAGTGGTTCTGATTGGTTTATTACAAGATGAACTCATATGAATAGCCAATTCAAATGCAGCTTGTAAAATCTTTCACTACCATCTTTATCAGGGATACAATTATTCTAACAATGTCTCTCATAGGTGCAATAAATGATGTATCAATCTTTTTAACCAATCGGCCGGTAGTTCTCAGGGGGTTAATTTGATATCAACTTTCGATTACGATTATAGCCAAATCACCGTCTGTACTGTAAAACAGCAACAGATGGCAACTACCAAACTACTAAACACATCAGATGCTTCACCGAACATGCCGGACACATTCAGGGTGCATTAGGGGCTTTTCCGGGTGTGTAACGATGAAGCCGATTTAGAACATGTTCACGCATTCGTAGTATTCAAGTTAATTGTGTTTGTACATGTTCTGTGTTCTTTATGTGTTCTCGTTTCTTGATGCATCACCATGTGTCACAGCAGGAGGCTGGTTTTTGATAGCAAACCAAATCACACCTTGAATGACCAGCAAGTTGTTTTAAATTTGCTAAATTTTGAACGCGTCCCAATGCATTTTAACATGTTTTGAAGTGTGCTCTAAGTCTAGGTGCTGTTCTGCCGTTTTTGCAGTCATCAAAACTTGCATCAGCCGAATGTAACTTATATAATGACAGTACTTGTCATTTTGCTGCAACTCACAACGGTCATCTACTGGTGGTCTAATGTATGAATTAATATCCCGAAAACGAATATGGTGTCCGTTCAATGGAATCACATAACCCTTACAGCCCTGAACCCCATGAAATCCCATTTGAAAACTGCTGGCAGCACGTATCGCCTCAGTCTATCTCGCAAGGCGCTGACGGCTGGTGATAAATGCGCACGGAATTATTAATTGCGGGCGCGTGACCCCTGGCCGAGTGGACTAAGACACGGTCATCCATGCTGGAGGACCGGGTATCGAATCCCGTCGTCGGCAAGCCTCCGATTTCCCCGCTATATTTCGCCCATTTCCATCCCCCGGATATTTTGTTCACCATTTCCATCCCAAAAGTGTTAGGGTTAATCGAAGGTTTATTATATTATTAATTACAAATCCATCTTTATTTCTTTGTAGATGTGTTAATGATGAAGATCGGTCTATCGCCTTGGGATTGAAGTCATTAATAACGAAGGTTTTAGGTAGGTAACGTTTTTTTATTCACCACTGAGTTTTCTCTAGCGACATGATTTCGAAGAATGGTAGTTCGTGCCATAGAATTTATGGGTGCTCAGGAGTAAATAAATATCCCATCGGATTACACGTAGATAAATCAGCCTAATGTATTAAGTTTGCCCTTAGTACCCATATCGACGTGAAATTATTATGCTTTGAATGTTGATAAAATTGTCAACAAATGGTTCGTCTTCCAATTAGATTTTACGAAATTCATAGTATAAGTGGTATATAGCATTCAACTGGAACAGCCCAGTAGATATGGTATACGTATATGTGCCTGCCTTTTGGGGTGCTTTTTCATAAAAAAATTGGTATAGCGATGGGGTGGTTTTCATCATAGACCAAAGCGCCCAATTGGCATAAATTGGGTGTATTTTGAGGCATTTTTGGAAAAAGCGCACAATTTGGGTGCTTTTCTTACAAAATTGGTATATTGATGGGTGGGAAATTAGCCAAAAAATAGGTATAGGGAAAGTCACATTTTCGAAGTCCGGCAGGCACATCCACGTACGATTTTGGCGAGAGTAACCCCCCCCCCCCCCCCCCCCCCCCACGGGCCTCCACCCAAATGTTATAAATGCAGTCAGTACCGAGGGATTCAAAACAGCTGTTTCAAGTGCAGTTTAGGGTTTTATTCTCCACCTTTTGTGTCAGTTTTTGTTCTTGATTATGTGTTAACTTGTGCCATTACATTGTTTCTCAATTAGATATTGCTTAAGGCAACATTATTGAGTATATAATAGATGTAGATGTAGATGTAGCGATTAAGCTCCTGTTTGGGGCTAGCCCGCTTGCCAATTACCTACTGGTTTATGAATACAAAGTAATATACGACATAGATGACCTTTTGTGGATAATCATGCTGGATCTAGACGTAGTCGTTATATTCACTATATTGCTATTTCAAACAATGTCACATATAGTTCACAATATTTTATGGCATCTTTTATAAATAGGTTTCTTTCCGTCACCGATCTACTTTGGCGCCATCATCAACGCTACATGTATCTACTGGCAGTACACTTGCGGTGAGCGGGGCGCGTGCTGGATCTACGACAGCGTAAAATACCGATATTCTTATTTCGGTACACTCTTAGTTCTCCGTGTACTGGGACTGATCGGTTACGTGGTTGTATACCTCTCAATAAAACCAAAGGTAAGGATTTAAAAACTGATTGTTTGTTTTGACATTATTCGACCAAGTAAATTAGGTTAGGGTGCAGATGGCACAACGCAGTGGAGCACTAGCGATAGCTGTCCAATACAAAGGTCAGTGGTTCGAGACCTGTTTTCTTCTAGCCTCATGTTATAAACCAATATGTTATGTTCATTTAGGCAAGTCACTTTCCTTCAAATCACAGGGGAATTAGTTTGCAACATTAATGGGAAAGTAAAACATGACGAACCCTTACATTACAATAAGACTTGTTTTCATTGCAAATTCAAACTCATTTCCTGGAGTAATCAGGATCTTAACTCATTTTAATTAACCTATCTTCCTGTTTAACAGTTCTAAAAAGTCTATATTAGGCCTATGTGTTATTATTTCTATGGAATCAAACTCAATTTTAAAAGCACTCTGCTGTGACGCGATGAAACATTAATTGTATGGAATCGTGTCACAGCCCTCTAAATTCGCAATTATATCATATTCGCGCAGAACTCGATTGGTACGAAGAGCATAACATAACTATCTTTGAAATTTCAATATCTGCTTGCAAAGGCTTATTCTTTAAAAAAAAAGACTAATTTCATTTATTTTCGGTTCCTTTTCAGAATTCAAAGACGCCGGCTAACGTGATAAAGCATCCTGGTGAGGCTTTACAACTGAAAACGAAAAACCAATCCGAGGAAATATACCCAAAATACCGTATATAACAACAATATTTTTTTGTTATCATTGTTATTGATCAAAGCAACTGAAGCTATGATATAATTTTTGTATAGGGGGACGAAATAAACAGGATTTTCGCAACTTTCAGGTAGGGTCATCTGTCGGCAATTACGAAATGTTTTGTGAATTGCTAAACAAAAATCACGAAATTACATTTGTTCGAAAGACTTCAAAGTATATAAAAAAGTAGTTTCCTACATGAGAACATGCTTCCTAGCTTTATTTTTTAATTTCATCATGTTATTTTTATTTATTTCGGTGTATCTTCGTATAGGCTAGTCGTGTGTTAGCTGCTACCCTGAAAAAGCTGATGTTGGTGTCATAAGAAGCGAATTGTATAAGGAACGCTGTATCGAAACTCCAAAAAAATCCCACTAGGCGGAAATTAATTACAGCCATTTGAATATGACCTCCAAAATTGTAACTCTGTTGAAACAATTAAGTTATGAGTTGGCCGCCATCATTTTTCGCCTTTTTACTTCAGATACTTTGTTATTAAATGTACACAACAACTTCACTCAACAATTGTTATTTTATCCAAATGGTTTGTAAAACTCAGGTCATTTGTGTTAGATTTAAGCTCGCCTCCTTTCGCGTTACAGACGGATTTTGGCTTTCGTGACATGATTTTAACTTTACACATTTATATTTGCTTGTATACCCCCCCCAAAAAAAACCCAACAACTTCATACACCTTCTGTATTATCTATACCAATGCCATTTTGCAGGCAGATAGCTTGTTATTAGGGCTTTAAAATGATACCAAATTTGTTGAGATAGCTTTTGTGGTTTTAAAAATATTTAAGGAATATGTCAGCATGAAACTAAAAAGTGTAACAGCACCACCCTATTGGGAGGCGAGTTCATAACGCGTGACCATGTTGCTTTTTTAATTAAATATATGTTACATTCGCTAACTTTCGATTAAAATATATTTCAGTGTAATGAAAAACAATCTTGAGTAAAAATGAATTATTCTACAGTTGGTAATTGCAACCTTTGAGGAATGCATACTATCGCTAATTATGTGTCCTCAAAAAAGTAACCGATCAGGTAATAATACGCTCTTAACTCCAATACCATGAATACTATAGCTCCCTTGATTTGAGATATTACATGTGAAGAATGACTGAATATGAACACGACTATGTGTTTAAAGCCAAAACAAAGTTCGTTTCTTATTTTAGAATTTTGTTCTTCTACACGCAGCCTCGGTGTTGCAATAGGCAGATGATTGATTAACGGGGAGCGATAACTCACCGGTCGACAATACGATGAGAATTAGGGATGCTTCAATTAATCAATACAGCCCATACACATACCTGTCAGAATATCCTGCGTGTAGAAGAACAAATGCTAAAATGTAAACTGCACTTTGTTGCTATCTTTTCGGTGTAGCGTCTTTAATTGTTGACTGATCTTCACGTGAAATATCTCAAATCTCTGTCAATGTTTTTTTTCCAGTATTGTTACGTAGGAGCTATAGTTTTGGAGTTAATAGCATATCTATAACCTGGTCAGTTATTTTATTTGATGACTGTGGTAATCTAGATATGTGTTTCGTCGACCTCTTCAACCGCAGATACGATCATCTCAACATTTTTCTTGCTTTCAGTGTCAGTTCTTGTTTGTGACGAGAAAGTATGTGAATTCCATAAGCTTGAAAGTCTTCCGTGTAAGCTTATACCTACATCGTATAAACTGCGACAATTTTTCAACTTGATCTCAATAATTTCCTCGCGATGGAATTTTTGGGACTTTCAATATGATGATGCTGGATCAGATTGACACCAAATTAAGCTTTCTAACAATTTTTTCCGGTCAACCTTCGAATACCACACTAGATGTGGGGATGCTTGACTGAAGAGCCTCTACACAACTAAGCTTAGATTAGCCTAACTGACCAACATGCACCCTTGTGAATAGCTAAAGAGTGGACAACACAACCGGCTATGTTAAATCAAAGACTGTCAAGACAGGGATGGATAAGTGTGTATTTTATTTTGAAGCTACATGTACGTGTGTTTCGGATCAAGATCGTTCGACACAAAAAGCCCGCGTAGTCTTTCGCACTGTCATGAAATAACTTCTCAACATTCATAAATAAAACGTCACTCTCATTCCCAGATGCATTAAATCTGCACGTACGTATTCAAATATTGTCCATCGCGCTCATGGGTTCGAGTTTAGGAGTAATACAAAACTGAGTAAATTAGTGTTTATAATTAAACTTCACAAATCGTGTGACATCAATCGCATCGGTGAATGTGTGTATTAATTCAATATTTTAAAATATTAGCAGTATTTAAACTTTCACCGTTACTTCGTTTATCAAACATGGTTATGTATCCCATCGGCTTGTGTTAGATATCGCTGCAGAAAACTATTAATACCCATATTGATTACCACGCATTTTTCAAACATGCTACGTGTAGTCATACATGTACCAGCGAAAGGGACATAGTATCAGTTCAACACAACATTTCAAAAGAGATGATTATCTCTCTATTCATTGGTTATCTATGGTCAAATTTTACGCACAATCATGCATGTTTTCGAAGCATGTTAAGTGCAAATTTCAACTAAAAAACTGTATGCGGGATGACAGATTGCTACACGTATAGCTGGTTTTTCTAGGTACCTGTATTCTACATGAATAACCTCATGATGACCAAAAGAAAATTACCCATTTTGATATGTTAGAATTGGGCGCCTAAGACACTGTATTGGCAACTCTCTACACCTCAGGCCCACGTGTACGTATGATTTGCTTCACTGCGTGCAAGTCATACACCCTAGAAGGCACACTTATTATCATTCTTAGAGATAGCCTAGGCCAGTGAGGATAAAACTAACTTAGGCTACTATAACAGTTCAAGTCCCAAATCGGCGAGAAATATGCGTTTTTGATCTCTCCGCGCGCAAAAAATAATCCGAGCGAACGCGCGCGAATTTGGCTATACGGCCGCGATTTTAGCAAAACACACGCGTTACGCATTTGATGCACAGTGCACTAGTTTTTCATGTGCGCCCTTCTGTATTAATTCGCTGATGCAATGAGGCTCGTCAATTTGGAGCTGATCAAACTAATTGACTGGCAAATTGGACTTTTAAAGAGTCCATTTTGAGATAACATCCTATTATCCCGGGGGGGGGGGGGGGGGTACTCACCCAAGACGGTATACGGGGGTGTGCCGCTCTAATGGGTAGCTTTTTGGGCACAAAATCCCTAAACATGGGGTATGATTTTGTGCTGGAAATCCCTAATAATGGGGTCACTTTTTACAAATGGGTCTATTTTCGCGAAATTTTGTCTATTTTCGCGAAAATTTGCAAAAATTAGGTCTATTTTCCCGATAATTTGCGAAAATTTGGTCTAAAATGAAGCAAAACCCTTAAAAATGGGTACCGATTTTTCCAAAATCACCCCTAAAAATGGGTATGGGTTTTGAATCTCCAGCGGCACACCCCGACCAAACCAAATCCGAGTACCCCCCCGGGCCTATTATCCTAAACTGCGATCAGTAAAGGTATATTCAGTGATGTCTTGGAGGCTGCGCCCTCAATGTTGATACAAAATGAAATTTGTACATTTTTACAATTGTATTGCATGTATGAAGTTACACTTGTAAGGATTAAGAAAAATTAGCCCTCTTTGTGCAACAAAACATCAATTCAAATATTCTGATTTACGGCTAGATCAGAATTTCACACTGGTAGTTGGGAAGCATAGAGGTTTTCAGGTCCCAGTGGAGGCCGACACAGGGAGTTATATATCAAAACGTTCTTTGAAGTTGGTAAAATAAAAACCTAAGTGGACATCCTTGCCAACGTGGGTGGTTGATTGACCCTCAGTCCTTGGCCTTGATTTAGGGTAGAAGGTCACATTTGTTTCAAAACAATGTATTCTCCCCAGCTATAATAAAGCTCTATAAACTGTCACTAATAATATACATCATCATCATCCGTCGGCTGCAGAGCAGGCGACTACAAGATTTCTCCATGCACGACGATCAGTAGCAAGTGCGGCAATCTGTTTTTCTTGGATTGCACCTTCTTTGTCCCCGAGTAATTGTCTTACATATGTCAGATTGTCAGGTATGAAGTGCGCGGTCGACCTGGTCTCCTTTTGCCATGTGTTGGTAGGTATAGAGCATATCTTTTTGCAGGCTCTTCCTCTGGCAGCCGGAGGATGTGACCAAGGAACCTCAACTGCCGTAGCCTTACCAAATGAATAAGTGGCTCAGTGCTGGTCATGGCGTAAACGCTGGTGTTTGGGATGTGGTCAATCTGCCTAATATTCAGCATAATTCTGTAGCAGGAGGTGGCAAAGGCATTGATTTTATTTTCCATGTCTTGAGAGATCACCCATGGCTCGCAGCCATAGCACAGAATAGTAATGCAGGTGGTGTTAAACAACTTCATTTTAGTTGAGATTGGTATTTTGGGACTCTTTCACAGACGTAAAAAAAGCACACCAAGCCAGTGACTTTCTTCTTTTAAGGTCGCTTGAACCAGATGCGAAATTGAAGATTACAACAAAGCAAATGTCATCAGCGAAATCTAAGTCATTTAGCAACTTGGCCAGGTGACGACTGGAGCGACGAGGATGTGTTAAGACTCCCGAATCTAGCTCAGATGTGGCCTTCTTCAGTAGGTAGTCGACCAATATAACAAATAGAAAAGGAGCCAAAACATCTCCCTGCAAAACTCCTGTGGAGACATCAAATGGGTCTGAAATGTTTCCATCTACCATTACAGCGCCTCTAGAATTGTTGTATAGCACACTTATAGCATTGACTACAGCTTCTGGAATTCCATAATGTCGCAGTACTGAGAACATCACCTTTCTGTTGATGGAATCAAATGCTTTCTTGAAATCGTTAAATTTTACCGCAAGCGGGAGCTGATAGTCTTGGAAACCTTCCATGATCCTTTTGAGTATGTGCATTTGTTGGGCACAACTTCACCCTGGTCGAAATCCGTCATGGTTGTTCCTCAGGATGGAGTCAACTTGGTCGCGGATCCTATTTAGAATACTAATATGAATATGCTGGGCATAAAGGCTGCTTTTGTGATTTCATGAGTGGCAACAGCAAAAATGACCATTATTATTAATTAATTGAATTATGAAGTAAATTATTTAAAAATAATTTTGCAACGCTACTGTGTTTGCCTTTAATATTGTAAAAACGTGATAATTATATCTTTATTCACCTCTCATTTAGTACTGTAAGTACATTAATACATGTTTGTAATATAAAATAATAATAATGATAATAATATATTCAAGCTTTCGAGATTGAAATTATAAATACTATTTTTACGTATCCTAGTAAAGCTATATTACTCTGAATTTGTTTTTTCATTTTATAGAGTGAAATTTATGAACAATTTAGTATCGCTTTCGAAGAGTGAAAAAATGAGTACCAAAGAGGTGGAAAGGAATGATATCATATCACTCTTTTCACTAAAGTGGCCTTCTTTTCAACCATTCCATACTGATTGTCAACCTTGTCGATCTTTAAAGGAGTTGTCCCGCAAGCAAGCACAACATTGGGCATTATTTGTTAGAATAATAATTACCGAACCGAAATTGCGTTATTATATAGAGCAAAACATCATACTTTTGCCAAAAAAAAGCAACAACTGACATCTCTCAACATACAACTTTTAAAATTCGCGGCGATCGAAAGTCCCGTTGTCGATGACGTCAGGGTTATTGGTGCTCAAATTTGCGCACGTGTATTGTATAACTATGACTTCATCGACACCGGGACTTTCGATCGCCGCGAATTTGAAAAATTGTATGTTGATAGATGGCAGTTTTTATTCGTTTTGTCATCATAAGTATGACGCTTTGTTCTATATAATTACGCAATTTGGGCTCGGTAAATATTTATCTAACAAATAATGCACAATGTTGTGCTTGCGGGACACATCCTTTAAAGTTTATATGTCACGTTTCGGGTAATAGGACATGGTTGTGGCCGTGAATTGCGCCTTATACAAAAAACCTATACCATAGCTTCAGTTGTTTTGATCATTAACAATAATGCATATTGTTGTTATAATTCCTCAGATTTATTTTTCGATTTCAGTTGCAAAGCCTCATCAGGATGCTTTATCTCGTTAGGCGGCGTCTTTGATTTCTGAAAAAGAAGGAAAAAACCATATTGAAATAAATAAAAAGCATATGAAAACAGATATTGACATTTAAAAAATGTCTTTTGTATCGTGATCTGTGCACATTTTATGATCGAATTGCGAATTCAACAGTCTATAACACGATTTCAGTTGAGGTTGTCAATTTGACCTTTCGCAATAATACAAGTGATTATCTGAACTTGACTTCCAGGTAAAAGATATTGAATAAAGAGTCAAGCTACAGATATTATAAGGATATCATATTTTATCGCGTCACATCCGAGTGCTTTTAAGATTGAGTTCGACTTAAGAAAATAATAATAATAATAAACTGCTCAAAAAAGTTTGGAATATTTTTTCAAGCACAAGATTTTCAAATATCGCGGGATATGTTATATATCCATGTAAAGCTGATGTATTCATCTTTACAATGATAATGATACATTTGACGCAATCCCTTGTTCCAGTGCTCAGCTACTTGCTTGAGAACATGGGGAGGTCACAATCTGAATGTGCCAAAATCAACACTATTCCGTGCTCAAAAGTACATCTTTGTCTGTTCAATAAAGTGTTACATTGACCATTTCAGTGTAGATGTACTTTTGAGCACGAAATAGTATGATTTTGGTACTTTCAGATTGCGACCCTCCATGTTCTTAAGCATGTGGCTGAGCACTGGAACAAGGGATTGCTTCAAATTGGATATCATTGTAAAGATGAACACATCAGCTTTACATGGATATATGATACTTAATGAACATATCCCGCGATATTTGAATATGTTGTGCTTGAAAAAACAATCCAAACTGTTTTGAGCAGTTTACATAATATAGATTTATATAGCACTGTGTTTCATAATCATGAAAACCCAAAGTGTTTGACAATAGTGGGCACACACACACTTAATAAAACACAACGAACGGGGAATACATGTTAATTAAAATGAGTTAAATACCCTGATTACTCAAGGAAAGGATGCTAAGAGTAAAAGCAAGATATACCAACAGGGTGTGGGGGAACAGGTAATAACAAGGGAGAATAACGCGATAAAACAGATAAATAACAAAATACAATAACACACGGAAATGCACTGGGACAAGCAATTTAAATTGCTGTGCAATAAAACAACAAAGATTATATGGTAACAATAAAGACCGACGTTTCAAGTGGATATACCACCCTTCATCAGGGACAAAATATAAAAAACAAAAGTGTTAAGAACTATAAATAAGATAATAAACTAGACAAGTCCACCACTGTAAATATAGCACAATGTCAGTAATAGATGTTGACTACTAGACACCCAAGTTAACACTAATCAAACTACACAAACTCAAGGAAAGGAGTTTTAGTTTGCTCGGGAAACAAAAGTCTATTGTGATGTACGGATATATATTTTACCTTCCTATTAAAACCAATTCCCCAGCGATCTGAGGGAAATTGAATTGCCTATAAGAGCGCAACATGTTGGCCATAACTGGTATTGAACCCTTGACCGTTGCATAATGGCGGCGCTAGTGCTCCACTGCGCTGGGCCAACTGCATCCCCGATATACTTGGTCGAATTACGCTGAAACAAACAAACCATTGATTTTGTACGCCCTTACCTCTGGTTTTATAGATAGGTATACAGCCACGTAACAGATCAGTCCCAGTACACGGAGAACTAAGAGTGTACCGAAATAAGAATATCTGTATTTTACGATGTCGTAGGTCCAGCACGCGCCCCGCTCACCGCACGTGTACTGCCAATATATACAAGTAGCGTTGATGATGGCGCCAAAGTAGATTGGCGAAGGAAAGAAACCTATTTATAAAAGATGGCATAAAATATTGTGAACTATATGTGACATTGTTTGAAATAGTAATCTTATGCATATTATAATGACTACATGTAGATCCAGCATGGTTAGCCACAAAAGGTCATCCATGTCCACTACTACTTTTTACTCATACACAGGTAACTTAAGCGGGCTAGTCTCAAAAAGGAGGTGAATCGCTATAGTATTGGACTATTCCATACACCACTATAGAAGACAAGTTAAACACTTTATCTTTCACACGTACACAGGGAGAGTAGACTTCAACAAAGTTTCATCTGAAATTTATACCTCTCCTGAAGATAACCGGTTAATGTTTTCCTTATGGGGTGTACGAATTTCAAATGGAATGTCCCATTAGCGCAAACCGTCCATATATCGCTAATCAATGTGTTAACTTGACTTGCTGTTGACATTGTGTTTTCATTCATTAGTCATAATAACGTTCACTTGAGATACTTTTACTGAGCGCCGTGGGTGTTTTTATTGGGAAAGCGGCATTGAGATACGAATTCATACTGTGGAACAATGCCCCTCACTGTCTACTTCCCGATCAGGTACACACTCTAAATGTGAAAGAGTGACTACAACTCTAAAAGAGTGAAATTTCACTCACAAAGAGGCAAAGAGTGACATGTTATAGAGTGAACTGTGCACTCTAATTGAGAGTTAAGTATCACTCTAAAGCATTTATCATTCAATTAGCTCTATGTAAGAGTGAACTTACACTCTTTTGAGTTGAATGTAGGCTACTACGTAAGGTAAACACATGTAGGCCTACATAAATCTATTTATAAGCTTAATGTATTAATATAGCTATGTGTCAGAACTAGTATAAATATTTAATGGTGAGTACATCGTCTAGGTAGGCTGTAGTTCATAGCATAATAATGTAAAGATCACAATGGTTCAAATTAACGGCCCAACTCAATTAAAGAAACTGGTCAAGTTCCTCTGTGCAAACGGTTATGTTATGATTCATCAGCACGGTGTCACTGCCGCTATGACCGTTAGCAGATGACCAATTGTGCATTGATTGTTTTCATAGTATTATGGCCGTGCATGTCTTGCAGTCCGGGCTTGCAGTATGCCTATGAGCTGTTTCAGGTTTAATCTTTACATAATTATGCTATGAACTACAGCCTACCTAGAAGGTGAAATCACCATTTAATATTTGTACAACCTCATCACTAAATGCATTTTCTTTGAGGCACTCTTCTACGGTAATCTCGGCCATGTCGATCTCTCTCGCGCAGCAGCGAAAAACGAATCCGGCGTTCCTGATTGGCTATCAATTCACTCTGTAGCTAGCGGACGTCACTCTGGTGTGAGAGTAAATAGCCGGAACGTTTTCTCGCTCTTTCAGTTAAATTATATTCACTCAAGATTTAGAGTGATTTTTCACTCTTTTACATTTAAAGTGCGCTTTTGTATCAAAAAGCAATGCAATGCTTAGAGGTGCTCCGATTCATCAAGATCATGGCGCTAGAGCAATGGTTCTCAACCTTTTTCTGGCGGTGACCCCATTCCAGAAACAAACATCAGAGCGCGAACCCTCATAGAACAAAGTCACATGTGTTACTATGATACAACATTATAATTCATTTTTATTTTTATTAAATTAAGCTAAATAAAAATAAAGCTTTACCTACCTAAAACCTTCGTTATTAATGATTTAAATCCTAGGGCGACAGACCGATCTTCATCTTTAACACATCTAAAGAAACAGAAAAAGACTTTGTAATTAATATTATACTCAGAGACCGTGTTTTCTACTGGGAAACTTAACGTTACTTACTGGTAATTTTTCCAAGTAGAAACAGCTAGCTACCGTCAATTAACGGTAAGTTTTGTAACCGCAAAAACCTTCACAAACCAGGTTTGTTTCCCAGTAGAAACAGCCAGCCGATTAATCTTAACATTATGCTCTGTGAACCGTGTCACGCTGGATTATACGCATTATGAGGCAATCTTTTTTTTCAGGTGGGGCAGCATTGTTTGGTATAACAAAAGGTCAAATGTCGTGGCCCATCGACTAGGATCGATAAATTTACGGTAACTTTTCGCGAGTAGAAATAGGGGAGAGCTTGTTTCTACTGGGCACTGCAAAGTTAACGGTGAGATTTAACGGTAAGTTTTTCCATCCGGTTTTTTTCCTAAGGTGCTTTTCACATTTTTGGTATTTTGGTTCAAAATCACCACCAATTAAATCAGGGAGGAAAGTGTTAAGGGGGTAGATAAACAGGTGAAAAGGAATAAGACCCCTGGGAAAAGTGCATTTTCTAATGCTCCTTTAACCTACGCCTTGAAATGCTGCCATTTATCAAATGTGATGACCAATAAAAAATGACACTTTCTTGCATAGGGATTTGACAAATTGAAGTGTACTCCAAGGGATTATATACACTTTCAATTGATGTTATTCATTCAACCACGAACAGGTCCTTCACATTTTTATCCAAACAGGCCTGACAACCATTAATTTGAAGAAAGTTTATTCATGTGTTTCAATTTTTCATGGGTTTAAAATTTCATCAATTTGTCCAATCCCTATGCAAGAAAGGGTCATTTTTTATTGGTCATCAAATTTGATAAATGGCAGCATTTCAAGGTGAAGGTTAACTGTTGGGTGAAACTTTATTGCACTTTAAATGTGTAACATTTCAATCTACATTTTACATTTTACATTTTGTAACAGGTTTTTTAAAAGGAGCCAAACCGTTTTCCAGGAAAAATGCACATTTCCCAGGGGGGGGGGGGGCTCATTTCCTTTGACCTGTTTCGTATGTTCTCTCACCTGAGTGTGATGAATATAAGAGGATTTCCTGTGAGCGCCATTATGAAGAATGATAAGCCAAACACGGCCATGGATATTGGTAGCCGAGAACTATCACATTTATACGGGCATTGGCCTTGTTCAGCGGTGCCATTGCTTGATGAACTCAAACAACTGCAGTCGGTGTAAGTCTGTAAAAAAAAATGAAGAAACATGAAGGCATAATGCCTGACAATATGTTTGGTACTGAATCATGTACTTTAGAATATAGTAAGGGAAATATTTTTATTTTTTAAAGTTGTGTTAAGTTTTGAAGATAGCAAGATATAAACAAGTATTATTGATAATTTATTACAACATCAATATAATACTATGTATAATAAAGTGAGATGTACGTGGGAATTTTATTATTAATTGCATTGTCCTCCCTGTTGTTGTTCCGCCTGTTTTAAGCAAACACCCCTATTTCAATGAATGGAACTTCCCTTGAACCTGCTGGGTATCGCTGCTCACTATTGCACACACACCCCGGGGTGCACGGACACTACACAGTGTTTGGGAGCGGATGAATGAATTGAATTTGAAAATTAACTTGACACTTCATAAAGACTTTTGATACCTCTCCTGGTCCCCGGTAGTATCATTATAGGGTAAGGTAGGCCTACTTACCGTATTCTGCCCAGTGCACCCAGCGTGGCATGCTGAAATGTATGTTACTCCGTTTGAAACATCGCAAACTGGTTGAAATATTTCATTTGAGCACGAGCAATCTTCATTGCAAGTGGCGGAAAATTCTGCATTCGCGGATTGTTTGGTGATTGATAAAGGGTTGTCGGTGATGAGACTGTCGAGTAAAAAGAATGGTTGATATTGCTATTATTGTAACTATACAGTTACATATTGATATTTATAAATCATTAGGCCTACTGCAACACTCTTACACTAAGCGCGAGCGTTGACCTCCGTGTTCAAATCAGACATCGTCATTTTGTTATTGCGGAGGCTACTACGCATGTGTGAGAGCGAAAAGAGTCCGAGCGTTTTGGAGTATGCTGAGCGCTCTAGGCCCAGAAAATGAGAAATGGTAGACCCGTGGTGCTAAAGCCCTCTTTTCTCCCCCTCATTCTCGACACACTCATGCAACATAATATCCTTTTGGTTGCTTCCGGGATGAGGTTGAACCAATTGAACAATTTAAAAAATCTCACCTATAAACGGTTCTTCTATACCTATAAACATCTCCATCAACTATGTCTGAGGGATACGGTACGGTCAATCCCGCGAAGTCTTGATTCGGACATCCAATCGTCATCAGCACAGGTAACATGGTTCCTGATATGGACAGCACAATGATGACAAAGAGGGCGCACTGCTTGGAGGTCATTTTAAAACGTCGAATGATCCACGCTGAGGCCAAGTTGCTGAATATGTTCATGGGAATTAAAGCTCCTATGATAGGTGGAAGCAAAAACAAATACTGTTTATAACAAACGATGAAAAAAAATAACCTTTCGGTATCAGGTTTAGTTTTTGTGACAGATTTCAAAGCCGCCGAGCGCCCGGACAGAACGTAAAGTGTTGACTTGTCAATTATTTGCCCCACAACTATGACTTAACATGATCCATCAGATTACACTTAGCACAATGCGCTATCTTGTATCTATTTATTTAATTTGTGACAAATAGCCAAATATGATTGGGTAATTAAAAAGACCGAAATTAATTGTGCCAAATTTAAAATATTTGACCATAAGCACTCGTTGGTAATCCTTATAAATATATGTATAGACCTAGCCTTGTATTAAACAAGGTGTTCATTCAACCACAAATATCAAAAAGCATTAAACGTTACATTTTTGTCCTTGAACATGGTTCTTGTTCAATGTTGCCACTGCAAATAGTTATAAAACTTAGTACGATATCTGTCCATTTTGATGGACATTGTACGTAATTTAATAGACTACGGTATACCAGCTCGCGGTTTATAAGAATTCTATGCATATTGAACATATAACCTTACCCACGAGCATTCCCGACTGCCCAGGACTCAGTCCAAACTGTGTCTGTAGATACTTGACTGAGAAGGACGCAAATATACCGATAGAAGCGGTCTCGGCACTGCCAGCCAATGTCAGTGACATCAACGTGATATTGGTGAACAACCGTTTTATAGAAAATAATAAATCTGCATGTACAATAGAAATAAAAATAAAAATAGAATAGAAAACAACTGTAGTTAACTTTTGGTGACTAGCGATCCGAGCAAATACCAAAAGTGCAAAATTGTCTCGGCAAGTTTTGATATAAGTTTGGGGTTGTTTAAATATCTACCGGCGTATACAATACAAGCGCAAGTGGTGTCGCGCCGTTGTTTTTAATGCGCTCAGCTATCTACCAACAATCACTACGCAGTTCATTCGGACTAGTTTATTGCCAAAGTCGCATGACTGCGTTACCTCCAAAATCATGAAAATCACATTTTATTTGGCACTTTTTGGTCTACAATTCACAAAATGAATAAGATATTAAAAAAACATTTCATGGGAATTTCATTAGGAATATAATGAAAGTAGTATGACAAAATTTGACAAAATATATTTTGAGTTATCTCTGCAGAACCTAAAATGGGTCAAAAACGTTTTGTTTAAATAATTTTCTCCGAAATGGTCAATTTCATGATCATGGTTGGATTCATTGAACCCTTTTCTGAACTTTTATATAGATTAAATGAATAATGAAGAAGTTACGGCAGTTTTACGGAGGCTATACCTGAGAGTCTCACACCCCTAGTAATCTGTATTTAGTACTAATGAATGTGCTCTATCACATTATACACATATTAAAGCGAATTGTTGACATGTATTGTCAAAATTCAAAACATAAAGCCATACGCATTATAAGTCACCGCAAATTGAGCTCGCTTAACGGTAAATTCGGTCGACTTCAAGTGTATAAATATAATTCAAGATAGATGACGTATCTATATGTGCGAACCCTTTTCCACATAACCTATATATGCTTTTTTAAACAATATGTAATAATTAACGTTCGCATTGATCATTATGATATTTGAATATCATCGATGTAGGCGAACTGATCAACTTCAACATCACATCTTTAGTCAAATAACATTCACCAGCCAATACACCTGTACACGGGCAGGTCAGTGCCCCTTGGAGTTGAATCTAATCGTGCATCGACACAGAAACTTTTCGGGCAATGCACATTTTTCTGAGTTGCAGTAAACCAATCGATTGGCCCATCAGAGTTCTTTGTAGAGAGTTACCCGTTTGATTTGTAATCACTCAGCTCATTAACCATTGTTAACCTTGTTGATGTCTCTGGGGCTCTTGTTCACATTTGCTCTTTTTATACAACAAAATGTAGCCTTTATGAAATGTTTCAAAACTTATGCAAACTCTACAAACCTTTAATTATTTCAACGGTGCCATTTTGTCCGTTCTTTCTGTCAAATATGCTTTTCCCGCCCATGGCGTCTTCCACATCATCTTTTTCGGCGTCGCCATCATTTGCTTCCTCTTCGTCTTCGGGGATGTGATCAATCATCACTTTTGGGTAGAAAAACATCGGGATAGCTGCGCATCAAAGAGTTTAGGAATAAACAATTTTTTTAAGACATACATGACATAAGACCATGAAGACGGTAAGTGTTACGTTATGACGGTATGTGTTTGCGAATTTTTGTCTGTCCAAGGGTAACTTTCCCCCTGCTTTATTTCTTGTCTTTCTCCCTTTCTTCCTCCAACATCTCTTCTCTATCTCCCTTCTTCCTCCCTCTCGTCGTCTTGTCCTTGATTCAATTCAATGACTCCCTTCCTTACCAAGCAATATCATGACAGATCCAAGCGCAACAAATCCAAGCCACCAGGCGCCAATCCACCTCGGATCATATTGGTTAATGTCGGGTATTTCATCTTCCGAGATGCGGTCGAAATCGACGTAGAGCCTCGTGGTGAAAGAACTAAGAAGGAACCCACACGCTGGTCCAATGGCAAACGCCATGAATAAAAAGGCTGCAAAAAAGAGTGAAACGTGAAAAATTAGGTTTGTATTTAATAATAACTTGGATATTGCGGATAGCCGAATGCTTTATATTCACGTTTGAGCATGGGAATGAGGGAATCAATCGAATTAGTAGAATTAGTGTCGGTGACGACTTACCCGTAAAAGAAACAAGTCGACGTTTTCCCACCGCATCGTCAATATACGTCGTCATCAGAGGGTACATCCCAGACTGTCCAATTCCAGCTAGAACATTCCCGAAAATCAGCCACCAAACAGGACCTAAAGTCGATGAAGGTTTCTCGCATGCAACAACAGGTGGCGACGTATTATTTGTGGTTACATTTACAGCAGCAATTTCGTCAGAACTGGTTTCCGAATTGCTGTCTAACTTGCACAGACTTGCTCCTGTGAATGTTTTCCCGTATATAAGGTCGTTGGGATCGGCAGGGGGTGACGCAAAATGAGGCATAGCGAACATAAAGAAGCCAATAGCGACTATAACGGCACCCCATGCGATCCATCGAGGCCGATGGCCTTTGTGCCCGAAGTAGCTTACGAAGAGCACTAGAGTTAAACTCACCACGTCATTGATGATAGCGAGACCACCAGACTCAGTGCTGGACAGTTGAAACTGCCGCTCTATGGTAGTTAACACCGCGCCGAAATAGGCGAAACAGCATATCAGCGTCGCCACTATGGCCGTGCAATGCGCGGTAAATAGTTTTGGGTTGGCTAAGTATTGAGCCCATGATGGTTTAAACGATCCGCAGCCGCATAACGTGTTTTCGTCTCCTACGACGCGCAGTTTCCCGTGATTATCACCATGGTTACCTTCGTCATCTAAGTTATTATACTTTTTGAGTTGAGTTACGTGATTGTCTTTGCTATCCATGGTTGGTGTCTTTAAACAAGAGGCCTACCTTCCAAATGGAAGATTCTAAAGGAGTCCGGAATGGTCACAAATGGCCGAATCTGAAATCCAAAAATGTATAGGTTAAATTAAATCGTGATTTGGAGACCTTTTTTCCTACACAGTTGTTTTCAACTTTTCATAGTGTCTTTTAGATGCTCCAATGGGTTGTCTTAGACCAAACATCTGTGGACGTTATTCTGCTTTGAAAATGTGCACTTACTCGAAAAGAATAACCTTAAAATGCTTTAGGGAAGACGTCAAAACTCGACCGCCCGTTGACCGCCGGTTACGGGCGGTTCCGCCCGGTTCTTTCAGGTCAAATGTTTTACTGGTATATGAATATTCGCGAATGCAACACTGAACAACCGCCGGTTGACTTAATGCTGTAACCGGACCAATTTACACTATCAATCTGTTACTTTGCGGTCATAATAGCTCTCTCTATAATCGTTCTATAAAAAAAAAACCATTCATAGACTTTCGGTATTGATTTAAAAAAGTTAATTGAGCTATAAACAGATTGAAAAAGCCAACCCCAGCGAAAATCAATAGCTGTATTGTACTGGTTGTCAACTGAGACTTAAAAGAGCCCATTACTTCAAGACGTTATTGCTCACGCGTGTGACGAGGCACTATCAACCGGTCGTGTTCACCAGAGTGTAACTATTTGACCTCATTATGTGTGTATATTATAACAGACGACACGATTTGTGAGAACCGGGCGGAACCGGCCGTAACCGGCGGTTGCCTGGCGGTGAGTTTTGACGTGATCCCTTATATGATAGGAAAAATATCCCAGCTGATAGTTGATAGTGATAGCATTTCCATGGTTTAATCTAAACCAAAAACTGCTGTGCTTTCAAAACATAGAAAATAGCCTCTCTGTCTTTGAACTCAGGAGTACGACATTCTGGTTCTTAAAGAAAGAACAAATCTTGATACTATATACTACGTTGTTAAAAACACCACCGCAGCACCCTATATTCTTCACCTACAAATGGCGCCATATCAATCACAATTGACCCTGTTTTTTTGTTTTTTAATATACAGTAAGGAGTGTTCATAAATACTTTGGTTGGGGGTTGGACATTTTTGAGCCTCGGACATATTTTTTTTATTGATCCCCCCCCCCCTCCCCCCAAACGCCGTTTTTTATTTTCTTGATCCCCCCTTTTAGTTTTATGGCGATTTTTTTTCTTGATCCCCCTGTATTTCTAAGTTACCGCGCATTATTAGATTCGACCGCGCACGAAGCGTGCAATTGTAAAAATGTGGGTTCTTTTTTGCGCAAAGTGCGGACAAATGTGATTTTTTTTGTATGCGCGAAGCCGCCAAAAAAAAATTGGACTTTTTGTTTGATATTATTAAGTACCATTTTTATTCTTCTTTCTGATCCCCTTTTGGGCGACATTTTTTCCCCCTTCATTTTTTCCAACCCCCCGCCCACCATGCCCACCAAGGTATTTATGAACACTCCCTAACGGTATACATAGGGTAAAGCCACATAGCAAGACGTCAGGACAACTGCCTTGAGAAAGTCCTAAAATTGAGGGCACAAGAAGACGCGGGCGACCTAGGGCAAGGTGGATTGACAGTATCACGAATCTCGTTGGACAACCTCTACCAGTGTTGTATCAACTAGCTGCTGACCGATATGGAGAGCCATCACGAAAGTCGCGAACTATCAGATATGACCATGATGACGGAGGCCTACCAAGCAAGCAAACAACGTAACATTATTATTATTGAACTCTAGATGGCGATATTGTACCTTTTTTTAAAAACACCTTGCGCGTTTGCTAAATTTTTCGAGTAATCTTGGGGTATTCCATTATTCAACTCGAAATTAAAATACTACACTACGGTATCCTTTGAACAAAGATTTGCCATACTTTCAAAACAGAAAATGGCTTGGCATTTCCATTTTTCAACTCGAGAGGGCGACATCTATATTTTTAAGTAAAATAAACTCTATAACATTTTTGTTTATGTCTATTTGCAGTCTATTTTTTGTTTTTCAAGCGCTTGCGTGAACGGTTGGGTCTGTATGCTTTTAATACAAGGCGACAGCACCACCTCTGCGACTGAGACTGACATACTTTGTACAATTATAAAACCGAAAACTCATTGAAATCAAATTAGGAACTTCGGAGTTTTATTTTTCATCCTTTTCTTAAAATCAAATCAAATTGAGAATAACGGTTGTCCGAATGGAAACACAATTGAGTTTGTTGAGGTCAAGCAGAGTTAGGCCAAATGGGGTGACCTTTCTGGTGAATATTGGGGGTCGGAAAACAAATCTGTTGCCGTGTGGTGTACTAACTTTAGGGTATTTGCCATTCAAATTCTATTAAAACAGCTTAATATTATTTTATCATACACATATGCATAAAATGGGGTGGGGCGGGGGCGAAATTTAGGAAATTTTCTGGAAATTTTCCATCACAAACCGTTCGGCTGATTGCGTATAGCCGGCCTCGTATGGGCTATTCCATTTGAAATCCATACCCCTCCCCCCCCCCCCCCCCCCCCCCCCATGGGCTATTCCATTTGAAATCCATTCACCTCCTACGGATGACATGACCTTAATAATAATGATATTCTACACAGGGAGTGTAGATTTCAAATAAAGTCGCCGGATGATGCAGGTATATAGAAACCGCATTTAACTTAAAACCACGTTCTCTTCAGGGGAAGATTAGGGCGATGTCTTCCATTTAGGGGGTGTATGGATTACAAATGGAATAGCCACATCAACACTTTTCACGCGGCAGGCAGCTGCAGACGACATATCAAAATTACACAAAATGTCAAAAAATTTAAATGTCATCCATATTTGGAATCACCATGTGAAATGCATTGAAATAAGTAAAAACATGCCTGGTATTGGTTCAGTAATCCTTGAGATAGACTTTGGAAATTGCGAAAGGTTTCTGAAAAATCTGTTTTGTGTATCGGTAAAACAAATAGCCGCGTGCATGGAAAGTGTTTAAAACATGATACCGGCACATCACGAAAAACAGCGTTTTGAGAAAATCGTGTTTGAAAATTTTCCAATTTTTAAAGGCTTGTTAGAGAGCATTTACATCAAATGTCACTGTCAAAGAACACTAATAGATATATACTTATGTTTGTTATGAGCATGTTACAACAACAAATTGCAATTATAAATTAGGAGTAATTATGTCATAAAGTCATGTGCCGGTATATCAGACAGTCCTACAGCGATATGCCAGTGATATACCGGTATGTAGTTACACGGTGGTCTATCCGGGCAGAAAATTGTGATGTGCCGGTATGTCAGAATACAAATGAGGTTTTCATGCCGGTATTATGTTAAAACCCTGGCATATGACACTAATTAGGTATCTCATTAATTAATTACCTTTTTGTCTCAATTTTTTTGGAGAATAAAGAGTTTCACTTGTAGATCATAAAATGCAACTTAACTCATTTTGCCCAAAATGGCACATGTGCCGGTATGTCAGAACAGCGACGAATTTTACCATTTACAAAACAGACATCCGAAACCGTTCCCAATTTTCAGAGTCTATCTCAAGGATTACTGAACCAATATTAGGCATGTTTGTACATATTTCAATGCAATTCTCATGGTGATTCCAAATATGCTAATGAAATTGAATAAGTTTTGATATTTTTTAAACATTTAGTGGAAGGTGTTAAATATTTGTGAACGGTCTGCTTTTCATTGAATTTGTAGTATACAACTAGACTGGGTACCCGCGTCCCTCTATATGGCCGCTATCTTTAAGCACCCTCGCAGGGGCCGTGTGGAAAATCGGGAAGACAGGAGGATCCAGCCTAGTATACAACATCGGCCATTGGCATGAAACAGGAAGCTGATATTGCTTCCCATGACTCCGTTGATATCAAGAAAATTTAGCATTGAACTTGGACAATGCTTGTGACTCTGCTTTATGACCGTATACAGGAAACCAAAAGATGTCCTTAATGATGAGTATGCTTCGTGTACAGGGTTAGTAAAATGATGAATATACACGGTAATCTATACTAATTATTTGAAAATGAAAGTGCGTCTATTATGATTGATGAATATGTATTTGATATTACAGCACGCCCTCTATCATGTATGTTGCTATCGCGTTGTGAGTGGGTTGGATGCTCACAGCTTCTCAAAACACAGTAGATCATTTCTCGGTTATTAGGGCTTAATAAAAAATCTTCAATCATTGCATGATGTGTTTCAACGAGTAAACCACATAATTGTTTTCAAATGGAAAATTTGAAACGTAGCACGCAAACACAAACTTTGTACACGATTACATTTCGGTGGTGGTGGAAGGGGGGGGGGGGGTATTCTATTGTTAAGCCCAATGTTTGATAGTGTGTAAGGTAAGGCAGACACACGAAGGAGAAAAGGTCAGGATGACCATCATTTTTGACGGTTAGCATAATACAATTTTGCAACGAGTTTTACTATTTCCACACTTTCGTAGAACATAGAAATCCTAACTTAGCAATAATAATGCTAAACACTCTCTTAGGATTTACTTTCAGGACACCCTGTATATTATATCGGACATTGAACTATGCTGTGATTGTTTGAAATCAACTTTGCGATTGTTTTGAAAACACTGAAGAGAACTCGTTCACGGCCGCCGTGGCGTCTGATGCGATAACCATCGTTGATATTAATATTGATAAAGTGAGTAAAGTAATTTTAAAGGCAAAACAAACAATTATAAAGATAAAGATGCGTAATAGTTGTACTCTATTTGGTTGCCAAGGCAACTACTGATAGGCTATGGGTATAGAGTTAATTCACTTAAATTCATAGTGGTCACAAACAATCAGAAAACAATAAAAGAGAATGAAATACGCGGACTGCATTGCGAATATTTAAGGACATGTAGGGCCCCTACAGTCATAAAAAAAAAGTAACTATACAGGTAATAAATGGGCTTTTAACTCTAAAAATATATATCCTACCTAAAAATATTAAATTATAAAGTTGTTGAGAAATTTATCTTCTTTAATATGGGATTATTGCACGCTAGGATCGATGGAATATTGAAGAAGATAAATTTCTCAACAACTTTATAATTTAATATTTTTAGGTAGGACATATATTTTTAGAGTTAAAAGCTCATTCATTACCTGTGTACATTGTAGTTACTTTTTTTGAAGACTGTACACTCTCTTTGATATGATTCGTTATTCACGTGGCTCGGGTTCGACGATTTTGACTGCGGGTGCTATCAAACTTGTATTATACAACATACTATTATTCGTTTTAAATAATTTGAAATGGAGTAAAAGTGAAAGAATGAAATGTTGATATAATTTATGCTCACAATAGTATGTTCCCTTCCCGGATTCCCTTTACGGGGTCGTGCCGTTATTCACTATCGACATGGGCGTGTGTGCATTGATTTGTCTATAATTCCTCTCGAAGAAACCCATTTATTGATGTATATGTCGTGATTGAAATCAATACAAAGCAAAAGAACGATTATATCACTATTACTAACTTGGCGACTTTGTGTCAATAATTCATTTAAATGGTTCTATTTTTCGATCATGTGCCCTTTCCGTAAAATAGTAATCATAATAATCTAAAAATAGTTCCCCAGGGAGTGATTTGCACGGATTCTTTTCACGCCCAGTTTGATATATCAAACTTGTGGAGTTCTTATAGCTTTTTCACTGTCGAGATCTTTTGAAGTATGAAAAACGATGCGTATAATGCGCACTTGTTTTCGATAAAAACTGGATTATGTACATATTATGGAATGCTTACGATGATGATGTTATAAGCTAGTCATCTTACTTGAGTTAAAACGACGTCTCATACTCATTTCTAATGGCCGACTTATTTTTACAACAATTTGACTACCACCTTTTATTTTTATGAGAATGCGCGTGAAACCAAACATGTTTAGCGGGATGTTTTGGTATATATAGGGGATTTTATTTAGGCTGTAAGGCCTGTTTTTTTTAAACTTTTATTGTTTATTACTATCATAACTTTCACATTTCACATAGTTTCATCATTTTTTCATTGCATTATCGTTGCATGTATAACACATTTTCATATGCTTTTCAGCATGTTTACACATAATTTTCACATTTCACATAGTTTAATCATGTTTACATTTCATATCAAATACTAATGTAGTACATTGTATAACACATTCACCATGTTCACCCCTATGATTTTCATCATGTTTACATCATTGCATATCATTACATAACATTATAGCACATTTTCATAAGGCCTTAGGCCTGTTGGTTTAACTGAATCTATGACTGCATGATGTTGTTTGCATGAAGACCTATATCAAGCCATAATGTGGATCTAATTTATTAAGTATTACTGGTCAGTGAGGTGTATGAGATTGTGTGCAAAGCTAGATGTATAAAATATATACAATATCCTCCTGACCATGGAGGGAAGGTGTGCCGACCTTTGACCTAATAAAACTAATAGAAGCTTAACTTGTAGATAGGCCTATGGCAAAATATTCCTTTTATGGCATGTCGTATCCCTCCGAACAATTTGAGACAATTCTGATACAAATCGGAGCATTTTGAGTATTTGACCCCTGTACAAAGAATTTTAGGAAAATATTGACCTTTGACCTTTTTGCCCCTATATCTCAGCATCGGGTGCAAATACAATCATTTTTTGCTCCTTATGATCTCAGGAACAGTTTGATATACATTACACCATTATCTGAGCATTTTTGCAATTTGACCCCTGTAGTACTTTGAAGGGAGTCTATAGAGCCTAATCTCAGCTGAGGGGGTCGTTCTGACGACAAACAAATTAATGTCTAAATGACCTAAGTAAATTAAGGGAGTGAAACCTTCCGTACTGTATGGGTTGATCATGTGTGATAGGCTCTGGACCTTGAGTTAGTTGGTCCCGTCACTCAGCCTATGGACACTGGATTGGGAGCAGTCAGAGATAGGGGTAAACAGATTATCTAAATCTAGATTTAGTGCAAATGTCAAGACGTACACCTTTGCCGAAAATGTCTTGCTAAAGTTAACCCTACGAAAAAACCTAATCATAGGCACAACGAATCATCTAATGCTGAGGCTTGCCGGAGTAATCAATAACAGAAATGAATATAATATTATAAACTTACGAGTGTATTGCAATCGTCGTAAACTTGTCTGCTGTGTCACGATATTACATTACTTCCATGAAAAGAGCATTTCAGCAGAGAAAATAGCTGTCTCAGCGTTTAGCATTCCAGGCGAAGTTAATAGCCTGTATCCACCATATCCGCGATTTGCCACACCTTTATCAATCATTCTCAGAATAAAGATAACAGTGCAACATCCAAATCAAATGTCAGTGCCACTAGAAGATCGTGAAAACTTTTACGAAACTTGAGCTATCAACAAGATCAATACTATAGCCTGCTCATACACAAACAAACCGAGTTCAAAGTTCCAGTAGTCTCGTACCCAGGGTCTCATGATTGCTGTCGCACTCATTCCCAAAGGAGATATCTAGTGCAGTCCATCATGCTTAGCACTTTCCACGCGGCAGACGACACTCGCGTCTGCAGACGACACTCGCGTCTGCAGACGACACTCCAAAATTTCACGAAATGTTTTAAAAATGTCAACATTATTGAATTTCAGACGACACTCCAAAATTTCACAAAATGTTTTAAAAATGTCAACATTATTGAATTACATTACCATACTTATAATCACCATGTGAAATGCCCGGGGTGAAATGCATTGTCATAAGTACAAGCATGTCTAGTATTGGTTCAGGATCACTACTTCTGTCAGCAGAGCCAACTACGCGGGCCTTTTCCCCAAAACAAACAGTGCCAAACATGCGTCGAAGTAAGAAATGTAAGGCCAAATAGGTTCGCTGTAACGTGCTACATGTATTTTAGTCATATCATATAGACCTTTTCCAACCGGTCATGGCAGTTCAGTTCAATGAGTTCAGTTCAATCAAGTATGGCAATATAATATATAAAAGTGAACTTTTATCAATATATTATTGAGTTCTCGTTGTATAACATGACCAATATATCAGACATGTCAATCAAGTTGGTATCATTGTCACCTTTGGTATAATAGGCTTTTGTAGGTATAAAACCGTTTACTTCAATATGATATCATGCTATCTGGTTGCTCTACACTGTTAAAACGCTGTTTTAAAATTTGTTGTTTAAAACAATTTACCCGACATTGTTTAAATTTTAATCAACAATGGTTAAACTTTTTTTGATTTTCATAAATTTAACCAATAATTGTTTAAAATTTAACCGACATTGTGCAAATATATTTTAAACAACTGTTGTGCGAATCACCGGTTAACCAACAGTTGTTCAAAAGAACATGTTTTAAACAACTTGTTTAGAAATTACTCAACTAGGCCTATTGGTTAAATTTATGAAAATCAAAGTTTATTTATTTTAACCAATGTTGTTTAAAATTTAAACAATGTAGGCTGAATTGTTATAAACAACAATTTTTTAAACAGTGTTTTAACAGTGTAACTTTACATGTAGTGTGTTCCAAAGGTGAGGACGCGTAATTGTTAAAAATAATTGCTTTGCACTAAGTCAAAATATGTGTGACACCAAACATGATAGGCCTACTTCAAAATACGTAATCTACTTATTTATGATGATTGCCGCTGCCCTTTGGGCGGTGGGCATCAAACTGCCAGTTACTATGTATAAATAATTATTAAAGGTGTATGTTCCGATACCCTTTTCTTTGGCTATGATATCTTTTTTCACATCATGATATTTTGATGTAAGATGGAGGTCCCATATTCTTCTCATTATGTTTGTAAAATTTTAGGGGCCCGGATTGTTCCATTTAGAAATTATAGGCTAAAATGTGGTGAATTACAGCCAAAGGTGGTTAACCACCAGCCAGTTTGTGTACTACTCAATGGGAAAAATTCTTCTGACACTGTGCTTCTAAAATTAAAACCATTAGAGTTATGCAACTCAAACTTTGGAATGTGGCAATTTTAAGGATGACCTTTCATGTAAATGATAGAAAACATCAATTTGAAAATCGGGCCAGCATTCAAAACATCTACCTTTAAATTATGAGATAGGCTTTTACGACGGGTATTCATAATATAAGTTAAAAGTTTAACGGGTTCGCCGTCGGACGAGTTTTAATCTGTCAAGCTTTCGTCAGGATTAGCTCTGACTTCTTCAGGACCAAATTATTATAATATTAAACAAAACATAGAGATTGCTGATTGCCACTTCTCTTGTTATCATAATTTGGGCTGCCCCTTGCCCGATAATTTGAAAGTAGGTGCCCTTTCCTACTTGTGAAAGAATTGGTGGCTCTGAAAAGAGCCGTTCAGATGGATTGCCGCTTCCACTGAACACGTAGGTTGCCACTGGCCTACTATATATAAATGTGGTTCTAATAGAACCTCGAAAGGACTGCCCATTGACCAATGGAAATAACGTAGAGACTGCCCCTTGTCTACTACAGACTACAAAAGTCTAATGCACAGTAGTGCGGTCACTGATCTGTTAAGATCATTTGACACTGTAACGAACTCGAGCAGGGTATATAATGGTTCATTGCGGAGCTGGCTGAAAAAAAGAAGACTGTTATCGATTGGCGGGATTGATTGATACTGTAGGAAATAGAGAGCGCCACATGCGGCTGATATCTTTGCCGTCATTTCTATTGATTGTAGATGATTCATTGATTCTGATCTCTAGAGCTTCACGAACAAGCCGCATACTAAGATTGGAAACCTGTGCAATGCTTTTGGATTGGTTCCAGAGTGGTTCATGACCTTCTTCACACGCATGTTCAGCTAGTGCCGAGCTATCTTTCTTGCCTTGTAATGTAGCTCGTTTGTGTTCAGACAACCTGACCTTAAAGGCCTTTTAGTTTGACCAATATATTGTTCACCACAACTACATGGTATGCTATACACGTAAGGTGAACAACCCTTGGGCATAGGATCTTTAGGTTTGCTGACAATATCTCTGAGTTTGGTCGATTTGGTGAAGTAAGTTTTAACACCGGCACGATTTAAGAATCGGCAATTTTGTCTGAGATACCTTTGACAAATGGCATGAACGTGATACCTTTGTAGTCATCTTCCACTATCTTTTCCTGGCTTACATTTGCACTTTGTCTTCTAATAGCTTTGTGTACGAGTTTCGAGGGATAGCCATTCTTATTCAATGCTTTTTCAATGTGTTTTAACTCATTATTGCGGTGTTCATTGTCGCATAGATTCAGAGCTCTGTATACCAACGTGTTGGCGACGCTATTTTTTGCCGATAGGTGATGATTGGATGTATATAAAATGGAGATACTGATCAGTGTGTGTGGGTTTTCTGTAGATCGAGAAGCTCAAACCAGATTCAATTCGCTGTACTTTGACATCTAGAAAAGGAATGTACCCATTTTCTCCCAATTCCATGGTAAATTGTATGCACGGCTGCTGTGCGTTTAGGTGATCTAGGAATTTGACCAATTCATCTTGTCCATGTCTCCAAACTACAAACGTGTCATCCACATATCTGAACCAGTCCACCGGTTTCAAAGGATACGAGTCCAGTGCCTTTGTTTCAAAATGCTCCATAAATATGTTGGCTGTTATGGGTGACAGAGGAGATCCCATAGCTTGACCTTCTTTTTGTTCATAGAATTTGCCTTGCCATTTGAAGTAGGTGGAAGTAAGGCAGAGTTTCATAAGCTCAACAATCTCTTCGCATGACAACTGAGTTCGAGATTCAAGAGTGCCGTCGTTCTGTAGGAGATCACTAATAATGCGACAAGCTTCGTCAATAGGTACATTCGTAAATAGAGATTTGACATCAAAGCTTACTAGTATATCTTCAGGACGTATTGATATCTGTTTGGCTCTTTCTACAAAGTGTTTAGAGTTTTTGATATATGATGTTCCCTTACCCGTAAGGGGTTCTAATATTATTTGCAAGGTGCTTTGCTAAGTTGTAGCACGGTGAGCTAATACTAATAGATCTACCTTTAATGTTTAACATGCTTGTTTGCAGTGGCGTAGCTCAGGAGGGGGGGGGGGGGGGGGGGGGGGGATTTGGGCACCCGCCCCCCCCCCCACCCCCTAAAAAAAAAGGGGTGAGAAAAAAAGTAAATAGGAAAAAAAAAATAGAAAAAGACCGAGGTTATTAGCCAAAAAGAAGGCCAAATTGTACATATAGTACATTTACTGTGCGATTTTTTTTGACTGTGCGATTTTTTTTTGGACTGTGCGACATTTTTTGACCTTAACACGCCCCCCCCCCCCCAACTTCCGTGAAATTCACGAGGTAAGTGACTTGAAAAAAAAATTGGGGCAACCATTTACGAAAATTTTAGAAATCTTGCCCACCCCCCCTGAAAAAAATCCTAGCTACGCCACTGCTTGTTTGTCAACATATTGCGCTCTCCTTGGGAATAGCACTTTTGATACGGGCAGTGCATCATTTGATAGTTATTATATATACTATCATTTATTTATTTATATATTCATTTATTTGGACATTGACTTTTGGAACAGTGGCATCAGTCTTCTCGACTGATGCGTCCATTACACAATATTTCCAAATATATAAGAAATAAAGGTAGAATAATACAATTATTTACATGATTACTTACCAGGCTAATGCACGTTTTAAATACGATGAAGTTTTCAATAAACCAAGTTGTACGCTCAAGGTTATGATTTCAGCTCTGGAGACACTTTGTTTACAGTGGAAATATTGGCCATGTTCACTTGTACACGATCCATGTATCAGTCTTGCTGTTAAACAGGCACTACATGAAATACCCTATCCAAAAACAAACAATCCTCATACAATTTATACCAGAGGAATTAGATGATAGGGTAATTATAAACTTAGCCAGATAAACCACCAGACATGGGGCAGACAAGTTGCAGGACAGAGATATGTCTGGCCATGAAAGTAACAGACTATCCTCTACACACTTAAAAATAGGTAGTTAGGGTTGTCAGGGTTCAACTATGCTATGCACCAACTGAAAAAGGGTTAAATATGACACTTTTCCAGTTAAGTGTGTATTTATTATGGTTTGTAAGTTATACCAGCCTGTTTTTATGGAGGTACCAGTCTCTTGATATTAAAATTATAACAGCTCGGTGAGCCCTCATTAATCAAGTTTGACACAGTGGGTACAAGTAAAATGTTCCATTCGTGCCCTCACGGGCACTCATGGAACAACTTATACTTGTATCGGTGTATATCTTACGTGGTGTCGCAATTCTAGTTAACACTTTCCACGCGGCTATAGTATAGTTTACCATATACAAAACATATTTTCAGAAACCTTTCCCAACTTTCAAAATCGATCTCAAGAATTACTGAACCAAACTACTAGGCATGTTTGTACTTATTGAAAAGTATTTCGGATGATTGTGATAAAATTCAATAAATTTGCCATTTCTGAAACATTTTGTGAAATTTTGGAACTGTCGTCTGCAGACGACTGCCGCGTGGAAAATATAAGATTTGGTAAAATAGTCGGACATGTCGGAACGCACGGGATTCTGTTTTATCCAATACATTTATCTGAGAACGTGACCAATCTTATCCCAGCTTTGTTTCACGGACAACGAAATATTTAATAGAAAGATATTTATAACACCAAAACATCTCATCTCATATTTTGATATATAAATAGATTACTTAGGCCTATGTCCTTATTTGAACCGTGTTCAAGAGACCCCACAGAAACCATACTCAATCCACTACCTACCAAAATGTTAAGTCTTAGTGCGGATGAGGGATCATCATGCATCATCATATAACAGGGACGTGATTTTCTATTTTTTTTAAAATCCAGGTGTAACCATGGTAACAGGAGACATAGTCCCTGGGGCATAGTCCGATCTGCACAGTACAGGGTGAGTAAAAAAAACCCTGCAATAGTGGAAAGAAGTTTTCAAAAACAAGTTAAAGATTTAAACGTTGCAATAATGATATATTTGTTCCTAACTTGATGTGAACAAAATTGAATGAAGTCAATCGTATTTATCGTTTGACCATGCCACATGCCACATCGAGCCACATTGCGCCCGGATAATAATGCATGTTAATAATAGCTGCGTTCAGACAGGCTTACATTGGGTCGGAGTAACGATTGGTCATGTTAAAGGTCGGAGTAGTGACCGTGTGGACGGCACTCGTGTTAACTAATCCGACCTTATTCCGACCCGATTTAATCCTGAGATTTCCCAGGAGTTAATAACGGTTTAACACGACCTGCAAGGGGTCGGAGTAGCACGCCCGTGTGTGTGCACGTGCACTTAAAGGGGCATTAAGAGATGTGGTGGAGGCAGCGCCCTCAATTACAAAAATATATGATAAAAACTGGGATTTGTATATTTTTTACAATTGTATTACATGTATGAACTTATAAGGATTAAGAAAAAATAGCCCTCTTTGTACAACAAAACGTCGATTCAAAAATGCTGGTAGAGCCGCAACCAGCATTTCCAGGTTAAGGTGGTATTCCAACAGACATGTATTTAAAACATTGTTTTAATCAGGTTTTGCTGAGTGTTTTTTTTAGTAGAAACAACAATAATGGCAATTTTTAATGTTCATCTTGAATTCTGAAGTAAATTAATTAAAATTTAAAAAAATTCAACATGACATTGTGTCCCTTTAACACCATCTCTGGCGTAAACCTTCGCCAATGATGTGACGATGCAAACGCATCCGATGTTGCTCATCCCTATCATATCGCTTGCCTTGAAAAAATACCTCTGTTGTCATCAGTATAGGTATTTAATCTTGTAAACCACAATATTCGTAAAGAGGCGAAAAATTAGTAACAACAACAGAAATTTCGATCTTGAATTCATGTTTACAAGCAAGAAGTAAGGCTGAATAATCAGAACTCGCGTGGTTTTCATCGGTCAAAGTGCGGGGTGTGTGTACTTCCGATATTAACTCTTAGGCCCCCTGCGATGGTCGTGTTAACTTTGTTGAAAAACTTTCGGAGTAACGTCGTGTTTAGTACCGTGTGGACAACTGTCCGGACCGGAGTAGAGGAAATATTTGTGGAATTTTTATTGCTGCAGGGTCTAAATTTACTCCGATAACTAAACACCCGTCTGAACGTACCATAACCCTAACCCCCGAGGCACCTTTTCCAAAGATTTTTTTTCGCGGCCAAATAGAGGGGGAAATGTGCTCCCACTCCCCCGGGGCTCGAACCCCGGGCCTCTGGGTTCAGAGGCAGACGATCCACCGCTATGCCACCGGGGGGGGGGGGGGGAACCATACATGGTGGAGTATTCCGCCCTAGGCTACCGGTACCCTGGGGCCATTATTTCATCGAAAAACTGCCGAGCCGGGCAGGCCCGTAAGCAGGATTTTTTTAGGAGGGGGGGGGGGGGGGGGGGGGGGGGCGGATAATTGATCATTTAATTTGTCATTTCAATTGTCATTTATTAATTTGTCATGAATAAATTAAATATATATCAGTCAAGGGAATGTTTGTTACGATGAAATTTAACAACTAGAAACGCTCCAAATTGTTCTTTTAGCATTACAAGTAAATGTGCACCAATAACAGAATATTTCTTATGACAAGTTTTAAATTTGTCAAATTGTCAAATAAGACCCCTCTTTTGACAAATTAATATTCTCTGTTTAGATCTATGAAATTGTGAGTAAATTAAGAATGTGGAATAACATGTGATTACACTTTCATGTCACAAAATATCAAGAAGAAATGTTATTAACGAAAAAATCAGCAGGCTAATTTCCGGACCTATTTTTTGTGTGGACACGCTATAATATATGCCGCAATATTAGGATAGACAGACTGACGGTGAATGAAAATCCGAATTTTAACTTATTTCGAACTTTCAGCCATCTATAAGCGTTAAATATTGTTCAAAAATATAACACAATTTCTTCCATTTGTGCATTTGTTTTCTGTTTCTGACAGTAGTGGGCTGACTGCCAAATATTAAACAAGTTGTATGTTTACCAGGTACGTCATACTCAAGTTGTATAACCCATCATTGTTCTTACCAAATGGCCGTGAGTATTCTATAAATATCTGAAATTGAATTGTGAGCGAATTGCCCTATTACGTGACTTTTGGAAGTACTAAAGTACATAGTATTGAATTCGTCACCTCAAGTTCACGAACCATAAGCAGGCGATTTAAGTAATAATAGTACGATCCTATAACAAAATAGAGTCGCAGTACAAAAACAGAATCCCCGAGTTACCTTATCAAGTTACTATTCAATTGGATTCTTACGGTTCAATTCCTTAGATTTGGATTTTGCATTGCTTGTAATAGGAAACAAGCGTGAGAAACGAACTTATTATTGTGTACTACATGCCCGTTATATCCACGGCAGGTTTTCATTTGTAATAGGTACAGCTACGTATACAGGGTGTTTCAAATGTTAGGTTAAATACTGCTACTAATAAACTTTGTTACGCATATTGTCATCACACAGGTGAGGAGAGTTGGGATGTTGAAACGGAGAGGGCGTACTTCGAGTTGGGTAAAACCCCCGAGGCGAGAAAAACACCAGGTGTAATTTGGGACACCGAGTACCGAAAAGGAAGTTAGATCTAAACAACTAGACGAGCAAGTTCAAACAATATGAGCTAGACAATTTAGCTCTCCGGAATACAGGGTGTCCTATATGAAACTAGCAGTAGGCATATACAACTTGAGACCGTAGAATCTCCTCATTTTACTTGCGAAACAGTAAACTTGATTGTTGATGTGGTTGTCAAATGCTGCATCATCAAACACTTGACAATTATAGACCTTATGGTGAAAACCAGTTATCAGATGTAAAGGGGCATGGAGAGATTGGTGAGAAAAATGAAATTTGGAAACAAATAACTGTATCAATAGATAATGAACGTAGGAACCCTGAAACTAATAATGTATGGGAAAAGGTTCACAGTGATGGTGCTAGAGAGAAATTCGGTGAAGCCATATGGCCGAATTCTGCTGATAATTTCGATGTGATCTACATCGAAATTATCAAATTGTGAACTATTACATGATTGACTGTGAATTAAGGTAAATAATTTCAGATGGTAGTTAGTATATACAAACAATTTCCATGAACATTGAGGGCGCACCTCCATACGTATCTCTCAATGCCCCTTTAAAGGAAATTGGCGGAATATTGCCGTGCAGTCCGGTGTGAAAAATGTTGACGCCACCCAATAAATGAGAGCTACCATTGACTCACAAAGATTATTTTTTGAGCAACACAATGGCAGCACGCTTCACTTTCATCACATGACCCCTGATTTCTGTCACCAGTGTCTACTGGTTCCCATTGACATTACGTTGCAAAGAAAGGCTTATAATGTTGTTAAACGAGGGTCTTTAAGACAATTTTTAGGAAACTCAAAATCGATTGTGAAGGGCCTTATCCAGAATACGAATATAATCCGTGGATAACCCTAACCCCGAGGCACCTTTTCCAAAGAAATTCTTTACGCGGCCAAAGAGCGAGGGGAAAAGGGTTTCCCAAGACCCGGGGGCAGACGATCTACGATCTACCGCTAGGCCATGGGGGTCAACCATACATGGCTCTGTATATACCCTGGGGCCATTATTTCATCGAAAAACTGCCGAACCGGGTGACACAAGCACACCGCATCGTAGTAGTTCATAGTACTCAAGAGTGTTAGGGTTTAACCGTTTAATAGTGCGATAACACATACGAACCTAGAGTTCTTCCAAATAACCCATATTAGGAACGCACCATTAGATTTTCAGAGGGGGGGGGGGGGGGGGGGGGGGGGGGTAGGAAGTTTTTGGAAAAAAAGTTCCCCCTCTATGCAGGCCAAAAAAAAAAGGTGCCCCCCCCCATGAGTAAAAAAAAAAAAAATCTACCCCCACCCAACTCAATATGAATGAATACATTTTTTTTTAAAAATCGCCGCCTTTGGCGCCGCCAAAAAAATGCCCCCCTTACGCCGACCCCCCAAAAAATTCCGACCCGAACCCTACCTCCCCCTGAAAATCTAATGGTGCGTCTGTTTCATGAAATCAAATGAAAAAAACAATAACACTCAGAACATAAAGTAAACAATTAAACATACTCACCACCAATGCCACAATATTGATTAGCGTGATAAAGATCACATATTTTTATTGAAAATAGTATTAATTCACATCGTGTTCTTTATAACGTAAATAAAAATGTCTTTATATAAAAAAAAGTTATAAAAATATGTCCATTAAGAAATGAATGCCATGTACACAACTATTTTTAAATAGTCATTTTAACAAAGTCAACACAAATATTTCTATTTCAGCTTAAGACGAGAAATAAATCAGACACTCTATAGATTTAAAAACATTGTTTTACAATATAGTTGGTACGATGAGGGAAATAATCCGGTTTATACCGAAATGTATACATTGTCTTTGGTCAGTTGAAATATACATGTCAAGGTTTAAAAACGTGTAGGAATGTTCTTAAACATGAGTTTTCGTTTTGCTCGTAAAATACTATATTATTTTTTACAAAAACATTATATCAACGATTCTTATACAAATCAGTTGGTACGATGAGGGAAATAATCCATTTTATAACGAAATATGTACATTGTCTTTGGTCAGTTGAAATATACATGTCAAGGTTTAAAAACGTGTAGGAATGTCCTTAAACATGAGTTTTCGTTTTGCACGGACGTTTCGGCAACTCAACCGCCAGACAGTACCGTAAATGTACAAGTAATAATGTGTACAGCATTGTTAAAAAAATATTAAATATTTACATTTTCAAACTTCAATTCTGTTCAAGTTTGGTTGAAAATCAGATTTAGTCCGTGTTCTTCGAAGGACGCTCCATTAGGCTGGGTTCACATAGGAGTATACGGTATACGGTATTCGCTATACGCTATTCGGTCACATAAGACGGCACCATTAAAAAAGGCCGTATACCTGCGTATAGTGTAGTATAGTATAGTATACCGGGAATCGTGCGTGTTCGATTTTCGTGCACCGTATACCGTCCTGTTTGGATGTGGCTGCAATTCGGCCACTACGAGTAGGGCTCGCGATACCCTATGTGACTCGCCGTGCCCGTATAGCGTATAGCGAATACCGTATACCGTATACCGTATACTCCTATGTGAACCCAGCCTAAGGACTCATGATCATAACCAGTCAGCTGTATAACGGGGCCCCGTTTCAATTGAGGGCGCTCTAAAACGACGGGTGTACGTAACCAAGGTAACGCACACCCGTCAATTTGCGCAATGGTTGACTAATTTTCGCCTTTTACCCCCAATTATCTGTGTAAAAAGTAACTATCCATCGAGTTGGTACCTGAACTCCTTCAGTTCAAATATTTGATTTAACCTTTGACCCCAACATCACACGACACAAGCTAAAATTATATCTTTTTGACCGGTTTGCTGCGAAGAGACTACCATTTTCTAGACGAGATTACACCCTTTTATAGAATTTTAGGGAAAGTGTGATAATATTTACATTAAATATAAGCTCTATACACTGTTAGAAAAAAATACTCAATACTGAGTAAACCAGAACACTTTACGATGGTACAACGGCCTCAACTAAATAATTGGGTAATCCAGTACCCATTTAAGGTTGGGTACAGTTTTACCCAGCGACAGGGTTATATTTTACTCCAGGAAGGTGTAATACGTTTACACAACATATCGGTGTAAAAGTTTACACCAAAAGGACCCTGTTGCCGTTTGACCCTTTTTTGGGGTAAAGTTTACCCAATTTGAAGGGGGTACTAGTTTTACTCAAAAGTTGTGTTACTTTTTACACAGAAAAGGAGTATACTTTTGTACACGATGTATAGTTGTGGTGTTCTTTACCCATTTCTAGAGTTATTGATTTTTACACCATATCTGGAGTTTAAACAAATTAATCAAACTCAAGCCAATCATACTTAGCTATGGTGGGTGACAGAACGGTCACGATTTCTTGCAGCAGGCAGGCCTTGAAGACTTAATCCAGGATTTAGAAAATGTGATGATCCGTGACATGTTATGGTTATTTAGAGTAAGAACATTTAGTTTTAGGAGTGAAGTATAGCAGTATAGTCCTATAATAGCCTAGCCTATAGCCTAGCACTCGCTCTCCAATACATACCCTACCACATACACATAGAAATTAAATTGGCTGCTGGTGTTCTTGAATGCGTATCGTTATAATAAGCTTATACTAGCTCTGTATCATAGCTCTCATACGACTCATAATAAGCTTATACTACGCAATAGGCTGATGTTAGGATACATGACCTTTAGATCTCAGACCAGATTCGTCTATCTACTTCACTCCTAAGTTGTCTTACTCTGAAGGACTATACATGTTCAAATCATATCACATTTTACCTGCAAAAGCCGGGATAAGGTCCTCAAGTCCTGCTTCCTGCAAGACGTTTATGACCGTAATGCTGTCGTCCGCCATTGCTGCAATAACCGACGGTGACATGCAATCGAGTTTACACGCATCGAGATAAAGAACTATAAGGTTTACACGTTTCTGATCAAAGTTATAGTTAATTAAGTGGTAAATTCGAATGGTTACCCAATTTTCGTGTAAACACGATCTGCTTTACTCGGCAACATGGTATAAAAATACTCAGTGCATTTTGTTCAAGTGTTTAGTGCGCAACTTGGTGTTAACTGAAATGTTCTTACCATGCTTACGCTGTACTTGGGTATAATTAAACCCAATTCATTTTGTTCAAGTTTACTCGAGTGGTTAGTAAAGTAGAAAACCCCGATAATTGTAGTTTTAATCAATATTGATTTAAAGATTACACTTTTTTGTTCTACCCCGTACCAAAGTACACTCATTTCTAACAGTGTAGTATTCAGAAGTGATGCCTTTGTAATGGTTATCTCTGTGATAAGAGAACTATTTCGTTGTTTAAAATCGGCAAAATCGGCTTTTTATGAATTTTGAAAACTGTGTTTCCCTTTAAAACGCAGTCCCGTTCCCAATCCCGCCCTCTTTTGAAAAGTGGTTTTTGTTCATATTCCGGTGGGCAACGGACTTCCATCACTTGATGAATCGCCGTGTAAAAGATGACGGCAGTGCGTCACTAAATAGAGCGCCCTCAATTGAAACGGGGCCCGTTCTACAACTGACTGATAACAGCCATCGCTACCCGCGGTTGAGGTATCCCGGTGGGGTGGGAGGGAGTACTTGGATATCATTTTGGTAGGAATGTGCCGCCAGCCAAAATGAGAATTGACCCACAAATTTACCACTTTTCGGGAGAAAATGGACCCATATGTTTACCAGAAACTCATATATTTGACAGATTTTGCTAAACAGTAAAAACAGAAAAATTAAGGATTTTAGACCTAATTTACTAATGCTTTGAAAAGGGGTCATACATTTACCAGAGGGTGAAAAATGGGACCCTATTTGGAGTCACCTCTCCGTAACCTCATATCCATCAAGTACCCCCACCTGTATCTTGGTATCGAAACAATATGTGACGTGATCAAGCGTAATTAGTCACATGTCGGCTGTTTTGAATTTTGATATTATTTTGTCCATCACTCAACATGCTCAAAGGCAGGTGAAAATGCTACAATATGGTCCAAACCCAACTAAAATCGAACTTCTAGGTTTTTTTAAAGTTACAAACAGTTTACCAACTGAGAAAACATAGTAAAACATAAACATTTGTCACTTCTTTTTACCTATAACTCAAAATCAATATTTTCGACATACGACTCATTCCGCTTGATAGCGTCACATGTAGGTTAAATAACTGTTGACGCCGAGCTTATTTTTAAACCTTGATTTGTGAAGTAACAGGAGCGCCTACATGTATTACTTTTGGACTATATTTAGTCCCTAAAAACACGTCGATGCAGATCAAACCAGAATACGGCCACATCCAGCCATGGTTTTCAGTCTCATTTTTACTTTATGATTATAAATACAACTACACAAAAATAATGTGATTTCACAGGACAAAATTAACTATAGAGAACTTTCTAGAAAAAAAACCCATACAACATTTAATCTACATTGGCGACATGATATTAACTTAATGATAAACGCAGTTTTATAACTGTCACGATCTTAACCTATTCTAAACTGCATACACAGCGCCTATTTTTTGATTGTTTATATTCAAAACTATTTAGAAGCATAATTGGTATTCTACTTAGTGGGAGGGGTCGGAATTCCGGTGTAATGCAAGGACTGATTACCCGAAGGAGCCTTCAATCTTTTACCTTTCTCTGCGTAGTGATGTCATACTTATTTCGCACGCGTGCCAGCTTTGTATTTCACTTCGCCGGGACATACATGTACGACGTAAAACGCAGCATTTTTATGTCATTTTATCAAACCAGTTGTGATAATAAAGTAGATTCGTACAAAAGAAGACGAATATCTTAGAGTGACGTAAGTCCGATAGTACACCTTTAATCAAAACCAGCTGTTTGCACATTGAGTATTACGATAAGGGGAAATCTCTTTACTAACTGCTAATCAAAGTTGTTATGATGTTTTGCGTAATCTTAACCAGTCAGGCTACGGTTCATATCGCCGTCGCTAGCTATTTTATTATTATTGGCCAATCACAGCGCAGATAAGAACATTTGGGCGTGACTTATGATAGAATGCAATTCATGAATGAGATTAAATACAACAAATATCGACAGAATGTCAGCTAATACTTTGGTCTAACGAATCGGTGAATCTTTGACAATTATGATTTAGTTTAGGATTTCTGGTTCAGCCAAATAAATTGGGTTTTACATCATTACATCAGTAAATATAAAAAAGAGTTTACAATAGTTTCTAGAATTTGGTAATAACGGTTAAAACTAGTTAATAGGAGTTTTCCTCTTCTTCAAATCGGACATTTCCTCGTCATTATCATGTTCATCCTCGTTCTGAAATTATTCAAAGCATAAACCAAACATGTTGATGAGAGTAATGTATTAGTTGTACAGACGAAATAACACACTAATTAAAACAAGTAAACACCCATCAGACAATCAAACAACGGTTTGTAGCAATATGGTATTAGTCGATCTTACCCGGCGATGGCTCAATTATGTCAAGGGCTGTTTAAAGGTATATTATGTGATCTTTCCAGGGAACGCCCTCAACATCGAAAAAAAAAAATTGAAAGCAGATTTTCTTGCAGATTTACATTTCTGATCATAAATCGTACATACATTCCAAGTTACAGGGCGATACGATTCTTAATTACTTCAAAATCATGGATTTAGAGTGAAAATAAACTGTCGGATATCCGACAACTTATTTTATTCTAGTCTAAATTCACTCTAAAACCATGATTTTGAGGTAATTAGGAATCGTATCGCTCTGTAACTTGGAATGTATGTACGATTTATGATCAGAAATGTAAATCTGCAAGAAAATCTACTTTCTAAAAAAAAATCATGAATAGAGGGCGCTCCCTGGAAAAGATCACATAATATGCCTTTAAGTCTCAGGAATAGCCTCCGTAAAACTGCCGTAACTTCTTCATTATTCATTAAATCCATAAAAAAGTATACAAATTTGGAAAAAAAAGAGTCGGAGATTCCGTGTTATCAGAAATTTCACTAAAAAATATGTGTTTTTTTGGTGACCAAACATTACCTTTTTGGGGCGGGCTGGGCTCAAAATTTGCTGTAAACGTACTTGTACGTAGCAAAATCTCATTTTTTTCGTAAAACATGCGGAAATTGCATCATCATCTTTTTGGTGCTCCTCTAGGAGCGTTTTATAGTTTTGACATAAAAAGTGATTATTTACCCAAAAATCTTTTTTTAAAAACTAAACATTTTTATGTCAAAACTAAAAAACGCCCCTAGAGAAGTGACTTTAGATTTTGGTGCAATTTCATCATTTCTTACCAACAATTTATTTTGCTACGTTTGCACTACGTTTTGAGGCGAAAGGTGATTTTTTTAGTCAAAATTAAAAAGAAATAAGCATATTTAGTTAAATTTGATGCAAACAAATGGATTTTCCGAAATTTATTCAGCAGTTAGGCGACGAAGGTACAGTCGGTCGGTCAGGTATTTTTGGTTGTTTCTGTGGGTGTTTTCGATCAATTTGGGGGAATGTGGGTGAATTTTCAGCAATTTTCAAAATTATCAAAAAATATCAAAAAAGTGCAAAAAAGTTGCAAACATTTTCACACCGACAGTTCAGTCGGGCCTGGTAGAACAGGTTTTTTTTTCGTCGCCTTATCATGCTTATTCTAATATTCTAAAGTGTACCAAACATTGATTGATACGGAATGGGGGAGGGGGAAATCGTGGGGTTGAATGTTTTTGAGGAACGTGTAAGGTCGGTGTGCCAACTTGTTTCCAAGATTACCGAAATGAAATCAGTCAATGTTCATTATATATACACTGAAGTCGGGAAAACGGTGTAGGAGGTATATAGGAGGAGATATAGTCCCCTGGAGCTTATAGTCCGGCCTGTACATTAAAGTATACATGCTACAGGGCACTCATTTCTACACACAACGCTACTTTCACGCTTTATTCTGTATTATGTCTGTTGACTATTATAGCTTCAGGGTACTGGCTCCTTTTACACCGGCCATCGCGACGAGGCATACGGACAATTTGAATTTATTTGTACGAGCAATTAAATTAGAAAAAGTAGTTTCAATCAGCAGAAGCCCCATCCCAAACAGTGAGTCTCTTACCTTATAAGGCTTTACGACTTTTACCACAGCCCCATAGCAGAATACCCCAAGAATCTTGAGTCCGACCATGCTGCCCATGAACAAATATCGGTATGCCACGAGATCATACAACCAGCAACTACCCTGCTTCCCGCATGTCACCTGCCAGAGGATACAGGTTGAGTTGATGAGGGCACCCATCAGGATTGGAGCGGGAAAGAAACCTGTAAAGAGTATTGTGATTGGTCCGCTATAATTTAACTTTAAGTTTAAGTTTGTATAGTGGCCAATTAAGATGGATCTTAGGTCTTTAAACTGCCAGGTCATGTGATCGTACATAAACGATGGAGAATGAAATCTAAACAGTTATTATTGTCTACATTTATATGGGTCTCTTATAGATTTCATTTTGTATTTAGTCACGTTTCTATAATATATACCTATAACAAAAGCGGGAAATATTACTGGGTGTTTCCATAATCCACCTGTCAGTTGTATGACGCACTATACGACCCCGAGGTGCGTCACTTTCTCATGTACCATGACGCACCTCTGTGTCACAAATATGACGGATCTCTGCCATACAATGACGGTACCCTTAGTCAATTTTGTGAAGCACCATTGATTGATTCTGACGGACCATGATTGTCTCAAATGACGCACCCCCACCGTCAAAAGTGTAAAATGTTTTCTTCAAGAGCGGCACATACCAGTCCTATATACGTGAGAACCATCCCCAGGGTATTTCCGGTAAGGGTATTAAAAAGGTCATCATGGCGATCGGGTGATTTTACGCACACAATTTTTGAACTAAACACGCGGTGAGAGTAATGGAATAGTGATTTTTGCACGGGAGTTGCATATCTAAAAGAAACAAAGTCTGGTAGGCGGTGAGTAGGGTCTACATGTAAAGTATAATGTTCGCATTTTGTTGTACGCATGATGACGTACCCTGTGACGCCCCCAGATAAAGTAACTGACATTGACGCACCCATTCGTCAATATTGTGATGGACCAAAGGATGCCCATGACGTACACTGCGTCAAGAATGTGGTGGTAAATGACGCACCCATGACGCACCTCCCGGGGTCGTATAGTGCGCCATACAACTAATAATGTACATAAGATGAACCACTACTCGCTGACACACTTCAGAATTCGGAAACCTTACATGGTTTATTCCGTAATAATAGCCGAATTCAGAAGTGGCTCAGCATGCATTGGATCGCCTTACGGAAACACCCGAATCCACTGCACTTCCCGACGGTGAACAGAAAGAAATGTATACAGAATATAATGGTGTTAGATCAACTTACCCAGGCATTTTGTGAACAGATTTTTAAATCCTAGAGCAACGGAACGGTCATCCGGGGCTACCACCCTATAAAGAAACACAATTACTCGGATAAAAATCTTAGTGAAATTATACTCAAGTTACAATATACCCATCATTTTACCATAATTTAGGCCTAACAAACGTCACTTCATTTTGAAATATACTAATAACATCTGACAGTGTTCACTTCATCAACTGAGGTCAATCTATTATGGCCATGTGTTTTGAACTCACCACCCAAAAAGGGTGGTGGCGTTGCATTTTTGGTAACGAATCATCCATCTCTCTCTATTAACTCAACAACTAAATGTGGTAGAGCTATGGTTTAGGTGTCATGTGAAAGCCTATTTATCTAGCTACATTGTGTGAATATATCAGGTATTTCTATAACTGTTTGGCTGAGCATGAGATATGATTGATTATATTGTGAAAGTCCGGTATGGTGGCGGTGGCGTTGGCGGCGGTGGCGTTGGCGGCGGTGGCGGCGGTGGCGGCGCTGTGTACAATCTCTATGGGGAATATAGAAAAGGTTCCCAATTCTACGTTTAATTTACAATAACTCCTCATCCCTGTATGGTACAAACATGATCTTGCTCTCATTTTATAGATAATTTTATATTCTATACGATTCTGTTTCAACAAACATGACAACTATTATGTAACAGTTGTAATCATGAATCTATTGTATTGTCCTTGGCTTTTCCCCTATTCGCTACACAGTGAACTTGCCCTAATTCATCGGTTTTACATACATGACTATACCAAAAGAAGTCTTCAGCCGATAATAGCAAAACTATACATTTTTGGAAAGCTCTCAAATAGGGGGAATTCAAAAATGCCATTTAAATCAGGATAGGGTGCATACCCCCCAAAAATATGAAATTTAAACGTTTGTGCTCATTTACATCTCGATATAGTATATTTCAACAAGTTACCATTAACAACCACTATATTCTGATGGTAATTGCATGAGGAACTAATATGCACGGTCATGACGGTAAAATTATGATTGGGATAGGTATAAAAATATTATTGAGCTTAAATCAAAATAGAAAGAGAAAAAAAATCGATATTTTTGGTTGGAACATTGTTAATCACAACATGTTACCATTAAGTCCTATCTAAATTCCAATAGCATATTTGGATTCCTTGTGAGATTACCGTTCACAAAATATATACTTTATATGGGGTAGAACAAGTAGTTATTGAGATATGTTAAATCAACTCTCAAATGGTGTAAAATGTAAAAATCTGTACATGCAACGGTAAGGGTGGCGAGTTCAAAACACATGGCCTTATAGATGTATAAGAATGCATCCCTAAATGTGTTTTACCTATCCTGGATGACAAACTGAATAAGGATTTCATGGTTTATCCACTACTAGTCCTTTTAAATACTCTAACATTATATTCATATTGATATACTTGACCTTAAGTTACATTGTCAAGTGTTCACCAGATGTGACTTGCTTTAAAGGTTACATTCACTCATGGTTCATTGCCTTTCAACAATATTTACAATATGTGTGAACCAAAGGTGGCTGTTCATGCGTACAACACAGAACTGTCGGTGTGTCAATTCTTAACACTTTCCACGCGGCAGGCGTCTGCAGACGACATTCCAAAATGTCACAAAATGTTAAGAAAAATTTCAAAATTACTTAATTTCATTACCATATTTGGAATCACCATGAAAAATGCATTGAAATGAGTACAAACATACCTAGTATTAGTTCAGTAAATCTTGAGATAAGACTTTGAAAATTGGGAAAGATCTCTGGAAAATCAGTTTTGTATATAGTACATCTAATACTAGCCGCGTGGAAAGTGTTAATGACAAAGTGAAAGCAAATAATGTTCATACAAAAAGTCACGTAGCATTTACATTTGAAGAACAAAATAGAAAACATGTTGCGTACTTCTGTTAGCATTAAGGCCAAAAGGTGTCCTAGTTATTATGTGGTAATGTAATTTGTGATCCTTAAAATATGAAGAAAACATATTGTACCTCGGAAACAATTTACGTGGCATCATGTTGGCCGTATTGGATGAGAAGTTGGGTATACATCAAACAGCGTTCGAATTAAGAAAAATAAATTGGTTATCTGGCGGATAACCTGGTTGCGATTTTGGTTATCCGCCAACAGTCTTGGTTATCCGGATTGAGATTTTGAGAAAATGATAGCGGTCAGAGATTCGTAGCCATCTAAACAAATCAGATTTACTGTTTACAAATTACAACAGAAGTATAAATTTGTGAAATGATGGAATTTTGAGCTCAAATAACAGTTACTTAATCATATCTGTTTGGTGCCAACAACATTTTGGTTATCCGCCGGATGATCGGCAAAGAAAAACTTGTTATCCGCCGGTACATTTGGTCATTTCGGATGACCGGATAACCGCTATTTCGAATGCTATCAAGGCTATTCCTAATCATGCTAATGAAGGATGCAATGTCGGGCTTCACACCTTGGCTTTCAATACTATTCAATGTTCAGCATTAAAATTCATACAAGTCATAGGGTTCATTAGTTTGGCTTCGAAATGCCATTGACCATTTAAAACTGCATTTGTCAAAGATAGCTATAATATAGCATTTTCAGCTCTTGGGCCGAGCACCACATTACGCAGATATAAATACTATGTGAGATGTGTTTGCTTAAATGTAAATTATGCTCTGTTTCAAGTTTTTTTTGTCTCGGTGTACTTTCTATCCTTTTGGCACGTTTGTAAATAGTTGTGTGCTTTTTAATATTTGTATTGTTTGCATAATTCTACACACAATTATAGGCATTTTGAAAAATTGAAACGCCTAAGAAAAGGGAAAACCCATAGAAAGTTTTTTCCCTTCGATAACATGTTTACTTTTCCCAAAACAATCACATTTCCCCCAAAATGATGTTTTTTGAAAAAGTGTCACTTTTCAAGATCCTATACAAGAAAGTTATAAAATATCTCCAGTGGTTTTTTTAATCCATTGCAATTGTCTTTAGTTTCAATTTCAAGAAAGTCTCTACTTCCTTTAGCTGGTCTTTATTTGAAATAAAAAATAAAATGATTTTGTTCATGCATAACTAGCCAATATTGTCCACCATTAACATCAATAACTTTCCTGCATCGGTGAAAAGTGCCACTTTTCGGAAAACATCATTTTGGGGAAATGAGACTGTTTTGGGAGTCTCATGCGAAAGTATGCATGCGAAAAGCGTACCATGTAAGAGCTGTAGGTGGTATATGACCTTTAGCAAGTTTAGTGGCTAATTATGTTGGATCTATGACATGTTCTTGGATCAATTTACCCAAGAAACGATATGTCACTGTCCAACCCACCCAGGATCAATAGGTCCAAATCCTAAGAACAAATCTGAAACTTTCCAATATCGAACAAATCTCCAGGATCAGCGGAGCAATTAATCACGTTCCTTCAAAAAATTCCCAAATTGAACAATAACCCAAATCATTGAACCAACTCCTCTGATCTAATCTTAAACTTGCAAATTTAAACCATACTCCCGCGATCAATCAATCAGCTACCATGGTTACCCAAGAGCCAATCAAACACTTTAAAAATTGAACAACAATGATCTAGGTTCAATCGACCAAGTGTCTAAAAATTGAAGAATTATACTCTACCTGAATGTAATGAATACCAGTGGGTTAAACGTTAACGACATACAAAACACCCCTACGGCTCCAAGGATCATCGCTATCGTCAGTTGTTTTGTAGTATCGCAGCTATCCCGACATAGACCGGACGCAGCCGTGTCGTCGTCGTCGGTGAGACCGGACGCTGCCGTGTCGGCGTCGTCGGTGATTGCATTACCATCAGAAGAGTTGGTGGTTGTTGACACAGCATCAACGCATGAACAACCACTGTATTGCTGAAATATGACAAAACGTGAGATCAGATTTTTTTTTTCAACAACAAAATACGGAGATCATGGCTTGTCATGAAAACCTCAGATATCAGCTTTCATTGGAGTTAAAGATTTTAAAGCTTTTTTTGAAGTATGTCGGTCACGGCGTGCTTTAACTTTCACTTAGCGTCTGCAGACGACATTCCAAAAATTTACAAAATGACGGGAAGAATTTGATTTGATATTATTTGGTTCCTACGACCCTGGATAACCCAATAAGCTTATTAGCTTATTTCCATTGGGTCCGTTAGATGTGTGAACCGATACAGACCGGGATGATCCCCTACTCTTTACGAAAGAGTCTGTAACCTTTTAATGTGCTCGGGTATTGCTCTTCCGATGCACGGGACCACCATTTATACGTGACTTCCGAACCACTGTTTTATGCTGCCATAAGGATACTAACAAATTGGCTGCAGCGGGGCTAGAACTCACAACCTTTGCATCGTGAGACCGGCATGCTATCCACTACACCACACGTGCTCTCAGTCTTGCAGTGGGGTACATACCATTAGCGTTTTGTTGAATTGTGTACAACCCGCGTGACAAGGTGAGATGTAGGACACGTGATCCGCCCCGCAGACTGGTCGAAATATCTCGTCTGGACACGAGCATTCGCTGTTGCACTGCATCTGATGCGGTGATGACTTTGAGGTTGTGAGTTGAGGAGATAGTCCAGTTGGTCTGCGAATAGGTGGTCAAAACGTTTTTTTACATGACAGAACACGATATTCTATTATTAGAGGTAAATGACTGTGTATCAGTTTGTTTATTAGGGGGTATTTTGGAAATTATTAACATTTCAGTTTGGTAACGAGGAATTTCAAACGGTTGTAATTGCGAGGTCTTAAGAAGTTTGACAGAATCTAATAAATCAACTGATCGAAGACATTAAACCTAATTCAGAGACGTAATTCAATAGAGGTCGTCGGGCTTTCTCATGCGTAACTTATAACTATGTGTTTGTATAACATGATTTGAACCTGAATAATCCGCATTCACCTTAGCTATATTTGACATCAGCACACGGATGGGACCGAACTAAGGATTGCTCAGTTGTAGTTCATGTCCTGTGCATTTGTAATGGAGTTCCTTAGGCCGATGACCTCTATTAAAGGTATATTATGTGATCTTTCCAGGGAACGCCCTCAACATCGGGGAAAAAATTGAAAGCAGATTTTCTTGCAGATTTACATTTCTGATCATAAATCAATTATTTTACAAGTCCACGTGACAAATCTACTGGGACCTGTTACTACTTGCCAACCGTTCACAAGCGGTTGAGTGACGCGCAATTAACAACACGCAGGCCAATGAACACAAGCGCGTGATCGTTCAAAACACGCACGACGCAGACGTCAGATTCGCGGCGTAATGTTCACCAATTGTACGTACAGATTCCATATAAGGATCGCGGGTTTTTTTCTCAATAAATACGCTCAAGTTCGCAAAATAGTGGCCGTTGATTGGAACGCACCTGGCATGCATATTATTCAAATGCATATTCATAACCTTATGAATATGCATGCAAGGTGGCCTCTGATAGGAGCGCACCTGGAATGCATATTCATAAAGTTATGAATACTACAGAATCCTACAGAAGGTGTCGATATCGGGATATCTACCTTGGATTACGGGTACAATGTACAAGAACTAATCGAATGTACATGTAGCCTATCATCTAAATGTATTAAAATGGGAACATGTCATCTTTTAATAGATCTGAAGAAGAAACACCATCCACTTGGACGTTGAATTTCTGACTGTTGCGGGACCAACACCAGTTGTTCCCACAAATTAATGTGACACGGCTGTTTATTTTGAATATTTTGAATATTAGATTATGACACATCACACTCGCTACAAAAATAACCTAGGTAGTCTCGAGCCTAATGTTATAAACGTATCCTCGACACTCAAACAATATCAGATAGTATGTCTGCTACATTTATAAGTGTCTGACAAGATATAAATCATCGAACTCACCGCGGAGTCCAAGCCACGTCATCCGATAAAGTAGAGGTAGTGAACGCAGTCTCCATCGACTGTGATGGAGACTGGCTGTTGATACCGGCTATGGTCAGATTAGGACAACCTACGAACATTTGTCCAAAGACCGTGACCAGACCGACGATATGGCAGATGAATACAAATTTAGTGCATTGTTTCGTGTTGAGTTTGTACCGTCTACAAATTACAGCTGAGACAACCTGGGCAATCGACACAAGTGGGACCATGAGGCCGCCTGTGGGGAAAATTAGTATGCATCAAATAATTTGCTTCATTTCGAATCATGTAATGGTCTACTTACTGAATATGTGCTATTGCATGTACATGTTGGGTGACCACAAACCATTGTTTATCTGCTGAAAGCACGTGGCAACATTAAGTGCGCCAATTTGTTGGACATTACGGTACTGCTACAGTTGTGGTCTTGTGGACGAGCTATTAATCAGTAACCACAAGGCGAAGATACAACTTAATCAGTACGCTGAGGTCCCGAGTAATTGTGACAATAAATAAAAATCCTTTTACAATGGCGCCTGAGTAATGCTTTGCATTTGCATCATCCGTCATGAAAACCCTTACATACAACTGAAATGACACCAATGAAATATTGCAAAGTTTGGAAAGATCTACTATAACCAATTTTCCTAAACTTTGGTACGATGGGTAATGCGGAATCCTATCCTGGCGTCATCGTATAGCGTATAAGTATACGATAAAGTCACATTTACTCTGAAGTCAAGTGTATTGATTTTGACGCTTCGCCTATTCATTGCGGGATAAAAAGTATTACTCCAAATATTTTCCTCACAAAATTATACGGATTGAGGAGCTTCACCTTTGGCAGGATTTCACTAGACTGAATACTCCGTGTCGTACGTACGCTACGCTGTTGTAGAGAAGGCCCGCATTGTATCATGGATACGCCGACGATTGAGGGAGTGGTGGAGATAGGCTAGTGTTTCACTACTAGTAATATACAGTATAATTAATTCTCATGATCAAGCTTACGTGATACAATATCGCAAAGGAGAAATCGTAACAGAAAAACAAGAGTACGCATGTGCAGCAAAAGGCGTCACATATATAGCGGCGGAAGCATTCAGAGTGAATTCTAGTTAAACCCAGATAACCGACTAAAAAAATACTTTAAATAATACTTACCCATCAATAAGGCTGCGGTACCTGGGCTAGTTCCAAACTGGGTCTGAAGATATTTGATATGGAAAGTACTCTGGATCGCGCCTTGGGCAGTTTCAAAACTAGCACCCAAACAGAGAAACATTAAAGTGGAATTCTGAAAGAATCGCTTCAGTGTCAATATTACACCTGTCAGATAAACAAAGACATAGAAGACACAGTAAAGGCTAGGCTTTATGTTAAAACATTCTAACATTTCACAAATTGTTTCAAAAATATCACAATTATTCAAGTTAAATACCATATTTGGAATCACCGTGTGAAATGCATTAAAATAAGTACAAACATGACTAGTATCGGTTAAGTAATCCTTGCGATAGACCTTGAAAATTGGGAAAAGTTTCTGAAAAATCTGTTTTGTATTTGGTAAAAGAAGTAGCCGCGTTGAAGGTGTTTAAATGTTTTCTTCCTCAGTTTGACTATTGTATGCATTGTGAAAATATGAAAGTCACAATAGAGTATCCCTATGTTTTTCATTATGTTATATATACACTCATCATTGGCTTCGTCTGTCTTGAAAAGAAAATGATAGTGCACCCTATCCGGATTACAACAAATTAAGAAAAGTGCATAAACGTGACAAATACACATTGTATTAGACCTTGGAATTGATTCTACTTATTCCAAGAATCGGAATGGCCAAGGGAAGGATGATAGAACTCCAGGACCTATGGAATGACCGCAACCTCACAACAAACCTTAAAACAAAGATTGTAAAAGCATTGGTATGGAGCGTGCTCCTTTACGGTCTGGAGGGATGGACTCTAATCAAAGCAGATTAAAATCGCATAATGGCTGCTGAAATGTGGATCTGGAGAAGAATGTTAAGAGTTAACTGGAAGGAGAAAAGAACCAACATAAGTATCCTGAAAGAACTTGGTGTAAAGAGACAACTGCTAGGAGAGCTTATCAAAAGAAAGCTGGCCTACTTCGGGCACACCATTAGAGGCAGTGGTAGCTTACTGGCACTCTACATCATAGAAGGGAAAGTGGAAGGCAGCAGGAAAAGAGGTCGTCAAAGGAAACAATGGTTTGACAACATCAAGGAATGGACTGGTATGAGTCTTATAAAGGCCAAGCGTCTGGCACAAGACAGAGTAGCTTGGAGAAAGATGATCCGGAGATGTGATCGTATGGCAGCCAATCGTCATATCTGACGGAGGCCGAAGAAGAAGAAGAAGAAGATTCCAAGATTAGACAGGCTATTTAAAATATTTATAAATGATAATAACAAACCTTTTAAACTCTCCACCAGCCCACCGGAAGTATTCTTGAAGATTCCTCTACCCTTAGGCATCGTCATGGAAATGGAGTCTTCTTCCTTCTCTTCATCCTCTGCCCCTTTCAAAGGCTCATCATTCTCGGGATCATTCTCTGCGGTTTGTTCTTTCACCGTCATCACTTTCGGATAGAAAAACATCGGGATGGCGAACACCACCAGCAGAAGGCTGAACAATGGGAACCCGAGCCACCAGGCACCGATCCAACGGGGATCATATTGTTGCAGATCCGGTATCTGGTCTGCTGGTATCCTGTCAAAATCAACGTAGCGGGCTGTGGCTGCGGAGGTGAGAAAAAATCCACCTATCGGTCCGGTTGTGATTGCTATGAACAGGAATGCTGGGTTGGGAAAGTGCAAAAGAAACATTGATAAGATTACCAGTTTGTTTTAGTGTTGTTCACCTTTGTCGTTATCATCATGCTACAAGTACATTTGTAATTATTTTTTCATTATATTAGTATTAGATTGATATTCATTTTCTCGATACAATGTAGGTGTTTACGGAAAACGTGTAATTTAGGTCCTAGATTCCGGACTGTAAGTAGCTACTGGTATCGTCCGATACTGCAACACCATGTATCAATCGATACTGGTACAAAGTCAGTGTTCCAGTATCGGGCGATACTGGCACATAATTGTGACGCGATCAAGAGGAATGAGTCGGATGTCGGGGAATCCCAAATTGAGATATGGCCAATTCAAAATGGCGGCTTATACATGAGTTTTGATGGAAATTCATGTATACAATTTGACATAATTTTGGAACAAAACGTCGTATCGACATGGGGTTTTCAGTTTCTGAAAGCTCTAGGTGTCCTCCTTAAAACTGTATTAAAAACTCAATTTCGACCAGGGTCGACATCCGACTCATTTCTCTTGATCGCGTCACAATTTAGCACCAGTATCGTTCAATACTGGGGAAAATCTCCCTGGTATCACGTGTATCGGTATCGCTCGATACTGGAACGCGATTTGGTGTACCAGTATCGGTCTACCAGTATCGACCGATACTAGAACAGTAGAATCGTACCAGTATTGACCGATACTGGCAACTTTTATTTTCCAGTATTGAACGACACTGATATACCAGTTACTGGGATCTAAAGTACACTTTTTCCGTGTTTACAATAGACAATATCTATAAAAATTCAAACTGGAACAAACCTAAAATCAAGAAAATGAACAATAGTAGAACAATTCAGTGTCACACACAAGGGTTCTAATATTTGAGGTTCGAGGACGTGGCTGCCATTATTGAGAGTCGTTATCAATTTAATCGATGTTCAATATAACACCCGACGACTCTTGCAACAGTAAACAACTTCATCCCAGAGTCCCCATTGTAATCGATATGGCATGTCTGGTCATTGCTGGTAGCGTGATTCAGGCCCACAAATCATAGAAGATGAAGAAAGTATCGGTTTAGTAGTAGGTCAATAATGTCAGTATAAACCACCATTTGTGATGTTCATGATGACACACCTCGCCTCCCACCGCGTTTAAAACTAAAAGACCCAATATGAAACTACGACCCCACTGTAAAACCCCGACCATAGGCCTACTGAATTACAAGTTTACTGTGGACATGGGAGGCCTATCTGGATTTAAGGCACAAGGGGTACTTGGATTATGGGGTATTTGGAATATCAAAGGCACCTGTGATATCTGGAGACTTTGAGGGAACACGTACATTTCATGAACCCCAATCCGAGTACCGCCCAACCAGAGAATCGCCCAACCAGAGAATCGCCCAACTCCAAAACCGCGAATTTTCCTCCTTCGTCATCATGCATGTCAATATTTTCATCATGTGCAAGTGTGCATAAAACAGATACCTTAGTAGAGATAGTAGAGATATACATTTTAAATGACCAGTCCTCCTTCTTTTCATTGCCTTCGACCTTGTTCTTGCCATTGTCCCCTTCCTCCTTTACATCAATATCTTCGTCTTCATCCTGATCATCAGTGCGTTTACTGACATCTTCTTCCTAATTGTCTACACTTACCGGTATATGATGTTAATTCATGTTTCTTTACAGCGTCATCGATGTAAGATAATGTCAGTGGGAACAATGGCGCAGAACCAAATCCCAATATAATCTGACCGATGATGATCCACTTGATGGATCCTATTTGATCTGGAGACTCTCCGTCACATCCGTTAATAATAGAAACATTTGATGTCTGCTGTTGCTGATTACTCGTTAAAGATCTTACGCAGACGCCTGTTATTCGTGAAGTCGTACATGTATTCTCTAGTGGTGTTCGACCCTTTGCAGCAGAACCTCCTTCTATAAGACTTTGAGGATCTATCGCATCGGACAGGTAGTGTGGTAGAGCGCAAAACATCAGCCCTACACTGACTATAATAGCTCCGGAAGCCACCCATCTCGGACGATGAGATCTGTGACCGAAATATGTCACAAAGAGAATCAATGAAATACTGGATACGTCGTTGAGTATCGTCAGTGCGCCCACTTCAGAACTAGACAGTCGAAACTGCCGTTCTATGGTGGTTAGAATCCCATTAAAATAAAATAAACCACTGAGATGTGTAGCTAGAAGTAGTCCTGCGTGGAATGTAAACAACACTGGATGAGCAAGCAGATGTTGTCTCGACTTTGGTTCACGCGGTCCACAGTCACATGATGCGTCCGACGCCGTCGTTGTCGGTTCATGCCCTGCAGACTTGCACTGGTGTTGTGTTCCATTGAATGTGTTGACAAGACCCTTTTTGTCAGATTCCGTCATGTTTATGTCGATTATTCAGCACAGAGGACAGAGTATAAATGAATCAATGTTGCTTGAAACAAAGCTCATTAGTAAAAATTAAATGTTATCGACCTGGAGCCTAATACCGCGACCGGTACACAGGTTTAACAGAGTAAACATGCCCGCTCCTTCGCCGCGTGTTTTCGACAAGTTCTGTCTGGTACTTCTTTCGGTTGGGTGCAGCAAAACAACACTAACAAAGTGTATTTACTTCTAACTATTAAATTAATTTCATTAAAAGTCACGATCTCGACATGTAGCTCAACCAATACAAATATGCCTGTCTAGAAACAAATTGTATTTATTGTATTGTATTGTATTGTATTATTAGTATTGTAAGTTCAATCAGGTCCGTCGATGACGTCTGTGTAAGTGATTTTTAACTGTGTAATTATATTTGATTCAAGGTGCACAATTATTTTAATCCTGACAGTCCCGAACCCCATGAAATCCAGGGGCGTCATATACGGGGGGGGGGGGGGGGGGGGGGGGGGGACACGCGGGGTCACACGCCCCCCCCCCCCACATACTTTTTTGAATAACCTTGAGGCTGAAAAGTGTCTAATTATGATGATAGTAGAGAGGCCAAATGGACCGGGAGGCTCTAAATCAGATTTTCGTGTCACTTCAAAAGGTAGAGGTTTAAATTAGATTAAAAGTGGTCATTAGACTCTCCTGTATATGAAAAATCTGGCTGACAAGGCTAAAAAGTGACTTGGGTTGAGATATTGATCATTATTGATCACCATGTCAAAATTTTGTAAAAAAATCAAAAATTATAATTGACTTTCATATCAAAGACCATTATATTTCCTTTTTAGTACAATTTATTTGGGGTTAAATCCGTTATTGACATGGAATTTAACTAAAAAACAAAATTAGAAGCCCTATTGACATGTGTATAATTTTATTTAAACAATTGGCTTTTTCTCCATTTTCTGAATTCTAATAATTTTTATTTCAGAAATGTTTATTTCCGAAACCTGGCATTTTTTAAAATTTGAAATATACAGCTTGAATTATTAATAATATTGAAAAATAAATGGTTAGGTTTAACATCATGATTTAACAAAACATAATGACTTGATATTTTAAGAGTATCAAACAACATTAAGATGGACTACATCACTAACTTTTCTGTCAAAATTGCAATAATCTGGTTAAAAAGGTAATTTGGCTAGCTAGATTTAGGGAAATGTACTGGCATTCACTGGCAACCCAGCTCATTCCAACACTGTGTTACATGGGAAAGTCCAGAAGTTATGGAGAGCACCAAGCATTATATGAACCATGCATTCTGGAGACTGTGTTATGTCTGGTAATCTGCCAAGTGCGAAACGTGTGTGTAGTGCTTCAGTTAAAAGGTTTGTTATGACATTTAGTATCATATATAACAGTAGTTAATGACATTATTAAAGCACTTTGATAACTATTAACAGACCATAGAGGTTTCTTACTGCCTCAGGACATCTGTGATTTTCAGCAGATAATTAATAAGCTTATTTATAATAACTCGGACAACTGTTTCAAATATTTATCATCATGATCACATACTATGATACTACGTCTTATAATATTAGGCGAGGTACGTAACAAAAAAGAAGCATGATTGTTTGCAACTGATGCCATTAGAAAGAGTAGGATAATAGCATTAAAATGATACCCAAATCATTGCTATAGGTCAAATATTAACAGAGTTATGGTAGGGCCTATCACACGTTGATGCTTACCATTCACTAAATTAGACTAAAATTCAGAAGTCGCGTCATAGCCTAAAGGCTAAAGCCTAATTAATATGCGTATTAGGGCGTAGGCCTACATTATTACATAGAACACATTCAAAGGTCACAGACTCCCCCTGCAAGAGTAGGGAATCTTACCAGGTCTTATTTCAAGTGTATACACTTAGGATTTGTGAGTAACCTAGGCTAAGCTTTAGATTATTAAGTCTAAGGTCGGCCCGGAGTGACGTCACATGCTGTTTACCGATGTAAACAACAGTCGCATACACCGCCTCACGATCTCTAGAAACAATGTTGTGGTTTGGCTCATGGGCTGAGTAGAGCGTAGACATTGATGTGTTAAAACGTTTTGCTTTGTTGTCGACGTCAAATGACAAAAATATCCGGATGTCCGAGGCAACATATATGAGCCTAGGCTGGTTGCCTGGTCATCCAGGTATTTTTGTCATTTGCTGTTGACAACAAAGCAAAACGTTTTAACACATCAGTTTCTACACTCTACTCAACCATACGCAAGATTGTTCCTAGATAGCGTGACTCCCGGCTGTGTAAAAGCGAATGTTGTTTACATCAGCAAACAGCATGTGACGTCACTCCGGGTCGACCTATGATATTAAAACAAAAGGTAGGCTATTTACACAACACTGAGCCTATACTAAATTCATTACAATTTAAAGTCTCAATCCATTAATCACGTTTTGCACAATATGTGCCGTGTAATGACACACTGCTACTGCATTCCATAATGTTTAATGTGCTAAGTTTGCCGTATACTTTTTGTAAAATATTGAAAGTGAACACAGCTAGTCAGATAGGCCTAATATTTGAGTTGAAAAATGCTTGGCAAAATATTGAGCACTGTATTGTACGGTGCTAAGGACTATAATCTATCTTATTATGAAAATGTTTTAAAATGAATATGGAATCAAACGCTCTTTAAGAAAATGTGCCTATTTATTTGATGCAAAGTTTGTGTAGGCACTCTGCCCTTTGCCCCGCCTGGCTACGCAATTGTGTAGTCTTATAGCCATGTCATCTTTACATGTAACATAATGTGGGGGATGCAGTACATGCAGAGCATCATAAATAATGTTTTAAAGATTGTATGTTTCCTATTGCTGTAAAATATGTCATGTTTGTTTTCTATATAACATGCTTCCACTACTGTAACAGGTTTTTTTTAAAACAACAACTTAAGGTTGTTCCTATGGCTAATTTTGTATTTGATATTTGAATAGAGCTTGCTGACCTCCACAATAATCTGAAATGTGTGATTGATCGGAGGTACGGTTTTCTAGATGTGACAATTTTATTTTCATTTGTCAAGCCATTTTAAGTCATTTTAAATTCTATTGTTTTTATTGTTTTTTCGGCTATCAGAGGGGCAGTCTATTTGCTTTTGTTTTATAGTGTTGGTTTTTTACTCCCTAGGCAAAATGTCTATAACATTTTTATTTTTTTGTTTTTGCTCTTATTTTGTATTGAAAACTCCATTAGATTCCCACAGCACAGGAATTAAGGAGAGTTGTATAGCCAACATATGCACCAAGTGGTATTACATTTAGTAAAGTGCATGAATTTGAAAAAAAACTAATTAAGTGCATTAATTAGCCTAATTAATTTTTTTCAGATAATTAAGCATAATTAATTATGCAGATGTCTTACAGCCTCCTGCAGCACAGGAAACTTTCTAAAAACTATAATTAACAGGCTCCTAAAATTTCAACTTTGTGGCATTTATACTTTTCTTGTAAAAATTAATTAAACATTTTTGCATAGATTAATTATTTTGCTAGGCCCGCTAGGGGGTCAAAAAACAAAAAGAAACAAAATAAATGAACGCTTCTATTTTGCCTAATTTTTTACAATAAAATTGTCATATCTAGAAAACCGTACCTCCGATCAATCTCAAATTTCAGATTATTGTGGAGCTCAGCAAGCTCTATTAAAATATCAAATACAAAATTAGCCATAGGAACAACCTTAAGGTAGGCCTAAGTTAAATCAATGAATAAAACCTGAATAAAGAGCTGTTTGGATTGTTTTCTTATTTTAATTTTCTTTTCTTTTCTTTACCCAGGAACAGTATCCACAAATGCTCAGACTGATCCACAAGCACAGTGAATCACCAGTTTAAATAAAGCAAGACAAAAAAGTCAAGAGGTTAGTGCATATTACATAGCAGCTGTCTTTTTGTGTGGCCAGGGCTCAAATTAATCGATGCCCCACCTAGTTGCCTTGATGCCCTCAATTTCTAGCTGTTTTCACACTTCAAAAGTACATAATTGCCATGGAGAAAGTTGGCGCCCCTTTCAAATTGCTTTAAATTGCATGCCCTCTTCATTTCTTATTTTGAGGTTGTAAGATTATTATGAGGTAAGTGAAATCAATGGATAAAACCAAAGAGCCTTTTGGATTGGTTTCTTATTCTTTTCGTCACTTTTCCTTTGTCAAAGACAAGTAACACGACATGGTATCCACAAACTGGCGGGGAAAATTGAGTTTGATAGCTAAGCAACAGTGCTAAATTTAAACCGCCCAGATTCAAATTGGGGCCCTTGACCCCCCCCCCCCATCCCTTCCACCTTATAGCTCGGTAGTTTCAGCTGGTGTTCTCAGTCAAAGCCCCCAACCCCCAGGAAATATGCTACTGACTACATAATACTAGTAGCTGTAGTCTTTGTTGGCCATACTTCATTTAAATGTAACATGGGATTGCAGTACATGCAGAGCATCATTACTCATATTGGCTACTGCCCTCAAAGTATGTATCCTACTATAAGGTCAAACAAAGAAAAATGATCGTCTCAGAAGTCCACCCACATTGGTATGTGAAATGAGCTACGGCCTTGGATTTTGTTTTTTGGATTTTGTACAATTTTTTTTGTTGAAAAAAGGTCTCTTTAAGATCGGATTAGCAAAAAAATAAAAAATTGCATACCTCATAGCTTTTTTCTAAAAAAAATTAAAAAAAATCGCACAGCACTTAGCTTTTTTGCAAAATGTTTCTGAGGCAAACCTTCTTCTTTGTTTGGCCTAACTGTACATTTTTCACACCTGCTATATAACATCCTACCATTAGGCAAGATATTGAGAATTAAGAGGTAAGTGAAATAAATTGGTAAACCCAAAGGGCCTTTTGGATTGTGTTCTTATTATTTTTCATATTTCCTTTCTTTTCCATTGCCCAGGACCAGTAGCTGCATGCTAATACACTAATCAACCCGCAGAGTGATCCACCATTATCAACCGAAACAAGAAAATCAAGAGGTAAATATGAATTGCATAGTGCTATTATTAGGGTTTACACCATCCTTCTTCTGGTCATGTCCTCTTTAGAGGCAAATATGTAACGTGAGGCTAGGACACAGCTAAACTGGATCATGGCATTTTATTGAAGTTGTTATTGTGGTTCTTAGCTCGAAAGTTAGACCTATCGTAAGTTGAGCTGCATGAAGAAGGCGGTTCTAACTCAAAAGTTACTCTTATATGTAGGGCCTACATGTATTTCATGAATTCTTAAACCTGAGAAGAACTTTTATGCAATAGGACCCTCTGGTCTTTGAAGTATACTGTCAAACTATTATGCTTTGCCTCACCTCAATAACATAATGTTGTTTTTCAATTTGTTTGTTTCCACAGGAACACAGATACGGTGACAGGATGCAGATTGGGCTGCTGCGATTGAAAGTCTACAAACTTCAAAGAATTGTGCTGTAATTTTCAAGTATTTATTACACAAATATTAAATGCCTGAGAGATTGACTTTCATGTTGGATATAAGCTACCTCATATGTAGCAATCACTTGTCTCAGAGCTTAGCCACCTACTTGTGAATGTGGGGAGTTCTGATTCAAAAATGTCAAATATGAACAACTTTATTTTGGTTTATATAGCCAGCGATTTTTTTGTGTACATTTTTCATTAAATACTGCATACACCTAGCACAAAAAGTCCCTGACCAAGCAGGCGCATTGATGCTGGCTAATCCAAAATCAATAATCGGTACCAAAAATCTTAGATATGCATTAAATGGGCAAATTTCTTGTTACTTCTCCGTAGTTTGATACCTCATTCATAACCATCGAATAGATACTTTTGAAGTTACAATTATTTCAATAACCACAAGCCTAACGACAGCAGAGTTGCACTAGAATTGGTTGCCAATGGGATATCATTGATTTGTATATGTGTGTTATCTCAACCAGTCAGGTATGGGGATAAATGGGTAACAGGCATTGACAGGGAGTCGGTACACAACACATTTTCATTATGTTATCACACACTAAAGCAAGGATATCCCATTGAAACCCAATTTTAGTGCAAGAATTGATTTGGTAGTTGTGGTTGATTGAACAATCATAACATCAACAATATCTACTCGATTTATATGAATGAGGTATCAAACTATGGAGAAGGAATTGTTCATGAAATGTATATCTCAGATTTTTCGTATTGATAATTAATTTTGGATTAGCCAACATCAAAGCACCTGGTCAGGGACTTGTTGTGCTAGGTGTATTATAATACATGATGTGTCTTCAGTGAATCAATAAAGTGGCTGTCAGAGTACAAGTATCAGTGATGGGAGCTTGTTTTTGTTTCCGTACCCATTGTGGAATGCATCTGTTTATATTACGCTTAGTTCTTGACATGACATGTTCACATTTTAACATCATTTTTACATTACACGTTCTCATTTTTAACACATTCATGTTAACACCATCCGGTGTTCAAAAAAAGGGTTTCAAATAAATGCAAAAATATGTTAAATTCCAGAACATAAACAGGTATAGGTCAATAAATGCGTATAAATGTGCGGTTTCGAGAGAAATTAGACAAATCAATGCACACACGCTGATGTTGATATGTGAATAATGGCACGATCCAACAGGGGGAGTCCTATATTGCGATTGTATCAACTTTTGCGCAAGTGCATTTATTTTTCTAATTTTTCGAGAAACAAAACATCTATATATCTATATATAATAATACATAAAGGGGTAAAAAAAGTAAGATCCCCCCCCTAAAATGAGATTACTTTTGTTTACATAACTTCACACACAATTAAACGTTTTGAAAAATTTAAACGATTATGAAAAGAAAAAAACCGCTTGGCTACCAATAGAAAGTTTTACATTTTCGGTATCATGTTTACTTTTCCCAAAACAGTCACATTTCCTCAAAATGATGTTTTCAGAAAAAGTGGCACTTACTTGTATTGGATTGTGGCAAATTTCATGTTTACGGAAACATCATTTTGGGGATATTTGACTTTTTGGGGAAAAGTAAGCATGGTTTTGAAAATGAGAGACTTTGTACGGATAGCTAAGCGTTTTTCCTTTTCAGAAAAGTTTCAATTTTTTAAAAACGTTTAAAGGTAGATGACCCGATTTTCAACTTGATGTTTTCTATTTTACATGAAAGGTCATCCTTAAAATTGTTGCATTCCAAAGTTTGAGTTGCATAACTCCAATGGTTCTATTTTTAGAAGCGCAAGGTCAAAAGACATGTGCCCATTGAGTAGTACACAGACTGGCTGGTGGTTAACCACCTTTGGCAGTAATTCACCACATTTTAGCCTATAATTTCCAAATGAAACATTTCTGGCCCCTAATAGTAATATTTTACAGACATAATGAGAAAAATATGATGAGTGATGATGATGAGTGAAGATGATAGTGAATTAGGATCATGATAATGGAAGATGCTAGAATTCGATGATGCCCGGCCCTTGATGGGGATGGTCATATATGTGAGACCGCACGTATATAGAAGACCCTCGGGTGTCAGGTCTACTATACTACTAGTTTGTTTGTTTGTTTGTTTACACGGTCGGTCCGTACAGACACACGCTTGGGTCGTGAAGGGACCAGACTCAAGCAAATTGATGATCACCTATACGAGCTGTTACAAACTTACAATAGCAAGAGCTCTACGGGCTCTTTCATCTTTCATCACCATGATAGCAACGTGAACGTAGTGTACTTTTGAGTTTCGACGATTGGTTTAGTACGCAATTCAATGTTTAAGTCAAAAGTACACAGATGAACATTTTTTGCACGCCTCCCCAAAATGCAATATTTTTGGGTACAAGCTTGTTTAGAACTAAAATGAAACATAGCAAAAATAAATGTAAAGTCTACATTTTCTCGCGCTACGCGCGCATTTATTTTGTAAACAATCTATGTTCACTTTCATTTAATGCCCCTCCCCCAACATAAAAAAAACACTATCTACGCCACTGGTGTGTCGCATTTTTCATACCAATGTAATTTGTCTTGTGATAGTCGCCCATTTCACATCTCATTTGATTATTTTGAACACGTATTCGTCAAAAATGTGGTTAAAAGTATGCACCAAATTGCACCATTTTCATTGCATATTTTTGCATCGCATAGCGATCGGGATAGCGATGCGGCGGCGCTATGCGCTGATTGTTTATCGCTTTACAAACACTCATGAGCCGCGCGCCACTCGTGTCCCTCCCACTTTTGAAAACGGGATGACGCCCTTGATGAAATCCCACGTGAAACCATGCTGGCAGCACGTGTCGCCTGAGTCTATCTCGTCCGAACAGTGAAGCCAATTGTTGTAAGTTGTAGTTTCTTGCACATACTGTATGTTTGGTATTGCATGTGATTCATAGTGTGGGCCATAGCAATACCAGTGGCGTAGATAAGGTTTTTTATATTGGGGGAGTGGCTATATCATGGTGATGAAAGAGCCCGTAGACCTCTTGCTATTGTAAGTTTGTAACAGCTCGTAGGTGATCATCAACTAGTAGTATAGTAGACCTGACACCTGAGGGTCTTCTATATACGTGCGGTCTCACATACATGTATGACCATCCCCATCAAGGGCCGGGCATCATCGAATTCTAGCATCTGAGTCTATCTCGTCCGGCGCTCACGGCAGGTGATAACTGCGCACGGAATTGTTCATTCGGTCATCGCGTGACTCCCTGGCTGGCTGAGTGGACTAAGACAGTGTATTCCATGCTGGAGGACCCGGGTTCGAATCCCGTCGCCGGGCAAGACCGTTTTTTTCCCCGCTATATTTTGCCCATTTCCACCCGCGGATAGTATTTTCAACGTTTTCGTCTGCAAAGTGTTAGGGTTATTGTGCACTCTGTAATGCTTTTCTCGCTTTCCCATGCATATTGAGCAAATAATTGTGATTGCCGATAAACATCAAGTTCCTAGTCCTATTGTTTAGTTGATTATTAATACTACAATTGTTCAAGAAATAATTACTTCAGTTGTATTGGTAATGATCACGTGATGCATGCGGGAGGCATAAGTCTTAGACATGTTAGAGTATGGCATCGCCAAGATCATCGCTTACACACCATATGGTATTGCTATGGCCCACACTATGAATCACATACAATGCCAAACATACAGTATGTGCAAGAAACTACAACTACAACAATTGGCTTCACTGTTCAAATTAACACATTGCTCATATTTACAGCGTGTTGAATCATAACAACATGTTGTGATATTAACACAACACTTAACGCCTAATATCCTAAACTATAGTGTAAAAGTGGAAATTTTATATTATTTTTGTCCATGGGACACTTGTTTTGACACGCCCTGTATATAATAGATATTGAACGAGTTGGCGCAGCCAACGAGGTCAATATCTGATTTATTATACGTGTATAGACAGGGACTCCATTGAGCAGGGATAGCACTGGATCACAAATGTGAGAGGTCCCATGAAATTTTTCAGGACCCCGTAGGACTTCAAAAAACAAATTTAAGGGGTCCCCCAAGAATATGAGGGGTCCTGAAGTTTGGGTTTTTGACATTTTTACTTTTTTACGGACAGTTTTAATGAATTTATATTGTGAGAAAAGGAT